>OX451736.1:1335277954-1335877954 GCA_948472305.1 Vicia faba | reverse complement strand
GAAGTTGGGAAATTTTTGGGAATTTTGAAAAGTCAACAATGGTTCAAATGACCTAAAAATGCAAATGGGCCCATTTTTCTTCCAAGTTTCTTCATGCCAAGCCTATGCACGACCATTAGGCCCAAAGGGAAGTATTTTCTCATTTTTTAATTATTTATTTGAATTTATATCAATATTAATTCATTTAAATTATTTTAATACATGAAAAATATAAGTTTGACCTAAAAAAATCTTTTTATGCACATTCCAAGGTCAATATTTCGTGCACATCTTAAATAGGCAAGTTTTGGTTTGATTTGAACTAATTGACACCAAATTGCACATGAAAAAGATATGGAAAAGATCCTTGAAATCAGGCTATTCAAAAATCATCAAAGCAATGGATTTTGTCCAATTTTTCTTAACCTAATCACTCACTATATGATCAGGAAGGTAAACCTAATGCAAAGAGACTGCAAGCTGCGCCCCAAGAACAGTTTGCCAATTGAAATTTTTTCATAAAACTCAAGAACTGAAAAGTGCCTTAGAGATCGTTTCAAGCCATAATACTGAGTCCATCATATTCCTGAAGCTTCAAGGATTACATACCAATCAAAACCATTCGTTCTAGCATCGAGAATTGGTAAAACGGGCACACCCTGTACCGAAAATATTTGATGTTCTTGCACATTGATTCATACATTTTCCATAAATTTTGAGACTTGATTTGCATTCCTGACATGATTTCAAAGCTAACCCATAACATTAATTTGATTATTATGCGTTGTGGGCGATTTTGCCATTGCTAAAATTTAGGGTTACAGGTTTCTTGAATTAGGGCTTTTGCGTAGAGGAAAAATTAGGGTTCATGAATACCATGGTTGAACTCAGCGCTTAGAGACGAAGAAGAAGATATACTCGCGAACAATTTATGAAGCTCAGGGTTCTAATCGCTATTTTCCAATAGATCCCTTTTTGCAACGCGTTGAAAACCGTTGCCTTATAGGTTTTGTTACAGGGACGAAGAAGAAGGTGGAATCGTGGCACGTACTGACTGGCTCATTCAAATGTTCCGCGCGCTAATCCACTCATGTCTTGTTTTTCTATTATATTATTTATTTGTATATTATATATCAAAGTAGTTAAATGGCTCAGCTGGCAAGCTATCAACGCGTTAACCTTCATGACCTGGGTTCAAGTCCCAGGTCTGTGCAATTTCTCTTATTATTTTCCAATGCAGATTCCTATGCAACGCTGGCACTAAGGACCACCATATACCATCCAGATCAAGCGTGCCACGTCCATCCCAACGTTAGATCAACAGCCAAGAATCTAAGGAACACATAAACCCTGGTCAAATGCATCATACGTGATTTCAAAAGTCAACGGATTATGAAGCAAATGGGCCAATGTTCTAAGGCCTGAACCTCCCATTTGGGGCTACACCCCACCCTGGTTTGACAATTTTATTTATTTTTCTTACATCTTTTAATTATTATTTTAATTATTATGTTTATCTTAATTATTATTATTTAATTTTTAATCAAAATATAAAAACATCATAAAATTAAAAAATGCCAAAAAATATAATTTTTATTTTATTATCTTTATAAATAAATACTTGTAATTATTTAGTTTTAATTAGGTTACAAATTTAACTCTTTTTAATAACTAAAATCCAAAAAAATAGAGTTTAGGTTTAATAACTTTTATTTTCCTTTTAATTTTTCCCTTTTTTCAGAATAATAATATTAGTTATTTATTTTCATAAATTAAAAATTGTACATAAATAAATTAGGATTTAATGTAGATTATATTTTAATTCTTTCATAATAAATAAAAATATTAGAATTAGGGTTTGCCGTTTAATTTAATCTCAATTAACTCCTTTTTCTCATTAAATCTAAAAAACACAAAATACCAAAAACATTTAATTCCTTAATTAATTCATTAACTTTAAATATTTTGCAAAAGGGTCCAACGCCCATTGTTTTAATTACTTTATTTCGCGCATTTATTTTATAATCGTTTAAATAATTTGTATCTCTCCCAAAGCCATGTAACTTTACTTTTCGCACTTTTATTTACTTCGCATTATTTACTTTTCCGTCAAATCGGGTTCTGGAAATTTTGGCGATGTGGACCCGCGCCATTTGTAATAGCCGTAGATTTATTTTCCCGCAAACTTATAACTGTTAAAAGGCATGCAAGAATGAATGTCCTAATTAAAATCAAGCGTAGAACACAACAAACATGACAAGACAAATAACTGAAACATGACACACGAATCGCACACACCACCCCTAGGGTACGCCTCACTGTTGCCTTTCGAAAGGTGGTCGTCGAGTAGAGGACGTCTTAGTAAGTCCTCATGATCCGGGAACCTGGCATGAGGGTAGCTTCTAAGGTGTCTTCCTATTGCTCTGGTGATCACCACGTCACGAACATCGAATTGACCCGAACACCTCCAATGGTGGTGCTACCTACCTCTCAATGGTGGGATGGCACTACTTTAAAGGACAGTTACACAGACGAATTCCTTAGGGTAGGTAGGTTCTCAAGGATACTTGCTCTAATCTCAAAACAAACTCAAAAAGACTTTTCACACAACACTTTTCAAAAGCTTTCAAAGCAAATTTTTCAAACACTCTGACGTACGAGTCGATCTGAAATTTTTCAAAGAAATTTTTAAACCCACATTGAAAAGCAAGCAAACAATTTTGAAAACACATTGAGCAAGTATCTAAGAGCCCATGGATAACCATGGATAGAAAGGGTGCTAACACCTTCCCTTTCTATAACCTACCTCCCGAACCGAGAGCAATCTCTTTAAGGAATTTTTCTGTGCTTTTGTCCTTTCCATTTGGAGAAAATAAAAGACGGTGGCGACTCTTGCTTACCGCGACATTTCGCGAACCAGCGTTAAACAGTCAGTTCCAGATCCACCGATCACAGAACTGGCGACTCTGCTGGGGATAAAACTATAAAGTGAGGTGTACCTTAGGGCTAGGTCATAACTGTGTTTTCACTTGTATTGTTTTGCTTGCTTTACTATTGTGGGTTGCATCGGAGATACATAGATCCTAACCCGGATCTGGGGATACCCTGTTTAGGTAGCATAAGCTGTGAGGGACCTGTCCGGCGTAGACCGACACAGGTGAAGCAGTGGCTACGTTGGTGTGGCACCTTAGTCTGTACCGATATCCCTTGTGTCGCAACGAGGAGAATATGGGTCTTCTAAGGAGTCATTAAGCACCAACAACCTTAGAACCTTAATTGACACAACTTGGCCTTTAGAACAGTAGCAGTATGCTACGCCCATTGAGGCTAAACTCTCGTGATGGTTCCGGCCGCAAGAAAAGATTGCGATGCTGGAGTTATGACCGATTGAGGGTAGTCAATGATATTGGGATCCTCTAAGAACCCGGTTACTTTTGATTAGGACAGGTATGAACCAACAAACTGAAAGAGGGTAGTACCTAGACCTCATGCTGGCCTAAACTTTAGGGGCTTGCCTTGTGTGCCTTGTGTGCCTTACTATGTTTGCCTTTGTATCTGTATGTGGTGTGCTTTATCATAACATCATAGCATCATGAGCATTGCATGCATCCTGCATAAGAACTGACCATTTCAAAGACAAGAGGGTTTCATCTTTGCTCTGTTTTGTAGGACATTATGATGCCTGTGCGAAGGAATACTATCCGGTTCAACTTTGTTCGTTCACCTGAGTTGCTTGATGAATTGGTTAGCAGAATTCCAAACACCACTTCCTTCATTCAGAGGCATGGTTCTCTTCTCAGTTTAGTCACTGCAAAGCGGGATCAACAGTTGATGAGTGTTCTGACCCAGTTCTATGACCCTCGGTACCAGTGCTTTACCTTCCAAGACTTCCAGCTGGTCCCTACCCTGGAAGAGTTCTCTAATCTGCTTGGTATCCCTATCTTGGATCAGACTCCCTTTACTGGTTGGGAAAAGACCCTCAGGCTTGAGGACATTGCTGCAGCTCTTCCTTTGACCCATCAAGAGGTAACAGACAACTGGGTAACTAGAAGCGGAGTTAAGGGTTTCTTGGCCAAGTTTCTGATTGGTAAAGCTAACAGCTTCTGGAATGACTTGGACTTTAGGGCATATGAAGACATCTTGGCTCTCATAATCTATGGGTTAGTCCTGTTTCCTAATCCTGACAACTTCATCAATGTCACTTCCATTAAGATCTTTATGTCTCAGAACCCTGTGCCCACTCTCTTGGGTGACATCTTGCAACAACTTCATGCCCGTACTACCCGAAGACGAGGAACCCTATGGTGTTGCATCCCTTTGTTGGTGAGGTGGTTTATTTCGCACCTCCCTAAGTTTGTACTGAAGAACCAAGAAGGAAGAGGTTGGGCTCACAGGTTAATGTCTCTCACCGATAAAGACATCATTTGGACTTGCAGAGGTTTGGATGAGATAGCTATTATTGATCGATGCGGGGAGTATCCTAATGTTCCTCTGATTGGTACTCAAGGAGGGATCTCTTACAATCCATGTCTAGCACTCCGTCAGTTTGGAAGAGCAAGAAGAACAGGCCCCCATGAGATGTTGGTGCCTCACATCAGTTTCGAGTTTCAGGTGGATAGTGACGAGCTACGTCGTAGGTTCATCAAGGCTTGGGAGAAGGTTCATAAAGCTGACCCACAAGAGCTAGGGCCAAAGACTTCTCTACCTATGGAAGCCTACTACAAATGGGTCTGCATCCGTGCTCAGAAGTTAGGTATGCCGTATGAAGCTGTCAGACCCGTCATTCTTGAGTATCCTGATAAAGATGGTGCTCCTCCAACTGTCCTTCCTCCTCAGATACCTACTGATTATGAGACATTGAAGAGATCTTGGTCGCAACTGCAAGAAGAGCGGGATTCTTACCGGGAAAAGTTCAACGAGCAGGAATCAAAGATCCAGAAGCTGACAAAGCAGTTGGAGAATGAGAGAGCTCTGAATGCCTACCTCCGCACTGAGAAGAGGAGACCATGGGATCAATGAGAAATTCTGAATGTGCCTTTACAGTTTTTATTTCCTTTCCAGTTATTTCATTTCATGTAAACGCCTAAGGGCAACTTGTTGAATAATTTCAGTTACAAAGTTGAATCTAATGAAGTGTGTTCCTTTTTGTTTACAAAGTTGATTCCCGATTGTCTTTGAAAACATAATCCATACGCATTTCATACATCATGTGCATAGCAGGTTTTTCCCCTTTTCAGGTTGCTTACAGTTCTTCGCTGTTTATTTCAGCATCATGAATCCCGGATCTGAATCAACAGAGACATCAATCAAGGCTCTCCAGGCGCAGAATGCGCAGTTTCAAGAACTAATCATGGGTCTAGCTAAAGGCCAAGAAGAACTAAAGACTATGCTCCTGAAGAAGGAGAAGAAGAAGAAAAGAAGAACGGTTCTATTCAACTCAGGCCGAAGGTTGGGTAATACTCTGCATCATGAAGAGGCTGGTTCTTCTGTTGGCAGGAGTCCTTCTCAGGCAGAAGTAAAGGTTCCTACTCCAGTGGTCTCCGACAACGAGACAGATTTTGATGAGGAGCAGTACCCTCCTGCAGATGACAGGTACAAACAACTGGAGGACAGGTTGAAGGCTATGGAGGTGCAACAGGCACCTGGGCTGGATTTCGGAGATCTGGGTTTGTCGACCGGTGTGATTATCCCACATAAATTCAAAGCACCATCCTTCTCAAAATATGACGGGGCGTCTTGTCCCAAGCTGCACTTAAGGTCCTATGTTCGGAAAATTCAGCCGTACTCTGCGGACAAGAATCTATGGATCCACTTCTTCCAGGAGAGTCTTTCAGGGACTCATCTCGAATGGTTCTATCAGCTGGATGGGACCAAAGTTCGTAACTGGGAGGAGCTGGCTACTGCTTTCTACAAGCAGTATCAGTATAATGCCGACCTTGCCCCCACACGTACCCAACTCCAGGGTATGGCGTTAGGCGCAAGCGAAGGTTTTAAGGAGTACGCTCAGAAGTGGAGAGACCTGGCTGGCAGGGTGCAGCCACCATTGACTGATCGAGAGCTGGTTGACATGTTCTTGGGGACCCTATCTGGGCCATTCTTCAACCATCTCATTGGGAATTCTTCTGCTGGTTTCACTGATTTGATCTTGACTGGAGAAAGGATTGAAGCTGGGTTGAAGTCTGGGAAGATTGCAAAGGGGGCATCATCCTCTAGTTCGGACAAGAAACCGTTTAAAAAAGAGTCTAGTGCCGTGTATGGTTCTAGAAGATCAGAGAAAAATGAACACCACCAATCTGTCAGTGCGGTCATGATTGCTAAGCCTGCCGCCGCTCCCCGGCCAAACAATGCTCAGAAGGTGGAAAGACCCCGGAGGGAATTCTCCCGTTTAAACATGACTTTGTCGCAGATCCTGCCACAGTTACTCGCAACTAATTTAGTGACTGTCAGGGAGGCGCCAAAGTTTCCAAATACTGCATCCCCCAAGTACAACCCGAATGCTCGTTGTGCTTACCACTCAGAAAGCCCAGGGCACTCTACTGATGACTGCTGGGCATTGAAGAATAAGGTGCAAGACCTTATCGATGCAAAGGAGATACAATTCGAGGCGCCTGCAAAGCCGAATGTAGTTACTGCCCCTATGCCTCAGCACGGGGTAAATGCTGTTGATGAAGACGTCTATGCTGTTTCTGTGGATGATCTAGCCACCCCTCTAAAGATCGTTAAGAAGAACCTACTGCAGGCCGGTTTATTTCCGGGTTGTAGTGAGGGTTGCCTGTTCTGTGTTGTGTCCCCATCCGGTTGTCCCTTGCTAAAGTTAGGCATCCAAAGCTTAATGGATAACAAGGAGATTCTATTCAAGAAGTCTGCTGTTCGTTTGGTTCCAATGGAAGAAGTCTCTGTGGTGACTATCTTCAATAATCCGATCCCGGCTCTCCAAAAGAAGCCCGTTCAAATTCTGACAGTTGCACCTGTTACTATCACTGTTCCTGGGCCCCTGCCCTATGTATCTAATAAAGCTGTCCCTTGGCACTATGGGGCAGATGTATATATAAACGGGATTAAACAAGAGCTCAACGCTGGCGCCAGCATCTGTGACATCACTGGCCCGACCAAAGTTACCCGCAGTGGCAGGCTCTTCTCGCCTGACATTGCGCCACCTGCTGCCCGAAGACCGCTCCTGATAATTCCTGCAAGTACACCTACTCCCATTGCTGACCAAGTTGTTGTTCCTGCTGCTGATCCAATTGTTTCTCCTGCTGCCGAGTCATCCAATGCTCGGGGCAAGGGAGTTGAAGCTGAGCCTGCCCAGATGGAGGCACCCATACCCATAACTGCTGAGGCCTCCCCACAAGAGATGGAGGAGATTTTGAAGATTATAAAGAAGAGCGATTTTAACGTTGTGGAACAATTGGGGCATACGCCCTCCAAGATCTCCATGCTCTCTTTACTGCTGTGCTCTGAGGCCCATGCAAAGGCCCTCATCTCTTTCCTCAAGACGGCCCATGTGCCACATGAAACCTCTGCAGTCCAGTTCACCGATTGCGTGGCAAGTCTAACGGCAGACAATGGCTTGGGTTTCTCCGATGCTGATTTGACCGCGAAGGGGAAAGATCATAATGATGCTCTGCATGTCTCAATCGAATGCAGAGGCACCACCTTGGCACATGTGTTGGTTGATACTGGGTCATCTTTGAATGTGTTACCCAAGAAGGCTCTGGATCGTCTAGATTGTGAAGGCCTGGATTTGAAGCCCAGCAACATCATCGTCAGGGCTTTTGACGGTTCAAAGAGGATGGTCCATGGGGAGGTTGACATTCCGATTCGCGTGGGCTCTCAGGTGTTCGACTCCACTTTTTATGTGATGGATATCCGTCCATCTTACTCTTGTCTGCTGGGTCGACCCTGGATACATAAGGCTGGGGCAGTAACCTCTACCTTGCATCAAAAGCTGAAGTACCCCGTCAGAGGGAAGATTGTCACCGTGCAAGGAGAGGAAGAATATATGGTGAGCCACCTGAACTCCTTCAGGTACATTGAGATGGATGGGGAGTTTATTGAGACCCCCTTTCAGCATTTCGAGGAGGTGTTTCCAATCGCAGCAGAAACAGCAGAAGCAGGTGGTCCTTTGAAGATGGCTTCCCTAAAGGATGCCAGGGCTGTGGTGCAGAAGGGTGAATGTGTCAACTGGGGCAGACTTCCAGACTTCACCCAGAAGACTGATAAACTTGGGCTGGGTTTCACCTCAGAAGGGCAGAGAGCTATGAGGAAAGAGAAGATCGGAAGACCTCCGGTATTTATTAAAGGTTCAAAAGTGAATGCTGTCGGGGAAGACCATGAAGTAGACGAAGCCGAATTCAACAGCTGGATTTATCCGACGGCCGAAGACGGATTGGACAATTGGAGTGCAAAGGACCATACCCCTGTTACCTTTGTGACGCAGTAATAAATTTCTTTGTTTTGTTATTTTGTAATAAACAATGATAAACTCTATGGCCCGGTGTCTTACCCGAGGCACCGTGGTTCTATTTGTGAGGGCATACGAACTGTCATTTTATACATCATGAATGAAAATCTTGGACGTACTTTTCGCATTGCAAATATTGTGTTCCTTTTCTGTCTTTCTTTTCCTTTACATAATTTTCAAAACAGCTGTATTTACACACACACTCACTCATACAGGTTCCAATCCACTCTGGATCTTACTGATAACAGCTCTGCTACTGCCAATTACGACTTCGAAAATCCGATCAACTTAGCCGAAGATGAAGGTGAAGATGATTGCAAAGTGCCTGGCGAGCTTGCTAGACTGTTGCTTCAGGAAGAGAGGGCAATTCAACCCCATGAAGAGCCAGTGGAAACCATAAACCTAGGTACTGAAGCAGATAGAAAAGAGGTAAAGATTGGTGCCAACCTAGAGCTCAGCGTGAAGCAACGGTTAACCAAGATGTTACATGACTATATGGAGATCTTTGCCTGGTCCTACGAAGACATGCCCGGGTTGGATACCGATATTGTTGTCCATCATTTGCCGACTAGGGAAGACTGCCCTCCATTTAAACAAAAGGTTCGTCGGATGCGTCCAGAGATGTCCGAGAAGATTAAGGCCGAAGTCATGAAACAGTTTGATGCCGGGTTTCTTGCAGTAACTTCTTACCCTCAGTGGGTTGCTAATGTGGTGCCGGTACCTAAGAAAGACGGTAAGGTCAGAATGTGTGTAGATTACAGGGATCTGAACAGGGCCAGCCCCAAAGATGACTTCCCCTTACCTCACATTGATGTCCTTGTTGATAATACAGCTCAGCACAAGGTATTCTCTTTCATGGATGGCTTTTCAGGCTACAATCAGATCAAGATGGCACCTGAAGACATGGAAAAGACTACATTTGTTACTCAATGGGGCACCTTCTGTTACAAAGTCATGCCATTTGGATTGAAGAACGCTGGGGCAACCTACCAACGTGCCATGGTTGCCTTATTTCATGATATGATCCATCATGAGATAGAAGTGTATGTGGACGACATGATCGCTAGGTCCCAGACTGAGGAAGAGCACCTAGATCATCTGCAGAAGTTGTTTGACCGGTTGAAACTGTACAAGCTGAGGTTGAACCCGAACAAGTGCACCTTCGGGGTAAGATCTGGGAAGTTGCTAGGCTTCGTGGTCAGTGATAAAGGTATTCAAGTGGACCCTGCTAAGGTTAAAGCTATTCAAGAGATGCCAGTTCCTAAGACAGAGAAGGAGGTCAGAGGCTTTTTAGGACGCCTGAATTACATCGCTCGATTCATCTCTCATCTAACTGCTACCTGTGAGCCAATCTTCAAGCTGTTGAAGAAAGATCAGGTAGTACGTTGGAACGATGAATGTCAGGCTGCTTTCGATAAAATCAAAGAGTATCTCCAAGAACCACCTATCCTTATGCCACCGGTTGAAGGGAGACCTCTGATACTATACCTGACAGTGTTAGACAATTCAATGGGGTGTGTGCTGGGGCAGCATGACGAGTCTGGCCGAAAAGAGCATGCCATTTATTACCTTAGCAAAAAGTTTACCGACTGTGAGACCCGATACTCACTGCTTGAGAAAACTTGCTGCGCTTTGGTATGGGCTGCTCGCCGGCTGAGACAGTATATGCTGACTCACACTACCTTGTTGATCTCAAAGATGGATCCGATAAAATACATATTCGAAAAGCCTGCTCTGTCTGGGAGAATTGCAAGATGGCAAATGATCTTGACGGAATACGACATTCAGTACACAACCCAGAAAGCCATCAAGGGGAGCGTATTGGCAGACCACTTAGCTCATCAAGCTGTAGATGACTACCAATCAATGAACTTCGAGTTTCTGGATGAAAGCATCATGATTATAACTGATTGTGAAGTACCTGGACCGGATGAAGGACCTGAGCCAGGATCCCGATGGTCTATGCACTTTGACGGAGCCTCCAATGCTTTGGGAAATGGTATCGGCGCCATCATCATATCCCCTCAAGGTACTCATACTCCACTCACTGCCCGGCTGTGTTTCAACTATACCAACAACATGGCGGAGTATGAGGCATGCATCATGGGTCTTCAAGCTGCGATCGACCTAAGGATCAAATTTCTAAGTGTCTTCGGAGATTCCGCTCTTGTGATCAATCAGATCAAAGGAGAGTGGGATACGAAACATCCAAACCTGATTCCTTATAGAGAATGTGTGTTGACCCTGATCCCCCACTTCACAGAGATAACCTTTGAACACTTTCCAAGAGAAGAGAATCAGTTAGCGGACGCGTTAGCTACAATGTCTTCAATGTTCAAGGTTAAATGGGATAATGAAGCTCCCCAGATCATCATCTGGAAACTGGACGAACCAGCATACTGTTGTGATCTCGAAACTGAATTGGTGACCGAGAAGCCTTGGTACCACGAAGTGAAGAGATATCTGGAAGCTCAGGAATACCCTGAAGGTGCATCCATCAACGATAAGAAATTCCTGAGGAGGTTTGCAGCCAAGTTCTTCCTTAGCAACGGCATCTTGTACAAGCGAAACCATGATTCAACCTTACTGCGTTGTGTGGATAAGACTGAATCAGAACGAATCATGGAAGAGCTACACGAAGGGACCTTTGGTACGCATTCCAGTGGGCACACTATGGCTAAGAAAATCCTACGGGCAGGATATTACTGGTCCACCATGGAAGCTGATTGCTACCAACATTCCAGGACGTGCCACAAGTGCCAGATCTATGCAGATAAGGTGCATGTTCCTCCGGTTCCCCTGAATGTTCTGACTGCGCCTTGGCCGTTTGCAATGTGGGGCATAGACATGATCGGCGAGATAAAACCTACAGCATCTAATGGACATCGCTTCATCCTGGTGGCGATTGACTATTTTACAAAGTGGGTTGAGGCAGCATCCTATGCTACGGTAACCAAGATTGTTGTGGCACGGTTCATTCGGCACAATCTGATCTGTCGGTACGGCGTCCCTGAGCGAATAATTACAGACAACGGTACCAATCTGAACAATAAGATGATCGCTGAGCTCTGCGAACAGTTCAAGATACAGCACCACAATTCTTCTCCTTACAGACCGAAGATGAATGGGGCTGTAGAAGCAGCTAACAAAAACATCAAGAAGATCGTGCAAAAGATGACAGTAACGTACAAAGATTGGCACGAGATGTTACCGTTCGCTCTGCATGGGTACCGTACCTCAGCTAGGACGTCAACCGGGGCAACTCCTTTCTCTCTGGTTTATGGCATGGAGGCAGTCTTGCCGATTGAAGTACAAATCCCCTCTCTCCGGATAATGAAGGATGCAAATCTAGACGAAGATGATTGGATCCAGACACGACTTGATCAGCTCAACCTCATTGACGAAAAGAGACTTGCTGCTATCTGCCACTGTCAGACGTATCAGAAACGGATGATCAGGGCATTTAACAAAAAGGTCAGACCACAAGAATATCAAGTTGGGGATCTGGTTATCAAGAGAATCATCCTTCCTCAGAGTGATCCAAGGGGCAAATGGACCCCTACATACGAAGGGCCATTTGTGGTTAAGCATGTGTTCTCAGGAGGAGCAATGATATTAACCAACATGGATGGTGACGACCTTCCTCACCCCGCCAATGCAGACATAGTTAAAAAATACTACGCATGAAAAAGACCCGCTAGGCTGACACGCCTAGGCAAAAATTAGGGCTTCCCGTCGAACCAAAAGGGTTCGGGCAAAATGAAGGGATGAAAATGAAAAATCTGTACACCCGGCAAGTCGAAAACCTGAAAAGGCGGCTTGGGCAAAAATGGGTATCCCGGTGGACTGAAAACCCGAAAGGGCGGTCCAGGCAAAAGTTAGGGATAAAAGCGTAAAACTATGTCTCATTGATCACTTTGCATCCAGAATCCGGTATCTACATCAAGCTCAGACGGCATCGATCAGTCAGCTTCACCTTCAACCAAGGTCATCAAGTGATGAGACGCTCGGAGTTATAAAGGCAACAGCAGAGTTGAAACCCAGTGGATCATTCATCTTTCACACAGCTGTTTTATTTTCTTTTGTACAAAACTTGTATAAACTCTTTTGCTCGGCGACGTACCTCTTACTAGGACGTCAGCCTCTTGTACACAAAACGCCTATTCAGGCCATTCAAAAATCAATAAAAATATATCTTCAGTTAAACGTGCCGAGTGTTTTTCCTTTTTTCTGTTTTGTTTTGCGAAGAACGTCCAAGGTTCAATTTGTGATGTATGCATTGACAATAATTTGCTAACTCATAAATATTTGCATACGAAACAAAGGAATTAATTGCAGGTGACACTAGAAACAGGGGCAATAAAGAGTTGTCTGAGCAGTCTAATTGTTCTATCCTTTAAGGTACCAAGGTAGGTTCAGCTAAAGAACACGGCCAAGTGTATCCTAATTCCCCAGAGAGTGGTTCAACAAAACAATACATTCTTCTCCAAGCTATCATCAAATATCAAAGGAAATTGAGTACCCTCCCGTAGATCTCAAATACTTCCCCAGCAGCAGTATACAAGCATCCCCGGCAGTCTTGGTCTAAAGATTGTTCCCCGGCGGCATATCTCAATATTCGAAGGAATCACTTCCCTGCAGTTCAAACCTCCCCAGAAGAGTCCAATCCGGTTTCCCCAGGAAGGATGGAGTCCATATCCCCAAGCAGTAAGCTTATCCCCAGTAGATTCTGGAAGCTTATCCCCTCGCAGAGCACGAACGCGTCGTCCGGCTTTATTTAAAGAGTTATTTCCTTAACAGGATATAACTGGGTTATCCTCAGCCAAAAGCCATGGAAAGAGCGTCGTCGACAAAGCCTTCTTATCCCCAGCGAAGTCCATTAATACTTCCAACAACAAGACATCCTCAGCAAGTTGCTATCAACATTCAGCAAAGCATCTCTATCCCCACAGAGTATTGCTTCCCAGCATGGTTACAAGAGCATCTTTTCTCCCCGCCGACTCTTCATTTGCCAAGTTTATTCCTCAACGGAGTCATCTTCTCCTACCGGTACTCTTGCAGTTATCATCCCCAGCGGAAGTAAAATCTATTCTTCAACATCAGCCCAGGATACGACTTCCCGGCACCCGTCAAGGATTCACTTTCCTAGACGAAAACATACATAAAACTTCACATACATCATCATAGCATGCATAACGCACTGCATCATATCATACGAATCTCATTTATGTTGAGAACATCATTGCTTGATCCACATCATGCATTGCATATGACTGACTTTTACCTTTCAGGAAAGATGCTGTTTAAATTCTCAATCACATTTCAAGACTTTGTCCGGTTCAGTTAAATCGACCCTAAGATTTTCCTGATGCTTATCCAGTCAAAGGCCTTCTCTGGTTCAGTCAGATCGACCCTAAGATCTCCCTGATGCTTATCCAGTTGAAGATGTTTCAAGACCTAGACCGGTTCAGTTAAATCGACCCTAAGATTTTCCTGATGCTTATCCAGTCAAAGGCCTTCTCTGGTTCAGTCAGATCGACCCTAAGATCTCCCTGATGCTTATCCAGTTGAAGATGTTTCAAGACCTAGACCGGTTCAGTTAAATCAACCCTAAGATTTTCCTGATGCTTATCCAGTCAAAGGCCTTCTCTTGGTTCAGTCAGATCGACCCTAAGATCTCCCTGATGCTTATCCAGTTGAAGATATTTCAAGACCTAGTCCGGTTCAGTCAGATCGACCCTAAGATCTCCCTGATGCTTGTCCAGTCAAAGGCCTTCTCTTGGTTCAGTCAGATCGATCCTAAGATCTCCCTGATGCTTATCCAGTTGAAGATATTCCAAGACCTTGTCCGGTTCAGTTAAATCGACCCTAAGATTTTCCTGATTCTTACCCAGTCAAAGGCCTCTCTGGTTCAGTCAGATCGACCCTAAGATCTCCCTGATTCTTATCCCAGTAGAAGACACCCAAGATTTTTCTCAACGAGCGTTGTTGAAGTTAAAGTCACCCAAGATTTTTCTCAACGAGCGTTGTTGAAGTTAAAGTCGCCCAAGGTTCTCTTACCATTCATACTAAGGTAGTAACCATCCCTGGTTCATTCATCAGCGTTTGAAGCTCCAGACTCAGCTCCTGTAACCAGTCAGGACACATCTATACCAAGCATCTAAAATCAGCTCCTGCAACGTGTCAGGTACTCATTTTCTCTTTTGCAGGTACGCAGGTTCTAACTAAAGAATCTCCTACGCGATCAACATCCAGATGGCATCTATAAGCCCATCGTCTTATCCAGCAATCTCCAAATGGCATCTATAAGCCCATTCCCCCATCACTGTCACTATGTGAGCGCAAATTTCTGGGCACTTTAGTGTTCAATCATCTTCTACCCTCGGATTACGAAAGGCACGTCAGCCAATCTGCATCCTCAGGTCTAAGAAGATTGAACAGGGGCAACTGTTGTACCCCAAAATTTGCCCTCCCATATTCTTCAAGAAATTGACAAGCCAGGTCACAAAATTCTCCAAGGGCTATGCAGTTCAACTGTCTCCTATACAGTCAAAACTAGGGTTTGGGTTCTGATCAAGAAAATGAAGTTTTCAAAGGTCCAATCAAGTCTCATATGCCTACAAATGTGGTCAAGCATCCTCATATCAAGTTTCAAGGCATTCAGCTCAAAATTGCACAGTCAAAACCCTAGATTGCACTACAGTCAACTGTAGGGGCAAAATGGTCATTTGACAGTCAAAAGTTCAATTTTTTGGTCAATATATCATTTTGAAGCCACAAACATCATTTGATCAATGCTTGATCATGATTCTCAAAATTTGGCTCAGAAAATCATCAAGATGCAAAAGTTGCTATATTTGGACAGCTGAAAAAGTCAACTGAAATTGACCAGGGCATAACTTTCACATGGATTATCAAAAAAATTCCATCCAAAGCTCATTTTGAAGAGAAAGACATTCCCTACAATTCATCTTCATGTTTCAAGTCCAAGAAATGCTCTCACAAAAAGTTATCAATTTCAACATTATAGGTCATTTTCAAAAGTCAACAAAAAGGGACTTTAAGTCAAAGACCATAACTTGAGATTGGTAAATCAAAATAACATGGGACCAAAGGCATTGGTTAGAGGACTCAAAGACCTTTCCAAAATGTCCAAGAACATGTGAAAAGCTTAATAATTGAGCAAGTTATGCCTTGTGGAAGTTGGGAAATTTTTGGGAATTTTGAAAAGTCAACAATGGTTCAAATGACCTAAAAATGCAAATGGGCCCATTTTTCTTCCAAGTTTCTTCATGCCAAGCCTATGCACGACCATTAGGCCCAAAGGGAAGTATTTTCTCATTTTTTAATTATTTATTTGAATTTATATCAATATTAATTCATTTAAATTATTTTAATACATGAAAAATATAAGTTTGACCTAAAAAAATCTTTTTATGCACATTCCAAGGTCAATATTTCGTGCACATCTTAAATAGGCAAGTTTTGGTTTGACTTGAACTAATTGACACCAAATTGCACATGAAAAAGATATGGAAAAGATCCTTGAAATCAGGCTATTCAAAAATCATCAAAGCAATGGATTTTGTCCAATTTTTCTTAACCTAATCACTCACTATATGATCAGGAAGGTAAACCTAATGCAAAGAGACTGCAAGCTGCGCCCCAAGAACAGTTTGCCAATTGAAATTTTTTCATAAAACTCAAGAACTGAAAAGTGCCTTAGAGATCGTTTCAAGCCATAATACTGAGTCCATCATATTCCTGAAGCTTCAAGGATTACATACCAATCAAAACCATTCGTTCTAGCATCGAGAATTGGTAAAACGGGCACACCCTGTACCGAAAATATTTGATGTTCTTGCACATTGATTCATACATTTTCCATAAATTTTGAGACTTGATTTGCATTCCTGACATGATTTCAAAGCTAACCCATAACATTAATTTGATTATTATGCGTTGTGGGCGATTTTGCCATTGCTAAAATTTAGGGTTACAGGTTTCTTGAATTAGGGCTTTTGCGTAGAGGAAAAATTAGGGTTCATGAATACCATGGTTGAACTCAGCACTTAGAGACGAAGAAGAAGATATACTCGCGAACAATTTATGAAGCTCAGGGTTCTAATCGCTATTTTCCAATAGATCCCTTTTTGCAACGCGTTGAAAACCGTTGCCTTATAGGTTTTGTTACAGGGACGAAGAAGAAGGTGGAATCGTGGCACGTACTGACTGGCTCATTCAAATGTTCCGCGCGCTAATCCACTCATGTCTTGTTTTTCTATTATATTATTTATTTGTATATTATATATCAAAGTAGTTAAATGGCTCAGCTGGCAAGCTATCAACGCGTTAACCTTCATGACCTGGGTTCAAGTCCCAGGTCTGTGCAATTTCTCTTATTATTTTCCAATGCAGATTCCTATGCAACGCTGGCACTAAGGACCACCATATACCATCCAGATCAAGCGTGCCACGTCCATCCCAACGTTAGATCAACGGCCAAGAATCTAAGGAACACATAAACCCTGGTCAAATGCATCATACGTGATTTCAAAAGTCAACGGATTATGAAGCAAATGGGCCAATGTTCTAAGGCCTGAACCTCCCATTTGGGGCTACACCCCACCCTGGTTTGACAATTTTATTTATTTTTCTTACATCTTTTAATTATTATTTTAATTATTATGTTTATCTTAATTATTATTATTTAATTTTTAATCAAAATATAAAAACATCATAAAATTAAAAAATGCCAAAAAATATAATTTTTATTTTATTATCTTTATAAATAAATACTTGTAATTATTTAGTTTTAATTAGGTTACAAATTTAACTCTTTTTAATAACTAAAATCCAAAAAAATAGAGTTTAGGTTTAATAACTTTTATTTTCCTTTTAATTTTTCCCTTTTTTCAGAATAATAATATTAGTTATTTATTTTCATAAATTAAAAATTGTACATAAATAAATTAGGATTTAATGTAGATTATATTTTAATTCTTTCATAATAAATAAAAATATTAGAATTAGGGTTTGCCGTTTAATTTAATCTCAATTAACTCCTTTTTCTCATTAAATCTAAAAAACACAAAATACCAAAAACATTTAATTCCTTAATTAATTCATTAACTTTAAATATTTTGCAAAAGGGTCCAACGCCCATTGTTTTAATTACTTTATTTCGCGCATTTATTTTATAATCGTTTAAATAATTTGTATCTCTCCCAAAGCCATGTAACTTTACTTTTCGCACTTTTATTTACTTCGCATTATTTACTTTTCCGTCAAATCGGGTTCTGGAAATTTTGGCGATGTGGACCCGCGCCATTTGTAATAGCTGTAGATTTATTTTCCCGCAAACTTATAACTGTTAAAAGGCATGCAAGAATGAATGTCCTAATTAAAATCAAGCGTAGAACACAACAAACATGACAAGACAAATAACTGAAACATGACACACGAATCGCACACACCACCCCTAGGGTACGCCTCACTGTTGCCTTTCGAAAGGTGGTCGTCGAGTAGAGGACGTCTTAGTAAGTCCTCATGATCCGGGAACCTGGCATGAGGGTAGCTTCTAAGGTGTCTTCCTATTGCTCTGGTGATCACCACGTCCCGAACATCGAATTGACCCGAACACCTCCAATGGTGGTGCTACCTACCTCTCAATGGTGGGATGGCACTACTTTAAAGGACAGTTACACAGACGAATTCCTTAGGGTAGGTAGGTTCTCAAGGATACTTGCTCTAATCTCAAAACAAACTCAAAAATACTTTTCACACAACACTTTTCAAAAGCTTTCAAAGCAAATTTTTCAAACACTCTGACGTACGAGTCGATCTGAAATTTTTCAAAGAAATTTTTAAACCCACATTGAAAAGCAAGCAAACAATTTTGAAAACACATTGAGCAAGTATCTAAGAGCCCATGGATAACCATGGATAGAAAGGGTGCTAACACCTTCCCTTTCTATAACCTACCTCCCGAACCGAGAGCAATCTCTTTAAGGAATTTTTCTGTGCTTTTGTCCTTTCCATTTGGAGAAAATAAAAGACGGTGGCGACTCTTGCTTACCGCGACATTTCGCGAACCAGCGTTAAACAGTCAGTTCCAGATCCACCGATCACATATGCCATCTAAGGTGTGACGGAGTATCTTCGGAGATGGGCTTAAAGATGCCATCTAGAGGATGTTGATTTCCTGAGATATTCTTTTGATGAGAGTCCCTGCTCCTGTCGTTGAGGAGGAATCTGCTGAGGTATGTTGGTGTCTGTCTCGGGAGAAATAGAATTTTAGGAGTTTCAGTTGTCCGTTATTCTACTGGGGAATTAACTCCGGAGGTGAACTGCATATCTGGTCAGTGTATAGGCTATATTGTGACTTACTAGATAGTAGGGTTGTGAGAAGGAACCTGGGTCATAGGGTTACTTCGATATGAAAATGTGGATAGTAGGGTTGTGGGAAGGAACCTGGGAAAGGTTTCTTCGTGAGGAGTTTTGGTAAAATTGCGTCTGAACTGAGAGGGGGACCTAGGTAAGGTTGCTTTGTGAGAAGTTTGGGTAAAACTGCATCTGAACTGAGAAGGAACCTGTGTAAGGTTTCTTTGTAAGGAGTTTGGGTAAAATTGTATCTGAACTGAGAAGGAACCTGGGTAAGGTTTCTTTGTGAGGAGTTTGGGTAAAACTGCATCTGAACCGAGAAGGAACCTAGGTAAGGTTGCTTCAGGATAAGTTTAAGTGAAACTTCAGAAGGAACCTGGGTAAGGTTGTTCGTGATGAGTCTGTGTAGGGCTTTGGGAGGAACCTGGGTAGGGTTACTTCGGGATAAGTCCGTGTAAAACTTCGGCAGGAACCTGGGTAAGGTTACTTTGGGCTAAGTCTGTGTAAAACTTCAAGAGGAACTTGGGTAAGGTTACTTTGTGATAAGTTCGTGTAAAACTTCAGAAGGAACCGGGGTAAGGTTACTTTGGGATAAGTTTGTGTAAAACTTCAAGAGGAACCTGGGTAAGGTTACTTTGGGATGAGTTCGTGTAAAACTTCAGGAGGAACCTGGGTAAAGTTACTTTGGGATAAGTTTGTGTAAAACTTCAGGAGGAACCTGGGTAAGGTTACTTTAGGATAAGTTTGTGTAAAACTTCAGGAGGAATCTGGGTATGGTTACTTTGGGATAAGTTTGTGTAAAACTTCAAGAGGAACCTGGGTAAGGTTACTTTGGGATGAGTTCGTGTAAAACTTTAGAAGGAACCTGGGTAAGGTTACTTTGTGATAAGTTCGTGTAAAACTTCATTCAGAAATGTATGAGAAAGGACCCGTGTAAGATTTTTCAGGATAAACCCGTGTGAAGCTGCATTTAGGAGAAACCCGTGTAAGATTGCTTCGTGACGAACCCGTGTAAAGATGCATTTGATCGTGTAGATAATTACTCTATTTAGTTTCAGGAGCTAATCTTGAACTTGCTGGAAGTTGTTGATGATAACCATCTTTCCTGAAAAGGTACATGATTAATCGTATATGATGCATGAAATGCATTGTATGATGATGTTCTCAAAATAGATGAGATTATGATGTATGCAATATGTATGCGCACGTCATGATATATAAACATGAAATGCTATTGTGGCACGTCTGAGTGGGAAAATAAATCCCTGACCGCTGCTGGAGAGTACTGGGAATTACATTCCTGATCGTCGTAGAAAAAGTGGTTCTTCTACTTTCGTTGGAGATGGTGAACCGGAGATGACTATGTTGGGGATTTTCCCCTTGTTTACGGATATTCTACCGAGGAGAGACTCTGCTTGAGAACAACTCTGCGGAGGAATAATTCTGTTGGAGAGAGAAGCTTCCATAGCTTAAGGGATAAACTTTGTCGGGGATTGAGCTTCTGTACTTAGAGAAATAAACTCTGTTTGGTAGAAAACTTTATGAGCCACTTGCGATTATGAAATTCGATCGAGGAATATAGATGTCGATTCTCTGAAGGAACTTTGCTGGGGAACATAGCTCATGTTTGGGGGAGCCGATGTCAAAGCTTTAGTTGCCTCTACTTTGTAGGGAGTGTAGATGTCAGAGTCGTATGCTGAGGATACAACAATGACTTTGCATCAAGACTTTTCTGCCCCTGTACCTGCTGGAGAAAGTACCCACAGAGGCTTTGTGGATGCTGATCATGATGATAAGTCTTCTATTGATAAACAAATGATAAGATGACGGGACATAGTCATACGCTTCAAATCCCTAACTTTTGCCTAGACCGCCCTTTCGAGTTTTGAGTCCACCGGGATACCCTTTTTTGCTCAAGCCGCCTTTTCAAGTTTTCGACTTGCCGGGTGTACATATCTTTTTTGTTTTTATCCCTAATTTTTGACCGAACCCTTTTGGTTCGCCGCGATGCCCTTATTTTTTCCTAGGCCAGTCAACCTAGCGGGTCTTTTTTTCATGCGTAGTATTTTCCGACTATGTCCACGTTCACCGGGTACGGAGAATTGTCATTGTCCATAGTAGTAAGTATTGCCACACTACCAGAAGATGTTTGTTTGATCGTACATGATTCGTTGCTGGAATTCATGCCCAATGCCCCAAGTGATTCAGATGGAGATCTGCCCCTGGCTATTTGGCATCTTTGAGAGATTCCTTGAATCTTGACTTGACTGCCCCAGATGATGGACAATGATCATGCCGTGCCCCCTTGGTTGGAAGTGTTTTTCCACTTAAGGTGATCCTTTTTATTGAGAAGGTTTTTGTTCACTAGATACTCTTCATGCGAATTTCTCTGATGTTGAACAAATAGTCATATGCAAACAATGTTATTTTAAGAACGCAAAGCTTATGTCTGTCTTGAAGTTTGAAAATTGATTTTTTAGTAAAACAAGTTTTTTTTTGTAAAAGTGTGATGTCAACTCAGGATTAATAGCAAGTCCTACAGGAGTCAGGATACCTTTTGTAACAATATGCTTTCGAACTAACCCATGCTTTAGCTAGGACTTTTAAGGGTTATAACATGGCCAGGTTCACGGTTTAAGAAACAAAGGATAAAGGCTCAAGTTTTATTTGTACCCACCCATTCTTCGTGATGTTCTTCGATCCTATGCTCGGTTAATTGTGCATTTAGATCTCGTTTGAGTCTTTGCTCTGATATTCCATTGATGGTTTGGATACTGACTGTTTATTTTGAATAGGCAGTCTTTATTTTGTTGAGGGTTTGTAGGACCTCATTCTTTTTTATTTTATTATCCCTGTCTTTTGCCTGAACTGTGTCTTTTGGGATTACAGCCAGCGGGGTGCCCCAGTTTTTCTTAAGTCTCCTTCATAGGTTTTGACTTAACGAGCTTTTATTTTGAGGGGTAATGACTGCATGTCTTGATGATTATGTGGAACCATCACCATTTTTTTTGGAGAGCATCTTCTACACTATTTGTCGTGTATGAAGGTAGTGCTTGTGACTGGATGCACGTTCGAATTAACTGAGAAAACTACCCTGCCCCAGGTTATGATTAAGGGTTTTAATTTGTGTAAAAGAAAAACTCCTGCTTCTTTGGCTCAAAGGGATTAACTAGGGATTATCTTCCTTATATCTCCAGAGTTTAGGATTTGAAACAGCGTCTGTACATCGTCAGCGGGGTCTGTTCAAAAGCATACTATAGAGATTGTGGTATCATTTTCGTCATCCTCCCTCTAAAGGCTTACAGTTTTTTAGTCGAGAGTTGAATATCACGAAAAGGAAATATAAAGTAATTTAAGCATAATGAAAACAAATTAATTATAGACAGACACGTGTAATGCATTAATGAAATAATAAAGTTTTACATGACAATAATTGTTTGAATAAGCAAAGAAAATACAACTTCATAATTCAAATGAACAAAAATGCTTTCAATCCTAGCCATGTTTTGGCAAGGGAGCGGTGATCACGTTGGGGGTCTCAGGAGGGTCGAATTCGATCTCCTTGGCGTCAATCATATTATGAATCTTGTATTTCGGCGCCCAACAATCGTTAGTATCGTGCCCCGAGCTACCAGAATGATAAGCACACCTTGCATCTATGTTGTAGTTAGGAGAAGAAGTCTTAGGGTTCGAATGAGGGTTTATCACTGTAATCAGATTCATCTTCAACATGTGTTGCAATGATTGTGACAATGGCATGTTGATTTGGGTGAACTGTCTTTGAGGTCTTTCCACCCTTGGCTGATTTTTTCATTGTTGTGGTCGTTGTGCGCGTGCAGAATTAGAGATCAGCACTGCCCCCACAGATTGGTGGTAGTCTGCCTTGCTACGCCTCTTCTGGCCGTGCACAGCATTGGCTTCCCTCTTGCCACCAGATGACTTCTTCTCTGTACTCGAAGAGGTATTTTTCTGGATCTTGCCACTCCGGATCCCAGCTTCTACTCTTTCTCCAGTCAATATCAGCTCGGTGAAATCAGCAGAGGAGCTACCAATCAAGTGATTGAAGAACGGACCAGATAGCGTACCAAGGAACATATCCACCAACTCCCTATAAGACAAAGGGGGTTGGACTCTCCCTGCCAGATCTCTCCACTTCTGGGCATAGTCTTTAAAGCCTTCACTTTCCCCCATGGACATACTCTGGAGTTGAGTACGAGTAGGAGCAAGGTCGGCGTTGTACTGATACATCTTATAGAAAGCAGCATCCAGATATTCCCAATTTTGGACATCGGCTCCCTCCAACTGGTAGAACCATTCAAGCTGAGTCCCTAACTGACTATCTTGAAATAAATGAACCCACGGATTTCTATCAGCGGTGTGGGGCTGGATTTTTCTGACATAAGAACGGAGATGGAGTTTTGGGCAGGACACCCCATCATACTTAGCAAAACCTAGAGCTTTGAAGTTCTGCGGGATGACCACTCCCGACACCAATCCTAATTCTTCTAAATACAACCCAGGTATCCTATGGACCTCCATAGCACTCAAGCTATCTTCCAACTGCTTGTATCTATCCTCGGTGGGAGGATACTGCTCATCATTATAGTCGGTATCATTGTCAGAAACTTCGGGACTGGGATCTTTCTCCCTTGTCTCTTCTTCTTGATTCTCCCCTTCCTTGGATGAAGAGGTCAGATCAACTTGTTGCTTCAACGGCCCTCTAAACCTTCTGCCCATATTCAGAATACCAGAAGCCTTCTTCTTTTTCTTTTTCTCTTTCAGGGTGAGGGCTTTCAATTCCTCCTGCCCTTTGCCAGATTTATGATCATTTGCTGGAACTGGGTGTTTTGTGCCTGAAGGTCCTTGATGCTTTATTCGGAAGACATTTTTGCTGAAATAAATAGCGAAGAAGATGAGAAACCTGTAATGGTACCTGTAATGATGTGTATGATATGCATGCAATGTTTTCAAGGATCTCGCTGGGTAAACAAGAAATTGTTAGAATTTGATTGCAATTTGATTGAAGAAGCGTCGTGTCATTGAGAGTCCTTCTTCAAGAGTCAAGCTCATCATATCGAGTGGGTCATAGCCCCAGGCTCAAGATCCTTTGACAACATTGGCTAGAGGAAAATAAATCCCCTTGCCCCTTACTAGACGTCTGGTTCTCCATGATCTACATCACAAACCCTTGAGATCCTTGAAATGGTTAGTATGATATGTCATGTTTATGATGTCATGATGTCATGATTATGTTGAGAAATCACATGTATAACAAGCACAAACAAATCACACCAAGTCCTTAGGTTTAAGGCTTGCTTGAGTTTAAGGTAGTACCCTCTTGAAGTTTGATTGGTTCAGCATGTCCTATAAATAGTAATCGGGTTCTAAGGGATCTCAATATCACTGACCATCCTTTATCGGGCATTATCTCAGCTCAAGCAATCTTTTCTTGCGGCCGAAATATCCCGAAAGTTTGATCTCAATGAGTGTAGCATCGGGTATCAACCAATCCTCAATTCTACACTGAGGTCGGCTATCTCACTACTTTCTAATGGCCAAGTTTGTTCAACTAAGGTTCTAAGGTTCGTTAGTGCTTCACGACACCACGCGGTAGCCCTGTATTCTCCTCATTTCCCCGTGAAGGATACCGGTACCAACCAAAGTGCCACACCAACACAGCCATCGCTTAAACCATATCGGTCTATGTCGTATAGTATCCACGATCTATTGTTGTTTACCTAATAAGTGCCCCCAGATACGGGTGTAGGATCTATAGTAACCCAAGCGAAAACCCTTTAAGAATAAAGCAAACAAGAAAGAAATATTGAAATGACCTAGATCCTAAGGTATACCCCAATTTATTTTTCCCCAGAAGAGTCGCCAGTTCTGTGATACGGTGGCAGAACCGACTGTTTTTACTGGTTTGCGTTTTGCGTTTTTTGTTTGCAAAATGTCGCGGTAAGCAAGAGTCACCACCGACTTTTATTTCATCCAATCATGGAAAAGGAAAAAGAACAAAAAAAACCTTCTTTCGAGATATTCTGAGCACGGGGGGTAGATTATAGAAAGGGAAGGTGTTAGCACCCTTTCTATCCATGGTTTTCCATGGGCTCTTAGGTACTTTCTCATCTTTTTAAAATTGCTTGTGTGTGTGTTTGTTTTTGAAAATGTTTTACTTCGTGATAACCCTTGTATCAGTCCTCAAGGGTGTTACGAAGTTGTTTTGAAAGTTTGTTTTGAAAGGTGTTGGTGTGAAAAGTTTTTGTTGAGCAAGTACTTAAGATTCTACCTACTCAAAAAAAGATTGTTCGTTCTCGTTTCCTTTAGACAGCGTTATCCTACTATTAAGGAGTAGCCCCGTTGTTGGAGTTTATAAGGGACGTTCGAAAGGGACAAGTACAGTCACCAAAGCAATGGGTTGGAAATTTTAGTAGTAACCCTAGAGTCTTAAGATCTTTCCGAGGCAACATTTCCGAGGCAACTTTTTCGAGGCAACATTCGAATGGGACATTTTGATCTTTTAGACTGGAGGGCAGCCACTAAATTCTCCTATGCTTAATGACTGTTTTACCAAAGGTAACCAAAGTGGAGTAAACCCTAAGAGTGAATATGTGCCTGTGAATTTTTCAGTTAATTTAGTCTTTGCACATTAGGTTATCTACCGTTTTAATTTTTCAGATATTCTTGCCATACAATCCTATTAACCATGCATCCAACAGTTAAATATTTGCAAGAATTTAAAGTGCAAGAAAATAAACCTAGCTATTACAAGGCTTCGAGGAAGGGGATTAATTACATAACCAAAAATCGGGGAAAAGCGATAAGTAAAAACCCTAATTTAAAGCTATTACAAACCCTTGGCAGCTACAAAATAATAAAAAAGAAAAGTAATTAAAACTCACAGCGAATTAAATGCGAGGACGATAATTAATAACTTAAAACCTAATTGAGAGAAAAAATATTTTTTGTGCATTTTTATTTGAGAAAACAATTAAATTGCAAATTAATTAAACCCTAATTTCTAACTGATTTTATTTACAAAAAGAATTAACTTAACCTAGTTTTCTAATTAAATTAAAATAAATATTTTATGAAGAAAAAAAATGATCTTTTTGTGATTTTGTGATTTATTGATTTTATGATTAATAAAAAGGGTAATTAATTTTTGGTGGAAAATAATTAAACAAATTAATTAAAATAAAAGAAGTAAAAGAAAGAATTGAAAATGGGCTTGTTTGCATTGCTGAAGGAGGGGTGTGAAGTTGAAATTCCCAGACCCAAAGGTTGTTGAGCCCAGTCAACGCGCCTGATCTCATGGGGCGCTGACTTGAGGGTGCATCATGGTCTTTCAGTGATGAGGCGTACATCTTGCTGACTGATGGATCCACTGGTTGGCTACTGGAAGCGCACGGTAGGCCTTTGGATGAGAACTGATTATGATCTATAAATGGAAAAATAGAAAAAATTGTTACTGGGACCTGGGATCGAACCCAGGTCCTTATGTTCACCACCAACGCGCCTCACCACTAGGCCAACTGGCTTGTTTGTTAACAATATAAGAATAAAACATAATATACAAAAACGCGGTTAACTGAAAAAAATGCGCGCGAGATTAAAATGACCTAATGGTTGATTGCCACGCCACTGTCTTCTCCAAGGAAGTGCCGTATTAGATAATGGCCTTTTACCTACAGACACTTTCCGTTTCTATAACGCTGCGCAACTCAAAAACTCATAAAATGCAATATAAATGAAATTGAAGACCAGGGTTCCACTGGTTATGATGTCACGGTCATCATGGTACCTTGTTTGTGGTCTAATTTTACCTGCATACAAAAACCCTAAAAATGCAAGGTGACCCTAGCAATGGCAGATACGCGTATAGGCTTCAAAAATACAATTAAACTATTCAGTCAGCTTGCAAACATGATAACAAACACATATATGCCATTAAAACATGCTCATAATGTATAAATCATGATAATCGAATTTAAAAAATATGGTAAACCGTGTGAGGCCTGGAGGCGGATTCTGTGTGTAAGAGGGCTTGCTATTGATTGAGATAGCTTCCTGAGACGTCCAGCAATTGATTGGAAATGCTAGGATGGCTTGAGATGGCATGTAGGACTGAAACCGGTTCACACTTTTCTTTGAAAATTTGGAGTTTTTTCCTTCCTCTTTTACGACTGCTAACCCTTGTCTTATTCCTTGTACATGTTCAATATATATCCTAGAACGAATTAGGGTTATAAAACTGATTGGTATCTTTGACAGTTTTGAAAATTTGATTTGATTTTCATGCCATATACAAACTTGCTAAATTGAGCCAAATCATCCCATTTTTGGACCAATCATGCTTGATTCTTTTTGGTGTTGATATCTCAGCATATTTTGATTGAGATCCTGTCCAAAAATCAAATCAAAACATATCTTTTCTATTATTTCCCAATTATTTGATTTAATTGAAATTTTAATTAATAAAAAATCAAAATAAATTGGAAAATGAAGAAAATAACATGTGGATAAGTAATTGGGTCGTGTAACATGTTATAAGTGAGGTGCAAGCATAAAAAGGTAGGCCCTTTTTTGCAAAGAAAATGTAATTTTGAGCCCATTTAACTTTTGGCAATTTTGCATAAAAGGTCAACTTTGACAAGGCATGTCTCCTCCAATTTTAACCCTAGAGAGGTGTTCTTGGACTTTTTAGAAATCTTAGGATGTCCCCTAAGCAACCCATTTAGTCTCATCTCAATTGGGTCTTCCATGTTCATGTAAGAAGCTTTGACCCAAAAGGTGTTTTTGTTGACTTTTCAAAAGGACCTATAATGTAGAAATTCATATCTTTTGTTGAGTGCATATTTTGAACTTATGGGATGAAGATGAATTATAGGGAATTGCATCCTCTTCAAAATGAGCCTTGGATGGAAAATTTCTGATAAAGTATGAAGAAGTTATGCTTGGTCAAAGTTTGGTTGACTTTTCCTAAGAAACCCTAATTTAGCAACTTTTGGGTTTTGATGAATTTAGGGCATTCCTTGAAGAATCATGATCAACCCTTGATCAAATGATGGATATCACTTCAATAAATTTAAGTTGACCAAAAATCTTGAAGTTTGACTGTATGTGGGCCACAGTTGACTTTTGACCTAATACAGTCGATTCTCAAGCATCTGAGCAGTTTACTGAGAAAACTTCTTGTGTAGTGCTTGAAACTTGACATGGAGGGTCTTGAGAACATATTAGGACCATGGAGAGAATATGAGGCTTTTGGAGTTCACCTATCTTGATGAGAATGGAAACCCTAATTTGAGACACAATGCCTTAGGAGAGAGTTTGTCTGGTTAACTCTTGGGCAAACTTGAGCAAATTGAGGAGCTCTAGGAGTATGTATTGAGTAAAATGAGAGAGCAAATTTTGGGGTACAACAGCTTCCCCTGTTCAATCTTCTTACACCTGAAGATGTAGATTGGCTCGTCTGTCTTTCGTGATCTGAAGGTGAAAGATGATTGAACACTAGAGTGCCCAAAAATTTGCACTCGCATGAAGTGATACTTGATTTGTGATATCATAAATGGGCTTATAGATGCCATTTGGAAGTTGCTATAGAATTGTCGGAGATGGGCTTAAAGATGCCATCCAAGGTGTGACGGAGTATCTTCGGAGATGGGCTTAAAGATGCCATCTAGAGGATGTTGATTTCCTGAGATATTCTTTTGATGAGAGTCCCTGCTCCTGTCGTTGAGGAGGAATCTGCTGAGGTATGTTGGTGTCTGTCTCGGGAGAAATAGAATTTTAGGAGTTTCAGTTGTCCGTTATTCTACTGGGGAATTAACTCCGGAGGTGAACTGCATATTTGGTCAGTGTATAGGCTATATCGTGAATTACTAGATAGTAGGGTTGTGAGAAGGAACCTGGGTCATAGGGTTACTTCGATATGAAAATCTGGATAGTAGGGTTGTGGGAAGGAACCTGGGAAAGGTTGCTTCGTGAGGAATTTTGGTAAAACTGCGTCTGAGCTGAGAGGGGGACCTAGGTAAGGTTGCTTTGTGAGGAGTTTGGGTAAAACTGCATCTGAACTGAGAAGGAACCTGTGTAAGGTTTCTTTGTGAGGAGTTTGGGTAAAACTGTATCTGAACTGAGAAGGAACCTGGGTAAGGTTTCTTTGTGAGGAGTTTGGGTAAAACTGCATCTGAACCGAGAAGGAACCTAGGTAAGGTTGCTTCAGGATAAGTTTAAGTGAAACTTCAGAAGGAACCTGGGTAAGGTTGCTCGTGATGAGTCTGTGTAGGGCTTTGGGAGGAACCTGGGTAGGGTTACTTCGGGATAAGTCCGTGTAAAACTTCGGCAGGAACCTGGGTAAGGTTACTTTGGGCTAAGTCTGTGTAAAACTTCAAGAGGAACCTGGGTAAGGTTACTTTGTGATAAGTTCGTGTAAAACTTCAGAAGGAACCGGGGTAAGGTTACTTTGGGATAAGTTTGTGTAAAACTTCAAGAGGAACCTGGGTAAGGTTACTTTGGGATGAGTTCGTGTAAAACTTCAGGAGGAACCTGGGTAAAGTTACTTTGGGATAAGTTTGTGTAAAACTTCAGGAGGAAACTGGGTAAGGTTACTTTGGGATAAGTTTGTGTAAAACTTCAGGAGGAATCTGGGTAAGCTTACTTTGGGATAAGTTTGTGTAAAACTTCATGAGGAACCTGGGTAAGGTTACTTTGGGATGAGTTCGTGTAAAACTTCAGAAGGAACCTGGGTAAGGTTACTTTGTGATAAGTTCGTGTAAAACTTCATTCAGAAATGTATGAGAAAGGACCCGTGTAAGATTTTTCAGGATAAACCCGTGTGAAGCTGCATTTAGGAGAAACCCGTGTAAGATTGCTTCGTGACGAACCCATGTAAAGCTGCATTTGATCATGCAGATAATTACTCTGTTTAGTTTCAGGAGCTAATCTTGAACTTGCTGGAAGTTGTTGATGATAACCATCTTTCCTGAAAAGGTACATGATTAACCGTATATGATGCATGAAATGCATTGTATGATGACGTTCTCAAAATAAATGAGATTATGATGTATGCAATATGTATGCGTACGTCATGATATATAAACATGAAATGCTATTGTGGCACGTCCGAGTGGGAAAATAAATCCCTGACCGCTGCTGGAGAGTACTGGGAATTACATTCTTGATCGTCGTAGAAAAAGTGGTTCTTCTACTTCCGTTGGAGATGGTGAACCGGAGATGACTATGTTGGGGATTTTCCCCTTGTTTACGGATATTCTACCGAGGAGAGACTCTGCTTGAGAACAACTCTGCGGAGGAATAATTCTGTTGGAGAGAGAAGCTTTCATAGCTTAAGGGATAAACTTTGTCGGGGATTGAGCTTCTGTACTTAGAGAAATAAACTATGTTCGGGAGAAAACTTTATGACCCGCTTGCGATTATGAAATTTGATCGGGGAATATAGATGTCGATTCTCTGAAGGAACTTTGCTGGGGAACATAGCTCCTGTTTGGGGGAGCCGATGTCAAAGCTTTAGTTGCCTCTACTTTGTGGGGAGTGTACATGTCACAGAGTCGTATGCTGAGGATACGATATTGACTTTGCATCAAGACTTTTCTGCCCCTGTACCTGCTGGAGAAAGTACCCACGGAGGCTTTGTGGATGCTGATTAGGATGATAAGTCTTCTATTGATAAACAAATGATAAGATGACGGGACATAGTCGTACGCTTCAAACCCCTAACTTTTGCCTTGACCGCCCTTTCGAGTTTTCAGTCCACCGGGATACCCTTTTTTGCTCAAGCCGCCTTTTCAAGTTTTCGACTTACCGGGTGTACATATCTTTTTTGTTTTTATCCCTAATTTTTTACCGAACCCTTTTGGTTCGCCAGGATGCCCTTATTTTTGCCTAGGCCAGTCAACCTAGCGGGTCTTTTTTTCATGCGTAGTATTTTCCGACTATGTCCATGTTCACCGGGTACGGAGAATTGTCATTGTCCATAGTAGTAAGTATTGCCACACTACCAGAAGATGTTTGTTTGATCGTACATGATTCGTTGCTGGAATTCATGCCCAATGCCCCAAGTGATTCAGATGGAGATCTGCCCCTGGCTATTTGGCATCTTTGAGAGATTCCTTGAATCTTGACTTGACTGCCCCAGATGATGGACAATGATCATGCCGTGCCCCCTTGGTTGGAAGTGTTTTTCCACTTGAGGTGATCCTTTTTATTGAGAAGGTTTTTGTTCACTAGATATTCTTCATGCGAATTTCTCTGTTGTTGAACAAATAGTCATATGCAAACAATGTTATTTTAAGAACGCAAAGCTTATGTCTGTCTTGAAGTTTGAAAATTCATTTTTTAGTAAAACAAGTTTTTTTTTGTAAAAGTGTGATGTCAACTCAGGATTAATAGTAAGTCCTACAGGAGTCAGGATAACTTTTGTAACAGTATGCTTTCGAACTAACCCATGCTTTAGCTAGGACTTTTAAGGGTTATAACGTGGCATGGTTCACGGTTTAAGAAACAAAGGATAAAGGCTCAAGTTTTATTTGTACCCACCCATTCTTCGTGATGTTCTTCGATCATATGCTTAGTTAATTGTGCATTTAGATCTCGTTTGAGTCTTTGCTCTGATATTCCAGTGATGGTTCGGATACTGACTGTTTATTTTGAATAGGAAGTCTTTATTTTGTTGAGGGTTTGTAGGACCTATTTCTTTTTTTTTTATTATCCCTGTCTTTTGCCTGAACTGTGTCTTTTGGGATTACAGCCAGCGGGGTGCCCCAGTTTTTCTTAAGTCTCCTTCATAGGTTTTGACTTAACGGGCTTTTATTTTGAGGGGTAATGATTGCATGTCTTGATGATTATGTGGAACCATCACCATTTTTTTTGGAGAGCATCTTCTACACTATTTGTCGTGTATGAAGGTAGTGCTTGTGACTGGATGCACGTTCGAATTAACTGAGAAAACTACCCTGCCCCAGGTTATGATTAAGGATTTTAATTTGTGTAAAGGAAAAACTCCTGCTTCTTTGGCTCAAAGGGGTTAACTAGGGATTATCTTCCTTATATCTCCAGTGTTTAGGATTTGAAACAGCGTCTGTATATCGTCAGTGTGGTCTGTTCAAAAGCATACTATAGAGATTGTGGTATCATTTTCGTCATCCTCCCTCTAAAGGCTTACAGTTTTTTAGTCGAGAGTTGAATATCACGAAAAGGAAATATAAAGCAATTTAAGCATAATGAAAACAAATTAATTCAAGACAGACACGTGTAATGCATTAATGAAATAATAAAGTTTTACATGACAATAATTGTTTAAATAAGCAAAGAAAATACAACTTCATAATTCAAATGAACAAAAATGCTTTCAATCCTAGCCATGTTTTGGCAAGGGAGCGGTGATCACGTTGGGGGTCTCAGGAGAGTCGAATTCGATCTCCTTGGCGTCAATCATATTATGAATCTTGTATTTCAGCGCCCAACAATCATTAGTATCGTGCCCCGGGCTACCAGAATGATAAGCACACCTTGCATCCAAGTTATAGTTAGGAGAAGAAGTCTTAGGGTTCGAATGAGGGTTTATCACCATAATCAGATTCATCTTCAACATGTGTTGCAATGATTGTGACAATGGCATGTTGATTTGGGTGAACTGCCTTTGAGGTCTTTCCACCCTTGGCTGATTTTTTCGTTGTTGTGGTTGTTGTGCGCGTGCGGAATTAGAGATCAGCACTGCACCCACAGATTGGTGGTAGTCTGCCTTGCTACACCTCTTTTGGCCGTGCACAACACTGGCTTCCCTCTTACCACCAGATGACTTCTTCTCTGTACTCGAAGAGGTATTTTTATGGATCTTGCCACTCCGGATCCCAGCTTCTACTCTTTCTCCAGTCAATATCAGCTCGGTGAAATCAGTAGAGGAGCTACCAATCAAGTGATTGAAGAACGGACCAGATAGCGTACCAAGGAACATATCCCCCAACTCCCTGTCAGACAAAGGGGGTTGGACTCTCCCTGCCAGATCTCTCCACTTCTGGGCATAGTCTTTAAAGCCTTCACTTTCCCCCATGGACATACTCTAGAGTTGAGTACGAGTAGGAGCAAGGTCGGTGTTATACTGATACTTCTTATAGAAAGCAGCATCCAGATATTCCCAATTTTGGACATCGGCTCCCTCCAACTGGTAGAACCATTCAAGCTGAGTCCCTAACTGACTATCTTGAAAGAAATGAACCCACGGATTTCTATCAGCGGTGTGGGGCTAGATTTTTCTGACATGAGAACGGAAATGGAGTTTTTGGCAGGACACCCCATCATACTTAGCAAAACCTAGAGCTTTGAACTTCTGCGGGATGACCACTCCCGACACCAATCCTAATTCTTCTAAATCCAACCCAGGTATCCTTTGGACCTCCATAGCACTCAAGCTATCTTCCAACTGCTTGTATCTATCCTCGGTGGGAGGATACTGCTCATCATTGTAGTCGGTATCATTGTCAGAAACTTCGGGACTGGGATCTTTCTCCCTTGTCTCTTCTTCTTGATTCTCCCCTTCCTTGGATGAAGAGGTCAGATCAACTTGTTGCTTCAACGGCCCTCTAAAACTTCTGCCTATATTCAGAATACCAGAAGCCTTCTTCTTTTTCTTTTTCTCTTTCAGGATGAGGGCTTTCAGATCCTCCTGCCCTTTGCCAGATTTATGAACATTTGCTGGAACTGGGTGTTTTGTGCCTGAAGGTCCTTGATGCTTTATTCGGAAGATATTTTTGCTGAAATAAACAGCGAAGAAGATGAGAAACCTGTAATGGTACCTGTAATGATGTGTATGATATGCATGTAATGTTTTCAAGGATCTCGCGGGGTAAACAAGAAACTGTTAGAATTTGATTGCAGTTTGATTGAAGAAACTTCGTGTCATTGAGAGTCCTTCTTCAAGAGTCAAGCTCATCATATCGAGTGGGTCATAGCCCCAGGCTCAAGATCCTTTGACAATATTGGCTAGAGGAAAATAAATCCCCTTGCCCCTTGCTAGACTTCTGGTTCGCCATGATCTACATCACAGACCCTTGAGATCCTTGAAATGGTTAGTATGATATGTCATGTTTATGATGTCATGATTTCATGATTATTTTGAGAAATCACGGGTATAACAAGCACAAACAAATCACACCAAGTCCTTAGGTTTAAGGCTTGCTTGAGTTTAAGGTAGTACCCTCTTGAAGTTTGATTGGTTCAGCATGTCCTATAAATAGTAACCGGGTTCTAAGGGATCTCAATATCACTGACCATCCTTTATCGGGCATTATCTCAGCTCAAGCAATCTTTTCTTGCGGCCGAAATATCCCGAAAGTTTCATCTCAATGAGTGTAGCATCGAGTATCAACCAATCCTCAGTTCTACACTGAGGCCGGCTATCTCACTACTTTCAAATGGCCAAGTTTGTTCAACTAAGGTTCTAAGGTTCGTTAGTGCTTCACGACACCACACGGTAGCCCTGTATTCTCCTCATTTCCCCGTGAAGGATACCGGTACCAACCAAAGTGCCACACCAACACAGTCATCGCTTAAACCATATCGGTCTATGTCGTACAGTATCCACGATCTATTGTTGTTTACCTAATAAGTGCCCCCAGATCCGGGTGTAGGATCTATAGTAACCCAAGAGAAAACCCTTTAAGAATAAAGCAAACAAGAAAGAAATATTGAAATGACCTAGATCCTAAGGTATACCCCAATTTATTTTTCCCCAGCAGAGTCGCCAGTTCTGTGATACGGTGGCAGAACCGACTGTTTTTACTGGTTTTCGTTTTGCGTTTTTTGTTTGCAAAATGTCGCGGTAAGCAAGAGTCACCATCGACTTTTATTTCATCCAATCATGGAAAAGGAAAAAGAACAAAAAAACCTTCTTTCGAGATATTCTGAGCACGGGGGGTAGATTATAGAAAGGGAAGGTGTTAGCACCCTTTCTATCCATGGTTTTCCATGGGCTCTTAGGTACTTGCTCATCTTTTTAAAATTGCTTGTGTGTGTGTGTTTGTTTTTGAAAATGTTTTACTTCGTGATAACCCTTGTATCAGTCCTCAAGGGTGTTACGAAGTTGTTTTGAAAGTTTGTTTTGAAAGGTGTTGGTGTGAAAAGTTTTTGTTGAGCAAGTACTTAAGATTCTACCTGCTCGAAAAAAAGATTGTTCGTTCTCGTTTCCTTTAGACAGCGTTATCCTACTATTAAGGAGTAGCCCCGTCGTTTGAGTTTATAAGGGACGTTCAAAAGGGACAAGTACAGTCACCAAAGTAATGGGTTGGAAATTTTAGTAGTAACCGTAGAGTCTTAAGATCTTTCTGAGGCAACATTTCCGAGGCAACATTTTCGAGGCAACATTTTTTAGGCAACATTCGAATGGGACATTTTGATCTTTTAGACTGGAGGGCAACCACTAAAATCTCCTATGCTTAATGACTGTTTTACCGAAGGTACCCGAAGTGGAGTAAACCCTAAGAGTGAATATGTGCATGTGAATTTTTCAGTTTATTTAGTCTTTGCACATTAGGTTATCTACCGTTTTAATTTTCAGATATTCTTGCCATACAATCCTATTAACCATGCATCTAACAGTTAAATATTTGCAGGAATTTAAAGTGCGAGAAAATAAACCTAACTATTACAAGGCTTCGGGGAGGGGGATTAATTACATAACCAAAAATGGGGGAAAAGCGATAAGTAAAAACCCTAATTTAAAGCTATTACAAACCCTTGGCAGCTACAAAATAATAAAAAAGAAAAGTAATTAAAACGCACGGCGAATTAAATGCGAGGATGATAATTAATAACTTAAAACCTAATTGAGAGAAAAAATATTTGTTGTGCATTTTTATTTAAGAAAACAATTAAATTGCAAATTAATTAAACCCTAATTTCTAATTGATTTTACTTATAAAAAGAATTAAAATAACCTAGTTTTCTAATTAAATTAAAATAAATATTTTATGAAAAAAATGATCTTTTTGTGATTTTGTGATTTATTGATTTTATGATTAATAAAAAAGGTAATTAATTTTTGGTGGAAAATAATTAAACAAATTAATTAAAATAAAAGAAGTAAAAGAAAGAATTGAAAATGGGCTTGTTTGCATTGCTGAAGGGGGGGTGTGAAGTTGAAATTCCCAGGCCCAAAGGTTGTTGAGCCCAGTCAACGCGCCTGATCCCATGGGGCGCTGACTTGAGGGTGCATCATGGTCTTTCAGTGATGAAGCGTACATTTGGTTGAATGATGAATCCACTTGTTGGCTACTGGAAGCGCACGGTAGGCCTTTGAATGAGAACTGCATATGATCTGTAAATAGAAAAATAGAAAACAATGTTGCTGGGACCTGGGATCGAACCCAGGTCCTTATGTTCACCACCAACGCGCCTCACCACTAGGCCAACTGTCTTGTTTGTTAACAATATAAGAATAAAACATAGTATACAAAAATGTGGTTAACTGGAAAAAAATGTGCGCGAGATTCAAATTACCCAATGGTTGATTGCCACACCACTGTTTTCTCCAGGGAACCATCGTATTAGATAATGGCCTTTTACCTACAGACACTTTTCGTTTCTATAACCTTGCGCAACTTAAAAACTCATAAAACGCAATACAAATGAAATTGAAGACCAGGGTTCCAGTGGTTATGATGTCATGGTCATCATGCTACCTTGTTTGTGGTTTAATTTTACCTGCATACAAAAACCCTAAAAATGCTAGGTGAACCCTAGCAATGGCAGATACGCGTATAGGCTTCAAAAATATAATTAAACTATTCAGTCAGCTTGCAAACATGATAACAAACACATATATGCCATTAAAACATGCTCATAATGTATAAATCGTGATAATCGAATTTGAAAAATATGGCAAATCGTTTGAGGCCTGGAGGCGGATTCTGGGCGTAAGAGGGCTTGCTATTGATTGAGATAACTTCATGAGACGTCCAGCAATTGATTGGCAACGCTAGGATGGCTTGAGATGGTCTGTAGGACTGAAACCGATTCACACTTTTCTTTGAAAATTTGGAGTTTTTTTCTTCCTCTTTTACGACTGCTAACCCTTGTCTTATGCCTTGTACATGTTCAATATATATCCTAGAACGAATTAGGGTTATAAAACTGATTGGTATCTTTGAAAGTTTTGATGATTTGATTTGATTTTCATGTCATATACAAACTTGCTAAATTGAGCCAAATCGTCCCATTTTTGTACCAATCATGCTTGATTCGTTTTGTTCTTGATATCCCAGCATATTTTGATTGAGATCCTGTCTTAAAATCAAATCAAAACATATCTTTGCTATTAATTACCAATTATTTGATTCAATTGAAATTTTAATTAATAAAAAATCAAAATAAATTGGAAAATGAATAAAATAACATTTGGATAAGTAATTGGGTCGTGGACCATGTTATAAGTGAGGTGCAAGCATAAAAAGTTAGGCCCATTTGGCAAAAAATGTAATTTTGAGCCCATTTGACTTTTGGCAATTTTGCATAAAAGGTCAACTTTGACAAGGCATATCTCCTCCAAATTTAACCCTAGAGATGTGTTCTTGGACTTTTTAGAAAGATTAGGATGTCCCCTAAGCAACCCATTTGGTCTCATCTCAATTGGTTCTTCCATGTTCATGTAAGAAGCTTTGACCCAAAAGGTGTTTTTGTTGACTTTTCAAAAGGACCTATAATGTAGAAATTCATATCTTTTGACGAGTGCATATTTTGAGAAACCCTAATTTAGCAACTTTTGGGTTTTGATGAATTTTGGGAATTCCTTGAAGAATCATGATCAACCCTTGATCAAATGATGGATATCACTTCAAAATGTTGATGTTGACCAAAAATCTTGAAGTTTGACTGTATGTGGGCCACAATTGACTTTTGACCTAATACAGTCGATTCTCAAGCATCTGAGCAGTTGACTAAGAAAACTTCTTGTGCAATGCTTGAAACTTTACATGGAGGGTCTTGAGAACATATTAGGACCATGGAGAGCATATGAGGTCTTTGGAGTTCACCTATCTTGATGAGAATGGAAACCATAATTTGAGACACAATGCCTTAGGAGAGAGTTTGTCTGGTTAACTCTTGGGAAAACTTGAACAAATTGAGGATCTCTAGGAGTATGTATTGAGTAAAATGAAGGGAAAATTTTGGGGTACAAAACCGCCCTTTCGGGTTTTCAGTCCACCGGGATACCCTTTTTTTCCCAAGCTGCCTTTTCAGGTTTTCGACTTGTCGGGTGTACAGATTTTTTTGTTTTCATCCCTAATTTTTGTCCGAACCCTTTTGGTTCGCCGGGAAGCCCTTATTTTTACCTAGGCCAGTCAACCTAGAGGTTATTATTTATGCGTAGTATCTTTTCACTATGTCCACGCTGACAGGGTGAGGAAGGTCGTCATCGTCCATGGTGGTCAGAATCATGGCTCCACCAGAAAATATACTTTTGATCACAAATGGTCCTTCGTATGTGGGAGTCCATTTTCCCCTAGGATCACCTTGCGGCAGTATGATGTGCTTGATCACTAGATCCCCGACTTGATATACTTGGCGTCTGACCTTTTTGTTGAAAGCCTTGATCATCCGTTTTTGATACATTTGACCATGACAGATAGCAGTAAGTCTCTTTTCATCGATCAGATTCAGTTGATCAAGTCGAGTCTGGATCCAATCATCTTCATTCAGACCTGCATCCTTCATGATTCTCAGAGAAGGGATTTGGACCTCAATAGGCAGAACAGCCTCCATGCCATATACCAGAGAGTAGGTTGTTTCCCCTGCCGATGTTCGTGCGGAGGTGCGATAACCATGAAGAGCAAATGGTAACATCTCATTCCAGTCTTTGTATGTCACTGTCATCTTATGTATGATCTTCTTGATGTTCTTGTTAGTAGCCTCCACAGCGCCATTCATCTTTGGCCGGTAAGGGGACGAATTATGGTGCTGGATCTTGAACTATTTATAGAGTTCAGTGATTATCGTGTTGTTGAGATTCGTACCATTGTCAGTGATGATTCTCTCTGGCACACCATACTGACAGATCAGGTTATGCTTGATAAACCGCGCCACAACGTTCTTGGTAACAGTAGCAAAAGAGGCAGCTTCAACCCACTTCGTGAAGTAATCAATGGCCACCAGGATGAAGCGATGCCCACTGGAAGCGGTAGGTCTAATCTTTCTGATCATTTCAATGCCCCACATTGCAAAGGGCCAAGGAGCCGTCAAGACATTCAAAGGAACCGGGGGTACATGCACCTTATCAACATATATCTGGCATTTGTGGCAAATTCGGGAATGCTGATAGCATTCTGCTTCTATAGTGGACCAATAGTATCCTACCCGTAGGATCTTTTTAGCCATGGTATGTCCACTTGAATGGGTCCCGAAGGTACCTTCATGTAGATCTGTCATAATCCTCTTTGCTTCGCTCTTGTCTATGCACCAAAGTAAAGTAGAGTCATGGTTGCGCTTGTAGAGGATTCCATTACTGAGGAAAAATTTTGCGGCGAACCTTCTCAAAAACTTCTTATCATTAACAGATGCCCCCTCGGGATACTCTTGAGCCTCTAGATATCTCTTCACCTCATAGAACCAATGTTTGTCTGCTACTCCTTCTATGTCGATCTCATAGCAGTATGCTGGTTCATCCAACCTCTCAATAGTGATCCGAGGGGCCTCGTTATCCCACCTAACCTTGAACATAGATGACATGGTAGCTAGCGCGTCCGCTAACTGATTCTTCTCTCGTGGGAAATGTTCAAAGGTTACCTCCTCAAAGTGTGGAAGCAATGTCAGCGCGTTCTCTTTGTACGGGATGAGATTCGGGTGCTTCGTATCACACTCTCCTTTGATTTGACTTATCACCAAAGTAGAATCCTCGAAAACGCTCAAGAACTTGATCCTTAGGTCAATAGCAGCTTTGACACCCATGATGCATGCTTCATACTCCGCCATGTTGTTGGTACAGTTGAAGCATAGTCGGTAAGTGAAAGGAGTATGACAGCCTTCAGGATATATAATTAAAGCACCAATGCCATTATTGAGTACGTTCGAATCTCCGTCAAAAACTATAGTCCATCGGGATCCTTCTTCAGGTCCTTAATCTGGTCTAGGTTCTTCATAGTCAGTTACTAGCATAATATTCTCGTCCGGGAACTCAAAATTCATGGACTGGTAGTCATCCACAGGCTGATGAGCCAAATGATCAGCTAATACACTTCCCTTGATTGCTTTCTGGGTCGTGTATTAGATATCGTATTCGGTTAAGATCACCTGCCATCTCGCTATTCTTCCAGAGAGAGCAGGCTTTTCGAAGATGTACTTGATCGGATCCATCTTAGATATCAGTAAAGTAGTGTGGGTTAACATATACTGTCTCAGTCGGCGAGCAGCCCAAGCCAAAGCACAACAAGTTTTCTCAAGCAGTGAGTATCTTGTCTCACAGTCGGTAAACTTTTTTCTAAGGTAGTATATTGCGTGCTCTTTTCGACCAGACTCGTCATGTTGCCCCAGCACACACCCCATTGAATTGTCTAACATTGTTAAGTACATTATCAAAGGTCTTCCTTTAATTGGAGGCATCAGAATTGGTGGTTCTTGAAGGTATTCCTTGATTCTTTCGAAGGCAGACTGGAATTCATCATTCCATTTTACCACTTGATATTTCTTTAGGAGTTTGAAGATTGGCTAACAAGTAGCAGTTAAATGGGAAATGAATCTAGAAATGTAATTTAGGCATCCCAAAAAGCCTCTGACCTCCTTCTCAGTGTGAGGAGTCGGTATCTCTTGTATAGCCTTTACTTTAGCAGGGTCTACCTGAATGCCCTTGTCACTGACAATGAAACCTAGCAGTTTACCAGATCTTACCCCAAAGGTGTACTTGTAAGGATTCAACCGCAGCTTTTATGTCTTCAACCTATCAAACAGCTTTTGTAAATGATCAAGGTGTTCTTCCTCAGTTTGAGACCTGGCTATCATGTCATCCACATATACCTCTATCTCATGGTGAATCATGTCATGAATTAAGGCGACCATGGCTCGCTGATATGTTGCCCCAGCATTCTTTAATCCAAACGACATCACTTTGTAGCAGAAAGTGCCTCATTGTGTGATGAAGGTTGTCTTCTCCATATCTTAGGGTGACATATTGATCTGATTGTAACCCGAGAAACCATCCATGAAGGAAAAGATCTTGTGTTGCACGGTGTTGTCAACCAGGACGTCAATGTGGGGGAGCGTAAAGTCATCTTTAGGGCTTGCCCTGTTCGTATCTCTGTAGTCCACACACATTCATACCTTACCGTCTTTTTTAGGCATCGGCGCCATGTTGGTAACCCATTGGGGGTAAGAGGTGACAGCTAAGAACCCAACGTTGAACTGCTTCATAACCCCTGCTTTGATCTTCTCTGACATTTCAGGACGCATGCGACGAACCTTCTGCTTTATCGGAGGGCAATCTTCTTTAGTTGGCAGTCGGTGAACCATAATATCCATATCCAATCCTGGCATGTCTTCATATGACCAGGCAAAGATCTCGACATAGTCATGCAACATTTGTATCAACCGTTGTTTGACATTAAGCCCCAGATTTGCGCCAACCTTGACTTTTTTTCTGTCTACCTTTGTGCCCAAGTTTATTGTCTCAACTGGCTCTTCATGAGGCTGTATAGCCCTCTCTTCCTGCTGTAACAGTCTAGCAAGTTCTCCAGGTACCTCACAATCTTCCTCACCTTCGTCCTCGGCTTGGTTGATCAGATTTTTAAAGTTATAACTGGAAATAGCAGAACTGTTATCAATGGGATCCAAAGTGGATATAGATTTGTAGTTTGATATGTGAGTGTGTGTAAGAGCATAGCTGTATTGATAAAGTAAAAAAGCATAAAAGAAAAATAGAGAGCGCAAAATTTGTATGCAAAAACATCCAATGTTTTATTGATGACATATGATAATGACATATAATAACCCTCACAAATAAACCATTGTGCCTCGGGTAAGACACAAGGCCATAGAGTTTATATTGTTTATTACAAATCCGAAAATCAAGCAAGACAATTACTGCTGAACAAAAGTAATCGGCACAAAATCTTTGGCCGTCCAGTTACTAGGTCCACCGTTGGTAGTAGGGTAGATTCATTTGTCATTATCAGAATCCTCATCATTGTCTTCTATATCATTAACCCCATGATTGCTAATGCGTAGGGAAGGTCCTCCAGCCCGAGCACGTCGAACAGCCCTTTGAGCTCCTGAAGTAAAGCCCAAACCAAATTTGGCAGTTTTGTAAGGAAAATCAGCGAGTTGTCCCCAAATTGTACACCCACCTTCTTCAACTACTGCTTTGACATCCTTGAGAGAAGCCATCTTCAAAGGAGGTCTGGTGATCTTTGGCACACTGGTAATAGTCTCGGTTGATGCCATAGTCTGGGGAACCTCTTCAAAATTTTGACAAGGGGTCTCTATGAACTCACCGTCCATTTCCACATACCTGAAAGAGTTCATATGGCTTACCATGTACTCCTCTTCACCATGCACGGTGACAATCTTTCCCTTCACTCGATACTTCAACATTTGGTGCAGCGTAGAAGTAACGGCTCCAGCTTCATGGATCCAAGGACGACCCAACAAACAAGAATAAGATGGCCTGATATCCATCACGTAGAAGGTGGATTCAAAGGTCTGGGAACCCACTTTGACAGAGATGTCCACCTCCCCGTGCACCATTATTTTTTAACTGTCGAAAGCCCTCACCACAATGTTACTGGGCTTTAAGGTCAAACCTTCACAATCTAGCCTATCAAGAGCCTTCTTGGGCAGAACATTCAGTGATGATCCAGTGTCCACTAGCACATGGGCCATAGTAGTGCCCCTGCATTTGATCGAGACATGTAGAGCATCATTATGCTTTCTCCCCTTGGGTGTCAAATCATCATCAGAAAAACCCAACCCATTATCAGCAGTCAGACTGGCCACACAGTCCTCGAATTGGTCAGTGAAGTTTTCTTGCAGCACATGTGCAGTCTTGAGAAATGTAACCAAAGCCTTTACATGGGCCTCGAAACACAATAGCAGAGCCAGCATTGATATCTTCGAAGGGGTCTGCCCCAGCTGTTCGACCATATTGTAGTCGCTCTTCTTGATTATTTTTAAAATCTCCTCCATTTCTTGTTTAGAGGATTCCAAAATAACTTCTCTAGGTGCCTCCGTCCGGGCAGGCTCACCTACAACTTCTTTGCCCCGAGTACTAGATGACTCATCGGCAGGGGTAACAACTGGAGTAAGGATGGGAGTAGTAGTAGGAGTACTAGCCAGAACAACAAATGGAATAATAACAGGCTTAGCAACAATCCTCAGGGAGATCTCGGGAGAGAAAACCCTTCCACTTCGAGTAATTTTGCTGGTCCCGACAATGTTATTGATATCGGGATCAGCCTCTTTAGTTTTTTCGTCTTTAATGGTTAACAAATCCTGCTTGACACCATGGTAGTAAACGTCAACACCATAATTCTAAGGAACAACTTTGTCCGAGGAGTATGCTACAGGGCCAGGAAAAGTGATTATTAATGGAGAAATTCTTGGAGTAGATGTAATCCTAACAGGTCTTTTGGAGGAGACCTTGGAAGGATTTAAAGAAATGGTTATGATAACAACATCTTCATGTAGAACAGTTGGAACCGGAGTCTTTTCGAACAAAATCTCTATGTTATCCATCAGGCGTTGAACACCTGCCTTCAGCAAATAACAACCAGAAGGCAGAGATAAACACATGTGGCAACCTTTACCACAACTCGGAAATAAACCGGCTAGCAACAAATTCTTCTTGATGGTCATGAGAGGAGTAGAAACTTCATCAACAAAAGTAACAAATAGATCAGTATCAATGACATTAACACCACGGTTGTGCTTGGGCATGGGAGCAGTTATGACATTAGGCATCTCAGGAGCATCAAACTCAATCTCCTTTGCTTCGATCAGATCCTGTATCTTATTCTTCAGAGCCCAACAGTCGTTTGTATCGTGGCCTGGAGTCTCAGAGTGGTAAGCACATCGAGTGTTTGGATCTTTACGAGGATATGTGGTGTTTGGGTTCTTGGGAGCCTCCCTTAAGGTTGCCAAATTATATTTTAACAGATGGGGTAAAACCTCAGACAACGTCGTATTGATCTGGGTGAACTGCCTTTGAGGTATTTCTACCCTTGGCTGATTGTTTCGTTGTTGAGTAGCCACAGGCCTAGGTATCATCACAGCCCCTACTGTTGGACGGTGCTCAGTTCTATTCTGACTTCTTGGATTGTAAATAGCATTGACCTCCTTCTTACCCATGAATGGCTTTTTCACTGTACTTGAAGAGGTGTTTCTGGATCTTGCCACTTCGGATCCCAGCTTCTACCTTTTCTCCAGTCAATATCAGCTCAGTAAAACCAGCTGAGGAGCTACCAATCAAGTGATTAAAGAACGGATCATATAGCATACCAAGAAACATGTCCACCAACTGCCTATCAGACAAAGGGGGTTGGACTCTCCCTGCCAAATCTCTCCACTTCTGAGCGTAGTCCTTAAATCCTTCGCTTGCACCCATAGACATACTCTAGAGTTGAGTACGGGTAGGAGCAAGGTCAGTGTTATATTGATAATGCTTATAAAAAGAAACATCCAGATCTTCCAAGTTGTGGACATTGATTCCCTCCAGCTGATAGAACCACTCAAGCTGAGTCCCGGACATACTGTCTTGAAAGAAATGGACCCACAAGTTCCTATCAACAGTGTGAGGCTGAATCGTCCTCACATAAGATCGGAGATGAAGCTTGGGACAAGAAACCCCATCATACTTTGCAAATACTGGAACCTTGAACTTTTGTGGGATGACAACCCCTTGAACTTCAGACGACCCTCTAACTATTTGTACCTTTCGTCAGTCAGAGGATACTGCTCTTCATTGTAATCAGTGTCATTATCATATTCCCCTGGACTAGGGTCTTCCTCCCTTGTCTCACCCTCTTGATTCTCTCCTTTCTTGGATGAAGAGGTCAAATTAACCATTTGCTTCAACGGTCTTTTGAATCTTCTTCCCAGGTTTACCACACCAGCGGTCTTCTTCGCCTTCTTCTTTCTATCTTTCAGAATAAGGGCCTTCAGATCATCCTTCCCGTTAGCCAAAGCTATGAACATTTGCTGAAATTGGGCATTTTTTGCCTGGATATCCTTGATACTTTGTTCAAAAGCCATTATTGCTGAAATAAACAGCGAAGAAGATGAGAATCCTACTTTGAAACATGTTTATGCAATGTCATGGATGATATGCGTATGCAATGATTTCAAGGATTCTTAAATACTCAAATTTTCTTAACCAAAAGAAACACACGTTAATTGTATTAATAAGTTCGAATTGTTACAAAGAGTACCCTTTAGGCTTACAATCAAACAAAATAAAACTTAAAGCAAAAAGAAATTTAGGTTTCCCATAAGCGCATCCTCTTTGGTGAAATGTAGGCCTTTATATTCCTCTCTTCATGAAGTAGCCTAGTGAGTTCCAGGACTTTCTTCTTGCTACACAGAATTGAGCTTCGAACGTATCCCGCTCCTCCTTAAGTTAAACCCAGGATTTTTGTAACTCCTCATGATCAGTTGGCATGTCATGATGAAGAACAAGACAAGGAGTGTCTCCTTCAGCAACCGGTTCCATAATCATAGGTAGGATGGCAGGGTAAGGCATCATAAGACTTTGAGCACGGGCTCGTACCCATTTGAGATAAGGCTCAAGAGGGATGGAATTCTTGTGCCCCAGTGTCTTGCTATCAACTCTATGTACCATGCCCCAAGATCGCATGAACCTTTTACGGTAACCCTGAACATCATTCTCATAGTCGAAGGCGATTCTTTGGATAAGTGTATCATGAGAACCATCCCTTCTCGCCTATCCAAATTGTCGCAGTGCCAAACAAGGATTGTAAGTGATTCCTCCCCTAATGCCTAAGAGAGGGACATCATGGAATTCTCCGCATCAATCAATGATGGTAACATTCTCCGAGGATCGAGGACACCAATGAATACCTGAATGTGTAAGAGTCATTAGCCTATGAGACCATCTCAAACCCTGTTCATTCTTTAAGACAAATCGGGGTAGGTGAGAAATAAACCACCTATCCAAAAGAGGAGTGCAACACAGAAGGGTCCCTATTTTCTTTATAATGCGAGTATGCAGAGAATGTAGGATATCTCCAAGCAGACTAGGTACCAGATTGTGTGACAGGAAAACCATAACCGCATTCACGTCTATGAGCTTGTCTATATTAGGAAACAATACCAACCCATACATGAGAAGGGATAACACCTCTTCAAAATCTTGTAAGTCCAAGGTATCCCAAAAATGATGAGCTTTCTCAAACAAGAACTTAGCCAAAAAACCCTTGACACCTCTCATGGTTTCCCAATTTGCTACTACGTCAGACCGTTGTAAGGACAGAGCTTTAGCAATATCTTCTGGTTTAGGGTCTCTTTACATACCATTAACAGGTACCTTGTTAAGGATAGGCACCCCCAGTAAAAGAGAAAACTCCTCCATAGTAGGCACTAACTGGTAATCCGGAAAAGTGAAGCAGTGATGTAAAGGGTCAAAGAATTGAAAGAGCACTTTTAACATTTCTTCATTAGGGTTTGAGGTGACCAAGCTGAGAAGTAGACCATGTCTTTCAGTGAAAGGGGAGCTTTCAGGAACCCTTGATACTAACTCCTTAAGCTGAGGAGGTACCTTTACCAGACTGACTTGGATAGTGAATTTGCGGGCGAGGGTCGTGTCCTACAAAACAAGACAAAAATAAACTCTAAGAATCCTTGAAATGGTTAGTATGATATGCTATGTTATGATGTCATGATTATGCTCAGATATAGCAGATATAGCAAATCACACATAGACCTTAGGTTTAAGGCTTGCATGGGTTTTAAGGTAATAACCTCTTGAAGTTTGGTTGGTTTAACCTGTCCTAAATATAGTAACCGGGTTCTAAGGGATCTCAATATCACTGATATTTCCCCCAAATTTCGTTCCGATAGACAATTGAATTGCCACCAAACAAAACTCAAGAGTCAAACCTCAATGAGTGTAGCATCGAGTATCAACCGGCTTTGGGTTTACACCAAAGACGACTATCTCACTACATCCTAAAAAGCCAAGTTGGTCAATTAAGGTGCTAAGGTCAGTTGACGCTTTATGATACCACGCAGTGGTCCCGTATTCTCCTTGATTACTCAAGGGCTACCGGTACACACCAAAGTATTGCATCAACATAGCTACTGTTTCAACCGTGTCGGTATACCCCGTACAGCTCCCTCACAGTTTATTGCTACTTACCTAAAAGGAATTCCCCGATCCGAGTTCAGGATCCAAACAACCCAAACAGATACCCTTAAAAGTAAATCAAAAAAGACAAGCCAAAGAAGCAATTAAAATGACCTAGATCCTAAGGTAAACCCCACTTTTTATCCATCCCCAGCAGATTCGCCAGTTCTGTGATACGGTGGTAGAACTGACTGTTATATATTGGTTTGTGTTTTTTGTTCGCAAATGTCGTGATAAGCAAGAGTCGCCATCGACTTTTCTTTTATCCAACAAAGGAAAGGGTGAAAATAACAGAAAAATACTTTTTTTCGAGGTTTTTGAGTAAGGGGGTAGATCATGGAAAGGGGAGGTGTTAACACCCTTTCCATCCATGGTTTTCCATGGGCTCTTAGGTACTTGCTCATTTCTAAAATTTATTTCGTGTTTGTGTGTTTGAAAAGCTTTGAAAATTCCTTAGTGTAGCGCTTCACTTTATGGTAACTCTTGTATCAGTCCTCAAGAGTGTGATAAAGTGTTTTTGAAAATATTTGTTTGAAAAGTATGTTTGAAAAGTATGTTTGAAAGTGTATGGTGTAAAAATATTATTTTGAGCAAGTATCTAACAGTCATCTACCTACTCGAAAAAAGGCGTTATTTTCCTCATATCCTTTAGACCATGTTATCCTACTATTAATGAGTAGGTAACCCTAGTCGTTGGATTTTTGAGGGACTATCAAAAGGGACATACGGTTATTGAAGCAATGGTTAGGAAACCTTAGTAGTTACCCTAGAGTCCTAAAGATATTTCTGAGGCAACAATCGAATGGGTCATTTTTGATCTTTTGGGACTAGAGGGCATCCACTAAAATTCCCTATACTTCATGACCGTTTACCGAAGGCAACCGGAGTGGGAGATACCCTAGGGGTGAGCATGTGCGTGTGATTGTTTTTTAGTTATTTATCTTTGCAAAATTATGGTTTTCTACTGTTTCAAATTATTGATTTTTTGCATACAATCCTACGCATACATCTAAACAGTTTATATATTTGCAGAAAGTAAAAGCGAAAAAGTAAATCTAATTATTATAAGGCTTCAAGGAATGGGGATTACATGACCAAAAACTTTGGGGATTAAACACTAAATAGGGAACGACGGTAAATAACCTAATTAAAACTATTATAATCTCGAAGCAATTACATTAATAATGAAAAAAATAAATCGTACGGCAAAAATAATTAAGCGCGAGAATTTAAATTAGAAAAAAAGTGCAAAACCCTAAAAAACTAATTTGAACATTAAATTTTTTTTTTATGAAAAGGTTTGAAATTTAACCTAATTTCTCTAATTAATTTTAATTTAAAGAAAATAACTTAAAGTTAATTAAATTAATTAATTTGCAAAAATTAATTTATTAATAAAAAACTAAGTCCTAATTTTTTATGATGATTTTCTGATGTTATGATAAAAAAGAATGAATAAAAAAATATTAACTAATTAAAAATAAAATAAAGTAAATTAAAAAAAATGAAATGGGCCTGATAGTAGGAAGCAGCTGGGGGTGACGCTGCAATTTATGTTGGGCCCAGATGCATAAGCCCAATGCCTGCCGGATCCAGTGTTCTTGATATTTTGGAGATCCATCCTAGGGAAACGCTCCAAGAGCGCTGGATCTGGATTCATTAAGATCCAATGGCCAGGATCTGGAGATGTATGATGCGTATTTGGCCATGAACCACAAGGAATTCGCCTGAAACACAATAGGAAAAAAAATGAAAGAACGTTGGACCAGGGATTCGAACCCAGGTCCCTTCCCTCATATGCTTGCTTTCCTTGCCAACTGGACTACCAATTCATTCATAACTATGATAACCTTATAATATTATATGTGAAACAAAGGTGAATTCCAGGTCATCAAAAAGTGTGCGTCGGCAAATCAAATGAACCAATCAAATGAACCAATCAAATTGCATGGTATTGACACGCATCATCTTCGCCTGGGTCAGAGGAGTCAACAACGCCGGAGCTGCACTCAGGTCGTCTTCTCCGACCAGACAAATCTTCAAACCTGCAAAAACGTGAGGATTAAAATGCACAAAGGACCCTATTCCCCTTGAAATTTTCCCAGGAATCCAAATATGGGGTTAGTTTGGTCTGAAGGTCCCTAAATCTGGAGTTTCGCAAGCTTCAGTTTGTGATTCCCTAACAATGGCATCACATGATTTAAGCCTCGAAGCTCTCATGTGAAACGTCCATCCCGCCCTAACTGATTGCCTGAACACAAATCAAATCATTAAAACCATCAACAATGCATAAATTTACAGTTTTAATTTCGTCAAACCTTGTTAACCGGTGGTACTTGATCGTGATGATTTGGGATGTTGTGCTCTTTGAGGATGATAGGAATAGACTCCTAAGATCTCCAGGAGGCTGATAGAGTGTTTAGATCTGGGGAGGACTGGCTGAATCGTGTGAAACAGATTGCGCTTATTTGGAAATTTTTTGAAACTTTTAAGGTGTTGCGTTGATGTAGTTGTGCGTGTCCTTGGCTTGGCATCTTGTTCTACATATATAGTGAATCATATTAGGTCAACAAATGTGGACTAAATCAAATGGAATCAATGTCTTTTACTTTGCTTCTAAACTTTCCTATTTTGAATATTTCCTCCCTTTTCAATCTTGCACGATTTTTCTTGGTGTTATATAGCATATTTGGATTGTAATTAAATGCAAAATCAAATCAAAACAAATCTTCATTATTTTTATATCATTTATTTGATTTAATTTGATTTTTAAAGGATTAAAATCAAAATAAATTAAATAGATAAAGCCAGTGATGCATGGAAAGGTGTTTGGGTCGTGGACCAGGCTAGGAATGTGTTTCAAGTATAAAAATTTAGGCCCAATTGGAAAAAATGCAAATTTGGTCATTGTTGACTTTATGCAAATTTCCAAAAATGGTCAACTTTGACAATGCATATCTCTCTCAATTTTAACCCTAAAAGGATGTTCTTAGACTTTTTAGAAAGCTTAGGGTGTCCTCTAAACAACCCTTTTACTATAATCTCAATTGGATCTTCCATGTTCATGTAAGGAGCTTTGACCCAAAAGGTGTTTTTGTTGAATTTTTGAAATGACCTATAATGTATGAACTTGTATCTTTTGATTGAGGCATTTCTTGACATTGAGGGATGAAGATTAGTTGTAGGGAATTGGATTCTCTTCAAAATGAGCCTTGGTTGGAAAATTTATAAAAAAGTATGAGAAAGTTATGTTTAGTCAAAGTTTGGTTGACTTTTCCTATAGAAACCCTAAATTGCCATTTTTGACTTTTGATGAGTTAGGAGCATTTATTGAGGAATCATGATCAACCCTTGATCAAATGATGGATAATACTTCAAAATATTGATGTTGACCAAAAATCTTGAAGTTTAACTGTATTTGGGCCACAATTAACTTTTGACCTAGTATAGTTGATTTTCAAGCATTTGAGCAATTGAATGAGCAAACTTGTTGTGCAAAGCATGAAACTTGGCATGAATGATATTGAGGACATATTAGGTAAATGGATACCATTTGGGACCCTTGGAACTCAAACATCTTGATGAGGAGTGAAACCCTAGTTTGAGGCTTATTGTCTTAAGAGGAGGATTTGTCTGGTCAATCCTTAGTCAACTTGAGCCATTGAGGACCTCTAGGAGTATGTCTTGTGTGAAAATGGGAGGGCAAATTTTGGGGTACAACAAATATCAACCAACTTCAGTCTGCACTAAAGCTGGTTATCTCACTACTTTCTAATGGCTAAGTTGTATCAACTAAGGTTCTAAGGTTAGTTAGTGCTTTATGACACCACGCGACAGCCTAGCATTCTCGTTGACTTAACTCAAGGGACACCGGCACCAACCAATGTGTCACACTAACATAGCCATCACTTCAACCATATCGGTATACACCGTACAATATTGACGATCTATTGCTACTTACCTAAAATTCCCCCAGATCTTGGTATAGGATCTATACAAGAAATAAATCCAAGCATATATCGAAATATAAAGCATATAAGGCAAATAAGTAAAGTAATAAAGGTGATCTATCTCTTAAGGTAACCCAATTTTTAGTTCTCCCCAGCAGAGTCTCCAGTCCTGTAATACATTGGGAGAACTGACTTTTGGTTTTGTGTTTTATCACAAATGTTGCGGATAACAAGAGTCGCCATCGACTTTTCTTTTATCCAATAAAGGAAAGGGTGAAAAGAACAGGAAAGACCTTTGAGAATTTTTTCTGAGTAAGGGGGGTAGGTTATGAAAAGGGAAGGTGTTAGAACCTTTTTCATCCGTAGTTTTCTATGGGCTCTTAATCGCAAGCTCACTTTGAAAATGCTTTGTGAATATGTGTTTTGAAAATATTTTTAAAATGCCTAAGTTTGGAAAACTTTGTAATGATTCTCATGTCGTTGAGAACACATACAAAGTATTTATTTTGAAAATATTTCAGAAAAGTGTTTGTGTTAAAAGATATTTTATTTTTGTGTGAGCAAGCGATTACAAGCTATCTACCTACTCATAAGTCTTTGTTCTTTTCCTCCTCCTTTAGATAGTGATGTCCTACCATTAGTTAATAGGAAGCCCTATCATTGGATGTTTAAGGTACATGCGCGGGTCATCATACAGTCATAAAGGCAACATATAGGGATACCTTTAGCAATTCGAAGGGAATATCATCATGTATTCGTAGGTGTAATACGGTGAGAGAACTGACTTGGGTTTTTTTGCATTTTATCACAATTTTTGTGGATATCAAGAGTCGCCACCGACTTTTCTTTTATCCAATAAGGAAAGGGTGAAAAGAACAGGAAAAACCTTTGACACATTTTCTTGATTTCGGGGGGTAGTTTATGAAAAGGGAAGGTGTTAGCACCCTTTTCATCCATAGTTATCTATGGGCTCTTAGGTTCTTGCTAGATCATTTTTTAAATTGCTTTGTTTGAAATATGCTTGTGGTGGTTTTTGAAAGTATTTTTGAAAAGCGCCTTCGTTTAGGAAAACTTTGTAATGATTCTTGTCTCTATAAGAATGCACACAAAGTGTTGGACTTTTTGAAAATATTTCATGTTTTGAAAGTGTTTGGTGTATTTTGGAAGATGATTTGTTTTGAAGATGGATTATGAGTAAGCAACTAAGAACGTTCTACCTACTCAAAAGTCTTTTGTTCATTTCTCACTTCCTTTGATATTGTTATCTCACCATAGATTGACAAGAAGCCCTATCGTTGGATGTAAAGGGACGGACGTGGGTCATCATATAGTCATGGATAGCAATGTTGTGAGATATCTTAGCATTTCTCTTAAGGGACTAAGATCATTTGTAAGGCAACATTCGTAGCATCATCGAGGGACTATGATCTTGTATTTTTTATTTATTTTGGATAAGATGTATCACATGCATATCATGACTATTTTAAGGCAACAAAGTGGAGTTAACCCTAGAGGTGTAAAGTGTGCAAGTGTTTTGTATTTCATGCTTGGTTTAATCTTGAATTAGGTTTTTCTAAGATTTGATTTTATCTTGCCATACAAACCCTAATTACTAGCATTTATATGAAAGCGGTAAATTGTGGAAAGTAAATATCCTACGCTATTACATCAGTTTTAGGGATGGGGTACAAATTTACAAATGGGGATTGCAAGAAATTAAATACTAATTATCTATTACAACCATATTGAATATGAATAAATGTACAAAAAATGAAATGAAATAATAAACAAGCATGAATGGATAAGGAATGGATTTTTTTTTTACCTAATTAACTTAAAATAAAATAATTAAATAAAATAAGAAAATTAAAATTAAGTTAGTAAAAGAAATTAATTTAAAGAAACAAATTATTTTAGGGTTTTGCAGAAAGTGGTTTTAATTACATTAGAAATAGTATACATGAAAACTAATTAATTAAAAGAAACCTAAGTTCTAAATATATAATAAGAATAAACCTAAATCTAATTATTTAATTAATTTTAAGAAAATAGAATGAATTTAATAAGAAAATATTTTGGTCTTTTAGTCTAAAAGAAATAAATATGAGTATATTTAATATAAGTAAATAAATAAAATATTTTTGAGATTTTTATTAATAAAAATAAATATTGTAATAATATTAATAATAATAAATAAAAGAAAGAAAAGAAAAGAAAATAAATAAAATAAGTCAGGAGGGGTGAAACTTGAATTTGGAGTCTTTTTTGTGTAAAAACATATATTTGCTTGAGCCTGGCCCAAGAGGGGTTTTTCGTAAGTTAGAAAAATAATTTAAAAAAACAGTTGGGCCTGCGTGATGGTTAGTAAGCAGGGGGTGTTGTGAGTAAAGTGGTAAGGCCCAATGGAGTTGTTATTTGCGCAACGTTGGAGAAAAGAGGGGGTATGCAAGCAGAACAGAGTTAGGCCTGGAGAGTTTGGTTGAGATGGGCTTGGTTACTGGTAAAAAGAAAAAGAAATAAAATAACAAAAAAAGGAAAATTTTGTCTCATTTTACAACAATACTCTCTCTCTCTCTCTAACCCTAACGCTCTCTCTCGTTCTCTCTGAAACTCTCTCGCTGGAGAAGAGAGACGCGTCACGCTGGAAATCGCCTCACGACGGTGACGGCGGCGTAGCTCCGATCATGATTTTTTTTACATCTTCTGGTTCTCCTTGTCTTTCTGGTTACTAATCTCTGGCTCGTTTTTGGAGGAAATCAACGATTTGGCCTCAACCTGAAAGAGGCAAAATAAAACCCTAAATGTTAGATGTTACAGAAATCTGTGATTTACAACATGCATGAACAAAAATGGAAGGAAAGGGAGGGAAAGGAATCGTGATGTTCATATCTGTGTGGCCTCTGTTCCTCTTGATGCTTCCTCGGTACTATCTTTATTTTCATTCTTTTTTTTGTGCAATTTCTGAAAGGGTAATGGTTTTAGGAAAATGATGAAAATATTGTTTAGGGTTTATGTTCTGTTTCTGTGAATGGTTTTTTTTAGGGTTTGACGGTTGGTTCGGATTTTGTTGATTATGTTTTGACTCTGTATATTTTTTTTGGAAAAAATTGGAAAGGGTTAGGGCACGGTTTTGATATCAACTAAATTTTGTTGATTCTGTTTTGCAGTTGTGTATAGCTTTTTGTTGGACAAAAAATTCTTCTTTTTGAAAAACAGTGTTGCTGCCTTTTTATACCGTGGTTGGTTTTCCTCATTTTTTTGTAATATGTTGATGTTGACTTTTCTATGTTCAGTTTTGACTTGATTGTTCACAAATCAACTTTGTACTTGTTGGATTGGCATTGTTGGTTGTACTTGTTGTATCGTTTGCTTGTTGTACTCTATGCTTGTTGTACTGTGATGAATACTTTTCTGAATTTTTCTCTCTTTTCTGTGAACAAAAGCATGGTCTTTGATATTTTGCAGTAAAGTAATCATGGCCTATGACTTTTCATTATATCTCTGATCTTTTCATTGAAACAACATAATTTTGAGGCTTGCTGTTTTTTTGCATGAAAACATGATGTTAGTTCTGATTTTTCCTTGATTTCTGACTTTTTTGATTGTGACCAAGCTTGGGATTTGGAATAGAAATGCTCCCTAGCCAATGATAGAATTCGATTTGTGAGGCTTGTACAATTCTTTTTTGTCGTTTGTCTTTTAAGCCCATGATATTGTTTGAGGTCTTTGGACTTGAATTCTGATTTGCACCTCTTTGAATTTATTCATTGTGAACCAAGTTAAATTGTGATTTGTAATAATGTTTTGGCCCATGATTAAGTCCATTTTGTATGAGGATATAGCACACAAAACCCTTCTTTTCTTATTCCAAAAACCACCCTAATGATGAATTTAAATCATTTGTAATTTTGTTTATTTTGAATTGCTACTAATTCTTATCTTCTTTTTGGTTTCATGTGCAAAATGGAAAATGGCAAGAAGCTTAAAGATGCTTGAAGATGCTTGAGTATGGAGACACCTTTTGCCTTGTTTTGTAATAAAAAATGAGAGAAAAAATGTAGTAGGCCCTTAAATGTATTTGAACTTCTTTTCTTAAAATTATTTGAATTTGAATTTTGAATTTTGTAACAATTTGGAATGTAATTTAAACAACAATTTTGAGGAATGTATGGTTTTGAAAATGGTGAGGCAAACTTGTAGCAATTGTTTGAGTTGAATGAAAGAATTAAAAAGAAATAACTATATGGGCTTTGATCCCTTGAACTTTAGAATTGGATTTTAAGGCACAAGATCAAATGAAACTCAAACCTCCAATCTTATTCACAAACTTAAGATTTCTTAAATCTTTAATTTCAAATCCTCATAACCCAAAATGTCTTGCAATTGAAACGACAAATTCGTCATGATCATAATATTGATCCATAATTTCCTCTTTTAAAATGATGCCTTTAGATTATTGTCCATAAAAGTAAACTAGAAGACGAGCAAACCCCTGATCTCAAATCCAGATTCGGTTAACTTTCTTCACAAGCAAAAAAATGTATCATTAAAGGATCCTCAAACTCCATATCTTTTTATCATGAATCAAAATATTAATTCAAAATAAACTCAAACATAATCCTTAATATAGCACAATCCTTGTGTTGTACCCCAAAATTTTCCCTCTCACTTATCAAGAATTTGCTCACAAGATCTCCTTAGCTCAAGACTGCACTAGGGTTTGATCAACTCAAAGACACCTCCTTAAACACTGATGACCAAAATTAGGGTTTGAGTTTGCACAAGGATTTTTGAACTTCCAATGTCCCATATGACTTTCATGGATCATTATGGACCCCCAAGATTGCTCATGTCAAGTTTCAAGCCTTGGATCACATTTTTGCTCAGTTAATTGAGCAGTTAACCTTAGTTGTATTGGGGGAAAAGTCAACTATGGCCAATTTACAGTCAAACTTCATAATTTTTTATCCACATCAACATTTTAGACTCATATGTATCATTTTATCAAGTTTGGACCACAATTCCTCAAGAAATATGATCAAATCTCCAAAAGGGCAAAATGGTCAAAATTAGGGTTTTAACTGGGAAAGGGCAATTTCTAATTTTTGACCTAGAAAATGATAAATTGTTTTAAGGCATGATCTCAAGAGTTCAATTGCATCATTTTGACCTAATATCATGGTTTAAAACATTGCAAGTCCATTGGATTGACAAATGAATTTTGCAGTCAACTGATCAAAAGTCAACTGTATATTGAAAAGTCAAACTTTGACTTTTTGGTCAAATTCAAATGCCAAAGATCAAAATTCATAAAAACATGTCAAAATATGAAACTTATTCATCAAGAAATCAAAAAGTCAAGATTTCATTTTGAAAAGTCAAAATTTCTAAACTTAGAAATTTTTCTAAGTGTTGGAAATTTCATGTTTTTTTCCATAACTTTGAGCAAAATTTTCACCATGATGCAAGATGATTCAAGAGAAACTTCCAACGTGAAAGTTGTAGATCTCCATGAAATCTACAACTTTTCTTTAAATAACTCCTTCCAAAAGTTCTTGGATATCAAGTTATAATTTTAAGAACATGTGGTCATGAAACAAAACACTTAGTGAAATTTTGCCCTAATTTGGTAAGGATTTTGACCCAAATTCATGGCACTTTTTCATATAGTTCCAAGGGTAATATTCAAAATAAATTCAAAGATGGGTTTTAGATCACATTTCAAGCTTTCCAAAATGTCCAAGAACTCCTTGAGATCATTCTTGAGTATGGAGAATCGAAGAGATGAAGTTAGGGTTTTATCACTTTAATTACAAGTCATTTTTGTAATGAACCAAATTCAAAATTCAAAACTATGTTGCATAAACACTACTTTTCAGGCCTCAAACTTGTTAGGCACTCCATATTTAATGGTTTACATAGCTGTTAGAGGTCTCACTTCAAGCATTCAATGCATGGACATGCTTTATATCCATTTTTGGAAGAATGGTTACATTGCCATTTTGATAAAGTGACTTTTTGTACAAAATTTGTTCTTGAGCCTTGCACTTGTTCTCTTTTGATCAAACAAGTCCTATAACTCATGAGAAATGGTTTATACACTTACAATCACCCAGCCAATGCTTGTACCTCCTCTTGAAACTTTTTTCTCTCTTTTCTTCAAAATCAAGTAACCTAGCCAAAAGCTTGTAACTTGTACTTTTGATTGTCTAAAGCTATCAAACACTTTTGCCTATACATACACAAATTATTTGCACCAAACACACGAATGCTCATGCCCTGAAAACAGCTAGAACTCAGAAACACATCCCATACTTCCATTTTGACACAAACTGACCAAAAACTTGAAACTCATAATCTACTTGTGCGTTTCTTGGCCTTTTGGTTTCTAAAGCTTCTAAATATCATATAGAACTGATCCCACACCCTGTTATAGAACTGTAACACCATTAACACCATCCTCCATTTTCAAAAAGAGATCTCTGCACATTGACTTCTCCAGACCATTTCAACCATCTATTGCTCAAGCTAGTCATTGCATTAGCTTCCTGGGACCTTAAGGAAGCTAACATGATCATCACCATCACTTGAAACAAGCTCAAACTCAAAACATGATTTCCAGTTTTGAGGTAAGTTTTATTAACTTTGAACTCTTCATACAAGCATCATTAATGATTTATTTATGAACAAAACATGTAGATATCATTGCCCTAAAGCTAACCATGTCCATAGTTTCCATTAATTTTGCTTGAGCTTAGAGAATTTTGAGACTGAAATTTCTGATATTTTTAGGGTTCAGATTAGGGCCATTAAAATTCATGCTTATCTTTGATCTATAGTTTTAATGCTTTACATTTCTGAAACCGTGAGGAAATTTGCTACAAGTTTCATGTTTACAATTTTCATTTTTGATGAGAAATGAGCAAGTTACAGTTGGTCTGGCTGGAGGTTGAAGATGAAGTCATCAGGGCACGTTTTGCATCATATATTTATTGATTTGCTTATGTTAACGGATGTATAGCCACCCTAGTGGTAGAAGCGCGCGCCTGTAACCTTTGGGACATGGGTTCGAGCCCCAGTGGTACCCTTTTAATTTTTTCACATTTTTGCTTTCTGATTTTGTTTTTTTTTTGCAGGCGCTGGGCCTTGTTGGGCTCTTGGTGTTTTTGTTTTTGCTTACTAACCGCCTTGCAGGCTGTTTGCACCACTGGCCCGGTTTATTTTATTTTATTTTTATTTTATTTATTTTCTTAATATATTTTCTAAATACTAAAAAAATCATAAAAATACAAAAAATGATAGATTTATATTTTGGCTTAGTTTATTTTATTTTTCTCACAAAAAATATTTTGTTTAACTATACTTTATTTATTTTTTACAAATTATCTTGTAAATTTAATTAAAACTAAGTTAGTATTTATTTTTCTTTTACACCAATTAGAATATATCATTTTAATATTAAAAAAGGCCAAAAATATTTTATAATACTATAAATATTTTCAAGACAAAAATACCAAAAAATACTTTTTCTAAACTTATTTTCTTTAATAAAATAATGAATTAGGGTTTTATTAACTTCTTTTCTTAGTAAATTAGGTTTACTTTTAAGTTTGATTAATTATTTTATTTAATTAATTATATTAAGACAAAATCCCTTTTCTCTAAAAAATCCAAATAAAAATATTCATTTTCTTCACATTTACATTGTTGCATATTTATTCTTTTTGTACATTGTATTCATTTAAATCCTTGTATATTTATACCAATTCAATATGGTTGTAATAGGTTAAATAGGTTTAAATTCTTGCAATCCTCATTTACAATTTGTACACCCCCCTCCCACAAATGTTGTAATAACGTAGTAACTTTAAATTCTGCAATTTATCGCTTTATATACAATATACTAGTAATTAGGGTTTGTATGGAAAGACTAAAACCAATCAATTAGAAAACCCTAATTCAAGACAAAATCAAGCATGAAAACAATACACTTGCACACAAGCACCCCTAGGGTAAATTCACTTGGTTTCCTTTACAAAATGGCCATATTACGCATGTAAGGTATCTTAGAAAAATCAAGCAAATACAAGATCATAGTCCCTCGATGAAGCTATCTAAGTTGCCTTTCAAATGATCTTAGTCCCTAAAAAAGAATGATAAGATACCTTGCAACATTGCTAATCATGGTTATACGATGACCCACGCCTGTCCCGTTTACATCCAAAGATAGGGTTACTTACCAAATCAATGGTAAGATAACAATGTCAAAGGAAAAAGGAAATGAACATGAAAGACTTTGAGTAGGTAGAATGCTCCTAATTACTTGCTCCAATTCAAAACAAAAACATCCTTGCTATTTGTTGTACCCCAAAATTTGCCCTCTCATTTCACAAGGGATCACCCTGGATCCCAGGTTCGCTTCTATCAAGTTTCCAGACCTTGAATTATCAAATTTTCCAAGCAAGTCATTCACAAGGGCAAAATGGTCATTTGCACACTGAGAAGTCTAACTTTGACTTTTGGATCAAAATCAAATCTCAAAAATCATATTTCATCAAGACATGTTGGAATATGAAGTTTATTTCATCAGGAAATTCAAAAGGTCAAATTTTACTTTGGAGAAGTCAAATTCTAAATACTTAGAAATTTTTCTAAGTGTTTAAGAATTATGACAATTTTAGAACTTCTGACCAGATTATCACCATAACACTCAGCAAATTCTGGATATTCTCAAGACAGAGTTTGGACAGAACTTTTGGGCAAGTTTTCACAAAATTTCAGTCAGAGTTTGCCAGGGTAATTCAAAGAAGGTTAAGAAGCATGCTGCAAGCTTCCTAGAAAGTCTGAGAGCTCCTTCAGAACATGTTGGAGCCAGAAGATAAGAGGGTCAGAAGATTGGATGCTACACTGAAGCAGAACTTCTAATCCAGAGTTAAGAAAGGATGCAGAGTTTCACATGGCAGGATTTCTGATTTGATAAATCTCATCATCATTTAATGCTCACAACCACTTTTGAGTTGTTATCCAAAGGATTTCCCCCACGTGTACCCCTACTGTCTTGGGAAGACAAACTTTTGTGCAAAAGTGTGCTAGGCTCGTGCACTTCTCTTACTTTTCCTTAATTCATGCTGACAAATCTAGCTTAGGCGTTGCTAACCATCCTACTTGGTGCATTGAACCACGCTTGTTTAAGCTTACTTCAAGAGTAAGTCAGCATCTAACGTATGATGTTGGTTCCACTTGACCTCTACAAACTACAAAACCTTTGCCTATAAATAGAACACCATTGGCCATTGAAAAAGGGTGAGAAAAATTTGAGAAAGAGGAAAAGAAAACTTGAGAAAGAAAAGCCTTGAACCCCTGCAAAAATTCAAAGAGTCCAAAAAGATCATAAACACAAAAATACAAAACCTTAGCATTTGATAAACCTTAGCATTTGATTCTTGCATTAAAACTCCATTTTTCCTCAAGTTGTTTCTTGACCAAAACCACTCATACAGTTCCTGATATACATTCAAAAGCCATCAAAAATCTTGTAGTCAAACAGTAACACATTCTCCACCAATATCCACCTCAAAGAGTCAGAACTTTATCCCTTGGTTGTTCCAGAATTTTCTAATCATTTACAGCCCAAGTTGAAAGCTTTCAACCTACTGAACACGTGAGGAAGCTGTTCAGAACACCACAAGTGGTCAGTGCCAGGTTCCAGCTCCCAGAGTATTTTCCAGCTGCAAGGTAAGTTTTCTGCTGACTCTCATCATATTATCTAGGCATTGTCAGATTTTGCATATTTAACACAATGTAGATATTCTGATTCTGATGATGTACAAATTATGAGATTTCATGCATCTGCCTGCCTAAATAGAGAGAATTCCAGTTCAGAGCTCCATGAAGAAATTAGGACTCAGAATTAGGATTAGCAAATTCATGTTTGCTTCTGATTTATATTTCTGATGTCTCTTGTTTCTGAAACATTATGAAACTGGTCATAACTGTTATATGCACAACCTCTGTTCTGTTAAGAAATGACTAAGTTGCAGATGTTATTACTAGCATGGAGAAGAGAGGCAAAGTCCTATTAGTTACATCAGAACTTCTGAAAACTTCTGAATTCTCAGAAGATCCTGAACTTCTGAACTTCCATATTTTTACTAATGTTGTATCTGTTTGTGCAGCACGTCAGAGTCAGAACTTATGGCCTCTTCTGTTTCAGAATTTACGTTGATTTTGTCTTCTTTCTCTTTTACTATTTTTGCGATCACTTTTATCTTTCATTAATCAAAAAACACCAAAAATATTTCATATTCATATATCATATTTTATTTCTTTTAACATAAAAAAATATTTTCTTAAACAAAACCTATTTCTTTTCTTAAATAAATAAGCATTCTACATTTCCTTGTATACTCTCATCCATTCAATGTGGTTGTAATAGTAACTTAGGATTTAATTTGCAATCCCCATTTGAAAATTTGTACCCCCATTCCCCTAATAATTGTAATAGCGTAGGATTTTACTTTTCCCGTATTTTCATTACTTTCATATATTGTTAGTAATTAGGGTGTGTATGGAAAGATATGAAAATCAACAAATAGATCACCCTAATCAAGACAAAATTATGCATGCAATCAAATACACTTGCACACTAGCACCCCTAGGGTGACTCCACTTGTTGCCTTACAAAAATGGTCATGTTATGCATGTGGGATGTCTTAGCATAAACAAATCAAAATACAAGATCATAGTCCGTCGATGACGCTATCAAAGTTGCCTTTCAAAATGGTCTTAGTCCCTAAAATAAAATGCTAAGTCATCTCACAACATTTCTATCATGGTTATACGATGACCCATGCCCGTCCCTTCACATCCAACGATGGGGCTTCTTACCAAAACAATGGTAAGATAGCAACGTCTAAAGGAGGAGGAGAAAGAACACCTAAGACCTTTTGAGTAGGTAGATTGCTTCTAGTTGCTTGCTCAATTTAAAAACAAACATCCTTGCTATTCTCAAAAACAAACACCAACACTTTCCAAACGTATTTCCAAACATGAAATATTTTCAAAAGCTCAACACCTTTGTATACATTCTTACGAACGAGAATCATTACAAAAGTTTGCCTGAATGATGGCGCCTTTTCAAAATACTTTCAAAAACCACACAAAGCACGTTTTTCAAACAAAAGAAAGTGATCTAGCAAGTAACTAAGAGCCCATGGAAAACCATGGATGAAAAGGGTTCTAATACCTTCCCTTTTCATAATCTATTCCCCGAACTCAAGAAAACATCTCTAAAGGTCTTTCTTGTGCTTTTTCACCTTTCCTTTTGGATTAAAGAAAATTTGGTGGCGACTCTTACTAAACCGAAACATTTGAAAACACAAACACAAACCTCAAGTCAGTTCTCCCATCGCATCACAGAATTGGCAACTCTGCTGGGGAAAATTAAAAGTGGGGTCACCTTAGCGTTAGATCACATTTAACTTGCTTTCTTTGTTTGATTTGTATGCTTTACATTATGGTTCTCTGTTTGGGCTTACTTTGATCTTCCACCCGGATCTGGGGACACCTTTTAGGTAAATAGAAATAGATTATGGAAACTGTATGGCATAGACCGATATGGTTGAAACAATGGCTATGTTAGTGTGACGCATTTGTGGGTACCGGTATCCCTCGTGGTGAATCGGGGAGAATACGGGGCCGCTGAGTGGCGTCATGAAGCACTAACTGACTTTAGAACCCTAATTAAACAAACGTGGCCATTAGGATATAGTGAGATAACCAGTTTCAGTATATAGCTGAAAATTGGTTGATACTCGATACTACACTCATTGAGACCTACTTTTGGGATATCTCGGCCGCAAGAAAAGATTGACTATGCTGAGACAACGCCTAAAAGAAAGGTCGGTGATATTGAAATCCTTTAGAACCCGATCACTATTAATAGGACAGGTTAAGCCAACTAAACTTCAAAAGGGTACTTGCCTATAAAGCCTCATGCAAGCCTAAAACATAGGGGTTTGTTTGCTTTGTGTGTATATACTTACTTGTACATAACATCATAAACATCATAAGCATCATACGCATACTCACTAACCATTTCAAGGATTTAGAAATTTATCTTTGTTTCTATTTTGTAGGTCATAAATTCTGGTCGAAGGAACACCATCCGAATCAGCTTAGTAAAAGCACACCCTCAGGTTCAAGAGTTAGCCTCAAGAGTGCCCGGGGATTCTTCTTTTACCAAGAAATATGGTCGACTCCTCAGTTTGGCTACATCCAGTTTCCAAGAAGAGATGATGTGTATACTGTTCCAATTATTTGATCTCGTACATCATTGTTTTACTTTCTTGGACTATCAGTTGGTACCTAGACTTGAAGAGTTCTCTCTACTCTTAGGGGTGCACGTGCTTGATCAGATACCTTTCACTAGTCTAGAAGGGATTCCAAAACCTGAAATCATTGCCGAAGCCTTGCATCTGAAAAGAGCTGATGTCATAACCAATTGGGAAACAAGAAGCAGGGTCAAAGTTTTCCTAGCCAAGTTTCTATTGGAGAAGGCTCGTTCATTCTGGGACGACATGGATTTCCAAGCTTTTGAAGACGTCCTGGCTCTTCTCATTTATGGTTTGGTTCTGTTCCCAAACTCGGACCAATTCATAGATATTAATGCCATCAAAATCTTTCTCTTTCACAATCCCGTACCTACCTTATTGGCATACATCTTGCATTGCCTTCATACCCGCACCATGAAGAAAAGAGGTACTCTCTTGTGTTGTAATCCCTTACTCACCAAATGGTTCACTTCACACCTACCTCAATCAGCATTGAAGAACGAGCAAAGACTAACTTGGTCTTGAAGGATGATGTCCCTCACCCATTCTGACATCTGTTGGTGTTCAAGATCCTTGGAAGACGTCTCTATCATTGACCGGTGTGGGGAATTCCCTAACTTGCTTTTGCTTGGTATTAGGGGAGGTATCACCTACAATCCCTATTTAGCTCTTCGACAGTTTGGGTATGCCCGAAGAGACGGTCCTCATCAAATGCTCATTCAAGGTCTGGTGTTCGACTATGACAAAGAAAACCAAGGTTACCACCAGAGGTTTACACGATCTTGGAGAATGGTGAACAAGGTGGACAGTGGGACTTTGGGACATAAAAACTCTATCCCTCTCGAGCCTTACCTTAGGTGGGTACGGGCTCGTGCTCAGACACTCGTAATGCCTTATCCTTCCATTTTACCAGTCATCATAGAACCTATGGTCGAAGGAGATGTTTCCTACACTATCCTATATCTCGGCATGCCTACTTCTCTCGAAGACTTACAAAAGAGTTGGATCCAGCTGAAGGAATAACGAGATACTTTCGAGGCTCAGTTCTATGCTAGCGAGAAGAGGGTCTTGGAGCTCACAAAACAGCTACAAGAAGAGCAGAATGTGAACGCTTATCCCGCGCCGAAGAGGATGCGTTCGGTATTTTTATCCTAGAAAGCTATTTTTGTAAACCCAAGGGGCATAATGTAACCTTTCTTGTTTTGACTAATGAAAGTTAACGTTTGTTCATTATTTTGTCTATGCAAATTTAAATTTCGTTAATCCTTGAAACCATTCGCATATTGCATATTCATGCATCATGACATGACAGGTTTTCGCATAACAGGTTTCCTTATCTCTCCGCTGTTTATTTCAACAAGATGGATCTAGAGAAAACTGTGACGGAACTCCAAGCCCAGAATTCTCAATTTCAGGAAGCTTTACTCGCCCTGGCCAAGGGGAAATAAGATATGATGGCTCTGTTGGCCGCTAAGAAGAAGCCAAAGAAGAAAGCTCTACTCAACATGGGTAGAAGGTTCAAGGAGACAATCCGTCAAATCCCAGTAGGAGAAGACTCATCTAAAGAGGATGAAAACCAGGTTGGAGAGGTCAAGAGTACTCAGGCTGAGTTTGCCAATGATCAAGAATCTGATGATGATTATTTCAACAAACAGTATCCACCCGCAGACATCAAATACAAACAGTTAGAAGACAGGTTGAAAGTTGTTGAAATCCAAGCCGTCCCCGGTTTAAATTTTGACAATTTGGGCTTAATCTATGGGGTAGTCATTCCCCACAAATTCAAAATACCAACCTTTGCAAAATACGATGGGGTTTCTTGTCCAAAGCTTCATTTGAAGTCTTATGTGCGCAAGATACAACCGCACACTGCTGATAAAAAGCTCTGAGTTCACTTTTTACAAGAGAGCCTGGCTGGAACACAACTTGAATGGTTTTATCAGTTGGATTCCTCTCGCATCAATACTTGGGAGGGTTTAGCTACTGCCTTCTACCATCAGTATCAGTACAATGCCGACTTGGCGCCGACAAGGGTTCAATTGCAAGATATGACCATGGGGAAGAATGAAGGGTTCAAAGAGTATGTGCAAAAGTGGAGAGACCTTGCTAGTAGGGTACAACCTCCCTTGACTGATAGGGAACACATTGACATGTTCATGGGCACTTTATCTGGTCCTTTCTTTAATATGTTGGTTGGCTTCTCTTCTTCTGGTTTCACCGAACTAATCTTAACCGGTGAAAGAGTTGAAAGTGGCATTAAAAGTGGAAAGATCTCTGTGGCATCTACCTCTACTCCCAACCCTATCAAGAAACCTTTTGCTGCGAAAAAAGAGGCTAATGTTGTGTATGGGGAAAAGGCCCATACCAAGAAGAATAATCATTCGTCTATCAATGCTGTCTGAATCTCCAATCCAACTCCTACTCCAAGACCATCTACAAATCATCAACGTTTTGAAGCTCCAAGAAGACACTTTACAAGGTTAGGCATGTCACTATCTCAAGCCCTTCAACATTTGCTCAAGGCTAATTTAGTGACATTGCGCGATCCTCCCGCCAACCCTGACACCTCATCACCAAAATATAATCTAAATGCAAAGTGTGCTTACCACTCAAACAGCCCCGGGCACGAGACTGATCAGTGTTGGGCCTTGAAGAACAAGATCCAGGATTTAATTGACAACAAGACTATTGAATTTGATCCTCCTCCAACACCGAATGTAATTACCGCCCCAATGCCAAATCATGACAAAGGTGTTAATGTTGTCGAAGATACAATTTTTATTGCCTCTGTTGAAGAATTGACCACTCCTCTGAATATAATCAAGAACAATCTGTTGAAAGCTGGGGTTTTCCTTGGCTGTGAAAAAGACTGTGTGTGTTGTATAGGACAACCCAATAGGTGTGAAAGGTTGAAGAAAGGTATATAGCGCCTGATGGATAGCCGTGAAATTCTTTTTGAAAAGACTTCGCCTGCCAAGAGTTTGGTTAACAAATGTGAAGACCTCTCCATCATTACCATCTCCAATAAACCTATTAGGATCACCTCCAAAGGTCCTATTAGGATTTCAAATGAACCCACTATTTCTCCCTTAATCATTACCAATCCCGGACCAATTCCCTACCCGTCAAATAAAGCGGTACCATGGAATTATAGTGCTGAAGTGTTCTATCATGGGATTAAACAAGATGCCTGGATTGAAGAGGGAAGAGATGACGATATTGGCAACATAGCTGGCTCGAGTAAAGTAACTAGAACTGGGAGAATATTCTCACCCAATATATCACCTCCAGTAGTTACAAGAGCGCCCATCCGCATTACTGCCACCAAGCCAAATACCGATACCAGCGGGAAGGGGAAGGTTGTTGAGCCTGATGTGGTTGAGGTACCGTCCAAGGATGTAGCTGAGGAAGAACCCTCCGCCCGTTAAATGGACGAAATTTTGAAGATCATCAAGAAAAGCGACTTCAAAATTGTAGAGCAATTGGGGAAAACCCCCTCTAAGATTTCAACGTTGTCATTGTTGCTTTTCTCTGATGCCCATGCTCAGACATTAATCAAGTTCCTGAAAAAAGCTCATGTCCCCCACGAGACAACAACAGACTAATTTGAGAATTGTGTGACTAGCCCGACAGCTAATAATGGCTTGGGTTTTTCAGATGCTGACTTAACACCTCTCGGGAAGAATCACAACAAAGCATTACATGTGTCAATCGAGTGCAAAGGGACTACCTTACCACATGTGTTAGTCGACATTGGTTCTTCTTTAAATGTGTTACCCAAGGGTGCATTAGACAGTCTCGACGGTGAAGATTTAATCTTGAAGCCAAGTGATATCATTGTAAGGGCATTTGATGGATCAAAGAGGACTGTTCATGGGGAAGTAGATCTTCCAATCAAAGTGGGTTCCCAAACCTTCAACTCCACCTTCTATATTATAGATATCCGCCCTGCCTATTCTTGTCTGTTAGGTTGCCCATGGATTCATAAGGCCGGGGAAGTGACCTCAACCCTCCATCAGAAACTCAAATACCCAGTCAAAAGAAAAATAGTCACCGTCTGTGGGGAAGAAGAGTTTATGGTGGTCCACCTTAATTCTTTCAAGTACGTAGAGATGGACAGAGAATTCATTGAAACCCCATGTCAAGCCTTTAAGGTTTTACCACTGATGGTTGCTGCTACTAAATATTCTTCTGAGGAGTCTAAAGCTGTTAAGGCCACGCCAAAGATGGTTTCAGTCAAGGATGCCCGCGCGGCAATTGAAGAAGGAAATTGTGATACTTGGGGACAACTCCTCGACATCCCTTTTAAAGTAGACAAATTTGGTTTGGGCTTCACCATAAAAGCTCAGAAGGAAGTGAGGCGTGCTCGTGCTGGAAAGCCACCTCTTCACATTGGAAGCCACGAAGTCAACGCCGTGAGTGATTCTGAAGAAGAAGCTGCATTTGAGGAGTGGGTATACCGAACTACAACGGAGCTGAAGAATTGGCATACAAAGGACTTTGTGCCCATCTCCTTCATTGAGGAGTAATCTAATTGTTTTTGCTTTTCCATCAATTCAAGAACTTGTTGCCTGTAATATTCAAACAATGACTTTTAAGCCATGTGCCTAGCCCGGGGCACTTTGGTCCATTTGTCAAGGATTTTATTTATGTTTATCTAATCATATGATCATTCAGTACATTGGACTCTTTTGCATTTAAATATTTGTGTTCATTGTCTTTCTTTGCTTTCAAATACATTTTCAAAAATAGCCATGTATCTTACATGCACACTTACACACTCTTGCAGGTCTACATCCACTCTGGATCCTATTACCAATGACTCTACTATTGTCGACCATGACTTTGAATATCCTATCAACCAAGCCGAAGACGAAGGCGAGGAAGATTGTGACATACCAGAAGAACTATCCAGACTTCTATTACAAGAGGAAAAAGATATTCAACCACATGAAGAGTCAATTGAGGTTATCAACTTGGGTACTGAGTCAGTTAAGAAGGAAATCAGGATCGGTGCTAATTTGGAAAGCAGTGTTAAAAGCAGGTTGGTTCAGATGTTGCATGATTATGTGGAAGTATTTGCTTGGTCTTATGAAGATATGCTTGGGTTGAATACCGACATCGTGGTTCATCGTTTGCCAACTAAAGAAGATTGTCCTCCTATTAAATAAAAGGTTCGACGCATGAGGCATGATATGTCTGAAAAGATCAAAGCCGAAGTAATGAAACAGTTTGATGCAGGGTTCCTAGCTGTGACATCCTATCCTCAATGGGTGTCCAATGTAGTGCCAGTGCCAAAGAAAGACGGGAAATTTTGCATGTGCATAGACTATAGGGATCTGAATAGGGAGAGCCCCAAAGATGACTTCCCTCTACCACACATTGACGTTTTAGTCAATAATAATGCTCAACATAAAGTGTTCTCTTTCATGGATGGCTTCTCAGGCTATAATCAAATAAGGATGGATACCGAAGATATGGAAAATACTACTTTCGTTACGCAATGGGGCACCTTCTGCTACAAGGTCATGCCATTCGGATTAAAGAATGCAGGGGCAACATATCAAAGGGATATGGTTGCTTTATTTCATGACATGATTCATCATGAGATAGAGGTATATGTGGATGATATGATTTCCAGATCACAAACCGAAGAAGAACATCTCGACCACCTACACAAACTATTCGAGAGACTAAAAAAGTACAAGCTGAGATTAAACCCTAATAAGTGCACATTTGGAGTACGATATGGAAATCTTCTAGGTTTTGTTGTCAGCAATAAAGACATTGAAGTTGATCCCGCCAAGGTAAAGGACATCCAAGAAATGCTAGTCCCTCATTCTGAAAAAGAAGTCAGAGGATTCTTGGGTCGTCTCAATTACATTGCCCGTTTCATATCACACTTAACTGCTACTTGTGAGCCACTCTTCAAACTCTTGAAGAAAGATCAGGTAGTCAGGTGGAACGATGAATGCCAGATTGCCTTTGACAAAATCAAATAATACCTACAAGAACCTCCTATTCTCATGCCTCCAGTTGAAGGAAGACCCTTGATCATGTACTTGATAGTACTAGATAATTCTATGGGGTGTGTCTTGGGCCAACATGACAAGTCTGGCCAAAAAGAGCATGTTATTTATTACCTGAGCAAAAAGTTTACCGACTGTGAAACCAGATATTCACTGCTCGAGAAAACTTGATGCGCTCTGGTATGGGCTGCTCGCCGGCTAAGACAGTATATGTTGACTCATACCACTCTATTGATTTCTAAGATGGACCCAATCAAGTACATCTTCGAGAAACCTGCCCTCTCCGGACGGATAACTAGATGGCAAATGATCTTGACAGAGTACGACATTCAATACATGACTCAAAAATCCATCAAAGGAAGTGTACTAGCGGATCATTTGGCCCACCAAGTTGTAGATGATTATCAGTCAATAAACTTTGACTTCCCTAATGAGAACATCATGTTGGTAACCGATTGTGCAAAACTTAGACCGTATGACGGACCTGAACAAGGATCCCGATGGACTATGGTATTCGATGGGGCTTCCAACACTTTAGGTAACGGAATTGGCGATGTGATCATCTCTCCTGAAGGTTTCCACACTCCTTTCACTGTCAGACTATGCTTCGATTGCACAAACAACATGGTTGAATATGAAGCATGCATCTTAGGTCTGAAAGTTGCTATTGACTTAAGGATCAAGCATTTGAGTGTGTTTGGGGATTCCACCCTAGTAATCAGCCAAGTAAAAGGAGATTGGGACACTAAACACCCTAATCTTATCCTTTACAAGGAACTTGTGCCATCCTTGATTCCTTACTTCGAAGAGATTACTTTCGAGTATTTCCCTAGGGAAGAAAACCAGTTGGCTGACGCTTTGGCAACCATGTCTTAAATATTCAAGGTCAGATGGGATAACGAAGCCCCTATGATAACAATTGAAAGATTCAATGAACCTGCACATTTCTATGAGCTAGACACTGGTACGGAAAATCCATGGTGCCATGAGGTGATGAGATACCTTGAAGCACAAGAGTATCCAGGAGGGGCATCTATCAATGACAGAAAGTTCTTGCGAAGATTTGCAGCCAAATTCTTCCTGAGTAACGGGATATTGTACAAGCGCAATCATGATTTAACTCTACTCTGATGTATGGACAAGAAGGAGGCAAAGGATATTATGAAAGACATGCACGATGGTCTTTTTGTTACTCACTCAAGTGGACATACGATGGCTAAGAAAATATTAAGAGTAGGTTACTATTGGTCAACAATGGAGACCGATTGCCATCAACATTCAAGAACCTGTCACAACTGCCAAATCTATGCTGACAAGGTCCATGTGCCTCCTATCACTCTGAATGTCATGACCGCCCCATGGCCATTTGCAATGTGGGGCATTGACATGATTGGAGATATCAAACCTACTTCCTCCAATGGACATCGCTTCATTCTTGTTGCTATCGACTATTTTACTAAATGGGTTGAAGCCGCCTCGTTTGCCTCAGTCACCAAGAATGTGGTAGCCAGATTCATCAGATACAACCTCATCTGCCGTTATAGTATCCCCAAAAGTATTATCACCGACAATGGGACTAACCTCAACAATGCTATGATCAGGGAGTTGTGCACTCAGTTTAAGATCAAGCATCACAATTCTTCTCCGTATAGACTGAAAATGAATGGCGTAGTCGAAGCGGACAACAAAAATATCAAGAAGATTGTGCAAAAAATGGTAGTAACCTATAAGGATTGGCATGAGATGTTGCCATTTGCTCTACATGGCTACCATACTACAGCTAGAACATCAACTGGGGCAACTCCCTTCTCTCTAGTCTACGACATGGAAGTTGTTTTGCCAGTAGAAGTCCAAATCCCCTCGTTAAGGATTATGATCGAGGCAAGCCTAGGAGAAGATTAGTGGATTCAAACGAGATTGGATCAGCTAAACTTGATTGATGAAAAACGATTAGTTGCTGTTTTCCATGGTCAGACGTATCAAAAACGAATGATCAAGGCTTTCAACAAAAAGGTCAAGCCTCGAGTATATCAGGTGGGTGACTTGGTGATAAAACGCATCATTTTACCACAAGGTGACCCCAGAGGAAAATGGACTCCCACCTATGAAGGGCCATTTGTTGTCAAGAGAGTTTTCTCTGGTGGTGCCATGACGTTGACTACTATGGACGGTGAAGATTTCCCGTATCCTATAAATGCGGACATAGTTAAAAAATACTATGCATAAGAGACCCGTTAGGTTGACACACCTAAGAAAAATAAGGGCATCCCGGCAAACCAAAAGGGTTGGGCAAAAATTAGGGATATATGCAAAAGATTGTAAACCCGGCAAGTTGAAAACCTAAAAGGGCGACTTGGGCAAAAAAGGGTATTCTGGTGGGCCGAAAACCTGAAAGGCAGGTCCAGGCAAAAATTAAGGATTAAAAGCGTACGACTATGTCCCGTAGAATCAACACAGTCAATTCTATCACCAAGGTCCAAATTCAAATGGTCCAGGATCAATCCAATCAACTTCGATCAACGGCAAGGAATGTTTAAAGACATTGGGACAATAGTAGAGTTAGAAGGAAATGAGATCATTTCAAATGGCTATTTGTTTTCATTCTCAATTTTGTTTTCCCTTTTGACGATTTCCTCTTACTAGGATCTCCGTCTCTCTGTACAAAAAACACATGGGCAAAATATCAATACAAATACACTTTGAAGTGCAAAATTTTCTGTCTTTGTTTTGAATGCAAATTTGCCCAATGACTAAAATTGAATGAACATATGCATATGAAAATAATTAAAACTATTTGGCACATGTGTCCTGCTAAGCAACAGCATCAACAACAAAGCATCAGTGTACAGCAGCAGCAACTTCAACAGCATACTCTTTCAAATCAGCAGTGTCAGACTTCAAATATCTCCTCAGCCCTTTCATCAACTACAAATGTTGACACCGCAACATCAGTAACAACTTATGCTTGCACAACAGAATTTGACATCACCATCTGTAAGTGAAGAAAGTAGAAGGCTGAGAATGCTACTGAATAATATGAATATGGGTCTGAATAAGGACGGTCTTTCAAACCCTGGGGCTGATGTGTTGTCGAATGTTTGATCACCTCTTCATGGTGGCGGCCCTCCATTTCCTCGTGGAGATACAGATATGCTAATGAAGTTGAAATTGGCTCAGCTACAGCAGCAGTAAGCATCTCTTTAATGTATATGAAATAGCCTCACAGAGTTATCTCATCATCATTATCCCTACAAGGAGGGCGACAATAAACCTTTCCCCAACGAAGTTGCCCATAAAATCTCTTTGCATGGGATAATACTTGGCCAAAGCCTCGACCTCTTGGTTGCTTTCTCCCCAGCTAAGTTAATTTTTACAGATTGAAGCCTCAGGGATCTCTTCCTAAATGAAATTCACTTCGTCAATAGGGTTTATTTCCCCAACAGAGTTATTTCCCCAGCCGAGTTCAAATTTCTCAACATACAACAATCAAGACACCACAAATTACCCAGATGAGCCCATCATCCCCAGTTGAGTCCAAATTTCCCAGCTGAGCCTATCTTCCCCAGCTGAGTATATCTTCTCCAGCCAAGGCTATTATCTCCAAACAGAATCTATCCTCCCCGGCTGAGCCCATCATCCCCAGTTGGGTGTATCCTCCCCAATCTGAGTCTGCCTTACCCGACTGAGTCTATACTCTCCTGTTTGAATTTCCCTTTCAAATTACTGCAAATCACAGGGGCCACAGCCCCTAATCCCCAGTAAAGTCGTCAGCAAAGCCTTTATTATTTCAAGATGCTATGAAGCCTGGATCCGACCAGATAGTAGCACAATTTTCAAGTTATTACTAAAGCCTGGACCCGACCAGATAACAGTTTGACTTCTTCAATTACTGAAACCTGGACCCGACCAGATAACAGTTTGAGTATCTGAATCCTGGACTCGACCAAATAACAGTTGATCTCAATTCCAAGATGATATGAAGCTTGGATCCGACCAGATATTAGCACAATTTTTAAGTTATTACTGAAGCCTGGACCTGACCAGATAAACAGTTTGACTTCTTCAATTATTGAAACCTAGATTCGACCGGATAACAGTTAATCTCAATTTCAAAATGCTATGAAACATGGACCCGACCAGATAATAGCCTAACTCTTCAATTATATAGAAGAACCTGAATTCAACTCGGCCAAGGTTTAACTTCTTTTCCCCAACAGAGTTGCCTCCATATCCCCAACAAATTACCGAGAAACCTGGACCCGACCAGATATCAGTTTTCATTTCCATCTTCTCAAACGGTTTATTGCGAAACCTGGACCCAACCAGAGAGCAATCATCCTCAGAGATTTATTGGGAAACCTGGAAACCGACCAAATAACAACTAAATCCCCAAACATTTTATTGTGAAGCCTGGACCCGACCAGCCTCTTCATTCTAGAGTATTGCCAAACCTTCGGCCCGAGTTGAAAAGAACAGTTCTCCTCTTCTTCTTCTTCTCTTTCTTCAGGAGCAGAGCCTTCAGCTCTTCTTGGCCCTGAGCCAGACCCATGATTAGTTCCTGAAATTGCGCATTCTGCGCCTGAAGAGCTTTGATGGACATCTCAGTTGATGATGAGTCAGGATTCATGATGCTGAAATAAACAGCGAAGAACTGTAAGCAACCTGAAAAGAAGAAAACATGCTATGCACATGATGAATGATATGTGTTTATGCAATGCATTCAAGGGTTCGAAAGTTCAAATTTGTTGTAGACAAAAAGAACACACGTTATTATTAAGGAAATAATTGTTCAGTACATCAAAGCCTCATGGGCACAAATTATAGAGCAAATCAATCCCAAAAGACACTATGCATCCTCTTTGGAGCTATGTAGGTGTTGAGATTCCTCTCCTCGTGCAATAGGCGGGTGAGCTCCAAGACCTTCTTTTCACTAGCATGTAGACTGGTCTCAAGAGAATTCCGTTCTTCCTTAAGCTGGATCCAGCTCTTCTGCATCTCTTCCCAGGATGTGGGCATATCAGGGTGCTGAATGGTGTAGGGCACCTCTCCTTCCAAGACTGGCTCTTTGATTACTGGGAGCATATGAGGATAAGGCATCACTAACTTCTGGGAGCGGGCTCGTACCCACTTGAGATAAGGTTCCAACGGGATGGAATTCTTGTGCCCCAGTGTCTTGCTGTCTATCCTACTTGGCATCCTCCAGGCTCTGATAAATCTCTGGCGAAGTCCTTGTGCATCGTTGTCGAAGTCAAAAACTATGTCAGGAATTAACATGTCATGGGGACCATCCCTCCGAGCATAACCAAATTGTCTCCAAGCCAGGCATGGGTTATAAGTGATACCTCATCTGATTCCAAGTAAAGGAACATTAGGGTACTCCCCGCAACGATCAATGATAGTGACATCCTCTCTGGACCGAGGGCACCAATGTATATCTGCATGTGTAAGAGTCATCAACCGTTGTGACCATCTCAAACCCCGCTCGTTCTTCAAAACTAATTGTGGAAGGTGCGAAATAAACCACCTTCCCAGGAGAGGAGTGCAACACATAAGGACACCTCTTTTTCTCATGGTTCGAGTGTAACATGAGTGAAGGATGTCCCCCAGTAACGTAGGTATAGGATTCCTGGACATAAAGATCTGGACGGCACTGATATCTATAAGCTGATCTGGATTAGGGAACAATACCAAACCATAGACAAGGAGGGCCACCACTTCTTCAAAAGTTTGTAAGTCAAGGGAGTTCCAACATTCATGGGCCTTTTCAAACAGAAACCTGGCTAAGAACCCTTTGATACCACTTCTAACTTCCCAATGTCCCTTGAGGTCAGATGATTGTAGGTGCAAGGCTTTAGCAATCTCTTCAAGCTTGGGTTCCTTTTCCGTACCGTTGTAGGGTAGTTGATCAAGGATAGGGATCTTCAGGAGTTGGGAGAACTCCTCCAATGTAGGTACCAGCTGATAATCCAAGAAGGTGAAACAGTGATGCAAAGGGTCAAAGAATTGGAACAGGACCTTTATCATGTCTTCCTCAATGTTGGTATTGACCAAGCTGATGAGTCTTCCATGTCTCTCACTGAATGAAGAGCTCTCGGGAATCTTGGATATAAGTTCCTTAAGCTGAGGAGGGATCCTTACAAGACTGATTTGAATTGTCTTTCTGCGAACAGTTTCCATGTCCTACAAAACAAGAACAAAGATGAAGATTCGAACCCCTGAAATGGTTAGTCAATGCATATGATGCTGGATGATGTCATGATGCTATGATTAAACACACCACAGATATTTACAAAGACAAACATGTAAGGCACACAAGGCACACGAGACAAGCCCTTAGGGTTTAAGGCCAGCATGGGGTCTGGGTAGTACCCTCTTGAAGTTGGTGGGTTCAACCTGTCCTATTAGAAGTAACCGGGTTCTAAGGGTCCCAATATCACGGGATTGCTTTCATTGTTCATCGTTTCGATTTATCCACTGAACTGGCGACCGAAATATTCCAGGAAAGCAACCCTCAATTGAGTGTAGTATCGAGTATCAACCAACCTCGGACTGCACCAAAGTCAGTTATCTCACTACCCTAAAGAGGCCAAGATAGTTCAATTAAGGTTCCTAAGGTCTGTTGATGCTTCATGACACCACGCGGAGGCCCCGTACTCTCCTTGACTGAACTCAAGGGTTACCGGTACACACCAAAGTGCCACATCAACGTAGCAGACTGTTTCAACCATGTCGGTATACCCCGCACAGTTCCCTCACAGCCTTGTTGCTACTTTCTAAGAAGGTATCCCCAGATCCGGGTTAGGATCTATAGAACTCCCAAGACAGTCCCACAATTTAAAGCAAGCAAATCAATACAATTGAAAACACAGTTATGAACTAACCCTAAAGTACACCTCACTTTAAGTTTAGGTCCCCAGCAGAGTCGCCAGTTCTGTGATCGGTGGATCTGGAACTGACTGTTTAACGCTGGTTCGCGAAATATCGCAGAAGCAAGAGTCGCCACCGTCTTTTATTTTCTCCAAATGGAAAGGACAAAAGCACAGAAAAATTCCTAATAGAGATCGCTCTCGGTTCGGGAGGTAGATTATAGAAAGGGAAGGTGTTAGCACCCTTTCTATCCATGGTTATCCATGGGCTCTTAGATACTTGCTCATTGTGTTTTCAAAAAATGTTTGTTTGCTTTTCAATTGTGGGTTTTAAAAAGTTTCTTTGAAAATTCCAGTTCGACTCTTGTATCGGTCCTCAAGAGTGTTTGAAAAATTGCTTTCGAAAGCTTTTTGAAAAGGTGTCGGTGTGAAAAGTATTTTTGATTTGTTTTTGAAATTAGAGCAAGTATCTAGAGTCGTCTACCTACCCTAAGGAATTCGTCTGTGTAAATGTCCTTTAAAGTAGTGCCATCCCACCATTGAGAGGTAGGTAGCACCACCGTTGGAGGTGTTCGGGTCAATTCGAGGTTCGGGACATGGTGATCACCAGAGCAATAGGAAGACACCTTAGAAGCTACCCTCATGCCAGGTTCCCGGATCATGAGGACTTACTAAGACATCTTCTACTCGACGATCACCTTTCGAGGCAAGGCAACAGTGAGGCGTACCCTAGGGGTGGTGTGTGATTTGTGTGTCAGATTCGTTTATTTTTGTCTTGTTCATGTCATAGTGATCTACGCGTTTGTTTTTATTTAATCATTCATTCTTGCATGCATTTGTTAACAGTTAAAAAGTTGCGAGAAATTAAAAGTTCTAAACTATTACAAAGGCGCGGGTCCACATCGCCAAAATTAAAATCCAGGACCCGATTTGACAGAAAGTAAATAAAGTGCGAGAAATAAAATGTCCGAGTTTACAAGGCTTTAGGAGAATTACATTAATATTTACAAGAAAATAAATAAAATGCGCGAAACAAATTAATAATCGAAAGCGAGGGCGTTGGACCCTTTTTAATGAAATTAAATTATATTGAGCAAATTAATTAAATTAAAATAAAAAAGAAATTATTTTTGAGTTTTTTGGAATTGTGAATTTTTAATGAGAAGATTAGCTGAAATTAAAATTAAATTAACCCTAATTCTATAACTTTTATTTATTAAGAAAAAATATTAAAGTTAAACCTAAATCAACCTAATTAATTAAAGCAATTTGATTTATAAAAATAAATAATTAATTATTAGTGAAAAGAAAAGAAAAAGGATAAAAAATTGATACAAACCCTAATTCTACAAATTTTTTATTTATTAAGAAAAAGATACTAAAATTAAACCTAATTTCACAAAGCTAAATTAATTAATAATATTTACTTAAAAAAATATCAAAATAAAATATATTTTTTAATTTTGTCTTTTCTGATTTTTTCTATTGTTTTTGTTATTTTATATTTGATGAAAATAAATTAATTGAAGAATTTAAAGGGAATTAATTAAATCAAATAAAAAATAAAATAAAAAAGGAATAGCAAACCTTGGGGGGTCTGTCCCCAATTGGAGGTTATTGTTAGCATTTTAGGCCCAATGACCCTTTGGCCTTGTTGACTTCTCAGCTTGCGTGCATAGGCGTTGACTCATGTCCATCATGTTCTTCACATCTGGTCCCTTGGATAATGGTTACAGGCCATGTGGTGCGCTGGATATTGTGGATGTATGATGGACGCTTGCTTGGAAATTACATAGAAGCATTGTTAGAAAAATAACATGGAAAGGGATGGGGACCTGGGATCGAACCCAGGTCCTGGAGGTTACCAATCACACGCCTGCCAGCTGAGCCACCTGAACACTTTGTTTATCATATGACACATAAACATTATAATGGAAAATTGGTTAATAACATAGAAAAAATAAAAAAACGCGCGTTGGATTCAAATTACCCAACCATCGCCTGCCACCTACCTTTCTTCTTCGTTGAACCCTGAAATATAAAAAGGTTAGCGGGGGTTTTGAACCCCCCCCAAAATATGCAATTCTCAAAAATAGCGACTAGGCCATGGGGCTATATAAATTAGGCGCGAGGTATCTATTCAGATCGTCCAAGCATGCTGAGTTCAGTCATGGTATTAAGATGTTCCAATTTTACAGCATTTAGAAACGCCCAATTTGAAAGCTTGGTAACCCTAACCTGTATCAATGGTGAATCCTCTAATTTGGCACAAAAACTCAATTAAAATATGCAGTTAGCTTTAGAATCAATCACTCAATGTAAATCAATAAAGAAAACACACGAAAAATGCATGAAATTCATGATTCGATTATGGAAATTTTCGTGAAAAGCTTGACTCTGATATACCAATTCTTGATGTTTCAGGCTATGGTATTGATCCAGGCACCTTCCTTGATGTCTCAGCAAGACGATGGAACAATTATTTTGGCTTGAATCGCCCTAGAACCTAGTTTTCAGTTTTTGGAAAATTTGTGAAAATTGCAAGTTTGGCTATGGCTTTTCTGCGCAGCTTTGTGGTCATGAACATTAGGGTTTGCATCAGTATTTATGTGTGAATGATTAGGGTAGGTTTTTTTGTCCAAAGAATCAATGAATTGATGGAGAAGATATTTGATTTTCCATGCATATATTTTTCAATCCTTTCATGCAAATTTGATTCAAATTATGTCCAATCACCATGATTTTTCCTAAATCAGATAATGCACGAAATCTTAAGACTATTTCATGCATAAAAAGATTTGATTGCTTAGGTTTAGTATTTTTCACATATTTATTTTAATTAAATGAATTATTAATAATTAAAAATCCAAATAAATAAATAAAAATGATAGAAAACTTCCCTTTGGGCCAAATGGTCGTGCACATGCCTTGAATGATGGATTTTGGAAGAAAAAGAGGCCCATTAGCATTTTTAAGACTTTTGAAGCAATGTTGACTTTTCAAAATATCCAAAAATTTCCCAACTTCCACAAGGCATATCTTGCTCAATTTTTAAGCTTTGCTCATGTTCTTGGACATTTTGGAAAGGTCTTTGAGTCCTCTAACCAATGCCTTTGGTCCCATGTCATATTGATTTACCAATCTAAAGTTATGGCCTTTGACTTAAAGTCCCTTTTTGTTGACTTTTGAAAATGACCTATAATGTTGAAATTGATAACTTTTTGTGAGAGTATTTCTTGGACTTGAAGTGTGAAGAGGAGTTGTAGGAAATGTGATTCTCTTCAAAATGAGCTTTGGATGGAATTTTTCTGATAAACCATGTGAAAGTTATGCCCTGGTCAAGTTACAGTTGACTTTTTCAACTGTCCAAATATGGAAACTTTTGCATCTTGAGACTTTTTGAGCCAAGCTTTGAGAATCATGATCAATCATTGATCAAATGATTTTTATGGCTTAAAAATGAGATGTTGACCAAAAATTTGAACTTTTGATTGTCAAATGACCATTTTGCCCCTACAGTTGACTGTAGTGCAATTAGGGTTTTTGACTGTGCAATTTTGTGCTGAAAGTCTTGAAACTTGGCATGAGGATACTTGACCATGTTTATAGGCATGTGGGACTTGATTGGACCCTTGGAAACTTCATTTTCTTTGTCAGAACCAAAACCCTAGTTTTGACTGTTAGGAGGCCCTTGAACTGTGCAACCCTTGGGGAGATTTTGAAGTTTTGACTTGGCAAATTTGGAAGAATATGGGAGGGCAAATTTTGGGGTACAACAGTTGCCCCTGTTCAATCTTCTTAGACCTGAGGATGCAGATTGGCTGACGTGCCTTTCGTAATCCGAAGGTGGAAGATGATTGAACACTAGAGTGCCCAGAAATTTGCGCTCACATAGTAGTGTGATGGTGGGAATGGGCTTATAGATGCCATTTGGAGATTGATGGATAGGATGATGGGCTTATAGATGCCATGCCAAGAGATGATGGGAGGTGGATGGGCTTATAGATGCCATCTGGATGTTGATCGCGTAAGAGATTCCTTAGCGAGAACTTGCGTACCTGCAAAAGAAAAGGATTACCTGACCCGTTACAGGAGCTGGTCTTCAGATTCTTTGTATGGATGTGTCCTGACTGGTTACAGGAGCTGAATCTGGATCTTCAAAAGGTGATGAATGAACTGGGGATGGTTACTACCTCAACAGGAACGGTGAGAGAACCTTGGGTGATTACTACCTCAACAGTAACGCTGAGAGAATCTTGGACGATTAGTGCCTCCGCAGTAACGGGGAGAGAACCATAGGCGACTTCAACCTCAACAGTAATCATTGAGAGAATCTGGGGACGATTACTACCTCCGCAGTAACGGGGAGAGAACCATAGGCGACTTCAACCTCAACAGTAATCATTGAGAGAATCTGGGGCGACTTCAACCTCAACAGTAATCATTGAGAGAATCTTGGGCGACTTCAACCTCAACAGTAATCATTGAGAGAATCTTGGGCGACTTCAACCTCAACAGTAATCATTGAGAGAATCTTGGGCGACTTCAACCTCAACAGTAATCATTGAGAGAATCTTGGGCGACTTCAACCTCAACGGTAATCATTGAGAGAATCTTGGGCGACTTCAACCTCAACAGTAATCATTCAGAGAATCTGGGGACGATTACTACCTCCGCAGTAACGGGGAGAGAACCATAGGCGACTTCAACCTCAACAGTAATCATTGAGAGAATCTGGGGCGACTTCAACCTCAACAGTAATCATTGAGAGAATCTTGGGCGACTTCAACCTCAACAGTAATCATTGAGAGAATCTTGGGCGACTTCAACCTCAACAGTAATCATTGAGAGAATCTTGGGAGACTTCAACCTCAACAGTAATCATTGAGAGAACCTTGGGATGATTACTACCTCCGCAGTAACAGGGAGAGAACCACAGGCGACTACAACCTCAACAGTATCATTGAGAGAATCTTGGATAACTTCTACTGAGTCTTCATTAGAAAAATCTGTTAGGGGTCTGTTTAACTGGACTAGAGAAGGCCTTGGACTGGATAAGAAACAGAAAATCTTAGGGTCGATTAACTGAACCGGTCTAGGTCTTGAAATGTCTTCAACTGGATAAGAAACATGGAGATCTTAGGGTCGATCTGACTGAACCAGAGAAGGCCTTTGACTGGATAAGAAACAGGGAGATCTTAGGGTCGATCTGACTGAACCGGTCTAGGTCTTGATGTCTTCAACTGGATAAGAAACAGGGAGATCTTAGGGTCGATCTGACTGAACCAGAGAAGGCCTTTGACTGGATAAGAAACAGAGAAATCTTAGGGTCGATTTAACTGAACCGATCTAGGTCTTGAAATGTAGCTGAGAACTTAACTGGATCTTTCCTGAAAGGTAAAGGTCAGCCATATGCAATGCATGATATGGATCAAGCAAATGATGTTCTCAACATAAATGAGATTTGTAAGATATGATGCGTATATGCATGCTATAATGTATGAAAATGTGATGTTTATGAATGTATCTTTTCGTCTAGGAAAGTAAATCCTTGACGGGTGCCGGGAAGTCACTCCTGGGCTGATGTTTGAAAAATAGATTTTTGCTTCCGCTGGGGATGATAGTTGCAAGAATACCGGCGGGAGAAGATGACTCCGTTGGGGAATAAACTTGGCGAAAGGATTACTCTACGGGGAGAGAAGTGCTCTAACGATCTTGCTGGGAGGAAATACTCTGTGGGGAGAAAGGTACTTTGTTGAGTTGTTGATAATAACTTGCTGGGGATACCCTTGTTGTGTTGGAAGTATTGATAGACTTCGCTGGGGATAAGAAGGCTTCGTCGAGGATGATCTTTCCGTGGCTTTTGGCTGAGGATAACCCAGTTATATCCTGGTAGGGAAATAACTCTTTGAATAAAGCCGGGGGACGCGTTCGTGCTCTGCGAGGGTAAGCTTCCCGAATCTACTGGGGATAAGCTTACTGCCTGGGGAGATGGATTCCATCTTTCTGGGGAAACTGGATTGGATTCTCCTGGGGAAATTTTTGAACTGTATTGGAAGTGACTTTGCTGAATGTTTGATATACCTCCGGGGAACAATCTTTAGGCCAAGACTGCCGGGGATGCTTGTTAAGAATGCATGTATATTGCTGCTGGGGAATGTTGAGATCTGCGGAAGGATACTCAACTTTCTTGAGGTTTTGATAATATAGCTTGGGGAGAGTGCACTGACTTGCTGGCTCACTCTCTGGGGAATTAAGATGTACTGGTTATGTTCTTTAGTTGAACCTACCTTGGTACCTTGGAGGACAGAATAATTAGATTGCTTAGATAACTCTTTATTGCCCCTGTTTGTAATTAATCCTTTGTTTCGTATGCTAATATTCATGAGTTAGCAAATTATTGTCAATGCATATATCACAAATTGAACCTTGGACGTTCTTCGCAAAACAAAACAGAAAAGGAAAAAACAATTGGCAATTTAGCTGAAAAGTATATTTGTATTGATTTTGGAATTTGCCTGTAAATAGGCGTTTGTGTACAAGAGGCTGACGTCCTAGTAAGAGAACGCCACCGAACAGAAGAGTTTATACAAATTTTGTACAAGAGAAAATAAAACAGCTGTGTGAAATGAATGATCCCACTGGGTTTCCACTCTGCTATTGCCTTTATATCTCCGAGCGTCTCATCACTTGATGACCTTAGTTGAAGATGAAGCTGACTGATCGATGCCGTCTGAACTTGATGCAGATACCGGATTCTGGATGTAAAGTGATCCAATGAGACATAGTATTACGCTTTATCCCTAACTTTTGCCTGGACCGCCCTTTCGGGTTTTCAGTCCACCGGGATACCCATTTTTGCCCAAGCCGCCTTTTCAGGTTTTCGACTTGCCGGGTGTACAGATTTTTTTCATTTCATCCCTTCATTTTGCCCGAACCCTTTTGGTTCGCCGGGAAGCCCTAATTTTTGCCTAGGCATGTCAGCCTAGCGGGTCTTTTTCATGCGTAGTATCTTTTTACTATGTCTGCATTAGCGGGGTGAGGAAAGTCGTCACCATCCATGTTGGTTAGAATCATGGCTCCTCCTGAGAACACATGTTTAACCACAAATGGCCCTTCGTACGTAGGGGTCCATTTGCCCCTTGGATCACTCTGAGGAAGGATGATTCGCTTGATTACCAGATCCCCAACTTGATATTCCTGTGGTCTGACCTTTTTGTTAAATGCCCTGATCATCCGTTTTTGATACGTCTGACCATGACAGATAGAAGCAAGCCTCTTTTCATCAATAAGGTTTAACTGATCAAGTCGTGTCTGGATCCAATCATCTTCGTTCAGATTTGCATCCTTCATTATCCGGAGAGAGGGTATTTGCACTTCGATCGGTAAGATTGCTTCCATACCGTAGACCAAGGAGAAAGGAGTTGCCCCGGTTGACGTCCTGGCTGAGGTACGGTACCCATGTAGAGCGAATGGTAACATCTCGTGCCAATCTTTATAAGTCAATGTCATCTTCTGCACGATTTTCTTAATGTTCTTATTTGCTGCTTCTACAGCCCCATTCATCTTCGGTCTGTAAGGAGAAGAGTTATGGTGCTGTATTTTAAACTGCTCGCAGAGCTCAGTGATCATCTTGTTATTGAGATTGGTACCGTTGTCTGTAATAATTCTTTCTGGGACGCCGTATCGACAGATCAGGTTGTGCCGAATGAACCGTGCCACAACAGTCTTGGTTACCGTGGCGTAGGAAGCTGCCTCAACCCACTTTGTGAAATAGTCAATCGCCACCAGGATGAAGCGATGCCCGTTAGATGCCGTAGGTTTAATCTCACCGATCATGCCTATGCCCCACATTGCAAACGGCCAAGGCGCAGTCAAAACATTCAGAGGAACTGGAGGAACATGCACCTTGTCTGCATATATCTGGCATTTATGGCATGTCCGAGAATGTTGGTAGCAGTCAGCTTCCATTGTGGACCAGAAATACCCTGCCCGGAGTATCTTCTTTGCCATAGTGTGTCCACTGGAGTGTGTACCAAAGGTCCCTTCATGTAGCTCTTCCATGATCCTCTCTGCTTCAGCCTTATCCACACAACGCAGTAAAGTCGAATCATGGTTTCGCTTGTACAAGATGCCGTTGCTAAGGAAGAATTTCGCTGCGAACCTTCTCAGAAACTTCTTATCGTTGACAGATGCACCTTCAGGGTATTCCTGGGCTTCCAAGTATCTCTTCACTTCATGGTACCAAGGCTTCTCAGTCACCAATTCAATTTCGAGATCACAACAGTATGCCGGTTCGTCCAGTTTCCAGATGATGATCCGGGGAGCCTCATTGTCCCATTTGACCTTGAACATAGAAGACATTGTAGCTAACACGTCCGCTAACTGATTCTCCTCTCTCGGGAAATGTTCAAAGGTTATCTCTGTGAAGTGAGGGATCAATGTCAACACACATTCTCTGTAAGGAATAAGATTCGGATGTTTCGTATCCCACTCTCCTTTGATCTGATTGATCACGAGAGCGGAATCTCCGAAGACACTCAGAAACTTGATCCTTAGGTCGATCGCAGCTTGAAGACCCATGATGCATGCCTCATACTCCGCCATGTTATTGGTACAGTTGAAACATAGTCGGGCAGTAAGTGGAGTATGAGTGCCTTGAGGAGATATGATTACAGTGCCGATACCGTTACCCAAAGCGTTGGAGGCTCCGTCAAAGTGCATAGACCATCGGGATCCTTCCTCAGGTCCTTCATCCGGTCCAGGTACTTCATAATCAGTCACAATCATGATGCTCTCGTCCGGAAACTCAAAGTTCATTGACTGATAGTCGTCTACTGCCTGATGTGCCAAGTGGTCTGCCAATACACTTCCTTTGATGGCTTTATGGGTTGTGTATTGAATGTCGTATTCTGTCAAGATCATTTGCCATCTCGCTATTCTCCCAGACAGAGCAGGCTTTTCAAATATGTACTTTATAGGATCCATCTTTGAGATCAACAAGGTAGTGTGAGTCAGCATATACTGTCTCAGCCGGCGAGCAGCCCATACCAAAGCGCAGCAAGTTTTCTCAAGCAGTGAGTATCGGGTCTCACAGTCGGTAAACTTTTTTCTAAGGTAATAAATGGCATGCTCTTTTCGGCCAGACTCGTCATGCTGCCCCAGCACACACCCCATCGAGTTGTCAAGTACTGTCAGGTATAATATCAGAGGTCTCCCTTCAACCGGTGGCATAAGGATGGGTGGTTCTTGGAGATATTCCTTGATTCTGTCAAAAGCAGCCTGACATTCATCATTCCAACGTACTACCTGATCTTTCTTCAGCAGCTTGAAGATTGGCTCATAGGTAGCGGTTAGGTGCGAGATGAACCGAGCAATGTAATTCAGGCGTCCTAGAAAGCCTCTGACCTCCTTCTCTGTCTTAGGAACTGGCATCTCTTGAATAGCTTTAACCTTGGCAGGGTCCACTTGAATACCCTTATCACTTACAACGAAGCCTAGCAACTTTCCAGATCTTACCCCGAAGGTGCACTTGTTCGGGTTCAACCTCAGCTTGTACAGTTTCAACCGGTCAAACAATTTCTACAGATGATCAAGGTGTTCTTCCTCAGTCTGGGACCTTGCAATCATGTCGTCAACATACACTTCTATCTCATGATGGATCATGTCATGAAATAAAGCAACCATGGCACGTTGGTAGGTTGCCCCAGCGTTCTTCAGTCCAAAGGGCATGACCTTGTAGCAGAAGGTGCCCCACTGAGTAACAAATGTAGTCTTTTCCATGTCTTCAGGAGCCATCTTGATCTGGTTGTAGCCTGAAAAACCATCCATGAAAGAGAACACCTTATGTTGAGCTGTATTATCAACAAGGACATCAATGTGAGGTAGAGGGAAGTCATCTTTGGGGCTGGCCTTGTTCAGATCCCTGTAGTCGACACACATTCTGACCTTACCGTCCTTCTTTGGTACTGGCACTACATTAGCAACCCACTGAGGGTAAGAAGTCACTGCAAGGAACCCAGCATCAAACTGTTTCATAACCTCGGCTTTGATCTTCTCAGACATCTCTGTACGCATACGGCGGACCTTTTGCTTAACCGGAGGGCAGTCTTCCTTAGTAGGCAAGTGATGGACCACAATATCGGTATCCAACCCGGGCATGTCTTCGTAGGACCAGGCAAAGATCTCCATATAATCATGTAGCATCTTAGTCAACCGTTGCTTCACGCTGAGCTCTAGGTTGGCACCAATCTTTACCTCTTTCCTGTCTGCCTCAGTACCCATGTTTATTATTTCCACTGGCTCTTCATGTGGTTGAATTGCCCTCTCTTCCTGGAGTAACAGTCTTGCAAGCTCGCCAGGCACTTCGCAATCATCTTCACCTTCGTCTTCGGCTAAGTTGATCGGATTTTCGAAGTCATAATTGGCAGTAGCAAAGTCGTTACCAGTGAGATCCAGAGTGGATTGAAACCTGTATGAGTGAGTGTGTGTAAATACAGCTGTTTTGAAATATATAAAGGAAGGAAAGAAAGAAAAGGAGCATAAGATTTGAAATGCGAGAAAACGTCCAAGATCTTTATTTATGATATATGAAATGACAATTTATATGCCCTCACAAATGAAGCCAACGGTGCCCCGGGTAAGACACCGGGCCATAGAGTTCAATTTATTGTTTATTACAAATAACGAAACAAAGAAGTTTATTACTGCGTAACAAAAGTGATAGGAGTATGGTCTTTGGCAATCCAATTGGTCAATCCGCCATCAGTTGTCGGGTAGATCCAGCTATTGAACTCAGCTTCATCCACTTCATTATCCTCCCCAACAGCATTCACTCCTGGAGTAGGCAGGGGAGCTGTCACTACATTAGGCTTCTCAGATGCCTCAAATTGTACCTCCTTGGCGTCAATAAGGTCCTGTAGCTTGTTCCTTAAGGCCCAACAGTCATCAGTGGAATGCCCCGGGCTATCGGAGTGATAAGCACAGCGGGCATTTGGATTGTATTTGGGAGAGGCAGTGTTCACAACTTTTGGGGCCTCTCTGACAGTCACTAGGTTGGTGGACAGCAACTGCGGCAAAATCTGCGATAGGGTCATGCTCAAACGGGTAAACTCTCTCCGGGGTCTTTCAGCCCTTTGAGGATTGGTTTGCCGAGGAGCGGCAGCAGGTTTGGCAATCATCACCGCGTTGACAGATTGGCGGCGCTCAGGTTTCTCTTGTCTTCTGGAGCCATATACAGCACTGGCCTCCTTCTTGAAGGGTTTCTTCTCAGAACTCGTAGATGCACCCTTCGGAATCTTACCAGACTTCAACCCAGCCTCAATTCTTTCCCCAGTCAGAATGAGATCAGTAAACCCTGCAGATGAGTTCCCGATAAGATGGTTGAAAAATGGCCCAGATAGGGTCCCCAGGAACATGTCTACCAACTCCCGATCAGTCAACGGAGGCTGCACCCTGCCAGCCAGATCTCTCCACTTCTGAGCGTACTCTTTAAAACCTTCACTTGAACCTAACGACATACCCTGGAGTTGGGTATGCGTAGGGGCAAGGTCGGCATTATATTGATACTGCTTATAGAAAGCAGTAGCCAACTCCTCCCAGTTACGAACCTTGGTCCCATCCAGCTGATAGAACCATTCGAGATGAGTCCCTGAAAGACTCTCCTGGAAGAAGTGGATCCACAAGTTCTTATCCACTGAGTACAGTTGAATCTTCCGCACATAAGACCTGAGGTGTAGCTTGGGACAAGATGCCCCGTCATATTTGGTAAAGGATGGTGCTTTGAACTTACGAGGAATGATCACACCAGTAGACAAACCCAAATCTCCAAAATCCAGCCCAGGTACCTGTTGTATCTCCATAGCATTCAGTCTGTCCTCCAGCTGCTTATATATGTCTTCTGCAGGAGGATATTGCTCTTCATCAAAATCAGTCTCGTTGTCGGAGACTACCGGACTTGGACTTTTTCCCTCTTGAGGAGTACCCTTGCCTATAGAAGAACCAGCCTCTTCATTCTGCAGAGTATTGCCAAACCTTCGGCCCGAGTTGAAAAGAACAGTTCTCCTCTTCTTCTTCTTCTCTTTCTTCAGGAGCAGAGCCTTCAGCTCTTCTTGGCCCTGAGCCAGACCCATGATTAGTTCCTAAAATTGTGCATTCTGCGCCTGAAGAGCTTTGATGGACATCTCAGTTGATGATGAGTCAGGATTCATGATGCTGAAATAAACAGCGAAGAACTGTAAGCAACCTGAAAAGAAGAAAACCTGCTATGCACATGATGAATGATATGTGTTTATGCAATGCATTCAAGGGTTCGAAAGTTCAAATTTGTTGTAGACAAAAAGAACACACGTTATTATTAAGGAAATAATTGTTCAGTACATCAAAGCCTCATGGGCACAAATTACAGAGCAAATCAATCCCAAAAGACACTACGCATCCTCTTTGGAGCTATGTAGGTGTTGAGATTCCTCTCCTCGTGCAATAGGCGGGTGAGCTCCAAGACCTTCTTTTCACTAGCATGTAGACTGGTCTCAAGAGAATTCCGTTCTTCCTTAAGCTGGATCCAGCTCTTCTGCATCTCTTCCCAGGATGTGGGCATATCAGGGTGCTGAATGGTGTAGGGCACCTCTCCTTCCAAGACTGGCTCTTTGATTACTGGGAGCATATGAGGATAAGGCATCACTAACTTCTGGGAGCGGGCTCGTACCCACTTGAGATAAGGTTCCAACGGGATGGAATTCTTGTGCCCCAGTGTCTTGCTGTCTATCCTACTTAGCATCCTCCAGGCTCTGATAAATCTCTGGCGAAGTCCTTGTGCATCGTTGTCGAAGTCAAAAACTATGTCAGGAATTAACATGTCATGGGGACCATCCCTCCGAGCATAACCAAACTGTCTCCAAGCCAGGCATGGGTTATAAGTGATACCTCCTCTGATTCCAAGTAAAGGAACATTAGGGTACTCCCCGCAACGATCAATGATAGTGACATCCTCTCTGGACCGAGGGCACCAATGTATATCTGCATGTGTAAGAGTCATCAACCGTTGTGACCATCTCAAACCCCGCTCGTTCTTCAAAACTGATTGTGGAAGGTGCGAAATAAACCACCTTCCCAGGAGAGGAGTGCAACACATAAGGACACCTCTTTTTCTCATGGTTCGAGTGTAACATGAGTGAAGGATGTCCCCCAGTAACGTAGGTATAGGATTCCTGGACATAAAGATCTGGACGGCACTGATATCTATAAGCTGATCTGGATTAGGGAACAATACCAAACCATAGACAAGGAGGGCCACCACTTCTTCAAAAGCTTGTAAGTCAAGGGAGTTCCAACATTCATGGGCCTTTTCAAACAGAAACCTGGCTAAGAACCCTTTGATACCACTTCTAACTTCCCAATGTCCCTTGAGGTCAGATGATTGTAGGTGCAAGGCTTTAGCAATCTCTTCAAGCTTGGGTTCCTTTTCCGTACCGTTGTAGGGTAGTTGATCAAGGATAGGGATCTTCAGGAGTTGGGAGAACTCCTCCAATGTAGGTACCAGCTGATAATCCAAGAAGGTGAAACAGTGATGCAAAGGGTCAAAGAATTGGAACAGGACCTTTATCATGTCTTCCTCAATGTTGGTATTGACCAAGCTGATGAGTCTTCCATGTCTCTCACTGAATGAAGAGCTCTCGGGAATCTTGGATATAAGTTCCTTAAGCTGAGGAGGGATCCTTACAAGACTGATTTGAATTGTCTTTCTGCGAACAGTTTCCATGTCCTACAAAACAAGAACAAAGATGAAGATTCGAACCCCTGAAATGGTTAGTCAATGCATATGATGCTGGATGATGTCATGATGCTATGATTAAACACACCACAGATATTTACAAAGACAAACATGTAAGGCACACAAGGCACACGAGACAAGCCCTTAGGGTTTAAGGCCAGCATGGGGTCTGGGTAGTACCCTCTTGAAGTTGGTGGGTTCAACCTGTCCTATTAGAAGTAACCGGGTTCTAAGGGTCCCAATATCACGGGATTGCTTTCATTGTTCATCGTTTCGATTTATCCACTGAACTGGCGACCGAAATATTCCAGGAAAGCAACCCTCAATTGAGTGTAGTATCGAGTATCAACCAACCTCGGTCTGCACCAAAGTCAGTTATCTCACTACCCTAAAGAGGCCAAGATAGTTTAATTAAGGTTCCTAAGGTCTGTTGATGCTTCATGACACCACGCGGAGGCCCCGTACTCTCCTTGACTGAACTCAAGGGTTACCGGTACACACCAAAGTGCCACATCAACGTAGCAGACTGTTTCAACCATGTCGGTATACCCCGCACAGTTCCCTCACAGCCTTGTTGCTACTTTCTAAGAAGGTATCCCCAGATCCGGGTTAGGATCTATAGAACTCCCAAGACAGTCCCACAATTTAAAGCAAGCAAATCAATACAATTGAAAACACAGTTATGAACTAACCCTAAGGTACACCTCACTTTAAGTTTAGGTCCCCAGCAGAGTCGCCAGTTCTGTGATCGGTGGATCTGGAACTGACTGTTTAACGCTGGTTCGCGAAATGTCGCAGAAGCAAGAGTCGCCACCGTCTTTTATTTTCTCCAAATGGAAAGGACAAAAGCACAGAAAAATTCCTAATAGAGATCGCTCTCGGTTCGGGAGGTAGATTATAGAAAGGGAAGGTGTTAGCACCCTTTCTATCCATGGTTATCCATGGGCTCTTAGATACTTGCTCATTGTGTTTTCAAAAAATGTTTGTTTGCTTTTCAATTGTGGGTTTTAAAAAGTTTCTTTGAAAATTCTAGTTCGACTCTTGTATCGGTCCTCAAGAGTGTTTGAAAAATTGCTTTCGAAAGCTTTTTGAAAAGGTGTCGGTGTGAAAAGTATTTTTGATTTGTTTTTGAAATTAGAGCAAGTATCTAGAGTCGTCTACCTACCCTAAGGAATTCGTCTGTGTAAATGTCCTTTAAAGTAGTGCCATCCCACCATTGAGAGGTAGGTAGCACCACCGTTGGAGGTGTTCGGGTCAATTCGAGGTTCGGGACATGGTGATCACCAGAGCAATAGGAAGACACCTTAGAAGCTACCCTCATGCCAGGTTCCCGGATCATGAGGACTTACTAAGACATCTTCTACTCGACGATCACCTTTCGAGGCAAGGCAACAGTGAGGCGTACCCTAGGGGTGGTGTGTGATTTGTGTGTCAGATTCGTTTATTTTTGTCTTGTTCATGTCATAGTGATCTACGCGTTTGTTTTTATTTAATCATTCATTCTTGCATGCATTTGTTAACAGTTAAAAAGTTGCGAGAAATTAAAAGTTCTAAACTATTACAAAGGCGCGGGTCCACATCGCCAAAATTAAAATCCAGGACCCGATTTGACAGAAAGTAAATAAAGTGCGAGAAATAAAATGTCCGAGTTTACAAGGCTTTGGGAGAATTACATTAATATTTACAAGAAAATAAATAAAATGCGCGAAACAAATTAATAATCGAAAGCGAGGGCGTTGGACCCTTTTTAATGAAATTAAATTATATTGAGCAAATTAATTAAATTAAAATAAAAAAGAAATTATTTTTGAGTTTTTTGGAATTGTGAATTTTAAATGAGAAGATTAGCTGAAATTAAAATTAAATTAACCATAATTCTATAACTTTTATTTATTAAGAAAAAATATTAAAGTTAAACCTAAATCAACCTAATTAATTAAAGCAATTTGATTTATAAAAATAAATAATTAATTATTAGTGAAAAGAAAAGAAAAAGGATAAAAAATTGATACAAACCCTAATTCTATAAATTTTTTATTTATTAAGAAAAAGATACTAAAATTAAACCTAATTTCACAAAGCTAAATTAATTAATAATATTTACTTAAAAAAATATCAAAATAAAATATATTTTTTAATTTTGTCTTTTCTGATTTTTTCTATTGTTTTTGTTATTTTATATTTGATGAAAATAAATTAATTGAAGAATTTAAAGGGAATTAATTAAATCAAATAAAAAATAAAATAAAAAAGGAATAGCAAACCTTGGGGGGTCTGTCCCCAATTGGAGGTTATTGTTAGCATTTTAGGCCCAATGACCCTTTGGCCTTGTTGACTTCTCAGCTTGCGTGCATAGGCGTTGACTCATGTCCATCATGTTCTTCACATCTGGTCCCTTGGATAATGGTTACAGGCCATGTGGTGCGCTGGATATTGTGGATGTATGATGGACGCTTGCTTGGAAATTACATAGAAGCATTGTTAGAAAAATAACATGGAAAGGGATGGGGACCTGGGATCGAACCCAGGTCCTGGAGGTTACCAATCACACGCCTGCCAGCTGAGCCACCTGAACACTTTGTTTATCATATGACACATAAACATTATAATGGAAAATTGGTTAATAACATAGAAAAAATAAAAAAACGCGCGTTGGATTCAAATTACCCAACCATCGCCTGCCACCTACCTTTCTTCTTCGTTGAACCCTGAAATATAAAAAGGTTAGCGGGGGTTTTGAACCCCCCCAAAATATGCAATTCTCAAAAATAGCGACTAGGCCATGGGGCTATATAAATTAGGCGCGAGGTATCTATTCAGATCGTCCAAGCATGCTGAGTTCAGTCATGGTATTAAGATGTTCCAATTTTACAGCATTTAGAAACGCCCAATTTGAAAGCTTGGTAACCCTAACCTGTATCAATGGTGAATCCTCTAATTTGGCACAAAAACTCAATTAAAATATGCAGTTAGCTTTAGAATCAATCACTCAATGTAAATCAATAAAGAAAACACACGAAAAATGCATGAAATTCATGATTCGATTATGGAAATTTTCGTGAAAAGCTTGACTCTGATATACCAATTCTTGATGTTTCAGGCTATGGTATTGATCCAGGCACCTTCCTTGATGTCTCAGCAAGACGATGGAACAATTATTTTGGCTTGAATCGCCCTAGAACCTAGTTTTCAGTTTTTGGAAAATTTGTGAAAATTGCAAGTTTGGTTATGGATTTTCTGCGCAGCTTTGTGGTCATGAACATTAGGGTTTGCATCAGTATTTATGTGTGAATGATTAGGGTAGGTTTTTTTGTCCAAAGATTCAATGAATTGATGGAGAAGATATTTGATTTTCCATGCATATATTTTTCAATCCTTTCATGCAAATTTGATTCAAATTATGTCCAATCACCATGATTTTTCCTAAATCAGATAATGCACGAAATCTTAAGACTATTTCATGCATAAAAAGATTTGATTGCTTAGGTTTAGTATTTTTCACATATTTATTTTAATTAAATGAATTATTAATAATTAAAAATCCAAATAAATAAATAAAAATGATAGAAAACTTCCCTTTGGGCCAAATGGTCGTGCACATGCCTTGGATGATGGATTTTGGAAGAAAAGGAGGCCCATTAGCATTTTTAAGACTTTTGAAGCAATGTTGACTTTTCAAAATATCCAAAAATTTCCCAACTTCCACAAGGCATATCTTGCTCAATTTTTAAGCTTTGCTCATGTTCTTGGACATTTTGGAAAGTTCTTTGAGTCCTCTAACCAATGCCTTTTGTCCCATGTCATTTTTATGTACCAATCTCAAGTTATGGCCTTTGACTTAAAGTCCCTTTTTGTTGACTTTTGAAAATGACCTATAATGTTGAAATTGATAACTTTTTGTGAGAGCATTTCTTGGACTTGAAGTGTGAAGAGGAGTTGTAGGAAATGTGATTCTATTCAAAATGAGCTTTGGATGGAATTTTTCTGATAAACCATGTGAAAGTTATGCCCTGGTCAAGTTACAGTTGACTTTTTCAACTGTCCAAATATGGAAACTTTTGCATCTTGAGACTTTTTGAGCCAAGCTTTGAGAATCATGATCAATCATTGATCAAATGATTTTTATGGCTTCAAAATGATATGTTGACCAAAAATTTGAACATTTGACTGTCAAATGACCATTTTGCCCCTACAGTTGACTGTAGTGCAATTAGGGTTTTTGACTGTGCAATTTTGTGCTGAAAGTCTTGAAACTTGGAATGAGGATACTTGACCATGTTTATAGGCATGTGGGACTTTATTGGACCCTTGGAAACTTCATTTTCTTTGTCAGAACCAAAACCCTAGTTTTGACTGTTAGGAGGCCCTTGAACTGTGCAACCCTTGGGGAGATTTTGAAGTTTTGACTTGGCAAATTTCGAAGAATATGGGAGGGCAAATTTTGGGGTACAACACTCAGCAACTGTGAAGCCTAGATCCGACCAGATAACAGCTGACCTTTGAGCGATGTTCCCCAGCAAAAGCATCCTTTCAACAAAATTTGAAGATATGCACACTCTTCATCTCCAACGGCAATCAGGGATTCATCCTCCCAGAATTTCCTCAGCAATAGTCAGGGATTTATTTTCCCGAACAGAAACATATACCTCACATTCATACATCATAGCATGTAAATACCATATGCATTTAGCATGATACCACATCTAGTGAACATCATGCAAGCATCTGCATTTTACTAACCCTTCTCTCACAGGTAAAACATCAAGTTTTAGTATAAATCAACAAGAGATTTGTGCTGATACCTCTTCAAGCGTTTACCAACATTTCTCCAAATGGCACCTATAAGCCCATTCACCATCCATCTTCGAGTGCAAATTTCTGGGCACTTTAGTGTTCAATCATCTTTCACCTTCAAGTCATGAATGGCGGATCCGCAAATCTAACTCTTTAGGTTCAAGAAGTTTGAACAGGGGAAGTTGTTGTACCCCAAAATTTTCTCTCTCATTTCACAAGGGATCACCCTGGATCCTAGGTTCGCTTCTATCAAGTTTACAGGTCTTGAATTATCAATTTTTCCAAGCAAGTCATTCACAAGGGCAAAATGGTCATTTGCACACTGAGAGGTCTAACTTTGACTTTTGGATCAAAATCAAATCTCAAAAATCATATTTCATCAAGACATGTAGGAATATGAAGTTTGTTTCATCAGGAAATTCAAAAAGTCAAATTTTACTTTGGAGAAGTCAAATTCTAAATACTTAGATATTTTTCTAAGTGTTTAAGAATTACGACAATTTCAGAACTTCTGACCAGATTATCACCATAACACTCAGCAAATTCTGGATATTCTCAAGACAGAGTTTGGACAGAACTTCTGGGCAAGTTTTCACAAAATTTCAGTCAGAGTTTGCCAAGGTAATTCAAAGAAGGTTAAGAAGCATGCTGCAAGCTTCTTAGAAAGTCTGAGAGCTCCTTCAGAACATGTTGGAGCCAGAAGATAAGAGGGTCATAAGATTGGATGCTACGCTGAAGCAGAACTTCTAATCCAGAGTTAAGCAAGGATGCAGAGTTTCACATGGAAGGATTTCTGATTTGATAAATCTCATCATCATTTAATGCTCACAACCACTTTTGAGTTGTTACCCAAAGGATTTCCCCCACGTGTACCCCTACTGTCTTGGGAAGACAAACTTTTGTGCAAAAGTGTGCTAGGCTCATGCACTGCTCTTACTTTTCCTTAATTCATGCTGACAAATCCAGCTTAGGCGCTGCTAACCATCTTACTTGGTGCATTGAACCAGGCTTGTTTAAGCTTACTTCATGAGTAAGTCAACATCTAGCGTATGATGTTGGTGCCACTTGACCTCTCCAAATTACAAAACCTTTTCCTATAAATAGAACACCATTGGCCATTGAAAAAGGGTCGGAAAAATTTGAGAAAGAGGAAAAGAAAACTTGAGAAAGAAAAGCCTTGAACCCCTGAAAAAATTCCAAGAGTCTAAAAAGATCATAAACACAAAAATACAAAACCTTAGCATTTGATTCTTGCATTAAAACTCCATTTTTCCTCAAGTTGTTTCTTGACCAAAACCACCCATACAGTTCCTGATATACATTCAAAAGCCATCCAAAATCCTGTAGTCAAACAGTAATACATTCTCCACCAATATCCACCTCAAAGGGTCAAAACTTTATCCATTGGTTGTTCTAGAATTTTCTAATCATTTACAGCCCAAGTTGAAAGCTTCCAACCTGCTGAACACGTGAGGAAGCTGTTTAGAACACCACAAGTGGTCAGAACCAGGTTCCAGCTCCCAGGGTATTTTCCAGCTGCAAGGTAAGTTTTCTGCTGACTCTCATCATATTATTTAGGCATTGTCAGATTTTGCATATTTAACACAATGTAGATATTCTGATTCTGATGATGTACATATTCTGAGATTTCATGCATCTTCCTGCCTAAATAGAGAGAATTACAGTTCAGAGCTCCATGAAGAAATTAGAACTCAGAATTAGGATTAGCAAATTCATGTTTGCTTCTGATTTATATTTCTGATATCTCTTGTTTCTGAAACATTATGAAACTGGTCATAACTGTTATATGCACAACTTCTGTTCTGTTAAGAAATGACTAAGTTGAATATGTTCTTACTAGCATGGAGAAGAGAGGCAAAGTCCTGTCAGTTGCATCAGAACTTCTGAAAACTTCTGAATTCTCAGAAGATCCAGAACTTCTGAACTTCCATATTTTTACTAACGTTATTTCTGTTTGTGCAGCACGTCAGAGTCAGAACTTCTGACCTCTTCTGTTTCAGCATTTACGTTGATTCTGTCTTCTTTCTCTTTTACTATTTTTGCCATCACTTTTATCTTTCATTAATCAAAAAACACCAAAAATATTTCATATTCATATATCATATTTTATTTCTTTTAACATAAAAAGACAAAAAAATATTTTCTTAAACAAAACCTATTTCTTTTCTTAAATAAATAAGCATTCTGCATTTCCTTGTATACTCTCATCTATTCAATGTGGTTGTAATAGTAACTTAGGATTTAATTTGCAATCCCCATTTGAAAATTTGTACCGCCATTCCCCTAATAATTGTAATAGCGTAGGATTTTACTTTTCCCGTATTTTCATTACTTTCATATATTGTTAGTAATTAGGGTGTGTATGGCAAGATATGAAAATCAACAAATAGATCACCCTAATCAAGACAAAATTATGCATGCAATCAAATACACTTGCACACTAGCACCCCTAGGGTGATTCCGCTTGTTGCCTTACAAAAATGTTCATGTTATGCATGTGGGATGTCTTAGCATAAACAAATCAAAATACAAGATCATAGTCCCTCGATGACGCTATCAAAGTTGCCTTTGAAAATGATCTTAGTCCCTAAAAGAAAATGCTAAGTCATCTCACAACATTTCTATCATGGTTATACGATGACCCATGCCCGTCCCTTCACATCCAACGATGGGGCTTCTTACCAAAACAATGGTAAGATAGTAACGTCTAAAGGAGGAGGAAAAAGAACACCTAAGACCTTTTGAGTAGGTAGATTGCTCCTAGTTGCTTGCTCAATTTCAAAACAAACATCCTTGTTATTCTCAAAAACAAACACAAACACTTTCCAAACGTCTTTCCAAACATGAAATATTTTCAAAAGCTCAACACCTTTGTATACATTCTTACGAACGAGAATCATTACAAAAGTTTGCCTGAACGATGGCGCCTTTTCAAAATACTTTCAAAAACCACACAAAGCATGTTTTTCAAACAAAAGCAAGTGATCTACCAAGTAAATAAGAGCCCATGGAAAACCATGGATGAAAAGGGTGCTAATACCTTCCCTTTTCATAATCTACCCCCCAAACTCAAGAAAACATCTCTAAAGGTATTTCCTGTGCTTTTTCACCTTTCCTTTTGGATAAAAGAAAAGTCGGTGGTGACTCTTGCTAAACCGCAACATTTGCAAACACAAACGCAAACCTCAAGTCAGTTCTCCCACCACATCACACTATTTTCAAAACAAACACCAACACTTTCAAAACATCTTACAAACTTGAAAACATTTCAAAAAAGATCAAACACTTTGTATACATTCTTACGAACGAGAATCATTACAAAGTTTTCCTAAACAATGGCATCTTTACAAAATACTTTCAAAAACCACATAAAGCACATCTTCAAACAAAAGCAAGTGATCTAGCAAGTAACTAAGAGCCCATGGAAAACCATGGATGAAAAGGGTGCTAATACCTTCCCTTTTCATAATCTACCCCCCGAACTCAAGAAATAATCTCAAAGGTCTTTCCTGTGCTTTTTCACCTTTTCTTTTGGATAAAAGAAAAGTCGGTGGCGACTCTTGCTAACTGCAACATTTGCGATCAAACGCAAAACCCTCAAGTCAGTTCTCTCACCGTATCACAGAACTGGCGACTCTGCTGGGGAAAATTCTAAAAAGTGGGGTTACCTTAGGGTTATATCACATTTACTTGCTTTCATTGTTTGACTTGTATGCTTTACATTATGGTTCTTTGTTTGGGTTTGAATCTTCTACCCGGATTTGGGATACCTTGTAGGTAAGTAGCAATACATTGTGGAAACTGTACGGGGTATACTGATATGGTCTAAGCAATAGCTACATTAGTGCGATATATTTATGGGTATCGGTAGCCCTTGAGTTAATCAAGGAGAATACGGGGCCGCTGAGTGATGTCATGAAGCCCTAATGGACTTTTAGAACCTTTACTTGACCAACTTGTCCATTTAGGATGTAGTGAGATGATCGGCTTTGGTGCAGTCCGAAGTTGGTAGATACTCGATACTACACTTATTGAGGTTTGGTTTTTTGGGATATTTCGGTCTCCATTAAAGAGGCTTATGCTGAAACAATGACCAAGGAAACAAACCAGTGATATTGAGCTCCTTAGAACCCGGTTACTATTACTAGGACAGGTTTTAGCCAACTAAACTTCAAGAGGGTAGTTACCTATAAAACTCCATGAAAGCCTAAACCTAAGGACTTGTTTTCTTTGTTTGTATATACATACTTGTACATAACATCATGAACATCATAGAATCATACTCATTCACTAACCATTTCAAGTATCTTGGGATTTATCTTTGTTCTGTTTTGTAGGATATGGATTCTCTTTGCAGGAAAACTATTCAAGTCAACCTTGTAAGGATCCCTCCATAAATTAAGGAACTAGATTCAAGGATTCCAGAAAACTCTCCATTCACCGAGATACATGGTCGCCTACTCAACTTGGTCACCTCCAACCCATATGAGGACATGATGAAGGTGCTCTTTCAGTTCTTTGATCCTTTACACCATTGCTTATTTCCCGATTATCAACTTGTGCCTACTTTGGAAGAATTCTCCCGGCTCTTGAGGATTCCCATTCTCAATCAACTACCTTTCAACGGTACGGAAAGAGACCCAAATCCAGAAGAGATTGCTCAAGCTCTACACTTGCAATCATACGATGTCACAACTCATTGGGAAACAAGGAGTGGTGTCAAGGGTTTCCTAGCAAAGTTCTTGTTTGAGAAAGCCCAAAGCTGTTGGAATTCCTTAGATTTGCAAGCCTTTGAGGAAATTGTGGCTCTCCTCATCTATGGGATGGTTTTGTTTCCAAATCCTGACCAACTCATAGATGTAAACACCGTCAAAATCTTTGTATCCTGCAACCCGGTGCCTAAATTTCTAGGAGACATCCTACACTCTTTTCACACTCGCACAATGAGGAAAAGAGGTGTCCTTATGTGTTGCACTCCTCTCTTGGCAAGATGGTTTATTTCGCATCTTCCCCAAATTGTATTGAAGAATGAGCAAGGCTCAAGGTGGTCACAAAGGTTGATGACACTCAAACATTCAGACATTCATTGGTGTTCTTGATCCATAGAGAATGTTACTATTGTCGACCGTTATAGAGAATTACCTAATGTCCCTTTACTTGGCATTAGGGGAGGTATCACCTACAACCCCTGCTTAGCATTAAGGCAGTTTGGTTACGCCCGAAGGGATGGCCCGCATGAGATGTTGATTCAAGGTTTGGTATTTGACTACGAGAACAACAATCAAGGTCTTTGCCAGAGATATATCTGAGCTTGGAGGATGTTGAACAATGTAGATAGAAAGACATTGGGACACAAGAATTCCATCCTTCTTGAGCCTTACCTCAAATGGGTACAAACTCGTGCTCAAAGTCTTATGATGCCTTATCCCTCCATTCTCCCGGTAATCATTGAGCTTGTCATGGAGGGAGATGTTACATACACTATCCTACATCCTGACATGCCCACCTCTCTTGAAGACTTACAAAGAGATTGGATACAACTCAAGAGGGAGAGAGATACTTTCGAAGCCCAATTTTACGCAAGCGAGAAGAAGGTTTTGGAACTCACTAAGCAACTCCATGACGAGAAGACTCTGATGCCTACATTGCACCAAAGAGGATGCGTACTACCTTTCTATCTTAGAGTTTTTGTATTTGTTTTGCCCAAGGAGGCACTGATGTACGCGAGCTATAATTTGTTAATATAATGTGTGTTTCCTTTTTGTCTAAAACAAACTTGAATCTTAAAATCCTTGAAATCATTGCATATGCATTTACCATTCATCATAACAAAAGTAGGTTTCTTGCAACAAGTCTCCTCATCTCTCTACTGTTTATTTTAGTAAGATGGATCTCGAGCAAACGATGAAGGACCTCCAAGCTCAGAATGCACAGTTTCAATAGTTGTTCTTAACTCTAGCCAAAGGACAAGAAGATTTGAAGACCTTGTTGGGGGAAGAGAAGAAAAAGAAGACAAAAAAGATAACCGGAGTTCTAAACATGGGAAGAAGATTCCAAGGGCAAACAAGAAGGACCCTAGACTTTACAACGACATCCAGTGAGAAAGAAAATCAAGATGGGAAAGGCAAAGAAACAGTTGTCCAGTCGGAGTCAGAAGAGGAAGAGGAAGAAGAAGACTATTCTGAAGAACAATACCCTCCAGCTGACGACAAGTATAAGCATCTAGAAGAACGGTTAAGCGCAATGGAAATCCAAAAAGTGCTTGGCTTGGACTTTGAGGAGTTGGGGTTAGTATCGGGGATTGTCATCCCTCCAAAATTCAAAGCACATGTGTTCGCCAAATATGACAGAGTTTCATGCCCCAAAATGCATCTCCGGTCCTATTTGAGGAAAATCCAGCCCCATACCGCTGACAAGGACTTGTGGGTACACTTCTTCCAAGACAGCCTGTCTATAACTCAACTTGATTGGTTTTATCAGTTAGAAAGAGCCAATGTTCATAACTGGGAAGATTTGGCCGCTGCCTTTTACAAATAATACCAATACAATGCTGATCTTGCACCCACCCGTACTCAACTTCAGAGTATGGCCATGGTTTCAAGTGAAGGCTTTAAAGACTATGCGCAAAAATGGAGGGATTTATCCGGAAGAGTTCAACCTCCTCTATCTGAAAGAGAGTTGGTAGACATGTTTTTGGGCACCTTGTCCGGTCCCTTCTTCAATCACTTAATTGGGAGTTCATCGGCAGGTTTTACTGAATTGATATTGACCGGAGAAAAGGTAGAAGTCGGGATAAAGAATGGAAAGATTCAAAAAGATGCATCCTCTGTTGTTGTAAGGAAGCCATTCATCGGAAAGAAATAATTGGTTGTTGTATATCCTTAGAGAAATCAAGATAGGGCTGAACGTCGTCCAATGGTGGGGGTTATTATGATTCCTAAACCTGCGCCTGATCAACAAAGAAGCAATCAGCCAAGAATGGAAAGACCAGTTAGACAGTTCACCAGAATTAACATGACATTGTCTCAAGTATTGCCACATTTGTTAAGATCCAACCTAGTGACTTTGAAAGAAGCTCCAAAGAATCCTAACAGAACCTTTCCTCACTATGATCTCAATGCCCGCTATGCATACCATTCTGAGAGTCTCAGCCATGACACTAATAATTGTTGGGCTCTAAAGAACAAAGTACAAGACCTCCTTGAAGCCAAAGAGATTGAATTCGATGCGCCAAAAAAGCCCAATGTCATTTCTGCCCCTATGCCCAAACACGGCCATAATACCAACGCCATTGAGGAAGATATGTTTATTACTTCAGTTGATGAACTTATGACCCCACTCCTGACTATCAAAAAGAATTTATTGAATTCCGGTGTTTTCCCAGGCTGTGATGAAAGCTGTCATTTTTGTTTGACCTCACCAACCAGCTGTCCTTTGTTGAAAGCATGCGTTCAGTGCCTAATAGACAACAAGAAAATTTTGTTCGAAAAGACTTCTGTTCCAAATGTTTCTTATAATGATGTTTCCATCGTTACCATTTCTGACAATTCTTCTAGGGTCTCCAACAAAAGACCCGTTAGAATTACATCAAATCCAAAAGTAGCTCCGTTGATTATTACAATGCCTGGACCAATCCCGTATTCGTCAGACAAAATCGTACCATGGAATTATGGAGGAGATCTTTACTACCATGGTATCAAGCAAGATTGGCCAGCTGCTGAAGATTCAAGTTCTGAGAAGGTTGACTCCAATATCAGTAATATTGCAGGGACTAGCAAGATTACCCGAAGCGGAAGGATATTCTCTCTAGAAATTGCTCCCCCAAAAGCACTTTATGGACCCGTAATCATTCCTGTTGTTGTTGCTCCTCCAAAGGCTGTTCCCATTCCTACAATCATCTCTGCTAATACTCCTGCTGACAAAGTTGTTACAATCCCTGCTATCACCCCTAATGACATTCCTGCTGCCGAGTCAACCGAGACTCAAGGTAAAGGTATTCTGACTGAGCCTGTCTAGATGAAGGCAAAATCATTGACTATCCCTGAGACCTCCCGGAAAGAGATGGAGGAAATCCTAAAGATCATAAAAAGAAGCGGCTACAATATAGACGAGCAACTGGGGTAAACTCCGTCAAAAATTTCCATGTTGGCTCTATTATTATGCTCCGAGGCTCATGCAAAGGCCTTGGTAAAATTCCTAAAAACTGCCCATGTACCCCAAGAAACATCTGTCGATCAGTTCCAAGACTATGTAGCCAGCTTGACTACAGATAATGGTCTAGGTTTTTTGGATGCTGATTTAACGCCAAGAGGAAGGAAGCATAATGAGGCATTGCATGTCTCAGTTGAATGTAGGGGCGCGACCTTGGCTCATGTTTTGGTGGACACTGGCTCGTCTATGAATGTGTTTCCTAAAAAGGCTCTTGATAGGCTTGACTGTGAAGGATTGACATTGAAACCGAGCAACATAGTAGTGAGGGCCTTTAACGGCTCAAAAAGGATGGTGCATGGGGAAGTGGATATCCCCATAAAGGTTGGAACCCAAACATTTGATTCAACTTTTTATGTAATGGATATCCGCCCTTCATATTCATGCTTGCTAGGCCGACCGTGGATTCACGATGATGGCGTTGTTACCTCTACGTTGCACCAAATGCTGAAATATCCAATTCAAGGGAAGATCATCATCGTTCATGGAGAAGAAGAATATATGGTCAGCCATCTCAATTCCTTCAGATATGTCGAATTAGATGGTGAATTTATTGAAACTCCATTCCAACACTTTGAAGAAGTCTCGCAAGATGTGGCAGTGGCAAGGTTGTGTCTCAAGTTCCCAAGATTACAAGGCCTCCACTCAGGATGTCATCTTTGAAGGATGCCAAGGCAGTGATAGAAGAAGGTGGGTGCACTATTTAGAGACAACTCCCAGATATCCCATACAAATCTAACAAATTTGGCCTGGGTTTCACTTCAAGTGCCCAGAAGGCTGTACGCCATGCTCGTGCTGGAGGACCACCTTTAAAGATCAGCAACCGCGAAGTCAATGTAGTGGAGGAAGATGAAGACAGCTATGACCTGGAGGATTAGATTTTCCCAACTGTCAGTGGAGGGCTCAGCAACTGGGAGGCCAGAGATTTTGTCCCGATCACTTTTATCCCACAGTAATTTGTCTTTACATTTTATTTGATCTGTAATATTAAGACAATTCAGACTCTTAAAACCTTGTGTCTTACCCGAGGCACAATGGTCCATTTGTAAGGGTTATTATCTCATTTACACATGACATCAATGAATCATGGACGTTTTTGCATACAAACTGTGTGCTCATTGTTTTTCTTTTTTACATTTTCATTTCTTTCAAAGATAGTTATACTCTTGCACACACTCACACTCACAATGTAGGTCTACATCCATTCAGGATCCCATGGGTAACAGTTCTGCTATGGCCTTTTTTGACTCTGAAAATCTAATCTACCAAGCCTTAGAGGAAGGTGAGTAAGATTGTGAAGTACCAGGGGAACTCGCCAGGTTACTACAACAAGAAGAGAGGGCCATTCAGCCCCACGAAGAGCCAGTGGACACAATCAACCTAGGTACCGAGGAAGACAAAAGAGAAGTCAAGGTGGGTTCCAATCTAGAACCCAGTGTCAAAGAGCGTCTAATTCAGTTGTTACACGAGTATGTTGAGATCTTTGCCTGGTCATATGAAGACATGCCAGGACTTGATACAGATATCATGGTATATCGTCTACCAACAAAAGAAGACTATCCACTAGTAAAACAAAAGGTCTGTCGTATGCGATCAGATATGTAGGAGAAGATTAAATCTGAAGTCATGAAGCAATTTAACGCTAGATTCTTGGTCGTCACCTCTTATCCGCAATGGGTTTCCAATGTTGTTCCCGTGCCCAAAAAGTACGGCAAAGTGCGAATGTGTGTGGACTACAGAGATTTGAATAAGGCAAGCCCTAAGGATGATTTCCCACTCCCCTACATTGATATTCTAGTTGACAATACGGCACAATACAAAGTATTTTCCTTCATGGACGGTTTCTCAAGTTACAACCAAATCAAAATGGCGCCTGAGGACATGGAGAAAATAACCTTTGTCACTTAGTGGGGCATATTCTGCTATAAGCTTATACCATTCGGACTGAAGAATGTTAGGGCAACCTATCAGCGTGCCATGGTAGCTCTATTTCACAATATGATACATCACGAAATAGAGGTCTATGTGGACGACATGATAGCTAGATCTCAAACAGAAGAAGAACATCTTGATCATTTACAAAAATTGTTTGAGACTAAAGAAATACAAGTTGAGGTTGAACCCAAAAAAATGCACGTTTGGAGTAAGGTCTGGTAAACTCTTAGGCTTTGTCGTCAACAATAAAGGTATTGAAGTAGATCCCGACAAAGTGAAAGTGATACAAGAGATGCCTGCTCCCCGTACTGAGAAGGAAGTCAGATGATTCTTGGGACGTTTAAACTACATTGCCAGATTCATCTCTCACCTGACAGATACTTGTGAACCAATCTTCAAATTACTGAAGAAAGATCAGGTAGTCAAATGGAATGATGAGTGCTAAACTGCTTTTGACAAGATCAAAGAGTACTTACAAGAGCCTCCTATTTTGATGCCACCAGTCGAGGGAAGACCATTGATCATATATCTGACTATTTTGGAAAATTCAATGGGTGTATGATGGGGCAGCATGACAAGTCTGGCCGAAAAGAGCATGTTATTTATTACCTGAGCAAAAAGTTTACCGACTATGAAACAAGATATTAATTGCTCAAGAAAACTTGATGCGCTCTGGCATGGGCTACTCGCCGGCTAAGACAGTATATGCTTACCCAAACTACCTTGTTGATATCTAAAATGGATCTGATAAAGTACATCTTCGAGAAACCTTCCCTCTCTTGGAGAATAGCAAGATGGCAGATGATTCTGACAGAATTTGACATACAGTATACTACCCAGAAAGAAATAAAGGGCAGTGTACTAGCTGATCACCTTGCTCACCAAGCTGTGGAAGACTACCAGCCCATGAAGTTTGAATTCCCAAATGAAGACATCATGATGGTAAACAATTGTGAAGAACTCAGGCCATATGACAGACCTGAACAAGGATCCAGATGGACCCTGGTTTTTGATGGGGCATCTAACGCACTCGGAAATGGTATTGGTGTTGTACTCATATCCCCTGAAGGATGTCACACTCCCTTTACGGCAAGACTCTACTTCAACGGTACAAATAACATGGCAGAATACGAAACATGCATCTTTGGTTTCCAAGTTTCCATAGACTTGGGAATCAAATCCTTAAACGTATTCGGAGATTCAGCTTTGGTCATCAGCCAGATCAAAGGGGAATGGGACACCAAACACCCTAACCTTATCCCTTACAAAGAACATGTTTTGACATTGCTCCCACATTTTGAAAATATTACCTTCGAGCATTTCCCGCGAGAAGAAAATCAGCTAGCAGATGCACTAGCCACAATGTCATCTATGTTTAAACTTAAATGGGATAACGAGGTTCCCCATATCACCATTGAACGAATGGATGAACCAGCACACTGTCACGAGATTAATACTGAAGAAGTAGTGGACCAGCCTTGGTTTCACGAAGTCAAGAGGTGTCTCGAAACTCAAGAATATTTGGAAGGAGCTTCAGTCAATTATAAGAAGTTCTTAAGGAGATTCTCTGCTAAATTCTTCCTTAGTAATGTCATTCTTTACAAACGCAACCATGACTCTGTGTTACTTCGGTGTGTAGACAAGGTTGAAGCGAAAAAGATCTTGGCTGAGTTACATGAAGGCACTTTTGGCACACATTCTAGTGGGCATACGATGGCAAAGAAAGTCCTACGGACAGGCTATTACTGGTCTACCATAGAAGTAGATTGCTATCAACACTCTCAAACCTGCCGCAGGTGTCAGATTTATGCTGACAAGGTGCACGTACCTCCGGTTCCTCTGAATATCTTGATGGCTCCTTGGCCCTTTGCTATGTGGGGCATCGATATGATTGGGGAAATCAAGCCAACAGCCTCCAATCGACACCACTTCATCTTAATGGCCATTGACTATTTTATAAAGTGGGTGGAGGCAGCTTTTTTCGCTTCCGTTACCAAGAATGTTGTTGCCCGATTCATCAAGCAAAATCTCATCTACCGGTACGGTATCCCGGAGAGGATCATTACAGACAATGGTACGAATCTAAATAATACTATGATCACTGCCCTGTGCGAGCAATTCAAGATCCAGTATCACAATTCTTCCCCTTATCGACCAAAGATGAATGGTGTTGTCGAAGCCACGAATAAGAACATCAAAAAGATCATACAGAAAATGGCAATCACATACAAAGACTAGCATGAGATGCTACCATTCGCTATCCACATGTATCATACCACAACACACACATCAATCAGGGCAAGACCTTACTCTCTGGTTTACGACATGGAGGTTGTCTTGCCTATTGAAGTTCAGATCCCCTCTCTAAGAATTATGAAGGATGCAGGGTTGAATGAAGAAGATTGGATCCAGACTCGACTTGATCAACTAAACTTGATTGATGAGAAAAGGCTTACTGTTGTATGCCATGGTCAAATGTATCGAAAATGGATGATCAAGGCTTTCAACAAAAAGGTCAGACGCAAAGTATATCAAGTTGGGCATCTGGTGATCAAACACATCATACTTCCGCAAGGTGATCCCAGGGGAAAATGGACTCCTACATACGAAGGACCGTTTGTAATCAAAAGCATATTCTCTGGTGGAGCGATGATCTTGACCACCATGGATGGCGACGACCTGCCGCTTCCTGTGAATGTAGGCATAGTCAAAAGATGCTACGCATAAGAGACCCGCTAGGTTGACACACCTAGGAAAAACAAGGGCATCCCGACGAACCAAAAAGGTTCGGGCAAAAATTAGGGATAAAACAAAAAAGTATGTACACCCGGCAAGTTGAAAACCCGAAAGGGCGGCTTGGGCAAAAAAGGGTATCCCGGTGGACTGAAAACCCGAAAGGGCGGTCCAGGAAAAAGTTAGGGAATTAAAGCGTATGACAATGTCCCGTTGGATCACTTTACGGACAACCTTTGGCTTCAACTGACAAACTCAGAGGTTCTGATCAATTCAATCATCTTCGGACGAGGCAACAAATAGACAAGATGCTCAGAGATACGAAGGCTATAGCAGAATAGGGAACCCCATGAGATTATTGCACATAGCTATCTTTTCTTTGTATCAAAATTTTCATTTTTTACGACAATATTCTCTTACTAGAATGTTTGTCTCATTGTACAAAAATACTTACTCAAAGTCAATACAAAGATATCCCTTTGAAAGTGCAAAACTATCTGTTTTTCTTTACTCTTGTGTTTTGTTTACAAATGATTTATTTTTGAACATATGCATTTGAACATAATTACTGTTTACAAATGAACAAAATAAAAAGACAATCATTGATGGCTTTAATAGGTAGTGAAATCTTTCTAAGTTATCTCCGTAAAAATTCCCCGCAGTGTGTAGTTTAATCCCCAGCAGAACAAAGCTTCCAATTATCAATCCTCAGTAGAAGTCGTCCAATTTCTCAGGATTTCCCAACATGATTTTACAAACAGTACACGGCATTTCCCTTACAGTAGAGTTTGTTTCTCTAAGTGGAAGTTCATCAACACTTCAACAACATGAAGACTTACACTCCATATCCTCAGCAACAGTCAGGGGTTTGTTTTTCCCCAATCCAACAGCAGTGCAGCGGACTAGCTCACATACGCATACATCGCATCCATATATCATAAACATTGATAACACGAATGCATTATACCATGCATTTTATACAACATGACTTTGCATTTTAGCTAACATTTTACCCTTTTCAGGATAAGGTTAACAGCTACCATTAGCAATGTTCAAGTTTTTCAGACACAATTCAGATATGCTCCAGACACGGATGTCATTCTGATACTCGTTCATATTCAACTTTTAGACACAGTTCAGATACGCTCCAAAAGGGAAAAATGGTCAAAATTAGGGTTTTGACTGGGAAAGGGAAATTTCTGATTTTCGACCTAGAAAATGATCAATTGGTTTAAGGCATGATCTCAAGAGTTAAATTGCATCATTTTGACCTAATAGCATGGTTCAAAAAATTGCAAGTCCATTGGATTGACAGGTGAATTTTGCAGTCAACTGATCAAAAGTGAACTGTATACTGAAAAGTCAAACTTTGACTTTTTGGTCAAATTCAAATGCCAAAGATCACAATTCATCAAAACATGTCAAAATATGAAACTTATTCATCAAGAAATCAAAAAGTCAAGATTTCATTTTGAAAATTCAAAAATTCTAAACTTAGAAATTTTTCTAAGTGTTGGAAATTTCATGTTTTTTTTCATAACTTTGAGCAAAATTTTCACCATGATGCAAGATGATTAAAGAGAAACTTCCAACATGAAAGTTGTATATTTCCATGAAATCTACAACTTTTATTTACACAACTCCTTCCAAAAGTGCTTGGATCTCAAGTTATAATTTTAAGAACATGTGGTCATGAAACAAAACACTTAGTGAAATTTTACCCTAATTTGGTCAGGATTTTGACCCAACTTCATGGCACTTTTTCATATAGTTACAAGTGGAATCTTCAAAATAAATTCAAATATGGGTTGTATATCACATTTCAAGCTTTCCAAAATGTCCAAGAACTCCTTGAGATCATTCTTGAGTAGGGAGAATCGAAGAGATGAAGTTAGGGTTTTATCACTTTAATTACAAGTCATTTCTGTGATGAACCAAATTCAAAATTCAAACTATGCTACATAAACACTACTTTACAGGCCTCAAACTTGTTAGGCACTCCATAATTAATTGTTTACACAGCTGTTAGAGGTCTCACTTCAAGCATTTAATGCATGGGCATGCTTTATATCCATTTTTGGAAGAAAGGTTACATTGTCGTTTTGATAAAGTGACTTTTTGTACAAAACTTGTTCTTGAGCCTTACACTTGTTCTCTTCTGATAAAACAAGTCCTATAACTCATGAGAAATGGTTTAGACACTTACAATCACCCAGACCATGCTTGTACCTCCTTTTGAAACTTGTTTCCCTCTTTTCTTCAAAATCAAGTAACCTAGCCAAAAGCTTGTAACTTGTACTTCTGATTGTCCAAAGCTCTCAAACACTTTTGCCTATACATACATAAACTATTTGCACCAAACACACAAATTCTCATGCCCTGAAAACAGCTAGAACTCATAAACACATCTCATACTTCCATTTTGACACAAACTGACCAAAAACTTGAAACTCATAATCTACTTGTGCGTTTCTTGGCCTTTTGGTTTCTAAAGCTTCTAAATATCATATAGAAATGATCCCACACCCTGTTACAGAACTGTAACACCATTAACACCATCCTCCATTTTCAAAAAGAGAGCTCTGCACATTGACTTCTCCAGACCATTTCAACCATCCATTGCTCAAGCTAATTATTGCATTAGCTTCCTGGGACCTCAAGGAAGCTAACCTGATCATCACCATCACTTGAAATAAGCTCAAACTCAAAACACGATTTCCAATTTTGAGGTAAGTTTTCTTAACTTTGAACCCTTCATACAAGCATCATTAATGATTTATTTGTGAACAAAACATGTAGATATCATTGCCCTAAAGCTAACCATGTCCATAGTTTCCATTAATTTTGCTTGAGCTTAGAGAATTTTGAGACTGAAATTTCTAAGATTTTTAGGGTTCAGATTAGGGCCATTAAAATTCATGCTTATCTTTGATCTATAGTTTTAATGCTTTACATTTCTAAAACCGTGAGGAAATTTGCTACAAGTTTCATGTTTACAGTTTTCATTTTTGATGAGAAATGAGCAAGTTACAGTTGGTCTGGCTGGAGGTTGAAGATGAAGTCATCAGGGCGCGTTTTGCATCATATATTTATTGATTTTCTTATATTAACGGATGTATAGCCACCCAGTGGTAGAAGTGCGTGTCTGTAACCTTTGGGACCTGGGTTCGAGCCCCAGTGGTACCCTTTTAATTTTTTCACATTTTTGCTTTTTGATTTTGTTTTTATTTTTTGCAGGCGCTGGGCCTTGTTGGGCTCTTGGTGTTTTTGTTTTTGCTTACTAACCCCCTTGCAGGTTGTTTGCACCCCTGGCCTGGTTTATTTTATTTTCTTATTTTTATTTTATTTATTTTCTAAATACTAAAAAAATCATAAAAATACAAAAAATGATAGATTTATATTTTGGCTTAGTTTATTTTATTTTTCTCACAAAAAATATTTTATTTAACTATACTTTATTTATTTTTTACAAATTATCTTGTAAATTTAATTAAAACTAGGTTAGTATTTATTTTTCTTTTACACCAATTAGAATAGATCATTTTAGTATTAAAAAAGGCCAAAAATATTTTATAATACTATAAATATTTTCAAGACAAAAATACCAAAAAATACTTTTTCTAAACTTATTTTCTTTAATCAATTAATGAATTAGGGTTTTATTAACTTCTTTTCTTAGTAAATTAGGTTTACTTTTAAGTTTGATTAATTATTTTCTTTAATTAATTATATTAAGACAAAATCCCTTTTCTCTAAAAAATCCAAATAAAAATATTCATTTTCTTCACATTTACATTGTTGCATATTTATTCTTTTTGTACATTGTATTCATTTAAATCCTTGTATATTTATACCAATTCAATATGATTGTAATAGGTTAAATAGGTTTAAATTCTTGCAATCCCCATTTACAATTTGTACACCCCCCTCCCACAAATGTTGTAATAGCGTAGTAACTTTAAATTCCGCAATTTATCGCTTTATATACAACATACTAGTAATTAGGGTTTGTATGGAAAGACTAAAACCAATCAATTAGAAAACCCGAATTCAAGATAAAATCAAGCATGAAAACAATACACTTGCACACAAGCACCGCTAGGGAAAATTCACTTGGTTGCCTTTACAAAATGGTCATATTACGCATGTAAGGTATCTTAGCAAAAACAAGCAAATACAAGATCATAGTCCCTCGATGACGCTATCTAAGTTGCCTTTCAAATGATCTTAGTCCCTAAAAAAGAATGCTAAGATACCTTGCAACATTACTAATCATGGTTATACAATGACCCACGCCCGTCCCGTTTACATCCAAAGATATGGTTACTTACCAAATCAATGGTAAGATAACAATGTCAAAGGAAAAAGGAAATGAACATGAAAGACTTTTGAGTAGGTAGAATGCTCCTAATTACTTGCTCCATTTCAAAACAAAAACATCCTTGCTATTTTCAAAACAAACACCAACACTTTCAAAACATATTACAAACTTGAAAACATTTTCAAAAAAGATCAAACACCTTGTATACATTCTTACGAACAGGAATCATTACAAAGTTTGCCTAAACAATGGTATCTTTACAAAATACTTTCAAAAACCACACAAAGCACATCTTCAAACAAAAGCAAGTGATCTAGCAAGTAACTAAGAGCCCATGGAAAACCATGGATGAAAAGGGTGCTAATACCTTCCCTTTTCATAATCTACCCCCCGAACTCAAGAAATAATCTCAAAGGTCTTTCCTGTGCTTTTTCACCTTTCCTTTTGGATAAAAGAAAAGTCGGTGGCGACTCTTGCTAACTGTAACATTCGCGATCAATCACAAAACCCTCAAGTCAGTTCTCTCACTGTATCACACCTTGAAACCATGAATCTTGATCACAATAGGTGTCACACACTCAAAATCTCTAGTACAAAACCAGTGGACAAAAGAAACTTTGAGTATTTGCAAACTCGAACCCTTGGCGAATTAATTGACATGTTTGGAGGTCTGAAAAGCTTTCAACATTTAAGAAACCCTAGAAGAGGATTTTTAAAGGAGAGGGATGGAAAATTTTGGGGTACAACAACTGCCCCTGTTCAATTTTCTTAAACCTGAAAAGCGAGAATGGCATGTCGTCGTTCGTAGCTTGAAGGTGGAAGATGATTGAACACTAGAGTGCTCAGAAATCCGCACTCGTTGGTATTTTTGGTTGACTGTATTGGGAATGGGCTTAAAAGATGTCATTTGGAAAATAATGAAAAAAAATTTCAGAGATGGGCTTACGGATGCCATCTAAAGGTGATAGGGAGTCGTTGGAGATGGGCTTATAGACGTCATCCAAAATGACTGTAGGTAGAGATTGGAAGGAATATCAAAATAAATATTTGATCGACTTATACTAAAACAACAGATGTCTTGAATAATCTTTCGCTGGATAACGAATCAGTATAAATCTTCAGAGCAATTTAACTGAACCAGGGAAAGTGTATACTAGAACAAAATCAGGATAAATCAATGGTCGATTTAAACTGAAATAACAGATGTATTGAAGGAAGTGTTTGTCATGTAGATAGTCACCTCGTCTTATTTTCGGAATTTATCTACAATCAATTTGTTGGTAAACCCATCTAGTTTCGAGAGTTCATGCCATTGGTGATAAAGATAGTCGCCCCGTCCTGTTTCGAGAATTGATCTTTATCTAACCAAAGAGAAAGAAAGATAGTTTCCATGTCCTGTTTCGGGAGTTAAACTTCAATCTGCTCATGTAGATAGTTGTCCTGTCTTTTTTCCAGGTATTAATCTACAATCAGTTTGTTGGTTAACCCATCCTGTTTCGGGAGTTAATACAATTGGTGATAAAGATAGTTGCCCTCTCCTGTTTCAGGAATTGATCTTTATCTAACCAAAGAGAAAGAAAGATAGTTTCCCCGTCCTGTTTCGAGAGTTAATCTTCAATCTGCTCATGTAGATAGTTGCCCTGTCTTGTTTCAGGTATTAATCTACAATTGGTTATCCACAGATAGTTGTCCTGTCTTGCTTCAGGTATTAATCTGGAACCTGCTTTTTGTTGGTCGTAGAGATAGTTGCCCTGACTTGCTTCGGGAATTAATCCCTGACCTATTTGGGAGATGTTTATGATATTTGCCTTTCTTTAACTGGAAGAAGTAAATCTAACCATAAAAGGTCTTTGATTGCCTGTCTTTAATCTGGAAGAAATAAATCTAACCAGAAGAGGTCTTTGTTTTGCCTGTCTTTAACTGGAAGAAATAAATCTAACCAAAAGAGGTCTTTGATTCGCCTGTCTTTAACTGGGAGAAATAAATCTAACCAGAAGAGGTCTTTAATTGAACTTTTCCTACAAGGAAAGGAATTAGTTACATGCAGATGTATGCATGGTGTAATGATGTTCTCAAAACGAATGAGACTATGCTATATGCATTTGACATGTATGCTAATGATGTACGAACGTGAAATGTTATTGCAGCATTTCCTTGTCTGGAAAATAAATCCTTGACAAGTGTTGGGGAGCCTTGGAAAGTTTAAATCATAAATGGCTGTTGAGGATGAAGAATATGTGCATCTTCAAGTTTTTCTTAAAATGCTTCCGCTGGGAATTCCTGTTTTGTTGAGGAGAACTCCTCTGGGGAACATTGACTTTGCTTGAGAAAACTTTGTAGAGAGTGTTGATATTTGCTTGGGAAATAGAATTAAAAAATTTTAGTTGTCTATTTCTCTATTGGGAAGCTATCTCTTGACTGGAGAGGAAGAAAGTTTAGTTGTTATTTGGTCGGATTCCAGGCTTCACAATAACTTGCTGAGGATAAAGAAGTTAATTGTTATCTGGTCGAATTCCAGGCTTTGCAGCAACTTACTGGGGATAGTGGAAAACTCTACTGGGGAAGAGGAGTTTTGTTAGTGATTTGAAGAAGTTAAACTATTATCTGGCCAGGTCCAGGTTTCGTAGTAACTCGAACGGTTATATGGTTGGGTCCAGGTTTCAGCAATTTGATCTTGAGGTTAACTGGTATCCGGTCGGGTCCAGGTTTCACCAATTTGATCTTGAGGTTAGCTGGTATCTGGTCGGGTCCAGGTGTCAGCAATTTGATCTTGAGGTTAACTGGTATCTGGTCAGGTCCAGGTTTCAACAACTCAAACTGTTATCTGGTCGGGTCCAGGTTTCAACAATTGAAGAAGTTAAACTATTATCTCGTCGAGTCCAGGCTTTAGTAACTAAAATTTTACTGTTATCTGGCTGGGTCCAGGTTTCAGCAACTCAAATTATTTTCTGGTCGGGTCCAGGCTTTACAGTAATCTGAAGAAGTTACACTATCATCCAGTCGGGTCTGGGCTTTAGTAACTTATTTTGAAAGAGATGAAGTTGAACTAGTATCTGGTCAGGTTCAGGCTTCGTAGTAACTTGATTTTGATTAATGGAGTCAATTGTTATCTGGTCGGGTTCTAGGCTTTACAGTAACTTTTGGTGATAACAAAGACTCCGTTGGGGGTTGTAATGACTTAGCCGGAAGTTAAAGGGTTTTGTCCATTGATTTTTAATAGTCTAAGAAGCAAACTCAAGCTGGGGAATTTGCAGTTTGTTGGGGGAAATAAACCATGTTGAAGAGAATATTTAGACGACCTACAAGGGAAGTGTATTCTTTAGGAAGGAATTCCATAAGACTTCTTCTTTTAAGACCAAATCAGTTGGGAGAGAGTTTTCCGGAGATTGAAACTCTGGTTGGGTATTTCATGAATCCAAATTGGTGGAGATAATTTGATTGAAGTAACTTTATAGGGACATCCATGAAATTGGCCTTGTGGGGATTTGTAGACAGTTTGAACTCTGTCAGAGTGACAAATCCTATACTGATAGATAAACTGATGAGATAACGGGACATAGTCGTACACTTTAATCCCTAATACTCATTCAGTATATCTTTCAGATACAGTTCAGATATGACCCATATATAGATGTCATTCTGATACTCATTCAGTACATCTTTCAGATACAGTTCAGATACGATCCAGATATGGATGTCATTCTGATACTCATTCAGTACATCTTTTAGATACAGTTCAGATACGACCCAGATATGGATGTCATTCTGATACTCATTCAGTACATCTTTCAGATAAAGTCCAGATATGATCCAGATATGGATGTTGTTGTACCCCAAAATTTTCCCTCCCATTTTTTGCTCAAAACATGTTCCTAGAGGTCCTTAATTTCTCAAGGTTGACTAAGAATTAACCAGACAAATTCTCCTCCTAAGCAATGAACCTCTAACTAGGGTTTCACTTCTCATCAAGATGTGTGAGCTCCAAAGGTCTCAAATGTTTTCCATTGTCCTAATATGCCTTCAAGATTGTCCATGACAAATTTCATGCCTCCCACTACAAGTTTGCTCATTCAATTGCTCAAATGCTTGAAAATTAATTGTGCTAGGTCAAAAGTCAATTGTGGCCCATGTACAGTCAAACTTCAATATTTTTTGTCATTATCAAAATTTTGAAGTGATTTTCATCATTTGATCAAGGGTTGATCATGATTCCTCAAGAAATGCTCTCAATTTATCAAAAGTCAAGAATTGTTAAATTAGGGTTTCTATAGGAAAAGTCAACTGAACTTTGACCAGGCATAACTTTCACATACTTAATCCATTTTTCCCCAACCAAAGCTAATATTGAATAGAATCCCATTCCCTACAACTTCTCTTCATCCCTAAAGTCCAAGAAATGCACCATTTGAAAGATACAAGCTCATACATTACAGGTCATTTTTAGAAAGTCAACAAAAGTCACTTTTTTCCAAGACCTTTTACCTCAGGATAAAATCTTCAAATACAAAATTGATCAAAAGAGGGATTGAATTAGACATCTTGGACTTTCCAAAAAGTCCAAGATCATCATCATGAGATACAAATTGAGCAAGTTATGGCTTGCCCAAGTTGGGAAATTTGGGAAATTTCAAGAATTATGCATTGAGCAAACTTGAAGTTTTAGGTCAATACCTTAAATTCTTGGACTTCAAGCATCTTCCTAAGCTTATATAGGACCTATAAAATTATTCTTGCCATGCCTTGCATTTTCTAACTATTTTATTCATATTTATTTTAATTTATTTCAAATAAATATAAAATAAAATGTATAAAATAATTAGAAGTAGGCTTTGGCATGTGGGCTGATGCTTTTGACATCCATAAGGCCCGTGAATTCGCACAAAGGTGTCCATATTCATTCAAATTCAAAAAAAGACAAGATTCCACATCTTTCGCCAAAAATTCAAATTCTTATTCATGGCTTTAAAACACATGATTAAGGTTTTTTAAACCATTGCTCTCTTGTCCCATCCTTCTACTCTATATGTACATCACATTAGCAAGCATAAGGGACACAAACAATTGCTTGAGAAGAATGATCCGCTGTCGCACACGGATCAAAAACGAGTATTTTGTAAAATGTAGTATAGTAACAATGGCTCGAGTCGTATCGCAAGGATTCTTGATTTTATTATTAACTAATAGAAATCGAATGGGGGTTGGTTTTAGAATCAATTTATAACACGAAATAAGTGATTATCAAAATAAGTTAATCTGCTAATTCAGTTCCTACCTATCATTGATTATTATAACATTGTTGCCCTAAGCGGGTACTATTCATGTTCGATCACAATAACATTCAACAAGCGAGAATGATATTATAAGAATTATGTTTCCTGTTTACCGAATTAAGCAAACGGTTAAAAATAAGCGAATTAACGAATTAAGCAAACGATAACACGCAATGAAAATTAGGGAACATAAATCAATCGAACCAAACAAAACTATTTTATGACAATCGGATTAAGCAAACGATGAACATATAATAGAGTTTAAAGGAATAGGAATTAAATTGCAAAATTATATTAACCTCAAGTATCGGAACATGAATGTAGCAGATCAACTCAGAGGAAATTTAGCTCTCCATAAGATTCGTACAAAGCAAAAGTTCTATCGTGAAAAAAAAAGGTTTTCTACTGTAGCACGGCTGAAAGCCTTATAAAAAAATAGGGTTTTCACTACTAAGTCAAATTGGGTCAGAAACATAAACCAGACCCATAAAACGACCCGAAATAGATTATTTTCTAACGTCTGAAACTTCAACGAATTACTGGAACTTATGCAGGCCGAATCAGCTTTTTACTCCAACATGAAACTTGTAGATATTTCTCTTAGCTTTCCGACGAATATTAGAACGCGTCAATCTGATTCTTGAAGCTCCAGTTATGATTTTTTTATTGAAAGCTGCTAATGCTGAAAATAAAATACGAAAGTCAATTAAAGGTAAAAATAAACTAAATTATAAAAACATCATAAAATAGAAAAATAAACAAACCAAACTATGGAAATGCCTAAGTACAAACATAAGAAAATGTGCATCAATATGCACTGATCAAATTCCCCCACACTTGAACTTTTGCACTCCGAGCAAAATAAAATCAAAAGAAACACAACAGCATCACCAACTACTCATTCTAGGCTACAAACTCTTCTTCGGTTAAGATTGCATCAATAGGTACTAATCTTGCACACTAAGGATATCATAGGAACACTAATCTTGTCTCTTGAATATACAAACCAATTCGAATCATATTATTATGCCAAAGTCTAACTTACCCATCCTCCTTTTTGCTCTTTTTTCATTCAGGTGCAATCACATTAAACCCATTATCTCCACACACTCATAGCAAGGCGACCGGTTAGTGACTTTGATCCTTTTTGCATGGGGTTCTGGTACTTACATGGCATAACCCTTTGCTTACTCAGTTGTAGTTGCGGGGGATCGGACCGTAATCCGCCCTACTAAGTTCAGCACCAGAAACCGCTGAACCAACTAACAACAAGTCTTATTATCAACTTTTCTTTGTAGGTTCTACGACCATTGGGTTAAGTGACCGGATGAGGGTCACCAAACTTAGAAGGCGCATTCCTTTTTCTTTCCTTTTTTTTCAAATAAAACTTGAATCATTCACTTATTTTCATCGGCTTCCCTGCGTAGAGTGCGTGTGAGATGGTGTTGACTGCTGAAATAAACTACTCAAGAGCTATTTAAAGATGAGAATTCAAGGCTACGTCATATTAAAAATTTAAATTAACTTCCATATGCATGAGACTTACAGTGTTAAGACGATACCGATCTTGTGAACTTTTCCCAAGTCTCCACAACTAACTCCAGATTAATCTATAACCCAAAACTTTCAAAAAGATGCATTTTTTTATAACTGAAAACAAAACAAGAAAACAGAGAACAAAAGCAAAGAAAACAAAACAAATAAATGATTCCCTCCCCCATACTTAAACACACATTGTCCTCAATGAAAGAAACAAGTATAAAATAAGAGCGAGGAGAGAGGAAAGAACACACCCGAGGAATCAAGGCGGATAGATGATTGCATAAGTAGCCTTTCCTAACGAGAGCTCTTTTATAGTTTCCTCTTCTAACGTGGGACTCTCATGGAATAGCTTGAGACGATGTCCTTTGACTTTGTACTTTTTATGAGTACCTTCACTTTTTATTCCTGGATCAAAGAATGTTCTTCTAAAAGTAAAAGTGTCAAATGGGCATGTGAACATGATATCATCTTTCACAACATCAAGGATCAAAAGGTTACGGGGCTGCCTCACTGCTTTTGCTACATCTTCAAGTGAGATCCTATGCATACACATGGATGGATTAATATCATAAATATCATCCAAGGTCCATCCAATTCCTTTTTTATGCTTCTTCAAAACCTGCAAAAATTTACTTTCTTGATCAAAATAAAGTTTAGAAGAAATTATAACTGAAAGTTTTTCATTCATCTCTAAATAAGCATATTTATGATTTCCAGGAATTGGTTTCAGCTCTCGGGAAGGTGGTTGTCCGATGGATGGTTTATTTCGGGCAGTCGGAGTGTCGAGAGCTTCATCCACATGAACAACTTCATTTGCAACCTCATCTGCAGTAAGAATATCAACTTGCAAGGCGACCTCAATTTCAGCACAAACAGAGCAAATTTTAATATCAGTACAAACATCACAAGAGTAAACATCATTAAAATCAGATAATGATGGAAAATCAGCTGCAAATAAATCAATACAAGTATCATCAACAGTCTCAGAAAGCAACTCTATTGGAAAAACATAATTCTCTTCCAAAGGTTATTGGTTAGATCCTTGAGCTTGTTGCATGATATTCATCAAAGAGGCAAGTTGTTCAATATGTGTTTGCAAAGTCTGGAGAGTAGAATCTATTTGTTGTTCATACTGGAGATTATTTGTAGCCATTTATTTGACAATGTCCTCTAGCGAAGGTTCAGAAGGTTCTGAGTACACAACCTGGAATTCCTTCAGATGCTTATGCGGATCCTCACCTGTAAGACTATTAAGCTTTGACAACAAGTGTATTAAATCAGATTTCGATTCAAAAGGTGTATCAGCTGCAAGATAGTCAATACATAACCATTATAGCTCACATCAAGGCCAGCCAACTGCCTCAAAGTTCTTTGTTCAGCCATGTTATCAATAAACACAAAAATACCAAATATGTCCCAAACAGGCAGAAACAAATAGGAAGAAAGAAAATGATTAAAATAAATTCAAAAAAAATACAAAAATACAAAATTTAATCTAATGAAGCAAAATAAGAATTTTTAGATTTTTTTTGGATTTTTTCGATACTATGAAAATAGTCAAAAATTATTTTAAAATAGAAAAAAGAAGAATTTTCGATTTTTGCTGACTTTGTGGAAAAAATTTGGAGCAAATCGAAACAGTAACTTCTAAACTTACCTGACAGGTTGAAAAACTATACTGCAATCGGAATTGCAATCCTGAAAATCAACAAACACAACAAAAAAACCAAGAACACTAAACCTATGACTATAATATCAGTTAATAAAAACAAGAATCCCCGGCAACGGCGCCAATTTGATTCGTTGTCGCACACGGATCAAAAACAAGTATTTTGTAAAATGTAGTATATTGATAATGGCTCGAGTCGTATCGCAAGGATTCTTGATTTTATTATTAACTAATAGAAATCGAATGGGGGTTGGTTTTAGAATCGATTTATAACACGAAATAAGTGATTATCAAAATAAGTTAATCTGCTAATTCAATTCCTACCTATCATTGATTATTATAACATCGCTGCTCTAAGCGGGTACTATTCCTGTTCAATCACAATAACATTCAACAAGCGAGAATGATATTATAAGAATTATGTTTCCTGTTTACCGAATTAAGCAAACGGTTAAAAATAAGCGAATTAACGAATTAAGCAAACGATAACACGCAATGAAAATTAGGGAACATAAATCAATTGAACCAAACAAAACTATTTTATGATAATCGGATTAAGCAAATGATGAACATATAATAGAGTTGAAAGGAATAGGAGTTAAATTGCAAAATTATATTAACCTCAAGTATCGGAACATGAATGTAGCAGATCAACTCAAAGGAAATTTAGCTCTCCATAAGATTCGTACAAAGCAAAAGTTCTATCGTGAAAGAAAAAAAGGTTTTCTACTGTAGCACGGCTGAAAACCTTATAAACAAAATAGGGTTTTCACTACTAAGTCAAATTGGGTCAGAAACATAAACCAGGCTCATAAAACGACCCAAAACAGATTATTTTCTAACGTCTGAAACTTCAACGAATTACTGGAACTTATGCAGGCCGAATCAGCTTTTTTACTCCAACATGAAACTTGTAGATCTTTCTCTTAGCTTTCCGACGAATATTAGAACACGTCAATCTGATTCCCGAAGCTCCAGTTATGATTTTTTTATTGAAAGCTGCTAATTCTGAAAATAAAATACGAAAGTCAATTAAAGGTAAAAATAAACTAAATTATAAAAACATCATAAAATAGAAAAATAAACAAAACAAACTATGGAAATGCCTAAATACAAACATAAGAAAATGTGCATCAATATGCACTGATCAAAGAACCAACAAAAAATTGCAAAAATTATCAAAATCGTGAAATTCAAAAAAAGCAGGCTCCAGCCTCTTTCAGCCCATTTCAAGTCCTCCATCAGCATCCTGAGCTTCCCATGAGCGCATACCTACCTTCATCCATGTTGTGCCACACCCATAAGCACTCAACCGGACCTCTACTTTAGGTAAAAAAATTGTGATCTCAAACTTTCAAATCATGCTATATAAATTCTTTTTAAGCTCATATTCTTATTATTGATGATGTCTGCATCAGTTCTAATGTATTACATGAGAAGCTAGAGCCTTGAATCATAAAATTCCATGATCAAACCGTGTTAGGATTTTTTATTCATAACTCAAAATGCAGGAGCTTTCTGGTCAATCTAAGGCCAGATTCGTGATCAGGGCGGAATTTTAAGTGGAATAGGGTCTTGGTTCAGTCTTGAAACTAACAAATTCGCAGGATTCGTATTTTGGTGTACCGGAGAAGACGACTGTAGTTTGACTCCGGTGTCCCTCCGATCGTTTGACTCGGACAAGGGCTTGCGGGGCTAGATGCGTATCTCTGATTGGTTCATTTAAATCACATGGGACCCACTGGGCGCGCGTTTTTTGTTTGAATAATTTCTGATTTGTTTTTATAATATAATATTATTATGTTATATGAATTAACGAATGAACAGGTGGCTCAGATGGCAAGGCGTGTGTTTGTGAAGCTAAAAGGGCTGGGTTTTATCCCCAGGCTTGGTGTTTTTATATTTTCTAACAAATTTGTTGCAGATCCAATGCACAACATTCCACGCGTGTACCATGCACTCCCAATTGACCACCATCAGATCATGATTATTTTAGATCCAAGAGCTTCCACGCGCAGATCTACCATGTGCCATCAAGACCTCTCCTCACTGGATCCAAGCAGATATGGGTTTTCAACATTTGGGCCCAGCAAAATTTTCAAACAAAACCCCATTTTTGCTTCATAACACCCTGGCCCATTGGAATTTTGTTTTTTTTATTCTTTTAATTTGTTTGTTTTATTTAATCAACAAGTTTTTTTTAATCAAACAAAAAATCAACGAAACTTAGAATTAGTTTTCTTTAATTAAATAATTAATTTCTGAAATTAATTAATTAACTTTAACATTTTTTAATTAAAATAAGCTAGAACTTATGGTTTAATTTGTGTTTAAATTATTTTCTCAAATAAAAATACAAAAATATTAGAATTAGGCTTCAAATTCATTTAGCAATTATCTTCTTTTTTTTTAAACTAAAATTAGATTTAAGGTAGTTTAATTATTCTCTTAAAATAAACAAAAAACCAAAAAGATTCTTCTTGTTTACTTGGCAATTTCTTAGGTTTTCTTAGACGTTTCTTTATTTCGCGCGCATTATTTTGTTTTCGCATTTTTACATTATTGATGTAACTGTATATTGGAATGTAATAGTAATTGGGATTTACCTTCTGCTTTTAATTTCTACACTCCCAAATTTTGTACATTGTAAATATCCCCTCCCCAAAACCATGTAATAGCGTAGGGTTTATTTTCGCATTTTACATTTTTTGTACATATAACTGCTAGTAACTAGGATTGCATGATAAGAATGAAAACAAAATGTTAGCAAACTTAAATGCGCAAGATAAATAATTGAATTGAACACAATTGCACATACGCACCTATAGGGTATCCCACTTCGATTGCCTTCGGAAAATGGTCATAATTCTCGAAGCGTGAGAAGTTTTAGTGATTGTCCTCTAGTTTGAAAGATCACAAGTCCCTTGATGACCCTCTCGATGTTGCCTCGGTTAAAAGTGATCTTAGAACTTTAGGACAGTTACTAAAATTTCTTGCCAAGTTGCCTTTATGACCGTAACATACCTTTGATTGTCCCTCAAACATCCAATGACTAGGGTTACCTACTCACTAATAGTAGGATAGCACTCTCTAAAGGATATGGGGAAAAGAACAAACCTTTTCGAGTATAAGTAGATAGTTCCTAGTTGCTTGCTCAAAACAAACTTTTGCACCTACATAAAAAAATTTCAAAAATACTTTCAAATAAACATTCGCTTTGTCAACACTCTTGAGGAATGATACAAGAGTTATCATAAAGGGAATCTCCGCACTAAGGCATTTTCAAAACAAATTTTCAAAACACACAAAGCACAAGAAATTTTTAAAACATGAGCTAGCATCTAAGATCCCATAGAAAACTACGGATGGAAAGAGTGTTAACACCTTCCCTTTCCATAATCTACCCCCCTTACTCAGAATAATCTCAAAAAGGTCTTTTTCTGTTCTTTTCACCCTTTCCTTAATTTGGATAAAAGAAAAGTCGGCGGCAACTCTTGCTTACCGCAACATTTGTGAACACAAACGCAAAACCAATATTAACAGTCGGTTCTTCCACCGTATCACAGAACTGGCGACTCTGTTGGGGATAAGTAAAAAATGTGGGGTTACCTTAGAGTTAGTTCATTTTAAAACTGTTTTAATTGCTTGCTTTGTATGTTTTATCCTTGGAGGGTTTATTTGGGTTGTTACTATGGATCCTACATCCGGATCTGGGGTACCTTTTAGGTAAATAGCAATAGATCATGGAAAATGTGTGAGATATACCGACACGGTTGAAGCGATAGCTACATTGATGTGACACTTTGGTTGGTACCATTATCCCTTGAGTAGTCAAGGAGAATATGGGGCCGCTGCATGGTGTCGTGAAGCATCAACTGACCGTAGAACCTTTAATTGAATAACTTGGCCATTAGAAAGTAGTGAGATAGCCATCTTTGGTGTATCCCGAAGTCGGTTGATACTCGATACTACACTCATTGAGATTTGACTCCCGAGTTTTATTTGGTGGCAAGTCAGATGTCGATCGAAACGAAACTTGTGGGAAAGATCAGTGATATTTAGATCCCTTAGAACCCAGTTAGTATTACTAGGACAGGTTGAGCCAACTAAACTTTAAGAGGGTACTTACCTACAAACCTCATGCAAGCCTAAACCTAAGGCTACTTGTGTGACTTGTTTGCTTTCAACTTGAACTACTTGCAGGGTTTTATTATCTGACAACATGATTTCCTTGCAGGATTTGTTTACAGTCATTATCCAATAACTTGGATTTCTTACAGGGTTTACTTGCTTACGCCACCTTACACTTTTTCTTAATGCATAGAATACACATCATAACATCATCCCATAGCATCTCCTTAACAATTTCAAGGATCTCAAGGGTCTGTGATACAGGTTATGATGAACCAGACGTCTAACAAGGGGCGTATGGATTTACTTTCCTCTAGCCAATGTCATCAAAAGACTAAGGTACGATAACTCGAGTCAGAGGCGATGACCCACTCGATATGGTGAGCTTCATTCTTGTAAAAGGACCTTCATCGATACGAAAGTTTTTCAATCAAAGCTGCAAAATTCAACTTCTGACATTTTCTTGTTTACCCTGCGAGATCCTTGAAAACATTGCATGCATGTCATTACATAACAAGTCTTCCAGTACAGGTCTCTCATTTTCTCGCTGTTTATTTCAGCAAGAAAAATGGCTCTCGAGAAGGCTGACAGAGATCTCCAAACTCCAGATGCTCAACTCAAGGAAATGTTCCTGAGTCTATCCAAAGGGAAAGGAGAATTGAAAGCACTCCTCGTTGGGACTATAACCAAGAAAAATCCTGACAACAACAAGGATGCCCGATTGGAATAATTGCAAGCTGAGATGAAAGGGATGAGAATCCAGATGATCAATCAAATGGCTCTTATCCAAAACATAGCTCGGGGACAAGAAGAGCTGAGAGCCCTAGTCAACAAGTTTCATCAAGATAGATGCAATCATATGGAGCAAACAATGAGAATTAGAGGTCGAGTCTTTAATCATCCTCAGTTGAAACAAGCGGATTTGGTTGAAAAAACACCTTTCAAAATGGCTGTTACGCCAAGGGTCCAACAACGACCTCGCCAACCACAACGGGGTAATCAGCAAAGGCAAGACAAGCCCAAGAGGCAGTTTACCAAAATCAACATACCATTGTCTCAAGCATTGCAATGTATGTTAAGGATGGATTTGGTTACGTTTATAAGACCTCATCCAAACCCCAAAACTTCTTCCCCTAACTACCGTCCTGATGCAATGTGAACATACCATTCCAATAGTCTTGGACATGATACGAATGACTGTTGGGCATTGAAAAATAAGACTCAGGACTTGATCAACAAAGGAGTGCTAGAGTTCACACAAGATGGCCAGACTGAATTCTTCTTCCATCCCTCGAAGGTACATCATCTGAAGTGACAAGTTCAGACAAAGAGGCTTTTATTCATTAGAATTTTCAAGTTGTAATTTTCTTTTGATTGTTCGAACATTTATTTATGTCAAACTTTTTTATTTCATCAATGCATTACATATGTTTGTCTTGAATTATTTCATTCGTTGTTGTTGTACCCCAAAATTTGCCCTCTCAATTCTCAAGGCTTTTCTTACAAGGATTTCAAGGTTCAAGCTTAAACAAGTGCATTGGGATTTTCCAATACCAAAAGGAAACTGTCAAAAAGGGGGAAAACAGATACAATTAATATTTTGGCAAATCTGGATAAAAACAAGTGTTTTTTGATTCAGCTCCTTCGATTGACTCTTGGCCTCCTTCGATTGCTCAAAATGGCTACTAGCGTGCCTCTTTCGAATCTGGACATTTTGCCTCATGTATGCCTCTTTCGAATCTGGACATTTTGCCTCCTGCATGCCTCTTTCGAATCTGGAAATTTTGCCTCCTGCATGCCTCTTTCGAATCTGGACATTTTGCCTCCTGCATGCCTCTTTCGAATCTGGACATTTTGCCTCATGTATGCCTCTTTCGAATCTGGACATTTTGCCTCATGTATGCCTCTTTCGAATCTGGACATTTTGCTGCCTACAAGCCTGCTTCGACTGGACAAGTTTGCTGCCTGCATGCTTGCTTTGTTTGGACAAGTTTCGATGGGACAAGGTAACCATCTATGTGCATCCTTCGAATCCACATGCTTAGATTGGGCAACATTGCTTCCTTCGAACACAGTCTTTCGATTGGGCAATATGTTTGTTTCGATCCAAGCTTCGACAGGGCATTAGCTTCCTTCGAGTTAGCTTGTTTTGACCACAAGCTTCGACTGAGGCAAAGGCTTCCTTCAAACAGGTGTGCTTCGATCTCACTCTTGCATTTGACACAAGACCAAATCTCGTTTTCCAGGCTGTGTTGCGTCCAAATCTTTATATAGTCAGAAGCTTGTACAAAGGTTTTAAACTTTACCTTTTGGATACTACTATTCTGGGTTAAAGGTTATATACTCTTTCTTTTCATAGAGAGTACTTTATCACAAAAGCAGCTTTCAACCTGAATTTGGTCTGACCACAAGCAACGTCAGAGGCCTAAGTCACATCTTCTGCACCCCAACTGCCAGGAGGTCCCCCACATGTACTGTCACGTTACTTATTATTTTATTATTTTGCAAGGCTGGCTGTTGAAAACATGTCCATTCTTTTTCTCTATAAATAGAGGAATTTATGCAAAGCTAAGGGAGGATTTTTGGACCAGAGGAACGAATCCCCCTAATTTTCTCAAACACAGAAAAACTCTCAAGTTCATCAACACTTGAGAAATCAAAACCCAGAATCCCAAACACTTACTTCCTTCGATTCTGAAGAACAAATACTCTTCAGTACCCTTCGAATCCAGTTTGGAAAGAAACATAAGACTTGTTTCTTTCCTCCCTTCAAATCCAGCATTCCAGGCGCAACTGTTGGCCCCCCTTTCAAATCCAAAACCCTGGGCCTCCACTCAAGGTCCCACACCCATTCAAAGCCTCCAGCAAGGTAAGTCACTCTTACCCTTGAACCTTTCGTTTCATGGCATAGTATGTGAATAATCTTCCCTTTCATTTCAAAACATGTACATAACACTTTGGTTCTTTTCATTTCCACCTACTTAATATGTTTTCAGAGCTAAACCCTTTCGTTTTTGCTTTCTGTTTACCTGAACTTGCTTTAACTGTTAAACTGTTTGAAAGACAAATACTAGCATGGCCTCAGTCCATGTTGCCATTTAATGCTTGAAATGAAAGAAACAGGAAACAGGAAATAGGAAACGAAGCTTCTGGCTTCTACCCTCTTTCTCCAGGTCAAACGAAAGGGAAAAACAGGAGGAAAACCATGTTGACTTCTAGGCCCAAACGAAAAGCATGCCTTCATTGACTTCCAGCCCCTAATCGAAAGACATTCCCTCACTGCTTTCAACCCCCAGTCGAAGGAGGCAGAAAGGCAGATTGCATCTTATACAGGTTCCAGGCCCAGTCGAAAGGCACAACATGTTATCCCACTGGTCCCAATCGAAGGAGGCCAACAGAATGTAAATCGAAGGCTGCTCCTGCCCAAATCGAAGGAGCTCATTTTTTACTTCTTTTTATCTTATTTTTTCCTTTACATTTCTATGCACTTCAATATGGTTGTAATAGTGTAGGATTTATTTTTTGCACTTTTTATTGCTTTTGTACAAATGCTAGTAACTAGGTGTGTATGGCAAAATAAAACCAACAAGTAGACAACCTACAAACCAAAGACAAATGTATGCAATAAAACACACTTTGCACACATGCACCCTTAGGGTAATCTCACTTGTTGCCTCAGAAAATAGTCATGTCCCTCGAGCATGGGCGTTTTAGCAAAGACCCTCGATAAAAGATTGTAGTCCCTCGATGACCCTCGATGTTGCCTTCGGTAAACAATCTAGTCCCTAAAACGACATTGCTAAAACGTCCCATATGTTACCTTCTATGACTATACAAACGTCCCATGCTCGTCCCATTCAACATCCTAACACAAGGTTGTTCACCAAATATAATGGTGAAACAACACTGTTAAAAGGGTTAAAAACATGAGAAAGATCTTTGAGTAAAATTAGGGTAGATAGCTCTTAGTTACTTGATCAAAAATCTTGCAAAACATCCTTGCCATTTTTTTAAACACACACACAACACAACTTCAAAAACAATTTCAAAACAACTTTTCAAAAAAAACTTTGAAATATCTTTCCAAAACCACACACACAAAAGACCATTTCAAGCAATTGAAAAACAAAGGCAAGTGATCTAAAACAAGTAACTAAAAGCCCATGGATAACCATGGATGAAAAGGGTGCTAGCACCTTCCCTTTTCATAATCTACCCCCCGAACCCACGAAAACATCTCAAAGGTATTTCCTGTGCTTTTTGACCTTTCCTTAGGATAAAATAAAAAGTTGGTGGCGACTCTTGCTAAACCAAACAAGTGCGAACACAAACGCAAAACCCAAGTCAGTTCTCCCACCGTATCACAGAACTGGCGACTCTGCTGGGGACTGTTCTAAAAGTGAGGTTACCTTAGGGTTTTATATCACCTTTACATGCTTATATTGTTTGCTTTGATTGCTTTACATTTTGGTTCTCTTGTTTGGGCTTGAAATCCTCTACCCGGATTTGGGGAAACATTCATAGGTAAATAGCAATACGTTGTGGAAACTGTGCGGAGTATACCAACACAGTTGAAGCAATAGCTATATTAGTGCGAAATATTTGTGAGTACCGGTAGCCTTTGAGTCAATCAAAGAGAATACGGGGCCGCTGAGTGATGTCACTAAGCACTAATGAACTAGAACCTTACTTGACCATCTTGGTCTTTTTAGGGGTAGTGAGATGACCGACTTTGGTGCAGTCCGAAGTTGGTAGATACTCGATACTACACTCATTGAGAATTGTTTTCTTGGGATATTTTGGTCACCAGTTAAGTGGCTAAACCAAAACAATGAACATAGAAAATAATCCAGTGATATTGAGCTCCTTAGAACCCGGTTTCTATTTTAGGACAGGTTGAGCCAACTAACTTCAAGAGGGTACTTACCTACAAACCCCATGCAAGCCTAAACCTAAGGACTTGTTTTCTTTGTGTGAATATGACTGTTTGTATATACACTTGCTTACTTTTGCATACATGTACATAACATCATAACATCATACCATAGCATTTTCAATAACCATTTCAAGGATCTCGAGGGTCTTTTGATGCAGGGTCACGTTGAACCAGATGGCTACCAAGGGGCAAGAGGGTTCTCCTCTAAACAAACGCCATCAAAGATCAAGTGCAACAACTTGAATCAGGGGCTATGACCCACTTGACATGGTGAGCTTGATTCTCGTGGAAAGACATCCACCGGTACAAAGTTCTCCAATCAAAGATGTTGATTAAAGTTCAACCTCTAACATTTTTCTTGTGTTTACCCCACGAGATTCTTGAAAACATGCATTCACATATCATGCATTGCATCATAACAGGTTTTCCTTTTCAGGTTTCCTTATTCTCTTACTGTTTATTTCAGTAGAGATGGCTCTAGAGCAGACTATCAAGGACATCCAGGCTCAAAATGCTCAACTCCGAGAAATGCTCTTGAACCTGTCCCAGGGGCAAGAAGAAGTGAAAGCTCTCCTCACAAGGGGCTTGGTCCTAGGGAATCCAGGAGGCATCAGGAATGATCAGTTGGAAGGGCTACAAATTGAGTTGGCAACAATGAAGATCCAGATGATTGGACAGTTGGTGGGCCAGATGGCTCTCATCCAAGACCTGGCTCAAAGACAAGAAGAGCTCAGGGTCCTCGTCAACAAACTACTTCAAAATGACCAAGTGGGGCAAACAACTAGGGTTGGAGATCAAGACATCATTCAACCTCCTTTAAGACAAGAAGACAAGGGAAAGGCTCCCCAACTTGCTTCAGGGTCACAAGCCCAGCAACAACCTCGTCAACATCAACAGGGGCATCAGCGTAAGGAGGTCGCGCCTAAAAGACAATATACTAGGATCAACATGTCACTAGCTCAGGTGCTACAACACCTGTTGAAGACGGGGCTAATTACATTAAAGGCTCCTCTCCGGAACCCAAATACTTTTGCTCCTACCTATCATCCCAATGAAAGGTGTGCATACCATTCTGATAGTCCTGGACATGATTGTTGGCTCCTAAATTCGACACCTTTGTTTTGATTGATGTCAGCCATTAAAAGCTGAAAGATGCTTTCGACTGGCTAAGCCTGTCGAAGTGCCCGTCGAAAGATGGCAAAATACTTAGAAGATTTCTTCCAAGGAAGAAGGCTGGTTGCCTTCGACGTCGAAGGAGTTTTCGTCGAAGACGTCTCTTGATGAAAGTGTTCGATGGTCCAGAGTGGAGCTGTTTGAAATTCAAAAGCTTTGGAGGGAAAACGGTTTCCAGCAGTTACTACGTGCAAACGTGCAAGGATCTGGAGCGTCGAGCATGGAGAACGTGCCAAGTGGCTTGATCTCGAAGCAGTGTAACTGCCCGACGGTTACTTGGAATGTTTTAGTATAAATAGGAGTAGACATGTAGTTTCTCGCGTGTGTTCACAATTATATACATAGTCACTCATTTAGATTCAAGTACCCAGTGTGAGCGAAAGAATTGTTGAGAAATGTATGTGTGAAACACCAATTTTATCAATTAAAGTCATTTACTTTTCCAGCATTTTACTTGCTTTTCTCCTTTAAATTCCTGTCGAACCTTTACTTTAAAGCCTTGTTTATTTTACCAAGTCTTTCCTTTTATGCAATTTACTTGAAACACTTTATTTAAAGCCTTATCCACCTTAATCAAACTTCAAAATCAACCTATGTCCATAGGATCAATCTGATCGATCCTGCGAGTAACCAAATAAGTAACCATTTGGAGGATCAGCGGTTGTTTATCAAAACCCAAGGTAAACAAATTGGCACACCTGATGGGACTGTGTGTTGATTGTTGAAAATAATCTCATCTTTTCGAGTTGTATGTTATTGAGGAGTGGTAGAATATACACCAACGATAACAATACTGCCAGAAGAAGGGAAGAGATGGCGAATCCGCCAAACAATAACGAAATCCCACAAACGAGTGTGGGAGCAACGGTTAATATGACCGTAAGTGAAGCGACGAATGTTGGTTCGACACCAGCAGTGTCAGTCACAACCACGGGGCCAATAACTTCGTTTACAGGCCCCAGAATACCTTTGGGAACCCCCCCACCAAGGGGAAATATTGGCACAAGGCCAGTGGTTCCCCCAGGATTTATTCCATTCTATGGTATGCCAACTTCTGAAGTGGCAAGTCTGACGAATGCTGCGTCCACTTATTCAGACCCTTTCGTGAGTGCCTCTTCGCCACTCCAAGGCTCTGGAGTAGGCATGGCGAATAGAAATAGGACCCAACTCTTAGGAGGAACGTCCCAAGTAGCCCATGGCCTTACAAATGCCTCGACAGCAGTCCTGAGGCAACAGATGGACGAAAGCAACCATGATATGGTGCAAATGTTGGCACAAACTTTGAGTACAGTGCTAAATCCTCTAATACAAAATACTACTCAATCGAATCAGCAAGTTACAGCGCAAATGACGCGTTTGGCTGACTTCTTTGGAGTACCCCCACCTATTCGACAGCCCCAAAGGGCGCAAATAAGGGGAAATCAGGGGATATTTGTAGAGGAAGAAACCACCATTAACCAGGCTCAACAGCCTGTCGAACAACCTGTCGAAGAACCTAGGGTAATAGCCCCAGAGGTAAGGTTAGTGAACAGAAACCAAAATGCTGACGAAGTAGTTCAGCATATCCAACACCAAAACATGGGTTTGGAAAACAATCTGGCAACCATGATCGAAAGGATCATGACTCAGAATGGAATGAACATGGGCTTTCGAAGGCCCAACTTTACATCTCCATTGTCAGAATATGTGCTACAAACGGATTTACCTCCTAGGAGCAAAGTTCCCAAGTTTACTAAGTTCTCTGGGGACACGACAGAATCTACTGTCGAACACGTGGCGAGGTATTTGATCGAAGCAGGAGACATTTCAAATAATGAAAACCTAAGGATCAAATACTTCCCAAGTTCTTTAACCAAGAACGCTTTTACTTGGTTTACAACTCTCCCCCCCAATTCGATCCATCATTGGACCCAGTTGGAGAGATTGTTCCATGAACAATTCTACATGGGGCAAACCAAGATAAGCCTGAAAGAACTGGCCAGTGTGAAGAGACGTTTCACTGAACCTATTGACGAATATCTGAATAGGTTTAGGTTGCTTAAGGCGAGATGTTTTACACAAGTGCCAGAACATGAGTTGGTCGAAATAGCCGCAGGCGGTTTAGATTACTCCATTAGGAAGAAGCTAGACACCCAGTACCTAAGAGACATGGCCCAACTGGCCGATAGAGTTCGACAGGTCGAACGCCTCAAAGCTGAAAAAGCTAAGGCAACGAAAACTCATAAGAGAGAGAGAATAGCGTACGTTGAGATGGATGATGAAGATCTAGAATCCTTCGACGATACTTTAGCTGTCGAAGAAGGAGAAGTCGATTTAGCAGAACTAAAACAAGGGCCACCATACTCTTGTAAACAGTTAGTCCCCTCAAATGGGAAAAATCCCATTGGTCCAGACAGGACCAACGATAGGTTCCCAAAAAAGACTTATAGTTTTGACATCACAAAATGTGATGAAATATTCGACTTGCTAGTTAAAGATGGCCAAATGATAGTACCCCCTGGGGTAAAAGTGCCTCCTCTTGATCAAAGAAAGAAGAGAGGTTTTTGCAAATATCATAATTTTCTGGGCCATAAAACTTCTCAATGTTTTCTTTTCAGGAATCTCGTGCAAGACGCTATTGAGGAAGGGAGATTAAAGTTTACGGACAAATCCCCCATGGCTGTCGACTCCAATCCACTGAAGGCTGAAGCCCACTATGCAGAACCCTCTGAGGTGAACATGATAGAGGCAACCAGCATCCCGTTGAAGAAGCCAGGAATTACCATGGTCGAAGTCTCAAAGGACCACATCAACATGCCAATCTTTGGCAGTTTTTCTGGAAATTTATCCAGGAAGACAATTGAGGCTGTCCAGAAAGCGGTCGAGGACCCGAAGTCGAAGACTGCTGAAACACAAAAAACGGGACCAAAGCCCAGTTCCCACTTGGCCACTGTTCAAGGCCAGACGGAGAATCTGGAAATACAAATGAAGCAACTAACTCTTGCTAGTAAAGATACAATGAATATCAACATGGTTGAACTTTCTGATCCTAAAGCATCAGAAGAGGCCATAAGGCAAGAGCAGGCTAATAAAACGGCTTTCCCTCGGGAAAACGAAAACTTGGCAGATTTTTTACAAAGATGCCAGAAGAAGAAATCAGAGGTGATGCTATGTCCAAGATGCAGTTCGATCTTTGATAAAAAAGCTGCTGAGCACATTCAAGGTGTGAGAGCAGCAAACAAGAGAAGGGAGAATGCTGACCTTCGACATGATCCCAGAAGGGGTTCTAATCAAGACAAGAGGCCAGTGACTTTTAGGCCTCCAACCAATGTACCAGTAGACACTTGGTACAAAACTTCTGGCCGAAAAAGGCCAAATGAAGAGAAGTGGCATTCCTTCGATGTGCCAAGAGGTTCCTCTCTGACTCAAAAGAAAGAGCCTCAAGTTGCTGTACCTAAGGTTGCTCAAGTGTCCAACAACTACAAGGGTAAAAATCCTATGTCTCGATCTCAGTGGAGGAGATATCAAAGGAGGCGAAAAGCTGAAAGGGAGGCTGCCAACGAACCTAAGGCAGAAACTAGTTCGAATGTGCCTCAAAGGAAACAAAGAAAGCCTCTTGAGAGAGAACCAGTTACCAACAGGCTAGTTTGGCCTAACCAAAGTGAAGTCGAAGACGAAGATGATGCTGAGTCCGACGATACTCTGGATATAATGGTGAATATTGTTTCAGTACTGCCTAGGGAATTCAATCGACAGATAGAAGTCGAAGCCAGTGACTGGGAGGTGGAACAAGAAATGGCCAAACATAGGCCAGTGTGCTATTTTGTCATGGACAATGGCACTACAGAGGAACAAAATGGCTTCTTCGAGCCACCTACAGAGGCGATGAAGAATCACCTCAAACCTTTGTTCATAAGGGCTAAGCTCGAAGAGACCACTGTGAACAAAATATTGGTCGACTGTGGGGCCACTATAAATATTATCCCTCACTCCATGCTAAGGAAGATTGGCAAAAGAGATGAGGAAATTAAACCCCACAATATGGTCCTGTCGAACTATGAGGGCGGCATTGGGACCACCATGGGAGTGATCCAGCTAGATATCAAAGTGGGGTCGATCCTTCGACCAACAATGTTCATGGTCATATCGGCCAAACCTAACTACAACCTTTTGTTAGGCCGTGAGTGGATTCATGGTGTAGGTGATGTGCCTTCATCGATGCATCAAAGACTGTTGTTATGGCGTCCAGATGGGATGGTCGAAAACATAGAGGCAGATCAAAGCTACTACCTTGGCGAAGTGAATCACTTGGGTGTGGCATATTTCGACAAAAACTTGGCTCACATAGGGCCATGTCCAACTCCTGACTTCGACATGGCGCCAGCGCCAAACACCTTTTGTTCCCTATACCTGCATCCTGAGCATGGTTTCCTATGGGACAGAGAAGACTTGTCCCACATAGACTTCAGTGGGCTAACTGATATCCAACCAACTGGTTGGGGAAGTGAATTCAGTGATAATGACTGAGTCACAATCTCTGAAGCGAATTTCGGCTTATGTGGCCGAAACCAAGATGATAACGGCTCTCGAAGCCGAAGTAAAGTACATGGCCACACAGGCCAATGATCAACAATTATCTGCTGTTGGCCCAGGAAAGGATTTCGATCCAAGACCTCCTGATATCATGCCAGAAGAATTGCAGGAACAGAGGCTCGACGCTATCTATGACGATGAGCCTTTGGGCTTCGAAAAGGATCCCTTGGCGAATAACATTAAGATGTTAGCGCAAGACCCTTTAGAAGAAATCAACTTAGGCGAAGGATCAGAGAATAGGCCAACTTACATCAGCGCCAAAATTGATCCAGAACTTAGGTTGGAAGTAATCCAATTGCTGAAAGAGTTTAAAGACTGTTTTGCATGGGATTATGACGAAATGCCTGGTCTCGACAGAGGATTGGTAGAACTTCAGTTGCCAATCAAACCTGGAAAGAAGCCAATCAAGAAAAATCCAAGACGCTTCGCTCCAGAAATATTGTCGAAGATCAAAACGGAGGTCGAAAGACTTCTGAAATGCAAATTCATCCGTGTTACAAGGTATGTCGAATGGATTGCAAATATTGTGCCAGTAATTAAGAAAAATGGCACATTAAGGGTGTGCATAGATTTCAGAGATTTGAATGCTGCCACCCCCAAAGATGAATATCCTATGCCTGTGGCGGAAATGCTAGTCGATTCTGCCGCTGGCTACGAATACCTGAGTATGCTCGATGGTTATTCAGGATATAATCAAATATTCATTGCTGAAGAGGATGTGTCGAAAACAGCTTTTCGATGCCCTGGGGCCTTAGGCACTTACGAATGGGTAGTGATGCCTTTTGGCCTAAAGAACGCTGGGGCAACGTACCAGCGAGCAATGAATACTATCTTCCATGATTTTATTAACACTTTTATGCAAGTTTATATTGATGATATTGTTATAAAATCTGTTTCCAGGAAGAGTCACATTGACCACCTTCGACAATCATTCGAAAGAATGAGAGAACATGGTCTGAAGATGAACCCTTTGAAGTGTGCGTTCTGTGTGAAAGCTGGAGATTTCTTGGGCTTCGTTGTCCACAAGAAAGGAATCGAAATCAATCAGAACAAGACGAAGGCAATTTTGGAAGCGAAAGCGCCATCGAATAAGAAGGAATTGCAATCTCTCTTAGGCAAGATAAATTTCTTGAGAAGGTTTATATCTAACCTAAGTGGGAAAGCTCAGGCCTTTTCACCCTTACTTCGACTGAATAAAGAGGGGTTCGAATGGGGGCAAGAGCAACAAGAAGCCTTCGACAAAATCAAAGGGTACCTCACTAAGCCACCTATTTTGGTGCCTCCTTGTAGCAATAGGAGTATGAGATTGTACATAGCTGCATCTGACAAAACTCTGGGAAGTATGTTAGCCCAAGAGGATGAGAATGGAGTCGAAAGACCCATTTATTATCTCAGTCGAGTTTTGAATGATGCAGAAACTAGATATAGCGAAGTTGAAAAATTGTGTCTATGTCTGTATTTCTCTTGTACAAAACTCAAGCAATATATAAAACCAGTTGATGTTTATGTTTCGTCTCATTTTGATGTTTTCAAATATATGTTGTCGAAACCTATCTTGCATAGTCGAATTGGCAAGTGGGCATTAGCATTGACTGAATACTCCTTGACCTTTATGCCTCTTAAGGCAGTAAAAGGACAGGTGGTTGCAGACTTCATAGTCGACCACTCAATTCAAGTCGAGGATATTAATTATGTGGAGATAGAACCTTGGAAATTCTACTTCGATGGTTCCAGCCATAAAAATGGAACAGGAGTAGGAGTCTTGATTATTTCTCCAGATAAAATTCCAACAACATTCAAGTACCAAATAGAAGGTTCTTGTTCGAACAATGAGGCTGAATATGAAGCTCTAATTACTGGCCTTGAGATATTGTTGGAATTGGGGGCAACTCGAGTCGAAATAATGGGAGACTCAGAGTTAGTCATCAAGCGAGTCACAAAGGAATATAAATGCATAAGAGAGAATCTCATTATGTACTTTGTGATAGCAAATCGTTTGTTGAAACAATTTGAAAGTGTCAATATTCGACACATACCCAGAGTCGAAAACCAAATAGCCAATGACTTGGCACAAATTGCATCTGGGTATAAGATTTCAAAAACGAAACTACAAAGAGCAATCGAAGTTCGAGAGAAGATAAAAGCAACTTGTCTATCACCATCAGACTTGGAATCGACGAGGCTAGGTTATGCTGATCACTCAAACTTCGAGATTTCGTTCATTGATAATTTGTCAGAGCAAGATTGGAGGAAACCCATTGTGGACTATCTCCAAAATCCAGGAGCTTCGACAGAACGAAAAACAAAATACAGGGCGTTGAGTTTTGTGCTCATGGGTAATGAGTTATTCAAGAAGACGCCTGAAGGGGTGTTGCTGAAATGTTTAAGTGAAACTGAAGCATACATAGCCCTTTCGACTACGCATGCTGGGGCATGTGGGGCTCACCAAGCGGGCCATAAGATGAAATGGTTGTTGTTTCGACAAGGACTATATTGGCCTACTATGCTGAAAGATTGTGTTGAGTTCGCCAAAGGTTGCCAGGAGTGTCAAGTTCACACAGGTATCCAACATGTGCCAGCAAGCGAACTTCACTCGATAGTGAAGCCTTGGCCCTTTCGAGGATGGGCGTTGGATCTCATTGGAGAGATTCGACCAGCATCATCAAAGAGTCAGAAATACATATTGGTAGGCATTGATTATTTTACTAAATGGATCGAAGCTGTCCCTTTAGTCAATGTAGACCAAGAAAATGTCATTGAATTCATTCAAAAGAACATTATATTTAGGTATGGAATCCCTGAGACAATAACAACTGATCAAGGGTCAGTTTTCACTGGTCGAAAGATGCAGGAATTTGCTCAGGAAACAGGTTTCAAACTCCTAACATCCACGCCTTACTATGCACAGGCGAATGGTCAGGTCGAAGCAGCTAACAAAGTGCTGATTGGCTTGATAAAGAAACATGTTGGGAAGAAACCAAAGAATTGGCATAAGACGTTAGACCAGATTTTATGGGCTTGTCGAACGTCCCCAAAAGAAGCCACTGGTACAACACCATATAGGCTAACTTTTGGCCATGATGCAGTATTGCCAGCAGAAATTTGTCTTCAATCTGCAAGAGTTCAGAGGCATTATGATATTCCTTCTGAGGTTTATTGGAATATGATGTTAGATGAACTGGTGGATTTAGACGAAGAGAGATTACACGCTCTCGACTTACTCAGGCTTCAGAAGAAAAGAGTAGAAGACTCTTATAATAGAAAGGTAAAACCTAAGGTATTTTTGCCTGAAGATTTAGTTTGGAAGGTAATTCTTCCCATGGATCGACGGGATCGAAGCATGGGGAAATGGTCACCCAAATGGGAAGGACCCTTCAGAGTTATCCAAACTTTTTCTGGTGGAGCCTATGAAGTCGAAGAGATAAGTGGTGATAAAAGGCTCTTGAGAGTAAATGGTAAATATTTGAAAAAATATAAGCCTATACTTCAAGAGATAAAAATAAAATAATAAAAGAACAAACTAAATTAACCATAAAAAATGCCAAAATGGAAATTTTTATTAATTTCAGCCAAGATGGCAATTGTTGTCGAAAACGATTACAGAAGATGGTTACAAAAGAGAATCAATCAAAAGGTAAGAGAATTCTTGAGTCGAAGATACTTGGCATACTGCAGCTCCAACCTCTTTTTGCACCAAGAGTTTTCTTGCACTAGTTTGGCAATTTGAGCGTCGAGGCTTTGAGCCCTCTCAGCGAATTCCAGGCCTTGCTTGATCTCAGTCTGGCTCTCAGTGTCTGGGATGGTCGAAAGAATTTCCTCCTGGAGTACAGTGTTGGCGTTTATCTTCGCCTCTATTTCTGCAATTTGTGCTCGGAAGGAGACATTCTCTCGCTCAATGGCATCGACCCTTTCCTGTGCAGACGCTTTTTGTTTCGACAACTCGGCAATTCGAGAAGTCGAATCTGAGACAGCAGTCCACGCAGATGAGCTTTTGCCATGCAGCACTTCGAGCTGACTGTTAAAACCTCGTTGGCGCCTGTAATCCGCTGAAACTTGATCAATCATAGAATGTAATTCCATGATCAAGTCTGAGATTTCTGGGGCTACAGCTTCGAAGTCAACAGCATTCAAGACCTCTTTTAAGCATGATGGAGCAGTGGGGTCCCCCTCTAAAGTCTTCATCAAATCTCTCTTGAAGAACTGGGCCTTAACCTTCGCCAACGCATCATCAAGAGGAGAAGTTTCAGTAGATTTCCCCGACAGGGTAGGAATTTCCTGACTAGTGTCAGAAGAACTCTTACTCTCGATGATTGCATTGAGGTAGCTGACAGGGTCAGTTTGTTTCAAGATTTCCAAGTCCTCTTTTGACCTGTGCTTTGAGGAGGCAACCCTTGCCACAGTATTATCTTGGGCTTGAGGCTGTTGAATGCTGAGTGCCTCGTTTGGTTGCTCTTCGACTTGGACTGAGGCGGTACCAGCGTCAACTTGTGGTTCTTCGTTAACATCACCTTGGGGTCCTTCGCCAGCGTCATTTTGTGGCTCTTCGCTAGCGTCACCCTGGTGTTCTTCGCCAGTACCACCTTGGTGCTCTTCGTCAACAGCATCTTGATTCTCTTCGCCATTGCCTTGGTCTCTTCCTTCAGGATTCTCTTCTGACGACAAGTCCACCACATGAACCGTTTCTGGCTGTGTTTCCTCCACCATAGGTTCTTCTGTTGTCTTCTCCACTGTTTCAGCATTGGCCTCATTCTCAGTGTGGGCTTCGTCATTGCCCAAATCTTTTTCCTGAGGCCTGCTAAGGTCAGCAGATTCTAGAGTTTCTGAAGTCCTTGGTGGAGAACTTTCAGTAGTGTCCTGAAAAAGAGAAAGAAGACAAATCTTCAGATGTCGAAAGAGACATAATCGAATACTGGTATCTATGCCTAAGTTATAAAAAGGGTCCAATAGATTACGTGTGGATTAACTTCAGCCCCAGGGCTGGAATTGTCACTTTCGACGGGCTTGGTAAGAAGAGCGTTCAGTTCCTCCTCAGTTGGCTCCTCGATGATCACTGCAGGTGGCCTAGGCTTTCTCACAGCGACCTTTATTCTGACGGTTCGACCTTCAGGAGCAGGAGCAGGAACAGAAGCGTCCTTCGTTAACTTTCGCCTCTTTAAGGGAGCAGGAGGAGAATCACTTTCGTCATCACTCCCCGATTCGACCACCAAAGCTGCCCTTTTCTTGGGCGAAGGGGCCTAGAAAACCAATAGGAATTCGATTGAATAATTACATCGAAAATAAAAAATCGAAAGCCAGAAGAAAAATGAAGAAAATCTGGTTACCGATGCAGGAGGCCTCCTCGAAGAGCCTTCCCCCTGTTGGTTGCCTGTTGTCTTCGCCGGCGCTATAGTCTTCGCCGGCGGTGGAGGTTTTGTTGAAGGGACTCCTCCTTGTGGGCCTTCTGTAGCCTTCTTGGCTAGGGGCTTTCGAACAACTGAAAGCAAAAGAAAAGGTTAACAGGCTAGCAGTCGAAGGGAAAGACAAAGACAAAAAGTAATGTGAGAACATGAACTTACATTTCTTTACTTTGTCCAACACAAGGACAAAAGACTTATGCAACTCTGCCATGAAGTCCTTCTCGTCGAAGAAGTACTCAGCATAATAGCTTCTCCACCATTCCTCGAAGGATGGTGAGCAAAGGAAATTAAGCTGGTAGTCAAACAGCGAGAGGATTGTTCGACCAGCATATCTTCCGATATGCTTGATGGCAGCTTCTTCTGTATAATCGTTGCAGAAGTACAACATTGACTTCTCTCTTTGAAAAATCGGAGAAGGCAGGGTTTGGATGATACCAAACTGGCGAGATACCAGATTTGGTTGATAGGCAAGCAGACTCAAATGAGTCTTAGAACTCTTAAATCAAAGAGGCATGATCCTGGGTGTCAGGAACGCCTCCCAAAGTACGGTGTGCTCATCGACATTGGGACCACTCGATTCCTTTGGATGTGGCCTTGTGAACCATGCTGGCCCCACCCTCCGTTGAGCAAATGGAGCCATAGTTGAAACAAATTCCTTCCTTCGAGCGAACATCAGAACGAAGTTGGTGAAGGTTTGTTGAAACTCCAGCCCATCTTCCACAGGTGTCAGCAGAGCCAGCCTAATTCCTTCGATACGTCTATTAGCTATCGCTGGGGCTTGTTCATTTATCTGAATCTTCTTGGGTAAGAAAGATTCGAAAGTGGCGTTGAGCCACAGTTGAAGTAGCCAGAAAGGCCCAGCGAGTAGCAAACTGGCCCTATCTTCGATATGTTTCAAAAGAGTGACCCCATTGCTGATCGAGTCATAAAGACTGGCCAGAATTAGTTCTGCCAAACAGATGTTTTGGCGGTGATGCAGTTGGGTGGCAAGAGTGACCATCTTTTTGGTCACTTGTAGAGACTTCGAGCAAAACACAAAGCGAGTTAGCCATAAGGCTAGAAACGCTATGTGTTCGACATCCGACACCGCGTCTGTCGACCTGTCGTGATAATGGTTGATAAAGGTGGTGTATGTTGGCTTGGTCTCAGAGAAGCCAATTTGGTCCTCCGACATCTCCTCCGGGTCGAAGTAATCTCCGGTTGGTCGAAGGCCAGTAATAGCTGCTACGTCGAAGAGTGTGGGGGTTAACATCCCACATGGAAGGTGAAAAGTGAAGTGAGAGTAATCCCAGAACAACAGCGAAGCTATAAGCATCTCTGGGGAGTAGTTTAAGCCTGTCTTCGACAGCATCACTAGGTCGAAGATTCCCATTTCCTTCCAGACTGGAGTTTGATGTTTCTCCAACTTTGTTAGCCAAGCAACATAGTCGGAGGTCAGATTAGGGCAAGACCTGAAGACCCTAACACTTCTGTTGAAGAAGCGGAGGTCGATTTTTTCGCGTGTAGGGTCTTCGTTGTCTTCTGCGTCCTTCTTGGCGCATGCTACTGGTTTGAGTTTCTCGACGATGGGGAAATAGCTCTTGATCTTCAGAGCTTCAGAGATGCTTGGATTCATGGGCCCAGACATTGCGAAAATCTGGTTGGAGTATCCAACCGGGATCATCAAGTGACGCGAATAAGCATCACGAACGGAGATGTCAGAAGGTTCAGGAACCCTTCGTTTCCCTGTAGAGTTCACTACCGGAGCAGTAACAAAGACCTTGGGTTTAACATGTTGTTCAGTTGGTGCGTTAGCCTTGGGGGCAGTAGAAGCAGAGGCCATTGTTGAGGATGAAGATGAAGTGAAAGAGGAAAAGTTTTCTGCAAAGAGAGCAAGCTTGTACGAAAGCAAGGAAGTTTGAAGGCTAGTTTGTGTAAAAAGTCCCACAATGGGATATTCACTACTATTTATAGTAGTGGGAAAAATCTCCAATAACGAGGACATTAAATGTCATTTAATGCTGCAGGAATTAGTGGGACGCGTGGCAACATCCTGTTGTTTTGGCCGTTTCTGCAGAAACAGAGAGACGCAGCGTGCGTCCTCGTTTTTGGGATTTGTCATAATGACAAATTTTGAAGTGACGTTTGGTACTGCACGCCGTACTGAAAGTGACGTCCTAGGATCAAATCAATGATGGTTTCTTGGGATTGCCAATAGTTGGTAAAAAGCAACAAAAAGTGCACAAGTTAACTTGTGACTAAGCGTGGAAAAACAGGTGTCGAATGGCGTTTTCAAAGAATGCCTTTTTCTTTCAGAGTCGAAATAAGGCATTCTTGGGGGGCAATTTGTTGGCTCCTAAATTCGACACCTTTGTTTTGATTGATGTCAGCCATTAAAAGCTGAAAGATGCTTTCGACTGGCTAAGCCTGTCGAAGTGCCCGTCGAAAGATGGCAAAATACTTAGAAGATTTCTTCCAAGGAAGAAGGCTGGTTGCCTTCGACGTCGAAGGAGTTTTCGTCGAAGACGTCTCTTGATGAAAGTGTTCGATGGTCCAGAGTGGAGCAGTTTGAAATTCAAAAGCTTTGGAGGGAAAACGGTTTCCAGCAGTTACTACGTGCAAACGTGCAAGGATCTGGAGCGTCGAGCATGGAGAACGTGCCAAGTGGCTTGATCTCGAAGCAGTGTAACTGCCCGACGGTTACTTGGAATGTTTTAGTATAAATAGGAGTAGACATGTAGTTTCTCGCGTGTGTTCACAATTATATACATAGTCACTCATTTAGATTCAAGTACCCAGTGTGAGCGAAAGAATTGTTGAGAAATGTATGTGTGAAACACCAATTTTATCAATTAAAGTCATTTACTTTTCCAGCATTTTACTTGCTTTTCTCCTTTAAATTCCTGTCGAACCTTTACTTTAAAGCCTTGTTTATTTTACCAAGTCTTTCCTTTTATGCAATTTACTTGAAACACTTTATTTAAAGCCTTATCCACCTTAATCAAACTTCAAAATCAACCTATGTCCATAGGATCAATCTGATCGATCCTGCGAGTAACCAAATAAGTAACCATTTGGAGGATCAGCGGTTGTTTACCAAAACCCAAGGTAAACAAATTGGCACACCTGATGGGACTGTTAAACTGTTAAACTGTTTGAAAGACAAATACTAGCATGGCCTCAGTCCATGTTGCCATTTAATGCTTGAAATGAAAGAAACAGGAAACAGGAAATAGGAAACGAAGCTTCTGGCTTCTACCCTCTTTCTCCAGGTCAAACGAAAGGGACAAACAGGAGGAAAACCATGTTGACTTCTAGGCCCAAACGAAAAGCATGCCTTCATTGACTTCCAGCCCCTAATCGAAAGACATTCCCTCACTGCTTTCAACCCCCAGTCGAAGGAGGCAGAAAGGCAGATTGCATCTTATACAGGTTCCAGGCCCAGTCGAAAGGCACAACATGTTATCCCACTGGTCCCAATCGAAGGAGGCCAACAGAATGCAAATCGAAGGCTGCTCCTGCCCAAATCGAAGGAGCTCATTTTTTACTTCTTTTTATCTTATTTTTTCCTTTACATTTCTATGCACTTCAATATGGTTGTAATAGTGTAGGATTTATTTTTTGCACTTTTTATTGCTTTTGTACAAATGCTAGTAACTAGGTGTGTATGGCAAAATAAAACCAACAAGTAGACAACCTAAAAACCAAAGACAAATGTATGCAATAAAACACACTTTGCACACATGCACCCTTAGGGTAATCTCACTTGTTGCCTCGGAAAATAGTCATGTCCCTCGAGCATGGGCGTTTTAGCAAAGACCCTCGATAAAAGATTGTAGTCCCTCGATGACCCTCGATGTTGCCTTCGGTAAACAATCTAGTCCCTAAAACGACATTGCTAAAACGTCTCATATGTTACCTTCTATGACTATACAAACGTCCCATGCTCGTCCCATTCAACATCCTAACACAAGGTTGTTCACCAAATATAATGGTGAAACAACACTGTTAAAAGGGTTAAAAACATGAGAAAGATCTTTGAGTAAAATTAGGGTAGATAGCTCTTAGTTACTTGATCAAAAATCTTGCAAAACATCCTTGCCATTTTTTTAAACACACACACAACACAACTTCAAAAACAATTTCAAAACAACTTTTCAAAAAAAACTTTGAAATATCTTTCCAAAACCACACACACAAAAGACCATTTCAAGCAATTGAAAAACAAAGGCAAGTGATCTAAAACAAGTAACTAAAAGCCCATGGATAACCATGGATGAAAAGGGTGCTAGCACCTTCCCTTTTCATAATCTACCCCCCGAACCCACGAAAACATCTCAAAGGTATTTCCTGTGCTTTTTGACCTTTCCTTAGGATAAAATAAAAAGTTGGTGGCGACTCTTGCTAAACCAAACAAGTGCGAACACAAACGCAAAACCCAAGTCAGTTCTCCCACCGTATCACAGAACTGGCGACTCTGCTGGGGACTGTTCTAAAAGTGAGGTTACCTTAGGGTTTTATATCACCTTTACATGCTTATATTGTTTGCTTTGATTGCTTTACATTTTGGTTCTCTTGTTTGGGCTTGAAATCCTCTACCCGGATTTGGGGAAACATTCATAGGTAAATAGCAATACGTTGTGGAAACTGTGCGGAGTATACCAACACGGTTGAAGCAATAGCTATATTAGTGCGAAATATTTGTGAGTACCGGTAGCCTTTGAGTCAATCAAAGAGAATACGGGGCCGTTGAGTGATGTCACTAAGCACTAATGAACTAGAACCTTACTTGACCATCTTGGTCTTTTTAGGGGTAGTGAGATGACCGACTTTGGTGCAGTCCGAAGTTGGTAGATACTCGATACTACACTCATTGAGGATTGTTTTCTTGGGATATTTTGGTCACCAGTTAAGTGGCTAAACCAAAACAATGAACATAGAAAATAATCCAGTGATATTGAGCTCCTTAGAACCCGGTTTCTATTTTAGGACAGGTTGAGCCAACTAACTTCAAGAGGGTACTTACCTACAAACCCCATGCAAGCCTAAACCTAAGGACTTGTTTGCTTTGTGTGAATATGACTGTTTGTATATACACTTGCTTACTTTTGCATACATGTACATAACATCATAACATCATACCATAGCATTTTCAATAACCATTTCAAGGATCTCGAGGGTCTTTTGATGCAGGGTCACGTTGAACCAGATGGCTACCAAGGGGCAAGAGGGTTCTCCTCTAAACAAACGCCATCAAAGATCAAGTGCAACAACTTGAATCAGGGGCTATGACCCACTTGACATGGTGAGCTTGATTCTCGTGGAAAGACATCCACCGGTACAAAGTTCTCCAATCAAAGATGTTGATTAAAGTTCAACCTCTAACATTTTTCTTGTGTTTACCCCACGAGATTCTTGAAAACATGCATTCACATATCATGCATTGCATCATAACAGGTTTTCCTTTTCAGGTTTCCTTATTCTCTTACTGTTTATTTCAGTAGAGATGGCTCTAGAGCAGACTATCAAGGACATCCAGGCTCAAAATGCTCAACTCCGAGAAATGCTCTTGAACCTGTCCCAGGGGCAAGAAGAAGTGAAAGCTCTCCTCACAAGGGGCTTGGTCCTAGGGAATCCAGGAGGCATCAGGAATGATCAGTTGGAAGGGCTACAAATTGAGTTGGCAACAATGAAGATCCAGATGATGGGACAGTTGGTGGGCCAGATGGCTCTCATCCAAGACCTGGCTCAAAGACAAGAAGAGCTCAGGGTCCTCGTCAACAAACTACTTCAAAATGACCAAGTGGGGCAAACAACTAGGGTTGGAGATCAAGACATCATTCAACCTCCTTTAAGACAAGAAGACAAGGGAAAGGCTCCCCAACTTGCTTCAGGGTCACAAGCCCAGCAACAACCTCGTCAACATCAACAGGGGCATCAGCGTAAGGAGGTCGCGCCTAAAAGACAATATACTAGGATCAACATGTCACTAGCTCAGGTGCTACAACACCTGTTGAAGACGGGGCTAATTACATTAAAGGCTCCTCTCCGGAACCCAAATACTTTTGCTCCTACCTATCATCCCAATGAAAGGTGTGCATACCATTCTGATAGTCCTGGACATGATACAAACAATTGTTGGGCTCTGAAGAACAAGGTCCAAGACATGATTGATGGCAAGGAGATCGAGCTTGACCCTCCAGAGACCCCAAATATGACCACTGCTCCTACGCCAAATCATTGAGAATGTCTTTGTTTCATTTGAATTTTCAAGTTGTAATTTCTTTTGTTATTCAAACAATTATCTATTAATGTCAAACTCTGTTTCATTAATGCATTGCATATGTTTGTCTTGAATTCATCCTTTCATTTTCATTACATTTAAACTATGCTTTTTTTTTAACTTTCTTTATGACATTCAACTCTTGCTAAAAGTTACAAGCCTTTAGAGGGAGGATGACGAAACAATGCCATAATCTTATACAGTGTGCTTTTGAACAGACCTTGCTGACGATGTACAAGCATTTCTTTCAAATACTAAACACTAGAGTTATAAGGAAGATAATCCCTAGTCAACCCCTTCGAGCCAAAGAAGTAGGAGTTTTCTGTTTTTAAACAAATTGAAACCTTTAATTTAAACTTGGGGCAGGGTAGTCTCTCAGTTAATTTAAAAGATGCGCTTTAAGTCGCAAACTCTCAGTTCATAATACAACGAACGACATTAAAAGCATTCCTCTAGAATCAAAAGACAGTGGTGGTTCCTTATCTCATAGGAAGTCAATCTCTCAAAAGAGAAAAGCCCACTGAGCCAAAACCTATAAAGGAGGCTTAAGAAAGCTGGGGCATCCCGCTGACTGTAATCTCGAAAACAGGAACAGTCAGGCAAAAGTTAGGGATAACAAATCAAAAGAATGAGGTCGCTACAAATCCTCAACAACATGAAAAATGTTGCAAAAATGACTGCCTTCCGACAAACTTAACTTGTCTGAACCATCACCAAAACGTCATTCCAGACTCAATTGGAGTTCAAACGCACAATTAACTGAGCTTAGGATTGAAGAACATCACGAAGAACGGGTGGGTACAAATACACTTTGGGCCTTTATCCTTTGTTTCTTAAACCGTGAACCAAGCCACGTTACAACCCTTCAAAAGTCCTAATTGAAGCATGGGTTAGTTCGAAAGCATACTGTTACAAAAGGTATCCTGACTCCTGTAAGGCTTAGCCCTAAATCTTGTGTTGAATTTGTCTTATAAAAAGTTTTCTACTAAAAATCGCATTTTTCAAAACTTCAAGACAAGCATAAACTTTGCATTACTTGAATATCACTGTTTGCATTTGGCTATTTGTTTGACAGCGGAGAAATTCACACAATGAATGTCCGATGAACGAAAGCTATCCCAATGAACAAAATCACTTCAAGTAGGATGGCACTTCTATTGACAAATCTCCTATCAACAAGGGGACTTGACATGTCACTATCCAGCACACCTGGGGCAGTCCAGTCAAGATTTCAAGAAATCTTTGAAGAAGTGCAGAGTAACCAGGGGCAAATCTCCATCTCTGTCACTTGGGGCATTGAACGTCAACCCCGACAAAGGGTTACATACAATCAAACTTTTTGGCAATGCCACAAACATTCGCTACTAGGGGCAATGACAAGTCTCCCCAAAGTCCTTCTCATAGGATGATTCCCCAGCAAGAGTATAATCTCTGACCCCCTTTCCTCAGCCGAATCAACCTCAATAATCCTCGAGGACTTCCCCCAACAAAGATGTCACCTCTCTAGCAGACTGACGACAGGGTTTATTTCCCCAACAACACCAGGATTCCCCAGCTTGAGTTTGCCTCTCCGACTACTACAAATTAAAGGACCACAACTCCTCTTCCCCAGTAGACTACTCTACAATCCCTAGTAAGTTACTGCAAAACCTGGACCCGACCAGATATCAGTTCAACTTCGACTCCCCAGTAGAGCAACGGACGACTAAGACTCCTAAACTCTTTTCCCAAGCAGGAATAAACATACTCCCCACAGAGTTTTCAACTTCCCCCAGCGGAGTTCTCCTCAAACAACAAAACAGGAATCCATTGGAAATATTCTAAGCAAAGTTTGAAGACACACATACTCTTCAACAGCAGTCCAGGATTTAATGACTCCCCAGCTTTTGTCAAGGATTTATTTTCCCAGACAAAAATACATTCATTAACATTTCACATTTCATACATCCTATTTACATACATGATAAGTGCATACAACACAATCTCATTTACTTTTGAGAACATCATGACATTATGCATTTGATACATCATAACATTGCATACAGCTAACGTTTTACCTTTTCAGGAAAAGGTCAATCAATAGATGGCTACCATCAACCTTTTCAAGTTCCAGATTAATACCTGTAGCAAGCCAGGAAAGCTATCTGTGGACGACTGATTGTAGATTAATACCTGAAACCAGCCAGGAAAACTATCTACATGAAGAGATTGAAGATTAATACCTGTAGCAAGCCAGGAAAACTATCTTTCTTTCTCAGGTCAGAGATTAATACCTGAAACCAGCCAGGACAACTATCTCGTCGGCCAACCTTTTCAAGTTCTGGATTAATACCTGTAGCAAGCTAGGAAAACTATCTGTGGATGATTGATTGTAGATTAATACCTGAAACCAGCCAGGAAAACTATCTACATGAAGAGATTGAAGATTAATACCTGTAGCAAGCCAGGAAAACTATCTTTCTTTCTCAGGTCAGAGATTAATACCTGAAACCAGCCAGGACAACTATCTCGCCGACCAACCTTTTCAAGTTCCAGATTAATACCTGTAGCAAGCCAGGAAAACTATTTGTGGATGACTGATTATAGATTAATACTTGAAACCAGCCAGGAAAACAATCTACATGAAGAGATTGAAGATTAATACCTGTAGCAAGCCAGGAAAACTATCTTTCTTTCTCAGGTCAGAGATTAATACCTGAAACCAGCCAGGACAACTATCTCGTCGACCAACCTTTTCAAGTTCCAGATTAATACCTGTAGCAAGACAGGAAAACTATCTGTGGACGATTGATTGTAGATTAATACCTGAAACCAGCCAGGAAAACTATCTACATGAAGAGATTGAAGATTAATACCTGTAGCAAGCCAGGAAAACTATCTTTCTTTCTCAGGTCAGAGATTAATACCTGAAACCAGACAGGACAACTATCTACTCGACCAGCTCAAACAACCCAACTTTCCAATACAGTTCAGAGGCGCTCCAAACACGGACGCCATGCTGGCAATCATCCAGTTCCAGCTTATAGATACAGTCTAGCATTCACCTCTGGATGGCATCTTTAAGCCCATCTCCACAACTATCCATTACATCTCCAGATGGCATCTTTAAGCCCATCCCCGACAAGATTCGGTCACACCTTCGGATGGCATCTCTAAGCCCATTCTCCCAACCATCACATCACCGAGTGAAAATTTCTGGGCACTCTAGTGTTCAATCATCTTTTACCTTCGAGTCGCGAACGGCAAAACTGCCAATCTAACTCTTCAGGTTCAAGAAGATTGAACAGGGGCAACTGTTGTACCCCAAAATTTGCCCTCTCAAGTCTCAAGGCTTTTCTTACAAGGATTTTAAGGTTCAAGCTTAAACAAGTGCATTGGGATTTTCCAATACCAAAAGGAAACTGTCAAAAAGGGGGAAAACAGATAAAATTAGTATTTTGGCAAATCTGGATAAAAACAAGTGTTTTTCGATTCAGCTCCTTCGACTGACTCTTGGCCTCCTTCGATTGCTCAAAATGGCTACTAGCGTGCCTCTTTCGAATTTGGACATTTTGCCTCATGTATGCCTCTTTCGAATCTGGACATTTTTCCTCCTGCATGCCTCTTTCGAATCTGGACATTTTGCCTCCTGCATGCCTCTTTCGAATCTGGACATTTTGCCTCCTGCATGCCTCTTTCGAATCTGGACATTTTGCCTCATGTATGCCTCTTTCGAATCTGGACATTTTGCCTCATGTATCCCTCTTTTGAATCTGGACATTTTGCTGCCTACAAGCCTGCTTCGACTGGACAAGTTTGCTGCCTGCATGCTTGCTTTGTTTGGACAAGTTTCGATGGGACAAGGTAACCATCTCTGTGCATCCTTCGAATCCACATGCTTCGATTGGGCAACATTGCTTCCTTCGAACATAGTCTTTCGATTGGGCAATATGTTTGTTTCGATCCAAGCTTCGACAGGGCATTAGCTTCCTCTGAGTTAGCTTGTTTCGACCACAAGCTTCGACTGAGGCAAAGGCTTCCTTCAAACAGGCGTGCTTCGATCTCACTCTTGCATTTGACACAAGACTAAATCTCGTTTGCCAGGCTGTGTTGCGTCCAAATCTTTATATAGTCAGAAGCTTGTACAAAGGTTTTAAACTTTACCTTTTGGATACTACTATTCTGGGTTAAAGGCTACATACTCTTTCTTTTCATAGAGAGTACTTTATCACAAAAGCAGCTTTCGACCTGAATTTGGTCTGAGCACAAGCAACATCAGAGGCCTAAGTCATATCTTCTGCACCCCAACTGCCAGGAGGTCCCCCACATGTACTGTCACGTTACCTATTATTTTATTATTTTGCAAGGCTGGCTGTTGAAAACATGTCCATTCTTTTTCTCTATAAATAGAGGAATTTATGCAAAGCTAAGGGAGGATTTTTGGACCAGAGGAACGAATCCGCCTAATTTTCTCAAACACAGAAAAACTCTCAAGTTCATCAACACTTGAGAAATCAAAACCCAGAATCCCAAACACTTACTTCCTTCGATTCTGAAGAACAAATACTCTCCAGTGCCCTTCGAATCCAGTTTGGAAAGAAACATAAGACTTGTTTCTTTCCTCCCTTCGAATCCAACATTCCAGGCGCAACTGTTGCCCCCCCCCCCCCTTTCAAATCCAGAACCCTGGGCCTCTACTCAAGGTCCCACACCCATTCAAAGCCTCCAGCAAGGTAAGTCACTCTTACCCTTGAACCTTTCGTTTCATGGCATAGTATGTGAATAATCTTCCCTTTCATTTCAAAACATGTACATAACACTTTGGTTATTTTCGTTTCCACCTACTTAATATGTTTTCAGAGCTAAACCCTTTTGTTTTTGCTTTCTGTTTACCTGAACTTGCTTTAACTATTAAACTGTTTGAAAGACAAATACTAGCATGGCCTCAGGCCATGTTGCCATTTAATGCTTGAAATGAAAGAAACAGGAAACAGGAAATAGGAAACGAAGCTTCTGGCTTCTACCCTCTTTCTCCAGGTCAAACGAAAGGGACAACCAGGAGGAAAACCATGTTGACTTCTAGGCCCAAACGAAAAGCATGCCTTCACTGACTTTCAGCCCCTAATCGAAAGACATTCCCTCACTGCTTTCAACCCCCAGCCGAAGGAGGCAGAAAGGCAGATTGCATCTTATATAGGTTCCAGGCCCAGTCGAAAGGCACAACATGTTGTCCCACTGGTCCCAATCGAAGGAGGCCAACATAATGTAAATCGAAGGCTGCTCCTGCCCAAATCGAAGGAGCTCATTTTTTACTTCTTTTTATCTTATTTTTTCCTTTACGTTTCTATGCACTTCAATATGGTTGTAATAGTGTAGGATTTATTTTTTGCACTTTTTATTGCTTTTGTACAAATGCTAGTAACTAGGTGTGTATGGCAAGATAAAACCAACAAGTAGACAACCTAAAAATCAAAGACAAATGCATGCAATAAAACACACTTTGCACACATGCACCCTTAGGGTAATCTCACTTGTTGCCTCGGAAAATAGTCATGTCCCTCGAGCATGGGCGTTTTAGCAAAGACCCTCGATAAAAGATCGTAGTCCCTCGATGACCCTCGATGTTGCCTTCGGTAAACGATCTAGTCCCTAAAATGACATTGCTAAAACGTCCCATATGTTGCCTTCTATGACTATACAAACGTCCCATGCTCGTCCCGTTCAACATCCTAACACAAGGTTGTTCACCAAATATAATGGTGAAACAACACTGTTAAAAGGGTTAAAAACATGAGAAAGATCTTTTATTAAAATTAGGGTAGATAGCTCTTAGTTACTTGATCAAAAATCTTGCAAAACATCCTTTCCATTTTTTTAAACACACACACAACACAACTTCAAAAACAATTTTAAAACAACTTTTCAAAAAAAACTTTGAAATATCTTTCCAAAACCACACACACAAAACACCATTTCAAGCAATTGAAAAACAAAGGCAAGTGATCTAAAACAAGTAACTAAGAGCCCATGGATAACCATGGATGAAAAGGGTGCTAGCACCTTCCCTTTTCATAATATACCCCCCGAACCCACGAAAACATCTCAAAGGTCTTTCATGTGCTTTTTGACCTTTCCTTAGGATAAAATAAAAAGTCGGTGGCGACTCTTGCTAAACCAAACAAGTGCGAACACAAACGCAAAACCCAAGTCAGTTCTCCCACCGTATCATAGTTGTCACTATACTTACACTGTGCTTTTACTTCCTGTTTGTGATATTCAACTCTTGGTTAAAAGCTATAAGCTTTTGGAGGGAGGATGACGAAAACGATACCACAGTATTTACAATATGCTTTTAAACAGACTCTGCTGACGATGTACAGGCGTTGTTTCAAATCCCAAACAGTGAAGTTATAAGGAGGACAATCCCTAGTCAACCCCTTTGAGCCTAAGGAGTAGGATTTTTTTCTTTTCGCACAAATTAAAACCCTTAATCATGACCTGGGCAGGGTAGTTTTCTCAGTTAATTCATATGTGCATTCAGTCGCAATAGTCCACTTCATACATAATGAATGGCATCAAGGACATCCTTCCAAATCAGAAGATGGTGATGGTTCTGCATAATCATTAAAGCCAACAGTCATTATCTCTCAAAATAAAAGCCTGCTAAGTCAAAACCTATGAAGGAGACTTAAGAAAAAAACTGGGGCATCCCGCTGAATGTAACCACAAAAGAACCAGTTCATGCAAAAGTAAGGATAACAAAAACAAAAAAGAGGTTACTACAAATCCTCGACAAAAAAAAGGGTTACAAAAATGACTGCCTTCTCAAAAAAACGTTCAATTCCTGAACCATTACTAAGTATCAGAGCAAAGATTCCAGACTCAATTGGGATCTAACCACACAATTAGCTGAGCATATGACTGAAGAACATCACGAAGAACGGGTTGGGTACAAATAAAATTTGAGATTTTATCCTTTGTTTATTGAACCGTGAACCAGGCCACGTTATAACCCTTAAAAGTCCTAGTTGAAGCATGGGTTAGTTCGAAAGCATACTGTTACAAAAGGTATCCTGACTTCTGTAAGGTTTGCTATAAATCCTGAGCTGATATCACACTCTTACAAAATTTGTTTTGTTTTGCTAAAAAAATGAATTTTCAAACGTCAAGACAGACATAAGCTTTGCATTCTTAAAATACCATTGTTTTCATATGAATATCTGTTCAACAGCAGAGAAATTTGCACGACGAATATTCAATGAACAAAAATCCTCTCAATGGACATAATCACCTCAGATGGAAAGACATTTCCAATAACAGGCCCTTCATAATCAAGGGGCATGGCACGGTATCCAGCTGATTTGGGGCAATCAAGTCAAGATTCGAGAAATCTCTCAAAAATGCCAAATAGCCAGGGGCAGACCTCCATCTGAATCACTTGGGGAATTAGACATGGATTCTAGCAACGAATCATGTGCGATCAAGCAAACATCTTCTAGCAGTATGGTAACACTTACTACTATGGAAAGTGATAACTCTCCGTACCCGGTGAACATGGACATAGTCGGAAAATACTACGCATGAAAAAGACCCGCTAGGTTGACAAGCCTAGGAAAAATTAAGGGCATCCCGGCGTACCAATAGAGTTCGGGCAAAAATTAGGGATATATAAATAAAACTGTACACCCGCAAGTCGAAAACCTGAAAAGGCGGCTTGGGCAAAAAGGGGTATCCCGGTAGACTGAAAACCCGAAAGGGGGGTACAGGAAAAAGTTAGGGAATAAAACGTACGACTATGTCCCGTCATTTTCTCATTTGTCTCCCTGATCAACATCTACTCAAAACCCCAAGAGTTGGGATGATACTCAAACCATCCATAAAATATCCGCAGCTACTTTCTCCAGCAGGTACGGAGGCAAGGGCATTCTACTAAAAAGTCACTTCCATATCCTCAGACTACAACCTAGTGATGTCAGGTGTTCTTATATCCCCGGTAGAGCAAGAATCTCTAATTACTGCTTCGGCATCTTAAAGAATTTTGTAGCCTGATTCACAAGCTTTTCATGTTCCCTAACGGATTTCTTCTCAAAATAATAAAACAGGAATTCCCAGCGGAAACATTCTAAACATTTAAGGTACTGTTCGGATACGCTCCAGATACAGATGCCATTCTGATACTTATTCAATACAACTGTCAGATACAGTTCATATACGCTCCAGATACGGATGCCATTCTGATACTCCTTCAATACAGCTTCCAGATACAGTTCAGATACGATGTAGATACGGATGCCATTCTGATACTCATTCAATACAGCTTCCAGATATAGTTTAGATACGCTTCAGATACGGATGCCATTCTGATACTCATTCAATAAAGCTTCCAGATACAGTTCAGATATGCTCCAGATACGGATGCCATTCTGATACTCATTCAATACAGCTTCCATATATAGTTCAGATATGCCCCAGATACGGATGTCATTCTGATACTTATTCAATACAACTGTTAGATACAGTTCAAATACGCTCCAGATACGGATGCCATTATGATACTCATTCAATACAGCTTCCAGATGCAGTTCAGATACGCTCTAGATACGGATGCCATTCTGATACTCATTCAATACAACTTCTATATACAGTTCATATATGCTCCATATACGGATTCCATTCTGATACTCATTCAATACAGCTTCCAGATATAGTTCAGATACGCTCCAGATACGAATGTCATTCTGATACTCATTCAATATAGCTTCCAGATATAGTTCAGATACGCTCCAGATACAGATGTCATTCTGATACTCATTGAATATAGCTTCTAGATATAGTTCAGATACGCTTAAGATATGGATGCCATTCTGATACTCATTCAATACAGCTTCCAGATATAGTTCAGATACACTCCAGATACTGATGCCATTCTGATACTCATTCAATACAGCTTCCAGATACAGTTCAGATACGCTCCAGATATGGATGCCATTCTGATACTCATTCAATATAGATGTCAGATACGCTCTAGATACGGATGCCATTCTGATACTCATTCTAGATTTCTCTTTCAGATACAATTCAGATATGCTCCAAATATGGATATTATTCTGATACCCATTCGATACATCTTCAGATACAATCAAGGCAGGGATTTATTCTGACACTCCCCAACTTGAGTGTGTTTCTACCACAAATCACTGGCAAATCCCTCTCTCCATCAAAGTTCCCTTAGAGAGATGAAATCAAAGCCTTCCGCAACAAAGTCTTATAAATATCAAGTAGTTTATAAATCCTTATCCCCAATAGAGTTCATCTCTCTAGCTACGTAAGTTCATCCGCCAGCGGAGTTTATTTCTCCAAATTGGTGAAATCTCCCAACAGAACTCTTCCCCCTAGCAAAATCATTCTCAAACAGAAGTCGAAGATCCTCGACAGAGAAAGGGAATCGCCAACAAAACTATCTCCATTCATTATCCCCAGCAGAAATTGAAGAATCACTTTCTTCACTCACCAACAGCAGTCCAGGATTCAGTTTCCCAGTACTCTTCAGCAGCAGTCAGGGATTTATTTTCCCAGACAAAGATATTGTGCAACAGCATTACATGTTCATACATCATGGCATGTGCATACAAATACATATATCACAATCTCATTTATTTTGGGAGCATCATGCAATTCATACATCATGACATTGCATGAAACTAATTTTACCTTTTCAGGTTAAATTAGCAGAGAGACAAACACTATCAACTTTTACAGCATGTCAAAGATTAATGCCCGAAACCATACAGGGAAACTATCTGCACGACCAAGTGGTATGAATTCCTTAAAAAAGACGGATTTACCAACAAACACAGCAGGCCACGGATTAATGCTTGAAACCAGGAGGGGAACCTATCTATGTGACCATCAAAATAAGTTCCAGATTAATACCTATAACAAGCCAGGAGAATTATCTGTGGATGAACGACTGTGGATTAATACGTGTAACAAGCCAGGAGAACTATCTACATGAAGAGATTGAAGATTAATACCTGTAACAATCCAGGAAAACTATCTTTCTTTCTCAGGTTAGAGATTAATACCTGTAACAAGCCAGGAAAACTATCTTTCTTTCTCGGGTCAGAGATTAATACCTGAAACCAGACAAGACAACTGTTTGTGAACAGTTGATTATAGATTAACACCTGAAACCAGACAGGAAAACTATCTACACGACCAGACGAAGCAATCTTACACAGGCTCTTTCTAATGCATCTTTAGGTAACGATTAATTCCATTATCCCCAGCAAGCTACTGTGAAGCCTGGAATTTGACCAGATAACATTTTAAGCTACTACAAAGCCTGGAATCCGACTAGATAATAACTTAGTCTCTTCAAATCATTGAACCCTAGACACGACCAGATAACAGTCTGAGTCACTGAAGCCTGGATTCCAACCAGATAACAGTTTAAGTTACTGTGAAGCCTGGGGTACGACTAGATAACAGTTTAATTTCATATTCCCTAGTAGATTACCGTGAAGCCTGGATTTTGACCAAAAAGCAGAAAACTTTCATTTCTCAAGTCAGGAGGTAGCTTCCCCAGTAGAGTAATGGACAACTGAAGTTCCTAGACTCTATTCCCCACAGAGTTTTCCTCAAACAGGAGAACAACAGAAACCCATATTTCCCAGCGGACTTCTCCTCAAACAGCAGGAACAGGAATCCCCACAAAGAGATCTCTTATGAAGTCAGCATCTACTTTGGATGGCATCTTTAAGCCCATCTCCGACGAATCTCAGTCATCTTTTCCAAATGGCATCTGTAAGCCCACTCCCGACATTATCAACCATCGGTGTTACTTCATGCGAGTGCAAATTTTCGGGCACTCTAGTGTTCAATCATCTTCCACCTTCAGATCACGAAAGGCAGACAAGCCAATCTAAATCCTCAGGTCTAAGAAGATTGAACAGGGGCAGCTGTTGTACCCCAAAATTTTCCCTCCCATTTTTTACTTAAGACATGTTCCTAGAGGACCTCAATTGCTCAAGGTTGACTAAGAATTGACCAGACAAACTCTCCTCCTAAGCAATGAACCTTTAACTAGGTTTTCACTTATCATCAAGATGTGTGAGCTCCAAAGGTCTCAAATGTTTTCCATTGTCCTAATATGCCTTCAAGATTGTCCATGACAAATTTCATGCCTCCCACTACAAGTTTTCTCATTCAATTGCTAAATGCTTGAAAATCAATTGTGCTAGGTCAAAAGTCAAATGTGGCCCATGTACAGTCAAAATTCAATATTTTTTGTCATTATCAAAATTTTGAAGTGATTTTCATCATTTGATCAAGGGTTGATCATGATTCCTCAAGAAATGCTCTCAATTTATCAAAAGTCAAGAATTGTTAAATTAGGGTTTCTATAGGAAAAGTCAACTGAACTTTGACCAGGCATAACTTTCACATACTTAATCCATTTTTCCCCAACCAAAGCTAATATTGAATAGAATCCCATTCCCTACAACTTCTCTTCACCCCTAAAGTCCAAGAAATGCACCATTTGAAAGATACAAGCTCATACATTACAGGTCATTTTTAGAAAGTCAACAAAAGTCACTTTTTTCCAAGACCTTTTACCTCAGGATAAAATATTCAAATACAAAATTGATCAAAAGAGGGATTGAATTAGACATCTTGGACTTTCCAAAAAGTCCAAGATCATCATCATGAGATACAAATTGAGCAAGTTATGGCTTGCCCAAGTTGGGAAATTTGGGAAATTTCAAGAATTATGCATTGAGCAAACTTGAAGTTTTAGGTCAATACCTTAAATTCTTGGACTTCAAGCATCTTCCTAAGCTTATATAGGACCTATAAAATTATTCTTGCCATGCCTTGCATTTTCTAACTATTTTATTCATATTTATTTTAATTTATTTCAAATAAATATAAAATAAAATGTATAAAATAATTAGAAGTAGGCTTTGGCATGTGGGCGGATGCTTTGGACAGTCATAAGGCCCATGAATTCGTGAAAAGGTGTCCACATTCATTAAAATTCAAAAAAGACAAGATTCCACATCTTTCGCCAAAAATTCAAATTCTTATTCATGGCTTTAAAACACATGATTAAGGTTGTTTAAACCATTGCTCTCTTGTCCCCTCCTTCTACTATATATCTAAATCACATTATCAATCATAAGGGACACGAACAATTGCTTGAGAAGAACCACCAAAAATTTGCAAAAATTATCAAAATCGTGAAATTCAAAAAAAGCAGGCTCCAGCCTCTTTCAGCCCATTTCAAGTCCTCCATCAACATCCTGAGCTTTCTAGAAGCACATACCTACCTTCATCCACGTCGTGCCACTCCCATAAGCACTCAAACATACCTTTACTTTTGGTAAAAAAATTGTGATCTCAAACTTTCAAATCATGCTATATAAATTCTTTTTAAGCTCATATTCATATTATTGATTATGTCTGCATCAGTTCTAATGTATTACATGATAAGCTAGGTCCTTGAATCATAAAATACCATGATCAAACCATATTAGGTTTTTTGATTCATAACTCAAAATGCAGGAGTTTTCTGGTCAATCTAAGGCCAGATTCGTGATCAGGGAAAAATTTTAAGTGGAATAGGGTCTTGGTTCAGTCTTGAAACTAACAAATTTGCAGGATTCTTATTTTGGTGTACCAGAGAATACGACCGGAGTTTAACTCCGGTGTCCCTCCAGTTTGACTCAGACAAGGTCTTGCGTGGCTAGATGCGTATCTCTGATTGGTTTATTTAAATCACAGGGGACCCACTGGGCGCGCGTTTTTTTGTTTGAATAATTTCTGATTTGTTTTTATAATATAATATTATTATGTTATATGAATTAACGAATGAACAGGTGGCTCAGATGGAAAGGCGTGTGTTTGTGAAGATAAAAGGGATGGGTTCGATCCCCAGGCTTGGTGTTTTTATATTTTCTAAAAGGAGCAAGAACTGTTCGATTAGGCCAATGTTTCCAGATCAGGCAACTAATGCAGATGATGACTTAATCGAAGAAGCCATGATGATGAAGCCTTGAGAAATTCGAATTGGAACTCATAGCCATCGAAAAGAACAAAGCTTGGTAGAATTCGAAAGAATCAAGATGTGAAAAGTTGAAATGAACACCTAATGGGATGAAACCTGTCCAGGTTCACTCAAAGTCCAAAATGGTAGAAAATATCTCAAAATGGAAACTTTTTAAATATTTTGATTTTGCTTTCAAAGCCATAGTTAATGGTTGATTCATGCCATATTCGTTCGCCACTACTCCTCTATAAATACAGAGCTATAGCGTAAGCAAAGAGGACGAAGATTGCCTATCAAAAATCACAAAGAAATACATCAAAACTGTCAAATTCAAAAAGCATAGTGTAAGCTTCCTCAACCCAAACCAAGTCCATTATTCACCCCCTGAAGGTCCCAAGAGTGATTCCCATGCCTTAAGTAATTCAAATGCTCCCAGAAACGCGCTCATTCGATCCTTCCGTTTGGTAAAAATTTTGGATCTCAAACTCGTTTAACCTTTAATCTAAATCCCTTTCGATTGCATGTTCAGGTTATTGTCATTATTTATGAATGTTTTAATGTAATTCATGTGAGTTTTAGTTCTCAAAACACAAAATGCCATTGCTAGGGCATTTGAAATTGGTTCCTTTGAATCTCAGGATTCATGGTGTTTCAGGAAAAAATAGCTTCAGATTTGGACTCAGGGGTTCGAATTAGGCGGGGATTTGAATTAAGGGGAAGGACCTGGGTTCGACACCCAGGTCATGCATTTTGTTTTTTTCTAACAATGGTATTCCAGATCCCATGCTTGTAGATCTAACGTGAATACCATGCACCACGTGGTCAAGACCAGTAGATCCCATCAATCCAGATCCAATATCCTCAACGTGCAGTCCATCATGCACTTTCAACAACCTCCCTCATTGGATCGAAAGACAACCTCCCTCATTGGATCGAAAGACAACCTCCCTCATTGGATCGAAGGACAACCTCCCACATTGGATCGAAAGGCAATTTGGGACCCTTCTTGATCTGGGCCTGCGTTTTTTAAACTTACCCCCTGTTACTTTTACTATCCTGGCCCATTTACCTTTTTCTATTTTGTTTTATTTATTTGCTTTTATTTGTTTTATTTTTTTATAATATTGTAAAATCAGATAAAAAAATCACAAAAAATATTAGGTTAGTATTTTCTCAAATAAATTAATTTTGTAAATTAATTGATTAATTATTTTAACCCTTTTCTTAATTTAAAAACAAATAGACTTAGGATTTTAAATTAAATTTCTTTCCACAATCAAAAACAAACAAAAAGATTTTTCCTTTTTAGGTTTTAGACGTTATTTTCATTCCACGCGTGTTATTATCTTTCGCATTCTATTTTTCATATTATTGTACCTGCTTCCTGGTTGTAATAGTTTAAAGTAGGACTTTATTTTTTCTGCTTTATTCCCCATTTTGGACATGTAAATAATCCCCTCCCCGAAGCCTTGTAATAGCTAGATTTACATTTTCGCACTTTAATTTCCTCCACTAATTATGAATTGTTTAGATGCATGCTAACTAGGATTGTATGGCAAGAATAAAACCAAACGCTAGCAAACCTAAATGCAAAAAGATAAATAACTGAAAACAACACAATTGCACATGCGCACCTCTAGGGTACCCCACTTTAGTTGCCTTCGGAAAAAACAGTCACAACTCTCAAAACGTGAGAGATTTGAGTGGCTACCCCCGGTTCAAAGATCACAAGTCCCTCGATGACCCTCTCGACGTTGCCTCGATAAAGTGATCTTAAAACCCTAGGGTAGTTACTAAGATTTCTTGCCCAGTTGCCTTTGTGACTATAAACGTCCCTTCAAATGTCCCTCAAACATCCAACGACTAGAGCTACCTACTCACTAATAGTAGGATAACATTGTCTAAAGGAAAATAGGAAAAGAACAACCTTTCGAGTAAAAGTAGATAGTTCCTAAATGCTATGCTCAAAAAAAAATTTTACACTTACACAAACTCCTCTCAAAAACATTTTCAAAACGCTTTATCAACACTCTTGAGGACTGATACAAGAGTCATCATAAAGCAAGCTGCCTTACTATTGGCATTTCAAAAATACTTTTCTAAACACACAAAGCACAAGGTATTTCAAAATGAGCTAAGCATTTAAGAGCCCGTAGAAAACTACAGATGGAAAGGGTGATAACACCTTTCCTTTCCATAATCTACCCCCCTTACTCAGAAAACTCTCGAAAGGTATTTTTCTGTTCTTTTCACCCTTTCCTTTGTTGGATAAAAGAAAAGTCGGTGGCGACTTTTGCTTACCACAACATTTGCAAACACAAATGCAAAACCAGTACAACAGTCAGTTCTGCCACCGTATCACACTCAGAAACAAAGATATCAGAAATTAGAGCTTAGAATTGAAGATCTCAAGATATCAGAAACGAAGATCTCAGATCAGCAAGGAAAGAACTCAAGATCAGAAACCAAGAAGTAGCTGACATAAGTTATTGCTTTCAGATCAATCTAAAGATTAGAATTCAAAAGATCAGAAAGAAAGAATTCAACATCAAAATCAGATGTATTTATATAAGCTTTTACTTCAGAAATCAGACATCAGATATGCAACTCAGAAAAGTTGTCATCAAAAATTGAAGATCAGATCAAGATGAATTAACCAGAAAATCAGATGTAATGATATAAGCTTTTTGCTTCAGAAATTAGACATCAGATATGCAACTCAGAAAAGCTGATTATCAAAAATCAAGATTAAGATCCAGACATAGTGGATCAGAAAAGCTTTCACTCACAAACAAAGAAGTTGTTCCTCAGATTAGTTGTTGCTTGGATATCTAGAGACAATGTTCAAATATCTGAAAGACTCTGACTCTACAACAAAGAAGTATCTTCTAGATTTCTATCATTTTTCAATCAGAATTAATCCAACAAGAAGAAAAGAACCAAAGCTCAAGAATTCAAAGACTTGAGAATCAGAAAGGTTGTTGCCTCAATATCTGATTTCAAGATCCAAACATCAGAAAAGCTTTTGATATCAACCTCAGAAAAGCTTTCGCCTACAACGAAAAGACTTGTTTCTCAAATAAGTTATTGCTTATATATCTAAAGACAAGAATCTTCTAATGAAAGATTATGTAATGAAACATATTCTCACCTAATCTTCATATCTCAGATCAGATAAGACATATGCTTTCAAGACTAGTTCTAAGATCAGAAGTCAATCTTCGTGTTTCAGAAAAGTTGTTGCTATTATTTTTGAAGACAAGTCATGGTTTTTACAACTCTGATGTTCTTATACTACAACAACAAAGTAGTTTCTGAACTACTCATCAATCATTCATCAAAAGAACAAAGACAAAGTAATTGATCTTTCCAAGCTTAATACTTCAGAATCAGAAGTACATCATCAGAAGTACATCATCAAAAGATACAGATCAAGAAACTTAGTCAAGAAGAATATAGTACAAATAGTACACCATAAATTCCATTATCATGATATTAGTTGTACTATTTACAGAAGTTGTCTCCCACGATCTTATGCTAACAAATGCAAGCAGCAGGCTAAGGAAAGTGATGTTTCATACTATTCCAAAAATATCTTGAGTCTATCTGTTGGGAATCAACCGTTGGAAGGAGAAAGGACTTTTCTACCTTACAATGACTCTTTGTGAAGGCTATATAAGAAGATCAATGGACAAATTTCATACTTGACGAAGTCGACTACATTGATGATGATGAAGTCTAAAAACACAAAAAGAGAGAGATAAAAATAAGATATGTAAAGAAAGAAGAAGTAAAGAGTTGTTGCTCATAACTTGCTCAATGAAGAAGATGAAGATAAAGAAGAATACAAGATGTTGGACTCAAACCTAGATTATATTCATCACTGTAGAACTATGTAATAGCAAGGAGTTGTTGATCATATCTTGCTAAACACTTTTTTGTTTTATTTGTACTTAAACTAGGAGTAATATAATTGTTAAGAAGCACTATTGTATTCTCCAGAAAAATAATTTTGTTTAGAATTGGTGGTTCCTCTAGTGATCGAGTGAAGATCTGTATATTTGAGAAAATAGTGGATACGGGTCATTATAGATGAAATCCTGTTAAGAGACCATGATTGGTCAATTATTATAGGGTCAATGATCACTATATCTCTTAGGGGACCAGAAAGGTCAGAGTTCTTAAAAGATCACTAGCAGATGATCATTGTGAGAAATCCCATTTAGAAAGACCAAGTTGGTTATATTCCTTATAGGTTCAATGATCGTTATATCTCGTGGAGATCACTAAACGTATCGTAATATTGTTCCTTGAGTAACTAGTGTTAGTCAGATACTCAAGATGACAATGGTTGTGGATCACTGTAGATGAAATCCTGTTAAGAAATACCAGGTCGGTTAGATTTCTTAAGGGGTCTATGATTACAAATCATTGTTTGGTTGTTAGTCTTCGGCGGGTAGTTTGTGCATTTGTAATCAGTTTGGTTATAATGGATTAAGTCCTTGTTGAAGGGAAAAACACCTGAGAAGGGTGGACAAGATGTAGCCTAGTTAAAGGTGAACTTGGATAAACTGAATGTGTCTCTTCATATTTCTAGCACTCTATATTCTTTCATAGTATTATCAAATAGTTTTTAAAAAAGAGAAAAGTTATTGAAAACCCAATTCAAAATCCACTTTCTTGTGTTTTTCTCTACCTTCAAAAGCATGGTTGATGCTTGTATAGATAACTGATAGATACTAGACAGACGAACTGGAGGTTGAAATTTGGGTTGAAGAAAGTTGTGGACTTAGGATTTTTTTTCAAGTAACAAACGTGGATAGTTCGACCAAGGCAATTGTGGTGAGCAAGGCGGTTAAAGCAATCAAACATGGTTTAGTAACTACTTCTTAACCACATGCTCGACATGGAAACGTGGAGAAGCGGTTTACGAAAGGAGAAAACGTGCAACAACGACATGGCGCTCATTGAAGAAAATCCTACCATTTAAGCGGTTATTTATGTTGTATTTTAAATAGTAGTTTTTTTGTTAGATTTAAGGGGTGCTTAAATTTACTACCAAACTCACGCAAAAAATCATAGTACCCAGCAGAGCTGAAATGAGTCTAAGGAGTACAATGTATGTTTGATCACCAAATTTTCATTAATGCAAAGCTTTACGTTCAGTTTTTATTTACTTACTTTTACGCTTTATGGTCATGATATTTACATTTCCAGCCAAACTTTTACCTTTACCCGCTTTAAATTTCAAAACGTGATCTTGGCCACTGTCGAAATCACTCAAACTCTTACAATTTTTACTATATTTGAAAAACTCCAAGCACATTATTCTGAATTCACTAGTCGATCTCGCAAAGTAACATTTAATAAGAGACTAGCATTGTTTACCAAATTCGAGGGTAAACAAAACTGCAAGAATCCAGATCTAGAACTTATGAGTTTGTTCGATAGTGTTGTGAACTGAACGTGATTTTCATCAAAAATGTAAGAATCAAAAGTTGATTCCCATAGACGGCGTCACTGTTCCATTCAGGTACCAGAAATAGAGAAAGTTGGATAAGTGGTGATCTTGAACGGTGGCTTCGATCTCCTTTACGGTGGCGCATGATGGACCTGCATAGTTAGCATTCTAACGCCCAAGTCAGTTCAAGATTCAAGACAAGTATAATAAAACAGGAGATCAGATATTGTACATTGCTCTTAGCATGTGAATTATTTTTATACTTTGGATCGAGTATAGTGGATTTTAGATAGATTGGGCCTTGGTTAATCAGGCCTTTTGCCATTCCAAAGCACTATTTTATTTTATTACTCTTCTCATCTCTCTTTGATATTTTTCTTTCATCGAAATTTGCCTCAGTGTCTTGTGAGTGAATACTACTTGTGAGGAAAATTATGTATTGGTGTCGTGCCCTTGTATGGTTCTAGAGATAAATTAGTTAAAAAAATGTGTTTGTCTCTAGAACTCAGCTCGGTAAAATTTATGTTTGGTTATTGACATTAGTCGATAAAATCTCTACTTGGTTTATGAGTTCAGTCCCTAGGAAAGCTCTTATTTAATTAGGGAGATAAGTTATTGTAAAATCTTACGATTCGCTTATAACAACAAAGGTTCATGAGCATAACCTGAAAAAACTGAAGTCATTATTAAAACTTTCAAGAAGATCTATTGAGAAAAGGACTAGATTAAAGTTCGTCCAAATCTCTATAAATCTCAGTGTCATCTCTCTAACTCTATCTTTTTTATATTTTATCATTTACTTTCTCAATTTTTTTCTACCGCTTTTCTCTGTGCTATTTCAATACCAACTATAATTACTCACATATACATTATTTTAACACTTTTTTATTTTAAATTTTTAAAAACATAACCAACTATAATTACTCACACACTCACACGTCTTTTATTTTAAAATTTTAAATCTTTTGTTTCAATAAAAAATATAATATTCTTTAAGATATTTTGTTAGAACAATTTTCTAATAAATAATACTAGTATTTGAGAGAGTGATTGGTATTAGGTACCGGTGATTAGGACTGTGCATGGTTACCATATATTGTGATCCAATCCACTTTTATGGTTATGGTTTACAAACCAAACCATTAATTACAAAAATCGATTTGAAATACATAATTGGTTCTAAACCGGATTAAAACCAGTTTTAATTTTAATCCAAATTATTTAAATATAATTTAATTTATATTCAATTCATTTTAATTAATAAAATTTTAAAACTAATTTAGTACTATTTTTTTTAAACATTAACAAAGCACATCCTTAATTTAATTTTAAGCAGATTTTAAAATATAGTCGCGTTCGTGTTGCAGTTTTTGCAATTTTGGTCGATAGAGGTGTCACGACATTGATTGTGTTCGTCGCGGTGTAAATTATTAATCATACTTTATTTTTTAATATAAAACGGATATAACGGTATCTGTATCGACATATGTCCAAAATGTTTTGTTGCGGCCGTTCTCTCGGTCACATACCATTTTTCAAAACATTTTTATGTTTAAATGATCATTTTTGTTTTATCAATCCTAAAAGAAAAATCAATTAATATTGAGATAGTATTAATTAATTCACTGTGCACATTCGTTTTCTTTTATACAATATATGTATATATTGAATGAAAAGGGATCAAGTTCAAATAAATTTCTTTCAAATTTAAATTTGTCTTCTACAGTAATAATAATATATCTTGCTTTTTCAATGTTTAGTCTACTGTATATTTCAATTTATTTGAGAGTGTTTGCATATTTTTTTAACTATAATTAAACATTTTTACATTTATTCAATAATTAGTCATTTGAAATAAAAGGTTAAACATCATTCAATTTTTATGAAAATGTGTAGAGCTTATTTTCTTGAGAAAGTGTGAAAAATGAAAAACAAGAAAATTTGATGAAAAAGAAATTTAGATACACAATAACCATTTTATGGATACCGATTTACAACCATAAATGGACCACCAAATCTAGTATTTAATATTTGAATTGAGTTTTAAAAAATGGAGCAATTTAGATATAAATTTGGTTATCAATAACCAGTTTTTTTGCACATTCCTACCGGTGATATGCATGAACTATGAACAGAACTAAATCAAACCTGAATCAATTTTATAATTTGGCTTGGTTTTAAAAATTGGTTTTCAGTAAAAATAACTAGTTATTTTACAAACCAGTTTCCATTCAGTTCTAGTTTGGTTTTAAACCGGTTTAGAATAGTCACCAGTTTGATATTCATGAACCTTATCCAAACCTTTTTTTTTTTTTAACTCCTCGCCCTCTCTTTTCCCTCAGCACCGCTTTGAAAAAAACTCAACTCACCACCAACTCCTCCTCCCGCCACCGTCTTAAAAAGTCATCACCGTAACTGTCGCCGGAAAATTCAGTTAATTCCATGAAACCCAAAAACCACATATTCAACCACCCAACACTCCAAACATTACAACAAAAATGCAACAACCTCAACAACCTTAAACAAATCCATGCCCAAATCGTAACAACTGGGCTTTCACTTCAAACATATTGCCTTAGTCACCTCATCAACATTTCCTCTAAATTCAATTTAACCTATGCTTTCACCATCTTCAATCACATCCCAAACCCATCAATTTTCCTCTACAACACACTCATTTCATCATTGGTTAATCAAAATAATGAAAACAAAATCCATTTAGCATTTTCACTTTATAATAAAATTCTCACACACAAGAATCTTCAACCTAATAGTTTCACTTTTCCTTCTCTTTTCAAAGCTTGTTGTTCTAACCCATCATGGTTTCAATATGGGTTATTACTTCATACTCATGTTTTGAAGTTTCTGAAACCACCCTTTGATCTTTTTGTTCAAGGCTCTTTGCTTAATTTCTATGCTAAATATGGGAAATTGTGTTTGTGTAGATATCTTTTTGATCAAATTGATCAACCTGATTTGGCTACATGGAATATTATTTTGGGGGCTTATGCTAATAGTTTTGATGATAATGTTTTTCCCTTGGAAGCTTTGTGTTTGTTTTGTGATATGCAAGTGGCTAAAGTTACAGCTAATGAAGTTACAATTGTTGCATTGGTTAGTGCATGTTCTAGTTTAGGTGCTCTTAGTCATGGTTTTTGGGTTCATTGTTTTGTGTTGAGGAATAAGGTTATGGTGAATAGGTTTGTTGGAACTGCATTGGTTGATATGTATTCGAAATGCGGGTGTTTGAATCTTGCATGTCAGGTGTTTGATAGAATGTTTGAGAGAGATAGGGATACGTTTTGTTATAATGCCATGATTGCGGGTTTTGCTATTCATGGTTATGGGAATCGAGCGGTTGAGCTTTATAGGAAGATGAAATCGAAGGGTTTAGTTCCTGATGATGCGACGTTTGTGGTTACGATGTTTGCTTGCTCTCACGCTGGGTTAGTGGAAGAAGGGTTGGAGATTTTCAAGTCGATGAAGGAGGTTCATGGGGTGGAACCGAAACTCGAGCATTACGGATGTTTGATTGATCTTCTGGGTCGAGCTGGGCGGTTAAAGGAAGCAGAGAATTGGTTACAAGATATGCCGATGAAACCAAACGCGGTAATATGGAGGTCTTTACTTGGTGCAGCGAGACTTCATGGTAATTTAGATATGGGAGAAGTTGCTCTCAGAAAGTTAATAGAGTTGGAACCCGAAACTAGTGGAAACTATGTTCTTTTGTCGAATATGTACGCAAGTGTTGCGAGGTGGAATGATGTGAAGAGAGTGAGGATGTTGATGAAACATCATGGTGTTAACAAGTTGCCGGGTTTTAGCCTAGTCGAGATAAATGGTGCCATGCATGAGTTTCTTACCGGTGACAAAACTCATCCGTTTTCAAAAGAAATATATTTGAAGATCACGGAGATTAATAGAAGACTACAAGAATACGGTCACAATGCGAGAACATCGGAGGTTTTGTTTGATGTGGAAGAGGAAGATAAGGAAGGTGTACTTTCTTATCATAGTGAAAGACTAGCCATAGCGTTTGCTCTTATAGCATCTCCTTCAAGTTTTGCAATAAGAATTATTAAGAACCTTCGAGTGTGTGGCGATTGTCATGCGTTTACCAAGCTAATATCGGCTGTGTATGGAAGAGATATTATAGTTAGAGATCGAAATCGGTTTCATCATTTTAAAGATGGGAGTTGCTCTTGTCTGGATTACTGGTGATAAGAATTCCAAATTCACCTCACAGCAAAATTAGTATTCATTTGAAATTCATTTTATTTATAAGATCATATAGTTGCAAGAGAAACTTTCTGACTGTATGAATAATCAATATTCTACCCTGAAATACATTCAGTATACTCCTTCAGCAGCACTTGAAAAAGTAACTCATTAGCATTCAGAAATGCATATAAATGTTAAGATAAACATGAAAGCCTTTGAAATGATGTAAAATATTTACTGTAAATCTATGCTGGATTGTTGTTTACCCATCATAATAGTTCAGATATGTTGACATAACTTTCATATGACTAGTACTGATGCATTTCATAACTCATCTCTCACCTTTTTTCTTCAAATTCTTTTATGTTCATTCACTTTTCATTAAGATTTAATTAGAAATATTAATACGGATTGCATCATTGTAATATGTACTTTTGTCTTCAGAATTTAAGTTTAAATTTTGTGTGGCAAGAAACAGAAGCCATGTAGTGATGTTTGTTTCAATTTTTATTATTTCTTTAGAAATATTTGGCTATGTTTTTGATTTATCACTCATTAAATATATTTTATGTTGGAGAATAACTGTTGAACTCCACTTTAAAGTGTGTGATATAATAATCTTCAAGATCTTGCATCCATTGATAAAAACTGAAAATAAAATTTGATCCTTGTTTTTTCTTTTTTAAAATGACTTTGTTGCTCGAATTCTAGAATCCGGGTGTGTTTTTAGCTTTCAATTATATAATGTGAATGTATTGTAAACCCCAAAAACAAGACATTAACATAAAATTCCATTAGTGATAAAAAAAAACATACAACTCCATTAAATCACATTCAAACAATATAATACATCAATAACAACATAAACATAAAATAAAAACCTCATCAACTGAGAACAAATCTAGTTTATCCAACATGTTCAATTTCATCGAATATCTTGAGACAAATCAAATATTAAGTTTGAATATATATCATGAACAAATCTGACGAAGGTAGTGTCTAACGGGCGGACACATGTAAAGACATGGTGTGCCTAAAGCTACATTGAAATTTTTTTAACTACCTATTTATCATTAAAACATGCTTATTAACTCCTTAATTTATCTTTTTTAACAAAATTTATTTACACTACACCATGTCCTTTTTCGTAATTGACTAATACACAAGTCTTGACCAATAATAATTTAAGGTTTGTACAAAGTGGCACAACCAAAGCTATTAACATCTCATTTTATTTAAATTTCAATTACCTGATTTTCCCACACTTTCCCCAATTCTCTCTCAAGTTTTCTTTCTTCTCTCTCTCTTTCCCTCCTCAAACCCTAACACCTTTGTCATCCTCTTTCTCCGTCATATCTATGGCTACCACTGCCTCCAATGAAAAAACGAATTTCATATTCGTATTCCTCATCTCACACCAGTTAGATTTTTGTTTCGATGGGTTTCAAAAAATAGTCATGTTCTATTTTCTAGTGTGTTTTCTCTGACTATTACTCTGTTTCATGTGTTGTTCTTAATCTGGTTTTGTTTTTCTGATTTTTGATTTGTTTTCAATGATGAATAAATGTTCAAGTTATTGGAACAAGTTGTAGTCCGGTGTTCGTATAAGAGGAAGAGTTTGGTGTCGTCACAGAGACAAACATCTACTTCTAAGAAGCTAGTTTCAATCCTAAGAAGATATGAAAGACACCTACTCTTACTTCTTCTTATTCCAAACATTGCATTTCTTCTATCATGTGTTAATCAGATTTGTTCTTCCATTTTTTCAGGTGGCTTTGCTTCTATACTGCATCTTGTCCATCAAGGTTTGTTATTTTTTGTTCCTTTTCCTTCTCTAACTTTCTTTATTGATCTATAAAAGTTATCATTTATCATTATTGTTGTTTTTATTTTTCAAAGTTCACATTTTTCAAATGTTGTTTTCATTTTCAATGTTATTTTGTATATGATTTCCGCAACTGAATAATGATCGTGTTTATTCAATGTTTATCTTTGACGCCCGATACATGAAGATTCACGAAAATAATATTGTGCGAAAATATGTATTATGGCTCTGAGCAGTTCAGACGAAGCACAACACATATCTATCAATGACACCAAAAATACAAATGATACGATGGATAAGGCCGTAGATCTTGTGACGACTAGAGTTTTATATTCATTGTGAGTTTTTGTTTCCTTTGTATTTCTAACTTTAAGGGTTTATATAAAAGTATTTTCTATTAATAAAAATATCCCTGGAAATTTAATGGCAGTATGAAAAATAATTTGATGGTGAGTTAGTTGTAAAAGAATAATTTGTGTGTGTAGAGCTATGGCAGAGTAAAGTTGGAATTCATTAAGATTTATGATGTTTCATGTGACTAATATCATTTTAGTTGCGGGAAAATGAGTGGAAATATTGTTATATTATATCTGCAACAATACATATCTATAGAGTATAGACTATTTGCATTATGATCATGAAGGTTCTTTGTATTATCACCATGAAATTCACTTTTTATTGTCATGGTTTACAGGTAGGGGTTGGAGAGAGGTTATGAGTGTTTTGAAGACATATATCCTTATTGTTGTTGAGATTTGAAGAAACTAGGTCTCATGTTTCAAAGACAACTACATCCAAGTAATGATCTTGTATTCATTTGAATTATTATGTTAATTATCTATTTTTATGATTGGCATTAATTTTGATAAAACTAATTTGACAGTAACATGTTAAAAAGGATATTCTAAACTTGCAGTGAGAACATGTTGGACATGATGTCCTATATAGAATCATTCGACATTGTGACTGGTACAACTAGACACTTGGATTCTTTTAGTTTGTTACATATGCAGAATATTCTGAGAATATTATACTATCCTATATGGCGTTCAGTTTAAGGATCAAGAGATTCAAGTTGAATTTAAGGAGTATTATTAGTTTTTAATTATGGAGATGATTTAGGAAACTAATGATTGATGTCATATCTTTGAGGAGATAAATATGTACCTTTATTTGCAATGTCCTGATGTGTTTTTGAAGCCCAATCCAGTCTAGAAAAGGGTTATAAGTAGGATGCTACAAACCTAATTGAAAGGTGGAACATGTATTATTGTTAAGTGTGTTTTTAGTATTTGTGTGTTCTTGTTAATTGTGAGCCTCTCTAATATCATCTTTGTATAAGAGTAGGACTATCTCTATTGAGTTGTAAATATTGTCAACCACTTTTAAGCTTCTAAGTATTGAGTGATTGTGTATTTTTGAAGTTTGTCTTCTAATTCTTTTGAATTGTGTTCTTGTCACTATTTGTGACTAAAAGGGAAGTGAGATGGGGTCTCATACCTAGGTGTGTCTTAGGTAGAAGTATAACACGAGTAGTGATTAAGTGAGAAGTTGTAAACAAGGGAGTTTAGCTTTGAATTGATATTATTTAGTGGATTTCCTTCCTAACTTGGTAGCCCCCAGATGTAGGTGTTATTGTACATCGAACTAGGTTAACAACTATGTGTGTTCATTTACTTTTCTGCACTGTTTAATTGTTATACCTTGTTATTGTGTTTTGAATCAGAGATTAGTGTCTCGATATCTCTTAAGACATGTGATATCTTAATACCAGAATTTCAATTGGTATCAGAGCAGGTATCCTGCTCTGTATCTGGGTGAGATTCAGGGAAGTTACTTTCTAGTACAATGAACAAGGAAGGAGATAAGATATCAGAAGCTAAGCTAGTCTAAAAAATTCTAAGATCTCTTCCAAAGATGTTTGACATGAAAGTGACTATCATTAAAGAAGCCCATGATATCAACACTATGAAAGTAGATGAACTTGTGAGATCTCTACAGACTTCTGAATCAGGGACAAATGAAAAGTCTGAAAAGAAGAAAAGCTTAGCCTTTGCTTCAAGTACTCAAGACCCATGAGATAAATGTGATTTGGATACAAATGAAGGGGTATCCAATGCTATTGTGCTACTTGCAAGACAGTTTAACAAGGTCATGAAGAAGATGAACTAGAAGTTGAGGTAAAATGTCAAGAACAAGTCATCATACATCAACAAAAACCAAGACTTTGGTGGAAGGGCCATAACTGATGACAAGTCTAGCTAAGGAAGAGGAGTTCAGTGTTATGAAGGTGAAGGTTTAGACACATAAGAGTCGATTGTCCCTCTTATCTTAGGAAGCAAAAGAAAGGCATGTCTATGTCATGGTCAGAGAAAGATTATGAAAGTTACCATGAAGAGGAATTTGTCAAGAAAGTGACTGTCTTAACTAGAATTTGTAACTCTCATGAAAAACCAGATGGTAGAGAACTTACTTATGATAAACCTGCTGCTTACAAAGAGTTATGTCTTAGAAGTAATGAAGTGTATCAACTAGGAGAAGAGTAAAAGAGAGATATTGCTCAATTACAGGATGAGAAAGCAGAGCATTTATCCATCATATTTGATCTGAAGGAGGAGGTTGTATTTCTAAATTCAAAATTTGACAATATGACTAAATTTGTAAGAACGTTAAGTAATGGCTCTACTTTTATGGATGAGATTCTTCTAGATGGGAAGAATGATGGAAATGTTAAAGGTCTTGGTTATGATAATCAAGTTACGAAGAAAAGGGGAGAAAGGTTTGAAGTGATGTTTGTACCTCCAAAGAAGAAAAAAGAGCAGAAGATATTGAATCACATGTCTCAACATCAGCAGAGACATCAGAAGAAGAAAAATGGAGGTAGGAATAAAAAATGGAGATGTCATGATTGTGGAAAGTTTGGTCATTTAAAATCCTTCTGCTGCAGATTGTATGGTTATCCCAAACCTGTTACACATCATAGGAGAAAATGGGCTGATTTGAAGAAGGCATATTCTGAGGTGATGACAAGGGAGGTAAGTGGTAACTCTCCTATAACATGTGACAAATTCAAGGAGTAGAGGAGGTTATTTGACAGGGGAAAGAGGTGTAAGACCAACTGAAGATGATCAAGATTACTTTGTTCATAATGCTAAAGTGTGCTTCTGTTGTTACTGTTGATGGTGGTATGTGTGTATGCATGATGACTCACCAAATGTTATGACATCTTTCCTGATGTGTGAACTTGGGAAGTTCATATTGGTTTGATGTTTTGGATTTTCTTAAGTCTTGGTTTTTCTTATTGAGGGGGAGTGATTATATGTATGGCCATTGAAAATGGTTGTCTGCTTATATACTAACTATTGTCTTGGAGCTTTTGAAGTATGTTGATCTCAACAAAAGTTTAGGGTAGTATTCTGATACTGGAGATTGTGAAAATGTCAGACAAGATTGTCAAAATTGAAGAATCCTAGTTCTAAGAAGATAGAAGGGAGAGGTTATGTTGACTTTCTGTCAGCATCAATATCATGTTCTATGAACTTGGTAAGTTTTTAGTCTCACTTATTGTGACCAAAGATATTTGGGTTTGTCTGAAGTCCACTCATAAAGGCACAACAATGTGTATTGGAAGTAAAGAGCTCAGATGAGAGGCTGATCAAGAAACATAGAATTAAGTTTATTATCAAGAAATTTGACATGGGAGTTGCAGCTTCTAATAACTGGAGCATCCTCTTTATGATCAACTTTGAAGGAACATGTGTACAGATCCTTAATGAAAAAGTCTCTTATGTAAGAACAAGAAGTGTTTCTAAATCTGGCCTTAAGATTTTGATAATAACTTTACATGATATCATAAAGAACAATTGTATACGTTAATGGTTCCGTTCTAGTGTGTAGCTGTTTCTGTAATGTTCTAACCTTGTCATCAAGGTGTGTGACATCATCAAGTTCTAAGCATAAATACTATTGAAAGAAAACATGTGGTTACATGTTACAATTGAAGTCAAGATTTTGGAATTCATCTTATGCAACAGTTCTTAGGAACATTAGTACAAGAGGTTATGAACGTGATTTGGTGGTTAAGATTTGGAGGCCTTCTAAAGCTTTGCTTCTATGTGTTACAAGTTCTAAAGATCATGAAGACGAGGTTCTGCTGAACAAGTTCTGATGATCTGAAGAAAAGCAAGTTCTTACGACCATGTGCTGAAGACTCTGAAGACAAGTTTCTAATAGGACGAGTTCTGAAGACTTCAAGACTTAGGTTCTAAGACTTAAGAGTGATTCTTCTACAACAAGCTTGAAACATTCAAATTATTTGAAGCCTCTGAAGAATAGAATAAGTTCAAAATGGTTAGAGTGTGATTCTATCTCATCATTGATAGCTTCTTGCCATAAATCAGCATCCAAAGATGACAAGGCTTCTTGAAGATTCATTGGATCTTCTTCTACATTATAAGCCACATAATAAGGTCCATAGTCTTTAGCAACTCTTACTCGTTTACTTCGTCAAATTTTATTTTCTACATTGTCGTTGCTTTCTGTGCTTCTTATCACAGGAATGTGACTCGATTGTGTGCCTCCACTATTTCTCAATTTTAAAGGAAATTTGTCTTCATAGAATTCAACATCATTTGATTATATGATCACTTTTTCCTTTAGGTCATAAAACCTATATGCTTTACTGTTTTCTTCATACCCAATGAAAACACATTCATATGCTCTACTAGCGAGTTTAACTCATTTTGAATCCGAAATTCTAACATAAGTCAGACAGCCCCAAGTTCTCAAATAAGACAAGTCTGATTATATTTTCTTTAATATCTCATAATGAGAGATCTTACATTTTGACTTGGGGACTCTATTTAAGACATAACAAACAGTCAATAAAATTTCCCCCACCAGTGAGGTACAACACCAGAATTCATCATAATTACAACAACAAGTTCAGTAAGAGTTCTATTCTTTCTTTATGATTTACCATTCATTGCAAGATAGTATGGTGCAGTCGTTTCATGTACAATTCCATGTATAAAATTCACTAATAAACTAGAATCATACAATTTCTCTATCACTATAAATTCTTATTATATCATTTTCAAATTCTTTACAAAAATTTTAAACATATAAACTTCATTCTTCGTAATGGTGTACAAATTTATCCCAATAGACTGACTAAACCCTGTCTTATCTAAAAGAAAACCAGAAACAATATTCTTTCTAATATTAGGAACATGCATAACGTTCTTTAAGATTAAAGTCTTTTTGAAGGTGAAATTTAGCTCCATGTCTACAATTCCAGCGACATTCGTGGTCTGGCCATCTCCCAACAACACTTTCTTATCTTTAGTATTCATGTATGTTTTAAACATAACACGATCATAACAGACACAATGAGAGATGCAGGTGTCTATCCACCAACCAACATATCCATCAACCATGTTGATTTCAATGACTATAGCAATAAAGTACCCATTAGTTATGTTGACCTGTGCATTAGGGACAACACCAAGTTCAAACTTACTTATACATTTCTTAGTCATATGACTTGATTTTCCATAGTTAAAACAAATAGAAACCAACATCATTTCTTTTAGGTGGTGGTTGTTTCCTAGTTGGAGCTATTGGTATCATATAAGGGTTCCCATTCTTAATTCAGTTCACAATATTGCGGTTATGATTCTTTAATCATTTGCCAAATGGCTTCAGAACTACACCGAATTTCTTTTTGTTGTTTGAAACAACCAAGACTTTTTATTTTTGATATTGTCTCTAAGATTCCATTTTTGTTTTTTAAACATTAAAACTATGGGGTAGTTTGTCAATAATAAAACCAATTTGAAATTGTTCATTTAAACACATGCCTTTTGTGATGATCTTTTAAGCAATCTTTTGAAGTTCGTAACATTGATCCTCCATCGACCTTACCTCTTTGCATTTTATACTTGAAGTAGCGGCTAACAACATACTTCTTTGCTCCAGCTTCTACGTCATACTTCTTTTTCTGAGTCTCTCAATCTTATTTTGCAGTATCACATCAACTGTAATTATCATACAGATCATCTACGAGTCTATTCAAAATATGATTTTGTAGAGATTTTCATTCTCTTTCTATAAGGTGATTTCTTTACTATGCTGTAAATCATTCGCTTTAATATGTGCAACAGATTCAACTTCGACATTATTAAGTGTTCCTTCTAAATCTCCAGATTTACTACTGTTAGTTTGTTCGATTGATCTAGAAGGAGCAACAAAATGTCATCGATCAGAACATTAGCAACTTTTTTCAACGTTAAGAACTTCATCTTTTGCTGCCAACGTTTGAAGTGACTTCTCTCAAACATGAACGATTTCTCAAAGACAATATCCGCAAAAGAACCAATAATTTCTTCAGTAGCCATGGCAGTTTGGAATGTCTTAAAATTGTTGTTTTTGGATTTTGAAATATTTGCCAACGAAGAAATTACCAGGTTGAGTCGTAGACTAGGTCGCTCTCTTTAAGACGTTTCGCGGCACTGCTCAAAATTATGCAAAGTAGTTGAACTACCGCGCCGCCTCCAGGATAAAACAACCCAGTTCTATAGGGTACAATTACTACTTGCATGGTAGATAATCGGTCTAGAAATACACCCTCTGATGGTACAAGAGCATTCAAATATGGTATCATCACCACTCATAGTATCTGGTTCAAAGACCAGTCATAATAATTTCTCAAACAAAAAGAAACTCAAATAATTCTCCAAACAGAAATTAATAATGGTCATTTGACCACTCATAATAATTTCTCCATCAAAGAGAAATTCAAATAATTCTCCAAAGAGAATCTAAAAGATTAAACTTGAAAATTTCTCAACTCAATGAGGAGAAACTAACATAATTCTCTAAAGAGAATTCAAGAAAATACTCGGAAAATTAAACGAGTAGAAATAAAAGGAAAGAAGATGGCGCTTCGACAGTTCGAGAGACGCAGAGTTATGAGAGTGAGGAAAGAAAAACTAATAGAATAGTTTTTGGTGTGATTTGAAATGAAACATGTGAACTCCTTATATAATGAAGTAAGGTAGTTAATATTTTTCACATGAGCAATGTGGGAATAAATGATTTTTTTCAACTAAAAATATATTCTAACAGTGTGAGACTTGATGTTTAAAGTCAATTTTGAAAAGGCATATGATTTAGTGGATTGGAATTACTTGGATTTCATGATGGAAAAATGGGATTTCATCATAAATGGAGAGGTTGGATCAGAGGATGTTTTCAGTCTACAATTATTTCAGTGCTTTTCAACGGGAGTCTTACAAAAGAATTTGAAGTAGGTCGAGGATTGAGGCAAGGCGACCCGCTATCGCCTTTCTTATTCTTGATAGCGGTCGAAGGTTGTAAGTTGATGATGTCAAAAACTGTACAATTGAACCTTTTTGAGGGATATCGGTTTAGTTCAGAAGATGTTTGTGTTTCACATTTACAATATGCAAATGATACTTTAATAGTAGGAAAGCAAAGATGGCATAATGTTTGGACTATAAAAGCAAACCTTCAGCTATTCGAAATGATATCAGGTCTAAAAGTAAACTTTCATAAAAGTCTTCTAGTTGGTGTCAATATATTATAACAATAGGTAGAAGAAGCAGGTAAAGTGCTAAACTATGAGGTCGGAACTATTCCATTCAAATATCTCGACATTCATACGGGGGTTAACCACAAGAGGAAGGAGTTATGGAAACTAGTGGTGGATGCAATGACTCGGAGATTATCTTAGTGGAATAATCAACATCTCTCTATAGGTGGTCAAATTGCTCTATTGAATTCCGTCTTATATGCCCACCAATGTATTTCCTTCCTTTTTTAAAGCACCTTCAGGTATAATATCTGATCTTGAATCTCTCTTTAAAAAGTTTCTATGGGGTGGTGGATTAGAGACCAAGAAAATTAGTTGGGTTCATTAGAATAAGGTGTGTCAAGACATAAGGTATGATGGCTTAGGTATTAAATATTTAAGGCATTCAACCTAAATTTATTAGGAAAATAGAAGTGGAGAATGCGTATTGAGAAGGACAATTTATGTTTCAAGGTGCTACGAAGTAAATATGGTACATGCAACAATAGAGTGGATATAACTGAGAGGAATGGGTCGGCCTGGTGGAAGGAATTAAAATTTTAGAAAGTAGGGTTTAGGAATTTAAAACTCTTTGGTTTACTAAAATGTTATGTAGGAAGATCGACAACAGAGCGGAATCTCGGTTTTGGTATGAACCTTGGATTAAGGGCGTAATCTTGGAGAAAAGTACTTTGGATTGTTTGATTTGGTCGAGGACAAAGGAGATTGGTTTAATGAAGTGGTTAATGGAGGAGTATATGGAACATAAGATGGAAAAGAGCTCTGAATGAATAGGAAGGAAGACTAGTTGAAGAAGTTAAAGTAAAATCACAAAGTATGGTCCTGAATGAAGAATAAGAGGACAAGTGGTTGTGGGGCAAAAGGTTTGTATTCAGTAAAGGAGGCATATTTCTCAGTCTTTAAGGATAATTCTAGAGAAGGATCCAATAGGTTTATAGATGCTTTGAGTGGTTTAATACCACTAAAAGTATCAGAATTGGCCTGGAGAATTTATCAAAACAAAATCCTAACCAACAAAAACCTAATTGAGAGAGGGGTATTGGATGAATCTTAAAGTTTGTGTTCATTTGGATATGAATTAGAAGAAAGTGTCTATCACATTTTCTTTGAATGCCCAAAGACGGTTGAGATTTGGAAAGCAATTCATCAGTGGCTGAATACTTATACATATATGCATAATGTAGCTATGGATTATTTTTTGCAGTTCAGAGGTTTGGTGGAAGGCGGTAGGGTGAAGATTAAGAGGTTCAAAACCATTTGGTTCGCTTGCATGTGATATTGTGGAAAGGCCATAATGAAAATGTATTTAAGAATAAGGATATCAACATTGAAGAAGGTACTGAATCGATTCAGATGATGTTCTGGAATCGGTTAAAAAATAAGGTGCCTGAATTTAATTATACCCTTGATCAATGGATTTTATACCCATTAGAGTTTTTATAAAGCTTGCAGGAGTTATCGTTGTTTGCAAAGTGGTATGGTAGGAGGATTACGCGACTTTTAGCAGGTAGATAAGGTTCTGTTTCAATTGTGATTTGTAGCAATCATATCTCTCTTGTGGTAGTAGTGTTTGCAAATGTTTTGAGTGGTTCTGGCTTGGCAAATTGGGCTTGTTTTGAGAGTTGTTGAGATAGTATGTTATGGAGGAAAGGTCATTTGTTAGGAGGTAGGTTAGTGGTTATATCCGGATTAAGTTTGGTTTTGAGCAGCTCAGTAGGTTTCAGGGCTTGATTTGTTATTGATTGGGAGGATTGGAATGTTGTTGTGTTTGGTCTATTGCATGGACAAGAGGTGGTTATATTGGTCATCCATGGATATAATGGCCAGTCGGGAAGGTTATGATGTTGAGGTTACATTTGCTGACTGTTGGTTGGGCTGATGTCGAAGCTATGCAAGAGAAATGAATATGTATTCAAGATGTATCACAATTGTTGGTTTGCTTCAGTGCGAGGCAGTAAAGGGGATCAATCAAGTCTACAATGCCAAAGGATGCAGAGGGACTGATGGGAGTCAAGCTTAGAATCAAAGTTGTCATGAGAACTCACCGGGCGGTTCATCTTCTTTGTTGGCAGCAATGGCTCACTCAATCAAATCAGTAGGAGTTGGTGTTTTGTTGTGTAGTTGGAGATTCCAAGTTGTTAAGGATGTCTGACATTTTGAATTGGTTAAGATATTCTCTAGTCTTATTTTTTATGCACATGTGTTGGTGTTTGTTATAATCTTTTCGGGTTTTGTAATATGATGGGTTGCCTTGGTATGTAGTTCCAAGTAATAAATTTGTTATGCTCCAATCGAGGTTGTGGTTTGTAGACATATTATTTGTTAGAAGGATATTGGATTGTATTGGCATAAGTTATGCCTTATGTTTTAATATAGATTTTTATTTTGGCCTTTCAAAACAAAAGAAAATAAATTATAAAAATATTAAATGGACAAATGTATTGTGTCTTTCTCTTTGATATGTCTTTCTAAGTGGTCCCCATATAATGACAAGACATGCATGTTGTACGAGCCTCAAAAATATGATTCAAGAGGCAATTATTGTAATGTCCCAAATTCTCCACACCCTAATTATGCCTAATTAATAGAATTTATGGTGATTAGTGAGAGGTTGTAGTTAAGTAAGTAGAGTTTATGAAACTAACCAAGTGGATGGCAAGTTTAGTAATTAGACCTTAACTCAATGAGATTTTGGTCATTTCACTTGAGGTATATATAAACTCAATTTTTAGAGCTTCACCATATTTCCATTAATTTCCTTTTCTTGTTCCAAATTCAGAAAGAAAGAGAGCCAAGAGAGGGAGAAGGAGGCGAGTAAGAGGAGAGAGATGAGAGGAGGAGTTGATTGTATCTTTGGTGGTTTAGACTTGCATGTCAAGGATTCTTTGATTCCTTGAAGAAGAGACAAGGTTGAAGTGTTTGATCATTAAGAAATTATCATCTTCACCTCATCCTTCTGATTTCAGGTCCTTCTTTGAGTAAGGCGGGGTTCCATTATAGGGTTTTGATTTGGGATAGTTCCTTAAGTTCAATTGCATGTTGGGGTTAGGGATGTAATCATGTTATTTGATGCATGTTCTTAGTTGATTCATGGTATGATTGTATGTTTGATTATGTTTACATGTGAGCTGTTTGTTGTGTGCTTGTTAAAGTCAATTCTTATGCATTTTTGTTGAGCTTGATGAGTGTTTGATTGGGTGAAAAAGCTGTTTCAAAATGGAAAGCCGCACGATGTCCTAAACTTGGAGCCATTACGACCATTAATGCCCATTACAGACTGGTCGTAATGGTCTTAGATGTTTTGTATGGGGAGGGTTTTTTGGGTGTGATTACGAGTGGTAATGCTTATTACGGTCTAACCGTAATCACCCATAACCTCTTTGTTTTTCCATACCTCTCAACCCTAGTTAGTTCATTTGAATTGTATGTTTTCTCCCATGCTTGTTTGTTATGTTTGAATGTCAAATGAATTGAATTATCTAGGGTAATTATTAGTATCACTTAATAAAATAATCTTGTGGTTTATTTGATGATTACTTGTTGACCTGAAAAGAATTAAACAATGATGTGAGAAACCCTTGGTTAGCTTAAGATTCACACTAGTAAGGATTTCTTGAATATGTAGCCATACTCCGAGTTAGTAAGTATCAATAACATTGGTTTAGAAAGAAATCAAGTATATACATATGTTGGATATCAAGACTCATTGTAGATGCCAATAAGTGTTGCAAATGAAGGAAGGATAATCCATTCGCGGAGATAGGTCGCACCTTAAATTTAACCCTAGTGGAAAGGTCGAGTAGTAAGTTTTGAGTCCGTAAATTTAGGCTTGAGAAGTTCTAGTAGTTAAAAGAATTTTCCGCTAGGCTAATCGTCTCTCAAGGTAGTGATGGATCAAATTGATCGATTGTATTAATATTCACACATTTTATGAGACAAATTATGTCTCGACCCCCTTTTCTTTTCTTATTTATCTGATACGTGAGTGTAATTCTAGTAGAACTATAATAGCATTAGTAACTCTTGACCAAAAGGACTTATGGTTTAGTAGGGCTTCATTGAGATAGAAAGATATCACCTCGTGTTGTTGAATTTCTTTTAATATGAACATGTCAAAGGCAATGGAAAGAGAAGGGCGACTTAAGGAGTTAAAATACTTTCCTTATGCATTGTGTTTGTGTTGTGTATTTTGATCTTAGTATTTTGTATCAAACATGTTATATATGTATGCAATGTGTTGTATACTACGTGCTTTTTATGTATTTATGTCACTTAGGTACTGTTGTATATATCAGTACCTAGGGGTGGCAAAGTCTGCCAAAAATGGCGAGTTGGGTTAGGATTTTGGGCCCGCCGCCCGCTAAATCTCTCCCCCACCAAAGCCCTCCATGCCTATTCGTTCAACCCATCCCGCCCTTAAGTCCAACATTTTTTAGTTAATTCTAGTAATTCCAATTCTTGATGGTTTTATTTTATAGATTTATTTATGAATATATGACATATTTTTTTAAATAATTTTTTTTAATAAGATGCTTTATAAAAAATTATTCTAATAAGTAAGTGAAAAATCTAATTGAATTGTAATAAAAAGTCTACTAATCTATTAAAAATGAAAAATAAATAAATAGACGGACAAGCCCACCACCCGCCACCTTAGCAGTGCGAGCTAGATTTTTATGCCCATATTTATATTTGGCTGGATTTGTACCCTTCTAAAACCCCACGTGAATTAACGGTATTTGATTAAATATTCACCAATACAAGGGTGTCACACTTCATAAAAACATCGCAGTTATCCTGCCCCGTAACACGGGTTATAACAAAACATGTTATCGCATATATTCCTACCTGGGATGTTTACACGATATCTAGACTCATCTGATTATTATCACATATATTCATACCTAGGATGTTTACACGACATCCAAACTCATTTGAATTCATTGCAAAGGAATCATCAACAAGTAATTAAAAGGAGAACAGAACAACACACAGTCAGTCTCAAACTCCAACTTTAGTAACATCAACAACCGTGTTATAAGCACTTAACTCCAAACAATTTAAAATGTCTAAAATGATAAAATTCATCATAAAACTTCAATCACGACATCATAAAAATGTAGCGACCCCAACCCGATGTTACATTATCAGAGAAAGACTCACTATTAAAATGATAACTAATGAGTAACTCAAATGGCTAGCTTCCACTTACGTCCAAAGGATCTACTCTTGAGTATATGTGCATTACCCACATTGAGGAAACATTCAAATAGAAGGAGTGAGTAATCACAATCAATCATAAATGACATAATAAAAGATAGATTTCAACATTATAGTCAACAATTCAACCACATCAATATAACATAAGCTCACACCTTCATTTATCATAAATATCTCACATATCATCTTCATCACAAAATTCACGCATAATCACGTAGCAATCACATCATATTTCATCACAAAGCTCATGCAATGTCACATAGGATGTTAATGCAACAACACTAACACAATGCATATGGTACCAAATATGAACACATAAGTTCATTTTTCTCCCTATTCCATCACATATTATACAGGATCCACCACCACATGATTTTGGTTCACTCTTGAACCAGAGCACACCAAATCGCTACCATCACCATAGATAACGTTTCACTAAATCCCCGGACAAAAGATTTAGCTACTCACACTCGAACCATTACCATAGGAAATGAAGCCACAATATAATTTAGAACATATATTCCACAACATGGATGTATGGACTCTCAACATGAAACAACAACATCATCAACATAATACATCTCAACATAATAATTGCACTCGAACCATCACCATAAGAAACAAGATTACAACATAATTTAGAACATAAAGTTCCAACAACATGGATGTATGATTTACAACATGCAACAAGAACATCATCAACAATCAACATCGTAGCAGCAACATCAAGCTTCATCATCATCACAAGTCATCATGACACGACATTATCACAACATTGTTATAACTCATTAGTAGGACATATAAACAATCAAATTCCCAAGTATATTAGGTATGAAAATAATATTCAAACAGTCCACCTATCTATACCATGTTATAGCTCTATTTATTAGCTTTCTAACGCTTCAAACGGTTCGTCATTTGAATATACAATTAAAAAGTTATGATCAAAATTGTGTTGGAGCCCAAATTTGCCTGGCCACGACGACCTTGGTGACGTCCGCCACCACCATGCCATGACATTCGACACGGCCCCATGATGACCGCCATGAACCTAAAGACCAGAAAATTGCATTTTCCACCATTGGAGCCCTTACGGAGCTCCGATTTCAATTCGGTAAAAAGTCTCGATCTCATAATTCGAAACCCAACAATTATCCAATGACTAAAACATCAAATTTATGATTTATCACATATTGACATCAATTAAATTATATATTTCATAACCACAACACCAAATCAACTTACAACATCAACATCATCAAAGATTTCACAATACAACATAACCTCAACATCAAAGATTTCACCACTTTCATCAATATTCATAATAATCTATATCAATCAAAGATAACTAAAACCCTATATCTACCCTTCCCTCGTATCATTCATAATCGACAACCTCTTCTAAGAATTATTTCTTCAAAGCTTATGGATAGATATCTTCTTGATTCTCTTTGCCCTTGCCTCTTTCACATTTTTCTCTCACCTCTCTAAGTTGTAAACTGACCACTCTTTCTCTAATTCTCTATATAAATTTCTAAACTATGGTTTACCTTATTTATCCTCAACTTAACCTCATGTAAATTACCTTCATGTCCCTAAAATCTCTACACATTATGTTTATTCTATTTCTTCTTATTATTTTATTAATAAACCACGTAAAAACTATTATTTTACAATTCTAAATAATTTTTAACTCTCACTTATATCCCCACCAATTCTAGCATACATCATAATTCACACAATATTCATTCATATATATATATATATATATATATATATATATATATATATATATATATATATATAGGGTGTCACAGACATGTCATCTAACTCTTTTTTTAACGGACGTAAGGCAGAGTGAGACAAAATAAACTGTCTCTTTTGTCATCCCTATTAATACTAATGCATAATATTTTGAATATAGTAATTTTAGACATATCTTATTCGGGGTGTTAACGTTATGGTTGTGCCTCTTGAATCATATTAAATATTATTATTATTATTATATTTCTGATGTAGTTTTAAAACCTTAAACACGTAAATAGATGGGTTTAATATCCCGTTCAATTGTAGTTATCTTGGTTGAAATTTTATTCCACTAACACGGTGAAATTCGCCTATTTCAAAAAAATTGAAAAAAAAAAGAAAAAAAGAATTAGTAAATGCAAAAGTAAGAAGAAGAGATAAAATTATGCATATATGACAACGAAGCAAAACACAAATTCCAACCCGAATGTTGAATCCAAAACACTTGACGGTCTCCTCGAGAAAAAAAACTCGTCATCCCACCACCTGACCATGCAACCAACACGACTTGCCGTCTATAATTCCGTTTTAGGAACCATCTATTTTTAACCATTCCACCAAAATTTCCCAAAGAAAAAAAAAACTCAAAACTTCCCAACAACAAAACCAAAAGAAAAAGAAGAAAAAGAAGAAAATCCCAGCCAACGATGACCTAGGACAAAAGGAGAACCAAAGAAGGAATCACCAAATTCCTAATTTGCTCTCCTCTCGTCGCAACAATGGCAGAAGAATTCTCCAAATCCGTCGAGGAAGGCCTCAAATTATCCAAACGAATATACTTCGGTAACGATCGAGCAGTTTCGGCGCCAAAACCACCAACGTCGATGCTTAAATCTAATACCGTTTTTCTTCCAACCTCGCCTATGGTTTACGCGGTTATTCACGATCCTGCCATTGTTGATAATCCTGATGTTCCTAGCTATCAACCGCATGTGCATGGGAGGTGTGATCCGCCGGCTTTGATTCCGCTTCATGTGATTAATGCGGTTGATCTTAGGGTCGATTGTTGTTTGGATACCGCGCTTGTTCAGGTTTCCGGATCGTGGAGGCTGCATTGTGTTTCCGGGAGTCGCTTTTGTGATTGTGTTATTGCTGTTCCTATGGGTTCTCAGGTTTCTTCCTTTTTCTTCATTCTCAATGTTTTAAGAAAATAAGTTAGGTTCGATACCATCATCATATCTCAAACCTTAGACCTCACAGTCGTCTGTGAATTTCGTCTAAGTAGAAGTAAGACTAAATATATAGAATGAAAGGTGGAATAGAGGAGAGCTTCAGAGGATTTATGTGACACAAAGATACCACTCAAACTAAAGGGAAAGTTTTATTGAACTGCGGTGACTTGTGATGTTGTACGAGATGAAATGTTGAGCAGTTAAAAATCAAGACGAGAATAAAGTAATCGTAGCAGAGATAACGATGTTGCGTTGGATGTATGGTAAAACTAACCAAGATAAGATTAAAAATGACAATATTAGAGAGAGTGCTGGGGTAACACGTATACTAGAAAAATAGGAGAAAATAGACTTAAGTGGTTTGAGGATGTAGCGATAAGGCTTGTAAATTCTCTGGTAAGGAGAGTAGACGGAGAGAATTCAAACAACTAGAGGTAAAGGGAGACCTAGAAAAATATAAGAGAAATTATTACGAAAGATCTTGAGAGTAATGATTTGGATAGAAACATAGTCCTGGATAGAATATTATGGCGAAAGTTGATCTATGTAGTCAACCCTACTTAATGGGATAAAGTTTGATTGTTGTTGTATTACCACTTCGTCTACATAATACCGATTCAATATTAGCGGAAATTCATTAACCATAATTTGAGTTGAGAGAAAAAAATAACTTGAATCAAATCACCTAGTTTTACAGATATATTCAATCACATCTCATAACATCATAAGTATTTGAGTTGTTATTTTAGAAAATAATTTAACAGCCAATAAGAAAAATTATATTGTGTTGCATAAATTCTTTATAACTATGTATTGGTTAAAGTATCTAGTACTGGTTTTGTGGAAAATTGTAATGAAATTATTTTAAAACAAGAGTATAATTCTTGTGCAAAATCCTTGAAAGGTAGTGGTTAAAATTTGAATATTTTTTGTCGCATTGTTGCATTTCTGTTTGTGTCAAATGTTTAGTTTGCTTTTAAAATAACTGTCAATTTATAACAATGTGTCCAGGCTAGAACTGTTAGTGTTCAATATCAATTATATGTTTGCCATGGATATTTAGTAACTCCAGAAGTTGTTGCATTTGAATAATGTTTTAACTTTTAAAGATGTTGCAGATTTTGTGTTCTGATACAATTTGGCTAACAGGGTTCAATTCTAGGTGTGGAGGTCAGTGTTCATAGGAAATCATATTCTACTCAACTAGTTGATATGGAAGACCAAACTGGTGGTAAGGAGAACGTCGTCAGAACTCAAGATGGAGGCTTTCTCAAGTCTAATGTGTTTACTTTGACTATACCACAGGTACTATGCTGGTTATGTATTCTGAACTATGTAGCACCGACACCTCGGATTAAAGGCACGTTTCGTGTCCAACACGTGTCAGAGACACTGACACAACACTGGTTATTATCGTTGTTTAAGTATCAGTGTTGTTTCTAGTGTTCATGCATGTGTGAGTGTGTTGATGCTTCGTAGATGTGAAGGTTATTGATAGCTAGTCCCATTTGGTTTATGTTATCTTGTTTTGATTTTGTTTATAACAGATAGATGGTGGTTCAAATTTATCAATTAAAATTAGTTGGTCCCAGAAGATAACATGCTGCAATGATGTGTTCTCCGTGAATGTGCCATTTACCTTTCCAGATTTCGTCAACCCTGCTGGGAAGAGAATGCCTAAAAAAGAAAAGATACAATTAAATGTGAATGCTGTTAACGGTAGTGACATTATGTGCAAGACAACAAGTCATCCCACAAAGGTTCATTTTCATTGTTCAATTTTTCGTTGCATTGCAGTTGAAATTTCAAGTATAACCAATTAATCATACGGGTAATGATGTGGTTTTGTTCCCTGACTACACAGGAAGTAAAGCGCAATGCTGGGAGCATAGGTTTCTCACATGACACTGATGTTCTCTCCTGGTCAAAATTTGATTTTAACTTCTCATATACTGTAAGACTCAACGGGGGCTTTTAATATCATTGTTATTTGCAGCGTAAGTGGAAAGCTTCACTTATTGACATGTTAAGTAAATACAGGTCTCTTCTAATCAAACAAATGGTGGGGTTACTTTGGAATCGGCATATGTGGATGATGATGACCAGAGAGAGATGTTTTGCATGTACCTTTCTCCTGGAAATCTTCAGAGTAAGAAGGTTAGTAAAGTCTCTAAACTTTGGTATTCTCTTTTTGTTCTCATTGCTGATTCTATTCTAACTTTTGGATTCACACTTAATTTATAAGAGCTTCTCGATTAAAATAATTTGTGACAAAACTTTCTATAAGTATATAGTACTTGTTGTGAAGTTTATCCAATCTGTCTAGGTCTTCAGAAAAGACATTGTATTTGTTATTGACATAAGTGGAAGCATGCGAGGAAAGCTAATTGATGACACAAAGAATGCATTAACAGCTGCTCTCTCTAAGCTTGATCCCGACGATGCATTTAGTATTATAGCTTTTAATGGAGAGAGATATCAATTTTCAACTTCATTGGAATTGGCTTCAAACGATGCTGTTGAAAGGGCCGTTGAATGGATCAACATAAACTTTGTTGCTGGGGGTGATACAAATCTTTTGCATCCATTAAACATGGTAACTTATATATTCATGCAAATTTTCCTTTTTCTTGGAGATGAGTTTAACTTATGAGATTAATAGTTATGCACCGAGTGTAAAACTTTTCTACACGTGCGTTCAATCAAATCACGTTTTGTTTGCATTTGTGTATTGTATATTTAGGCTGCCTTTTCTTTTCAGGCAATAGAGATGCTATCTGATGCCCGAAAATCGGTTCCAATTATTTTCCTAGTTACAGATGGAACTGTTGAAGATGAGAGACAAATATGTGATATGATACAGAATGGGATCAAAGGAGAATCAGTATTCCCCCGGATTTACACTTTGGGCATAGGTATCATTTCTCTTATATATAAAAACTAAATCAAAATTTGAATATTATTGAATTATTCTCATGTTGGAAATTTTAATATTCTAACGATTTTCATTAATCATAAAACCTCATTCTATCCCAGGTTCATTCTGCAATCACTATTTCTTGCGGATGCTCGCTATGATTAGTAGGGGCCAACATGTTGCAGCCTTGGATGTAGGCAAGTTCTGAATTTAAACTTAAAAAAGTAAATATCGTTTTCATTGTTTACCTTTGTTTTTGTTATAAGCTTAGTTGTATCGTTGGGTTTTAGCGAAATTTTGGTCATCAACATTGGTCCTGTTTGGATAAACAACTTTGTAAAACGCTTGTAGCTCAAGTCCACGAGAGCTTGTTGTAGACTTACACTATACTAGCAGACCCTTGTAACTAACTGTCGAAGACACTCAGAACTGTTATAGCAACCTTAAAAAACTGACTGACATGTGTCATTCAAATTTGACTTAGATACCTGCTAGCACTGGTCATTAGAAGGTCTATAACTAACCAATCTCAGTTGTAATCATTACACAATTATTATAACAAAAATTCTAGTTTAGGTTCCATGAAAATCGTGAGAAATATTTTTACAATTCTGACAATAACTATTTAAAAACGAAGTTAGATAAATTTCTGATTGGTCATTACTGTTAGGTGTGACTGTGAGTTAACATGTTTTTCACCTTTTCTGATTAAAAAAGTTAGTTATTAAACATTAGAAGTATTTCCAATGTGACTGACCTATTTCAACTATTTATTACCAGATTTGGTTGAGCCTCAGATGCTAAAACTGTTCAACAAAGCTTCATCTCTTGTTCTTGCAAATATCACAATGGACATACCCGATGACCTGGATGAAGTTGAGGTAAACTTTTTACTGTTATCTGGATAGATGGATAACACATTATACCAGTGACTTGTTCTTCTGCCTTATTAAAATGTGATGACTCTTTTATATGATGATATCATGTTGGAATTCACATAATTGTGTCAAGTTTTTGAAATTAATTTTCTGTAGGATGTGTTGCATTTTTATCTAGCTTTCCTTGATCTTGTAGCGCTCTCTAATGGCATTATTTGCAATGTTTATATAGGTGTACCCTTCGCATATTCCAGATCTTTCTTCAGATTCTACATTGGTTTTATTTGGAAGATACAAGGGAAACTTTCCAGAAGTTCTTAATCTTAAAGGTGTCTTGGCTGATTTCAGTAATTTTGTAATAAACTTGAAGATACAAAATGCCAAGGACATGCCTACAGAAAGGGTAATGTTCTCTACACTATATAGCATATTTGTTTTATTTCAACTTTCTTTGTTGTATAGAGTTACATTACACCTAAGTTTCTTAAGAGGTTCTAATTGTGTTTCATTACTGTAATTCTGTTGCACTGTATTTTTGATTAACAGGTTTTTGCAAGAGAACAAATCGACTATCTTACTTCTCAAGCATGGTTTACTAAAAATAAACAGTTAGAACATAAGGTTTGTTATTACTTTTCGTCACTTGCTTAAGCTGAAATTTTTTAACTCCAGTTATAATGGTCCCTCTATTGGATATTCAGCCATTTAATTGTTTTTTTTTGTGCCACGATCATTTTAATTGGCAGGTTGCAAAACTAAGCTTACAAACTGGATTTTTGTCGGAGTATACGCGTATGGGAATTCTCGAGATTGATCATCTAAAGAAATCCAAGCAATCAGATGGAACAAAAGTATGTATCAAAAACCAGATATTGTTTGATTAGAAAAACTCTTACTTATGATATAAACTTTTCTAACTGTTGTTTGACAATCATGGCAAAAAGGTGTCAAAAAACAAAGGTGAAAATGTCCAAGGTGAGAGAATGCTTTTGCTTCCAAAGTTAGGTATAGGCTTTGGCAACTTGACTGCAACTGCTGAGAACACTCCACCAGGAGCTGAAGATACGCAATTGCCCGATGGGGCTGAAATCTTTGTTAAGGCAGCCACAGCTTGTTGCGGCAGCCTCTGCAACCATTGCTGTTGCATGTGCTGCATTCAGGTCTGTACCAAGATGAACAACCAGTGCGCAACTGCATTTTCTCAACTATGTATTGGTTTAGGATGCTTTAGTTGTCTCAGCTGTTGTTCAGATATATGTTCTGGAAATGAAACATGAAATCTCAAAGTTTGTTGTATGATTATATTTATCTATTAATGGTAAATTGTTTGTAGTTAATTGTTAGTGTTATTTTTTTCTCCTTTGCAAAGAATTGAATCTATGACTTCCAACTAATTTAATCCTTACTTCAACTAGCTCAAATCAGTTGAGATCACTGCTTGTGGGTCGTTCTTATCATGAAAATGTATATTTGTCAAGAGTTTAGGCCACCATATTAAATTTGCAAGAGTTTGCATTAGGAAGTCAATTTTCATTTTTCAAATGTAATATCTGTCAAAATAACAGTCACCTTTTTTTCAAACATTTTCACTTCTTTCTTGGCATCGTTCTCTGCTTATTAGAGATGACAATTGTACCTGTATCTAATAGGTATTCTTGAAAAATATCCATAGAATAAAAATTTGTAAAATGGATACGAGAGGGACAGGTAAATACCACTAACATAAACGGGTACATGCATAGGGACAAGTAATTATCACTAAAATAAGAGGGTACGGGTATTAGATCCTCCCGTTCTCAATATGTATTTATATATTTTCATTTATATTATTGTATAAAACTGAATATTTATCTCTTTTAAAAATACATTACTATTAAACTATTATGTATTTTGATATAAATGTTTGATTGTTTCATAACTCAACAATAAAAAACTATTGTTTTTGTTCATATTGCTAAAAATACAAAATGGTAAGATATTTTATAATTTATCAATTTGTTTTTATTAGAATTGCAAAAAACATATATGAGTATGTATATACTTAGATACTTATAAGATAAAAATTGGTGCACACACGAATATAGGGTTGAATATAGAGATTTTTTCAAATCGTGGATATAGTACCTTATCCAAATCCTATTTATCGTCTTCCCTAATTACAATAATATATTTTGTGAAAATTGGGAAACCTGAATATAATATTTTGATACATTGAATATACAAATATTAAATTTTAATGGCTCGACTAAAGGTCCAAACATCTACTATATATCTATAAAAAATCAATTGCATAAACTCTTTAAATTATTATTTTATCACAAATTCTTTACATTAAGAAAATGATAATTAATTAATTAAATAATTTTTTTCATTCTCATCTCCTATTACATTATGACACGTGACATTTATTTTTTAATATTTATCAATTAAATCACAATTAAATATTAAATATATTCATTTTCTCTATTATCTCTCAATTAAAGTTTCAAATCTCTCACATTTTTTTTCATACTTTTCACTTTCATTTTAAATTTTTTTCTCTATTTATTTATTTTGACTAAAAATACTAATAATCTTTTTTTATTTTAATACAATTAAAAAATTTATTTATCTCACATATCACTATCAACACAACATCTATTTTATTTTAATTAACCATTGTTTTATTTTGAGAGACAAATTCTTATTTTTAAATACTAATTTTTTTCTTTCTCCATCTCACGGTTTTTTAATTGTTCTTTTTGTATGGCCTTTTAATATAATTAAATTTATATGATTATTATTCCGGAATGGGCCTACTCTTGGCTCAAGTCCATATGAGGCCCAACCAAACTATGCTGTTTATGACCAGCTGACCGGATCTGTCCTCGAGTGTCGAGCAATAACCCCCACTCTTCGAGAGGACGCTGCTTCACCACATGGGAATGAACCCAAGAAGATGCGAGAAGGAGCATAACCGGGCAAGAGGACCTCGAGAGTATCCTCCAGGCTTCTCCTTGAGCAAGACCGGTCATCCCATACGGCCTCATGGCTGGCAGGGATCCTGCGTGACAGACAGAAGTACCCCACGGGCATCCTCCTTGTAGGGATGACTATCAACGCCTCAGAATATCATGGAGTCCACTTGATCCTGAAAAGATCGCATTCATATCCTCCTGGTCATGCGGAGGAATCCATCCAGGTAGGGGACCACATGTTGGTCCCCACTACTCACGTAGAACCTGACAGTCTCCACTTTGGGCTGACTTGCCCAACCCAATGAGGGGACCTTGGCCCAACACTGAGGGCTATAAATACCCTCTCACTTGAGAGGGTCGGGTATCGATTACTTCTTACTCACTCTTAATTACTTGCATCATTTCGAATCTCACTTTAGCATCAGAGTGTCTTGCAGGTACCCTCATCTCACTTTTAACTTCTGCTCGACGTAAGCTGTGACGGTCCATTCTAGTCAAGTACGATCAGTGGCGCCGTTTGTGGGAAACAAGCTTCCTCGTCTTTCACTTACCTAAGACAAAAGCAACTCCAAATTCTTGACTGTCATGGCTGACCCAGTTACAGAAAACAACCTAAATGCCCATCCCGCTAGCCTCAACAACAAAGTTGACGACGCCGACAACGCCGACAACAACAATGTTGGTAACGCTGGCAACAATGCTGGCCATAAAAACACCGAACATACTATCAACATGCCCGACACTTCGCATAATTACAAAGACAGATTGACCGCCTCCTCGTCGTCCCTGTCTCGATGACCCAAAGACGATCAGTGTCCTCCCTGGAACTATCTGCCAAACATGTTCCAGGAGGTCCCCGTCCCTACGGACGCTGATGCCACAACCAGGGCTTTGTTCGCAGATATTAATCAAACAAATTACTTAATCTTCTCTCAAGGTGAAAGATTAAGGGTGTTTGAAGATTCTAGAAGAGCTCCCAAAAGACACAAGAGACCTGTCTTTCATCCTCCCCGTCAGATAAAGGAACATCTCCAATCTCCCCTGCAGAGACACAGACGGGATGCCTTATAGAGCCCCTCTCCCCAACAAACTAGGCGTCGCCCCGCATTGGAGAGGAATCAGCCCGTTGATATAGGGAGACGTGACCACGTCCCCACGCGCCAAGAACGAAGATCCCGACCGAGGGATCCTCCCCGCGACCAGGGCCACCATCACGACCGCCATTACAACATGTCACCTTCTTGATCTCTAGACAGAAGTGGCGAAGACGACCCCCGTGGTCCTCTATCCTAGGAAATCATGGAGGCACCCATTCCCCGGAAATGGAGAAACCTCCCCAACTGAAGGAGTATGACGACATTGCGGATCCTGTCGACCATATCGACGGGTTCGAGGCAATGCTTTATTATCATAATGTCGGGGGACCGATCAAATGCCGGTTGTTCCCCACGACCTTGAGAAAGACTGCAATGGACTGGTACAAGAACCTCGCCCCGGGGTCGATCACCTCCTGAAGAAACTTAAAAAACCAGTTCATCAGCTCATTCACAGCCTCTCGTCGACATCCTAAGATCGAGGTCTCCCTTGAGGCTATCGTCCAAAGAAGGGACGGAACCCTCAGGGAGTTTATTGATCGGTTCAACCGCGAGGCGATTCAGGTCACGTGCACCAATCACATGAATAGATACTTGCTCGAAAGAGGACTCCTCCCGGGCACAGAGTTCAGGAAAGCCTTAGGCATCGAACCACCCCGGACGTTTGATGCTCTCCTCGAGAAGGATAAGGCATATATGGACTATGAGGAGAGGGAAGTGGCCAATAGATCCCGCGACCCAAGGAATCATGGACCGACCAAAAATCTGTGGCACCGGGACGCAGGCCCTCCTCGACGTACGACCGAGAAGAGGAGGGATGAAAAACCACGAGATCCCCGTGAGCAAAGGGGGCCCACAGGAAGATTCACTGAATACACTCTGCTGACAGCTTCCCGCGAGTGCATCTTGGCGGAGTGTGCTAATACCGACTTCAAGGACGGAGGCGTCAAACGTCCTCGCTCTTCTCTTACAAAGATCGGGGCTGACATGAGCAAATACTGTTAGTATCATCGAAGTAACTGACACCTCACTGGAGACTGTTTCCATCTCAAAGACGCCATCGAAACCCTCATCAAGGGTGGAAGACTCGGGAAATATCGGCGTAATAATGCCCCTCGTCGGGATGCCCGTGAGACAAAAGAGGTCGAGGAAGACACCCGACCATCAGATGAAACGGCCCTCATCCAAATAGCCTTCTCCGTTACAAGACCGAAGGACTTATATGTCCCCGACAGACACGAAGAAGAACATCTGTCCATGCACAGTAGGTGGGAAAAATTCCCCTTCGCCATGGTTATAATTGGCGGGGATTTCAACGACATCTTTATAAACTCTGCAAAGAGGAAGCTCGATGAGCTGGTCGACGCAGCCCCGACTCAATCGGTGACATTCGAGAAGGTCAGGGGAAGATCAGAGCCGATCACGTTCTACCTCGAAGAGTTGCCTGGAGGGGCCCCTAACTCAAGCATCCCTCTTCCGATAAGGGCAAGAATGGCTAATTTCGACTTTCACCGCATCTTGGTCGACGAAGAGAGTTTCGTCGATGTTATGTACAACCATTTATTCCGAACCTTGTAGCTCAACGACACCCATCTTTCACCATACGTAGAGTCTGACCTGCAAGGCTTCAATGGCTCTACCTCCAAGCCATGGGGATACATGGAGCTCTTCGTCACCTTCGGTGAGGAAACCGCCGCCCGGCAGGTCAAGGTGCGATTTCTGGTCATCGATTGTCCATCTCTCTACAACTGCATCCTAGGGAGACCAACGCTGGCCGAATTGACTGTTGTCCTCTCCACCGTCCATCTAAAGATGAAATTCTACACGAGGAGGGGACGCGTCGCCACCATCCACGGAGATATCTCAGCTACCCGAAGATGTTTCAATGCAACTTCAAAAGGACATAACACGGTCGATATCGGGGCACGACCTACTAAAAGAGCTTCTACTCGACCTGAGCCACTGCCCGCCAAGACATAAGAACAAAGAGATCTACCCAAGGTCGACTCCATCTCGCTGGACACTTGCTTCGACAAGGATGAAGCACCTAATGGTGAACAAGAACTCCTCTGACCAATCCCAGACGGAGACTGAGTTTGTCCCCCTCAGTGAAGATCCTCACAAAGGCGTGAAGATCGGCATCGAACTCCCCGACCTGGCGAAGAAGAAGATCAAAGCTTACTTGAGGGAGAATGTAGACCTGTTCGCGTGGAGCGCCGCAGAGATGCCCGAACTCGACCTCAAGGTCGCCTGTCACCACTCGGCCATTGATCTAGCCGCTAGGGCAATAGTACAACAACATAGACGTAGGTGACTGTCTCCCGAGAAAGCAGAGGCTGCTAAAAATGCTGTAAAAGACCTCCTAGAGGCTAATTTTATTTCCGAGGCCCGATATTCAACCTAGATCTCAAATGTTGTACTTGTTAAGAAAAATAATGGAAAATGGAGAATGTGTGTTGATTATACTGATCTTAACCGGACATGTCCCAAAGACGCTTTTCCTTTGCCTAATATTGACATGCTAGTCGGCAATTCAGCCGGATATAAAATTTTATCATTTATGGATGCCTACTCGGGCTATAATTAAATCCCAATGGCGATGAGCGACAAGCATTGCAATGCTTTCATGACCAGCACAGGTAATTACTACTACAACGTAATGCCCTTCGGCCTAAAAAATGCAGGGGCAATGTACCAGCAGATGATGAATAGAGTCTTCCGCGACGAGATCAGTGATATGCTCGAGGTATACATGGACAACATGATCGTCAAATATCAAACAAATATCACCATGATGCCCACCTCAAAAGGGTCTTTGGCCAAGCGAGGCAATGCAGGATGAGATTCAACCCTGAGAAATGCACCTTCGGGGTTAAGGCGGGCAAGTTCCTCGATTTTTATCTAACGGAACAAGGAATCGAATCAAACCCCGAAAAATGTCGAGCATTGTCCGAGCTCCCTACACCTAGCTTGAAGAAACCCATACAAGTATTAAACGACATGCTCACCTCGCTCTCCCACTTCGTGGCGAAGTCCGCGTAACACGCTCTTCCATTTTTCAAACTTCTGCGCAAAGAGGCAACCTTCGAATGGACTGAGGAATGCGAGAAAGCCCTCCTCCATCTCAAGCAAAGCCTTTCGCAATCGTCTGTGCTGTCGCGACCTGAGAGCAGGGAAACCCTGTTCTTTTACCTGACCGTCTCCGTCAAGGCCGTAAGCACGGCCCTCGTTCGTGAGACTTCAGACGGGAAAAGACCAGTGTATTTCACGAGCAAAGCGCTACAAGGGCCCAAAGTCAGGTATCAACAGATTGAGAAAGTGGCCTTGGCCCTCATCAATGCAGTGAGGAAACTTAGGCATTACTTCCTAGCACACACGATCATCATGCAGACAGACCAACACGTAAGACAACTTCTATGCCGACCACACATGGCAGGTCGAATTCTAAAATGGTCCTTGGATCTCTCAGTTTTACATCCAGTATGAGAGCAGGAAGGACCTCAAGGCCCAAGCACTGGCCGACTTCGTTGCAGAGATGACCACTCACGATTCCCCCATAAGGAAGAAGCACAAGTGGACCATCTTTGTGGACGGAGCTTCCAGCTCGATAGGGAGCAGAGCAAGAATCCTCCTCGAGAAAGAGGAGGGCGTCATGATTGAACACTCCCTCACCCTTTCTTTTCCAACATCGAACAATCAGGCTGAATATGAGGCACTACTCGCAGGATTAAGATTGGCCGAGGATCTGGGCGCCCGAGAGATACAAATTTTCATTGACTCCTAACTTATCGCATCTCAAGTTCAATGGGGATACCAGGCTAAGAACAACAACCTTATCGAATATTTAAGCCTGGTCAGAGAACATATGAATAAGTTTAACCAGGAAGAGATCATACACGTGCCATACGAACAGAACACGCAGGCCGACATACTTTCAAAGCTTGCAAGCACGAAGAAGAAAGGCGAGAACAAATCCGTCATCCAAGAATCCCTCTCTCGCCCGAGCATTGAAAGATCCACAATACTGCCCAAGGTGAATTCCATCTGGGACAGCTCATGTTGGATGACCCTGATGTTCAACTTTTTGACAAAGGGGGAACTTCTCGTGGACCAAAGAGAGGCAGTCGTGACCAAATGACGAGCATGTTCGTACGTGGTAATCGAACACAAACTATACCGTCGAGGATTCTCCATCCCACTCTTAAAATGTGTCGAAGAGTTCGCAATCCACGAGATATTACGAGAAATCCACGAGGGAATCAACACCCAACACATGGGAGGAAGATTCATATCATGAAAGGAACTACAAGCAGGCTACTACTGGATGATGACGCAACAAGACTCCAAGGAGCATGTCAAGAAATGCGATAAGCGTCAAAGGTACACGGACATGCACCTCGCGCCCCCGCACGGGCTAAACACACTTTCCTCCCCATGGCCGTTCTCCTGGTGGGGAATGGACATCCTCAGACCTTTCGTGCAAGGGATGTACCAAAAAAAATTCCTAATCGTGGCCATCAAATATTTCACGAAATGGATAGAGGTTGAAGCTCTTGCAAAAATCACTTCACACAACATCCTATGTTTCTATAAATGAAATATGCTTTCCCGGTTTGGGATTCCACAAGCACTCGTCACTGACAATGGGACCCAGTTCACCGATCAGAGTTTCCAAAGCTTTGTCACCAAACTCGGCACCAAGCAACACTTCACCTTAGTCGAACACCCCCAAACCAACGGGCAAGCCGAAATCGTAAATAGGGTTATCTTACGATGTCTCAAATGAAGGCTGGGTGAGGCTAAAAGAGGGTGGGTCGAAGAACTCAACAACATTCTATGGGTGTACCGAACAACACCCCACTCAACAACGGGCGGTACCCCATTCTAGCTAACCTATGGCACCAAGGCGGTCATCCCCGTAGAAATATTGGAACCATCCAAATGAACTGAGGTCCCCCTAGACGAGGAACTAAATGAAGAGGCCCTGAGGGAAGAGCTCGACCTAGTCGAGGAAATCTGCTCAGGAGCAGCCCATCATGAAGTCACACTAAAACAACAGACATCCCTTCACCATGACCACAAATTCATAAAGCGTGAATTCTAGCTTGGCAGTCTAGTCCTGCAGAGAAATCAGAAAGATTCCCGCAAAAGGAAGTTGGTAGCGAACTAGGAAGGACCATACCGTGTCCATGGAGCAACGAGCAACAAAGTATACTACCTCAAACATTTAAATGGAGAACCACTACCTCGACCATGGAACGCTACAAAACTGAAACAATATTACAACTAAGTTCTTATCCTACTACGACCATTAGTAGTCGATCATTCCTTTCCAACCGACGATGGGACGAGCTCGGCCATATAGGCATGTTAAGGTACGCACATGGCCTCCAAAAATCAACACCGACGGGTTGCTGTTCATTTCTCGAACAGAATCTTAGCCCGATAGGGACACCTCAATCGAGCTCTGCTATCGAAGTACCCAACAGGCAGAACATCCAGCTCGCGATAGGCAGTTCATGCCATGGGCTTAAGATCCCGACTGCGATCTGGAGCTCATTCCGTGGATCCCTACTCCACCCCCTCGACACATCCTAACATGTGTAGTCCATAATCAAGGTCGAGCATAAATCTTCACGCATGAAAATCACAGATTTTCATAAAATAAACAAGTAAAAAAACAACAACGCACGGATAGCTAGCAAGTGTTCAAGAAGAAACGACGGACATATAGCTAGCAAACATCAACGAAAACATAAAGGCGTAACAACAAAGTAAGAACATTTATAAATGTCAACCACGGAAGCCGACGTTGTCTGAAAATTACAATAAGTCCAGACACTGAATACAAATAACCAAAATATCAAAAATACTAGTCACTTCGAGGAGTGCTCGCTTCGACCTCCACTTCAGGGGAATCAGGAGGGAGAACCAAACGATCATTAATGACTTGGGACAATAACCCAACACCTTCAGTGTTAAGCCCAGGATTCAGAACAGAAAGTTGGGTCAGGGCAGTCTCGAAGCCGCCAGTCAAAGCATCGACGCAATCCGACTCGAGGATCTGGATTCGAGCAATTAACTTCGCCTGAGAATGCAAGTCCGTGAATTCTTCAGGCTCTCCGTCCATGGGCAACATTGTAGCTTTCAAATTGGCAACCTCATTTTCCAATTGTTCCCTCTCGAGCAACAGGGAATCCCTTTCCTCATAAGCTTTGGTAGTTTTTTCTTTCTCCCTCGTTAACTCATCGGCCTGCACACAAAACTTCTCCTTGCTCCGCTCAAGGGCACTTTTTAGCTTTTGTGTCTTCGCCTGAAGAGTCACCTTCTCTGACTCCAATTCCTTCACCAATCCAGAGGATCCAGATCCTTCGCCTTCAAGGACTACGGCCATCTCTGCGACCTTAATCAAATTGACCATCCCGGAAGCCAGGTGCTTCTGTCGACCCTCCTCATCGAGGCGTCTGATAATGCCAGACTCAGCATCAGACACAATTAGAGGGAAACCCTCGAAGAAATCCTTTTCCATAAAACAAGGTGGAAGGTTGAAGGCTCGGGCAGTCACCCCCTCCTCGGCCGCACTTGCAGGTCCACCTTCTGACCTTCTCTTCTTGCTCAGAACAGCCGTGGGTTGTGCGGTATCGCGGGCACCCGATGACCCACTCGAACCATCTCTGGTCGGCTCTGAGATCGGGCCAAGGCGTGTGGGCTGGTGCGGCTTCATGAACCTCTTATGATTTTTCTTTTCCTGGGTGAGTTTCAGTAGTCGTTCACGATGCTCCACCATGTTACCTGCAAAAACAAAAACGATATCCTCGGGTTAGTCTCGTTAGAAAGACATAAAAAAATATCTCAAGAAGTAAAAATGTAACAAATCACACGAGTAGAAACCTAAAAGGTTCACGGCCTGCCCGTAGGTTCGACATTCCACGAGCGCCTTGGTGTTGACCGGGCGCGCCTCGAACGTTGGTTCGCCATCTTCGTCGAGAATGTCATGTCCTTCCCTTGTAACCCACCTCGAGAGAAAGAACTCGTCGATGAATCGAGTGAGGATACCATGGGACTCTTCATCCTCGATACTCATACTGCTAGGAGGGGTGTTTAATGGCCAAGATTATGCTCATAGTACCCGAGCACCGGTGGATTGCCCTCCTCGTCGAGGAACACTTTCCCGTCTTCATTCACTACTTAAAATGGGGCGAATACGACATCCACGGCCGTCTGAGACAATGGTTGCACGATGTACCATCTATCCTTGAAGTCGCAGACAAAATCCATGTACATCCTAAACAGTATCTTCGACTGCTTCAAGGAAACCCAACTATGTTTGCCACCCCTAGATTGCCGTTGAAGGTGGAAAACCCTAAAAAATAGAGGAATGGTCGCCCCGATCCTCAGAAACCGACAAGTGATTTCGAAAGCCCGAAGGAAGGGGATCGCATTAGCATGTAATTAAGAGGGTTCCAGGTTCAAGTGGTTAAGCACGCCCATCTGAAAATCATTGAAGGGCAAACGAATCCCCAAGTCTTTGAAGACGAGCTTATACACCGGGAAGCGATCCTCCTCGAACTTTGTGCATATCCTTGCCATGGGAGTTGGTCGCAAGCTCGTGAAGTTACAACGAAACCCTTCCATGCTGCCACCATGCTCGACGATGGTATATGCTTCCCTTCTGCTATAACTATAAACTGAAGCTATCCCTCGAGGCTCTAGCTCGACCCAGGACAATGCAGGGTCGTCAACCGTGTCGACCAGATGGAGCCCTTCCTCGGTAGTACTTGTCTCTTCGACATCTATATGCTCAGACGACTCTGGATTATCAGCCATTTGACCTGTAAAATAGAGGGAACCAGTGAATTCGACAACAAAATCACATCCACCCCTCCATCGCGGCACCAGTGAAAAGGGGATGGCTAGGCCCAGAGTAGGTCGACGATGACTCGAGTAGTGAGGATTATACACGACCCACGATCAACGCGTATAACTTATACAAATATCGTGAGATCGCACTATGATGATAATAACGAAACACATATTTCATGGATAACACGGGCAAAGGATAAATACAACGAGTAGATCCATGGATGCTGCGAGGAACATATGAATTTACCGGACAAACTCATGAATTCACCGGGGAGCATATTAATCCCCCGTGCAGAATTCATGAATTTCACGGGGAACAAATGAATATGACGAGCTTATTCGCAAACGTTACGCATGAATATATGAAAGCCCTAAGCAACCCCCCCCCCCTCGGTTACGAAAATCTATAAATCATCAATAAAGCCAATCTAAACAACGATTACCACAGAAAACACTTACTTGAACATAGTAGATGGAGAATACGCGATAGACTTTGCGGCGTTAATGGTTGGGAAAGGCAGTAAACGGTGTTGGTAACTGTTGTACCCCAAAATTATCCCTCTCACTTATCAAGAATTTTCTCACAAGATCTCCTTGGGCTCAAGACTGCACTAGGGTTTGATCAGCTCAAGGCACCTCCTTAAGCATTGATGACCAAAATTAGGGTTTGAGATTGCACAAGGATATTTGAACTTCCAATGCCCCATATGACTTTCATGGATCATTATGGACCCTTAAGATTACTCATGTCAAGTTTCAAGCTTTGGATCACACTTTTGATCAGTCAATTGAGCAGTTGACTTAAAAAACCGGTTGTATTGGGTGTGATACGGTGGGAGAACTAACTTGAGGTTTTGCGTTTGTATTCGCACTTGTTCGGTTTAGCAAGAGTCGCCACCGACTTTTTATTTTATCCTAAAGGAAAGGTTAAAAAGCACAGGAAAAACCTTTTTGAGATGTTTCGTGGGTTCGGGGGGTAGATTATGAAAAGGGAAGGTATTAGCACCCTTTTCATCCATGGTTATCCATGGGCTCTTAGTTACTTGGTTTAGATCACTTGCCTTTGATTTTCAATTGCTTGAAATTGTGGTGTGTGTGTGTGTGTTTTGAAAATATTTTGAAATAGACGCCTTGTCTAGGCAACCATTGTAATGACTCGTGTTTGAGTGTTTTACAAAGGTGTGTATCTTTTCGAAAAGATGTTTAAAATGTTTTTGGAAGTTTGTTTTTGAAAGTGTTTGTGGAGTGTGGTTTGAAAAGTAGGCAAACGTTTTTGCAAGTTTGATCAAGTAACTAAGAGTTGTCTACCCCTAAATTTACTCAAAGGTTTTTTCTATGTTTTAACCCTTTTAACAATTTTGTTCCACCATTGTATTTGGTGGACAATCTTGCGTTAGGATGTTTAACGGGACAGGCGCGGGTCATCGTATGGACCATGAATGCAATGGTGCCAAGTGTCTTTGGCAATTTGCTTGAAGGGACTATGATCATTTTGATTAGGCAACTTTCGAAAGCGTCATCGAGGGACTATGATCATTTTGATTTGTTTTGTTTTGCCAAAGATACTCAACATGCAAGCATGGCCCATTTTGGAAGGCAACAAGCGGGATTACCCTAGGGGTGCAAGTGTGATTGTGTATTGATTTCATGTATTTGTCTTGTATTAGGTTATCTAGCGTTTTATTTTATGTACATACAAACCCTAGGTCTAACCATAGTATATTTGAAAGCGATAAATTGCGGGAATTTAAAGTCTACGCTATTACAAATAAGTATCCGGGAGTGGGGGTACAAATTTACAAATGGGGATGAGACTTAAATAGGAGAGTAATGTCCAAATAATTACAACCAAATCGAATCGATCTCAAATGTAATATGTATCAAATGTACGAAAATAAGCAAATGTATAATGTAAATGTGAAATGTGTCAATGTATTTGTGTAAGTGTATGATTATTTACAAGGTGAGAAAGTGTACTTATTAAGAAACTTAAGTATTGTTTATTTATTGATATTTGTTAATATATACAAGCAAAACAAATTTTAATAAAAGAAAAGGTGTTTTAAGTTTAAGAAAAAGAAAACATTTTAAGTTTAATGTCTTATGTTAATATCTTTTTATGTACAAAATGTTTTAGTTAAAAAAAAGAATATTCAACCTAAAATCTATATTTTTATGCATTTTTTATAAATGTTTTAAATAAGATTTACATTTAAATAAAAAGATTTTTAATAAAAGAAAAGAAAAAAATGTTTTAAGTTCTATGTATTAATGTATTTTAGTATTAATGAAATATGTTAGTAATATTATTATTAAAAAAAGTTAAGTTATGAATGAAAATTAAGAGAAGATTAAGAAGTGTTTTGTTAATAGAAAAGAAAAGAAGTTATGTGGGCCTTATGCTTATCCTTGGCCCAAAACAACATTTTGAAAGAGAATCAGCAGGGGGTGTACGTCAGATTGGAGGGGTCAGGCGCCAAGTCATTGGGCTTAAGGCTTGTTAGTGGGACAAGGCCCAGGCACGTTGGACAACAATTTTTGTTTAGGGTTTCAGGGTTTGCTTTCATTTGGAAATTAGGGTTTGTGACATACAGAGGCGCGGCGTTCATTACCTTCGTCTTCTTCGTCTTCTCAAGCAAGCCTCTGAGTTAACTCCTTCGCCCATGGCCACCAAGCTTCCCCCTTCGTCCCCTCTTCCCTCCTTGGTCCAGCGAAGCGAGATTAAAAGGTGACGGTTTCTGTTTTTTAACGCATTTAGAGTTTCAAATTTTATATGTTGTTGATTTCTCTTCCTTGCATGCTTAGTTTTGTGTTCTGATTTTGTTTATGTTGTTATTTGTTTTCCATTTGAGGCGCGTAAAAAGGGAGGGAAAAGAAGTACTACCTTTATTGGAGACGGAGGAGGATGAATCGGAGGCGCCCTGGGACGGCCGGAGGCGAGGGATAACACGTGATGTTTGAGCTAGCTTCCTGGTATCTTTACCTTTTTACCTCTTTGTTGTTGATTTGATGATGACTATCTGAAAACAACTTCTTTATCTTCTTCTCTTTTACTTCTGGTTGCTATGCTTGATACATTTTCAGTGATGATTTATCTGAGATGCCTTGTGTGATCGGTGGATTTAGAACTGACTGTTTGACGCTGGTTCGCGAAATGTCGCGGTAAGCAAGAGTCGCCACCGTCTTTTATTTTCTCCAAATGGAAAGGACAAAAGCACAGAAAAATTCCTTATAGAGATTGCTCTCGGTTCAAGAGGTAGGCTATAGAAAGGGAAGGTGTTAGCACCCTTTCTATCCATGGTTATCCATGGGCTCTTAGATACTTGCTCATTGTGTTTTCAAAAATGGTTTATTTGCTTTTCAAGGTGGGTTTTTAAAAAGTTTCTTTGAAGATTTCAGTTCGACTCTTGTATCTGTCCTCAAGAGTGTTTGAAAAATTGCTTTCGAAAGCTTTTTGAAAAGGTGTCGGTGTGAAAAGTATTTTTTGATTTGTTTTTGAAATTAGAGCAAGTATCTAGAGTTGTCTACCTACCCTAAGGAATTCGTCTGTGTAAATGTCCTTTAAAGTAGTGCCATCCCACCATTGAGAGGTAGGTAGCACCACCGTTGGAGGTGTTCGGGTCAATTCGAGGTTCGGGACATGGTGATCACCAGAGCAATGGGAAGACACCTTAGAACCTACCCTCATGCCAGGTTCCCGGATCATGAGGACTTACTAAGACATCCTCTACTCGACGATCACCTTTCGAGGCAAGGCAACAGTGAGGCGTACCCTAGGGGTGGTGTGTGTGATTTGTGTGTCGTTTTCATTTGCATTTATCTTGTCATGTTATTGGTGTTCTAGGCTTGTTTTTATTTTTGTCCATACATTCTTTCATGCTTTGATTTAGCAGTTAAAAATATTGCGGGAAAAGTAAATTCTAAGCTATTACAAACGGCGCGGGTCCACATCGCCAAAATTAAACCAGGACCCGATTTGACAGAAAATAAAGAAGTAAAAGAAAATAAAGAATTAAAAGTGCGAGCAATTATTTACACGGCTTTGGGAGAGATACATAAATATTTAAGCGAGATAAAAGAAATATGCGAATTAAGAATTAAATCGAAACGAGGGCGTTGGACCCTTTTTGCAAAATTAAAATTACATGGAATTAATTAATTAAAAGGAAAGGAGATTTTTTTGGCATTTTTTATTATTTTAGGACTTAAAAAAAAAAGAGAATTAATTAAAATTAAAATAAGATGCAAACCCTAATCCTAATTATTTTTAATTTATTAAGAAAATATTGAAGTTTTTAAACCTAAATTGACCCTAATTTTTTTATACAAATTTAATTACGAAAATAAATAAAATAAATAATATTGTTTATGAAAGAGAAATAAAAAGGATGAAAAATTATTAATTAAACCCTAATTCTACATTTTTTAGATTTTTATTAAAAGTATTAAAATTAAAACCTAATTTACACTAAATTTAATTATATACATTTATTTATGAAAATACTAAAAATAAAATATTTATTGTTTTTTTTCTCTTTTTCTGATTTTTATGTTTTTTTATATTTTATGAAAATAATAAAGCTGATTAATAAATAATAATTAAAAGAAAATAGAATCAAAATAAAAAAATATGGCAAACCTAGGGGGGTTGTAGTCCCCAACATGGAGGTATAGTTTAAGAATTCTGGCCCATTTAGCATGGCCCTTTTGACTTTTGCAGGACACGTATGATGCATTGACTAGGGTGCATTGTGTTCCTTAGATCTGAGCCTTTGATTTGATCTCCCTGGCTTTATGAATGGCTTGATTTTGAGAGTGTATCGTGGATCACAACACTGAGCCTGCATATGAATATTAAAGGACAAAATATATGGAAAGAATGAAGACCTGGGGCTCGAACCCAGGTCATGCACTTTACCAGCCTTATGCCTTGCCAACCGTTCCAGATGTGCGCTTTGTATATAACATAATAAACAAATAATATAAAACAAAACCAAATCGTTAGTGGACTTTGCGCGCGAGTTTTCAAAAGAGCCAACCAACGTACGCCACGAGGTCATCTTCTTCGTTGTGTTTTTCCTGAAAAATATAATAAAACATGGCAACGGTTTTTTACGCGTTCTCTTAGGCATGCTACTAAAAAATAGCGATTAGCCCTATGACGCTCATAAATTGAGCGCGAGAATAGCTTCCTCTTCGTCCAGACACGCTGATTCCATTCCTGGCATCGTGGTTTGCTAATTTTACAAGACCAAGAAACCCCCAATTTGAAATCTTGTAAACCCTAAAAAATAATAATGGTATCTTTGCACATAGCGCGTAATAATCCAATCAAAGCATATGGTTAGCTTGCAAACTTTATTCTAAACACAAAAATAATAACAAAATGTGTTAACAATGCATGTATGATCGCAACTGATTCAGAAATTTTCTTCACCAACTTCCATGGTGATCTTACGTTTTCTTGAGTAAGGGGCTTGGGGAATGATCGGAATATGTCCTGTAACCTTCAAGGAAGCTAATGGAATGGAAATCTTGGCTTGAAACCACCTACAAGTTAGTTTTCAGAATTGAGTTTTTTGACAAATTTTTCAAGTTTGTGAATGGTTTCTGCGCAGCTTCAATGGTTCAAGGCATTAGGTTTTCGTTCAGGCTTATGTATAGAATAGATTAGGTCAACAAATTTGATCAAAATCTCTTGTATTCATGATTTTTGAGATTTGATTTCCAAGCATTATTTTTTCAAATATTTTCCATGTGCTTTTGTTCAAATCATGATCCAATCAATCCAAATCTTTCCATATTGAATCATGCACGAATTATTGAGTAGATTTCATGCAAAAAAGGATTGAAAAAGTTAGGCTAAATATTTTCCATGTTTTTAATTTGATTTAAATGAATTATTATAAATAAAAATTCAAATAAATAAATAAAAAATGAATAAATACTTCCCTTTGGGCCAAGTGGTCGTGCACATGCCATGGATGATGAATTATGGAAGAAAAATGGGCCCATTAGCAATTTTAGGTCATTTGAATCAATGTTGACTTTTCAAAATATCCAAAAATTTCCAAACTTCTACAAGGCATAACTTGCTCAATTTTGAAGCTTTTCTCATGTTCTTTGACATTTTGGAAAGGTATTTGAGTGCTCTAACCAATGCCTTTGGTCCCATGTCATTTTGATTTACCAATCTCAAGTTATGGCATTTGACTTAAAGTCCCTTTTTGTTGACTTTTGAAAATGACCTATAATGTTGAAATTGATAACTTTTTGTGAGAGCATTTCTTGGACTTGAAGTATGAAGATGAGTTGTAGGAAATGTCTTTCTCTTCAAAATGAGCTTTGGATGGAATTTGTCTGATAATCCATGTGGAAGTTATGCTCTGGTCAATTTTCAGTTGACTTTTCCAACTGTCCAAATAAGGAAACTTTTACATCTTGATGATTTTTGAGCCAAGCTTTGAGAATCATGATCAAGCATTGATCAAATGATGTTTGAGGCTTCAAAATGATATGTTGATCAAAAATTTGAACTTTTGACTGTCAAATGACCATTTTGCCCCTACAGTTGACTGTAGTGCAATTTAGGGTTTTGACTGTGCAATTTTGAGCTGAATGTCTTGAAACTTTGTATGAGGATGTTTGACCATATTTGTAGGCATGTGAGACTTGATTGGCCCTTTGGAAACTTCATTTTCTTGACCAGAACCAAAACCCTAATTTTGACTGTTCAGGAGGCTCTTGCACTGTGCAATCCTTGGGGAACTTTGAAGCTTGACTTGGCAATTTCTTGAAGAATATGGGAGGGCAAATTTTGGGGTACAACAGTTGCCCCTGTTCAATCTTCTTAGACCTGAGGATGCAGATTGGCTGACGTGCCTTTCGTAATCCGAGGGTAGAAGATGATTGAACACTAGAGTGCCCAGAAATTTGCGCTCACATAGTGGCAGTGTGATGGGAATGGGCTTATAGATGCCATTTGGAGATTTATGAATAGGATGATGGGCTTATAGATGCCATCTGGATGTTGATCGCATAAGAAATTCCTTAGCGAGAACTTGCGTACCTGCAAAACAGAAAATGATTACCTGACATGTTGCAGGAGCTGTTTTCAGATGCTTGGTATAGATATGTCCTGACTGGTTACAGGAGCTGAGTCTGGAGCTTCACAAGATGATGAATGAACCAGGGATGGTTACTACCTTAGCATGAATGGTAAGAGAACCTTGGGTGACTTTAACTTCAACAACGCTCGTTGAGAAAATCTTGGTGGGAATTACCATCTTCGCAGTATCGGGAAGAGAACCAAAGGAAATTATAATCTGAAAGGGAATTACATCTCACGCACCGTCGGGGAGAGAACCAAGGGAAGTTATAACCTAAAATGGAATTACATCTCACGCACCATCGGGGAGAGGACCATAGGAAATTATAACCTAAAAGGGAATTACATCTCACGCACCGTCGGGGAGAGGACCATAGGAAATTATAACCTAAAAGGGAATTACATCTCACGCACCGTCGGGGAGAGGACCATAGGAAATTATAACCTGAAAGGGAATTACATCTCACGCACCGTCGGGGAGAGGACCAAAGGAAATTATAACCTAAAAGGGAATTACATCTCACGCACCGTCGGGGAGAGGACCAAAGGAAATTATAACCTAAAAGGGAATTACATCTCACGCACCGTCGGGGAGAGGACCATAGGAAATCATAACCTGAAAGGGAATTACATCTCACGCACCGTCGGGGAGAGGACCATAGGAAATCATAACCTGAAAGGGAATTACATCTCACGCACCGTCGGGGAGAGGACCAAAGGAAATTATAACCTAAAAGGGAATTACATCTCACGCACCGTCGGGGAGAGGACCATAGGAAATCATAACCTGAAAGGGAATTACATCTCACGCACCATCGGGGAGAGGACCAATAGGAAATTATAATCTCAAAGAAAAACCTAAAATGGAATTATCATCTCATGCACCGTCGGAGAGAGAACCAATAGGAAATTATAATCTCAAAGAAAAACTTAAAATGGAATTATCATCTCATGCACCGTCGGAGAGAGAACCATTATAATCTGATAACTTCTAATGAGTCTTCATCAGAAAAATCTGTTGGGAGTCGATTTAGCTGGACTAGAGAAGGCCTTGGACTGGATAAGAAATCTTTGGAGTCGATTAACTGAACCGGTCTAGGTCTTGAAATATGATTGAGAATTTAACTGAATCTTTCCTGAAAGGTAAAAGTCAGTCATATGCAATGCATGATATGGGTCAAGCAATGATGTTCTCAACATAAATGAGATTTGTATGATATGATGCGTCTATGCATGCTATAATGATGTATGTGATGTTTAGGAATGTATGTTTTCGTCTAGGAAAGTAAATCCTTGACGGGTGCCGGGAAGTCACTCCTGGGCTGATGTTGAAGAACAGATTTTGCTTCCGCTGGGGATGATAGTTGCAAGAATACCGGTAGGAGAAGGTAACTCCGTTGGGGGATAAGCTTGGCGAATGGAAGATTCTGCGGGGGGGAAAATACTCTAGCGACCATGCTGGGAAGTGATACTCTGTGGGGAGAGGGATGCTTTTGCTGAATTGTTGATAGTAACTTGCTGAGGATATCTTTGTTGTATTGGAAGTGCTAATAGACTTCGCTGGGGGTAAGAGGATTTCGTCGAAGACGCTCTTTCCGTGGCTTTTGGCTGAGGATAACCCAGTTATATCCTGTTAAGGAAATAACTCTTTGAATAAAGTCGGACGACGCGTTCGTGGTCTGCGAGGGATAAGCTTCTAGAATCTACTGGGGATAAGCTTACTGCTTGGGGAGATAAATTCCAACTTTCCTGGGGAAACTGGATTGGACTCTTCTGGGGAAGTTTTGACTGCGGGGAAGTGATTCCTTTGAATATTTGATATGCCGCCGGGGAACAATCTTTAGACCAAGACTGCCGGGGAATGTTGATATCTGCTGGGGGATACCCAACTTTCCTTAAGGCTGACTGTAGCTTTGCTTGGCGAGAGTGTACTGACTTGCTGGCTCACTCTCTAGGGAATTAAGATATTTGGTTATGTTCTTTAGCTGAGCATACCTTGGTACCTTGGAGGATGGAAACAATCAGATTGCTTAAACCACCCGTTATTGCCCCTGTTTCTATGGGGGAGGCACATGTGGGATGCTGATAATTGTTGAGGGTCAAACCTTCTTCTGGTAGGCAGGTGACAAGATGACAGGACATAGTCGTACGCTTTGATCCCTAACTTTTGCCTGGACCGCCCTTTCGGGTTTTCAGTCCACCGGGATACCCATTTTTTGCCCAAGCCGCCTTTTCAGGTTTTCGACTTGCCGAGTGTACAGATTTTTTTTCATTTCATCCCTCATTTTGCCCGAACCCTTTTGGTTCGCCGGGAAGCCCTTATTTTCGCCTAGGTGTGTCAACCTAGCGAGTCTTTGATTTTGCGTAGTATTCTTTTCGACTATGTCCACGTTCTCAGAGTGTAGGGAGTTGCCCCTGTCAGAAGTGTTTTGTCATGCCCCCGAAGGTGTTTGATCAGGCAAGATTCGTTGCTGGAGTGCCCCAAGTGACTCAGACGGAGATTTGCCCCAGGTTGTTTGGCCTTTGAGAGATTCTCCGAATCTTGATTGGACTGCCCCAGATTATGGACAATGATCATGCCGTGCCCCTTGATTGGAGGTACTTCTGTTCATTAGGCATTCGTCGTGCGAATTTCTATGTTGTTCAAACAAAAAGTCATATGCAAACAAAGTTATGTTAAAAATGCAAAGCTCATGTCTGTCTTGAAGATTTTAAAAATGCATTCTTTTTCATAAAACAAGTGAATGTTTGTAAAACATAATGTCAACTCCGTATTTACCGTAAGCCTTAAGGAGTCAGGATACCTTTCGTAACAGTACGCTTTCGAACTAACCCATGCTTCAGCTAGGACTTTTAAGGGTTATAACGTGGCTTGGTTCACGGTTTAAGAAACAAAGGATAAAGGCTCAAATTATTTGTACCCACCCGCTCTTCGTGATGTTCTTCAATCCTAAACCCAGCTGATCGTGCGTTAGACCTTGTTTGAGTCTTTGCTCTGATTTTCCGGTGATGATTCGGATGTTGACAATTTACTTTGAATAGGCAGTCATTTTTTGTCGAGGGTTCGTAGGACCTCTTTCTTTTTTTGATTTTTGTTATCCCTTTCTTTTTTGCCTGAACTGTTTCCCTTTTTTGGAATTACAGTCAGCGGGATGCCCCAGTTTTGTAAGTCTCCTTCATGGTTTTGACTTTTTGGGCTTTTCATTTGTGATATATTTTTTTGATAATGACTGCCCTTCTTTATTGATCATTCGGAACCATCACTGTCTTTCTTTGTTTTGTATGGATCTTTCTTTGATGCTGTTCATTATGCACTTGGATCAACTGAGAAAACTACCCTGCCCCAGGTTATGATTAAGGGTTTTAAATTTCGAAAAGAAAAACTCCTACTTCTTTGGCTCAGAGGGGTTGACGAGGGATTATCATCCTTATAACTCCAGCGTTTAGGGATTGAAACAATGCATGTACCTCATCAGCTAGGTCTATTCAAAAGCATACTGTACATTGTGGTATCGTTTTCGTCATCCTCCCTCAAGAGGCTTAGAATTATTATTTAAGAGTTGATCCTCAGAAAAAATATGAAAATAAATTGCGTATAGTGAATACGAATATATTGCTTCAAAGCAGACATATGCGATGCATTAATGAAATAACAATGTTTAACAATGAGTAAATGTTTGAACAAAAGAAAACTGCAACTTGAACATTCGAATGAACAAAAATTCTTCTCATCTTCGGGCTTGTTACTTCAAATGGTGCCTCCTATAGGGATGGTAGAAGCACTCAGCCCGACCATCTTGGGTGAATTCCACAGCTCCTTCCTCAATCAGGTCCTGGATCTTATTTTTCAGAGTCCAACAATCCTCTGTAGCATGCCCCGGGCTGTCAGAATGATAAGCGCAGTGAGCGTTGGGGTTATACCTTGAAGGTGTCCTGTTGGGATTCTTAGGAGGATCCTTTAGAGTTACCAAGTTCAACCTCAGCAGTTGTTGTAAGGCTTGAGGCAGCGATACGTTGAGCTTGGTGAATTGCCTTTTGGGCTTGTCTGGTTGTTGAAGCTGGTGAGGTTGATACTGAATTGGTGATACTGAAGCCATATGAGGAGCTTTCTCCTTGCCTCTTTGTCTCAAAGATGGTTGAACGATGATTGGATTTTTACCCTTAGACGTTGCCCCAGTTGGTTACCCTGAAGCAGTTGGTTGACGAGAAACCAGAGCTCGTCTTGTCTTTGGGCTAACCCTTGAATAGCAGTCACCTGCCCCAGCATCTGGGCTTTCAATGCATCCGCCTCAGCTTGTAGGTGTTTCAGCCTTTCATCCTCAGCACTGTTCCTGACAAAGGTCTCCATGAGAAGTGTCCTTAGCTCATCCTGCCCCTTTGATAGATTCAGGAGGATTTCCCCGAACCGAGTCTCTTGAGCAAGATAGTCCTGGTTATCTGGTTGGAAGGCCATTGCTGAAATAAACAGCGAGAAAGGTCAGTGACCTGCAACAAAGATACCTGTTATGCAATGATATGTATGATATGCATGCAATGTTTTCAAGGACCTCGCGGGGTAAACAAGAAAATTTGTTAGCATTGGAATTTATAGCTTGCTTGAAGGACACCCATGTTGTTGAGAACTCCTCTTCAAGGGTCAAAGGCTCACCATATCCAGTGGGTCATAGCCTCTGACTTTAGTCATCATGTTGGTTTTGATTTCCAAACAACCTTGGTTAGGGGAACCTTCTTCAAGAGTCAGAGCTCACCATATCAAGTGGGTCATAGCCCCTGACAACCTTGGCTAGAGGAAAATAAATCCTCTTTGCCTCTTGCTAGATGTTTGATTTATCATGACTTGCATCACAAGCCCTTGAGATCCTTGAAATGGGTTAGGATGTATGCAATGGTATGATGTCATGCTATGCATGGGGTGATGTAGGTAAACCCTGTTATGAGTCCCAATTAAGGACTATAGACAAACCCTGCAGGAAATTCAGTATACTTTGTTATGAGTCCCAATTAAGGACTATAAACAAAACCTGCAAGAGACCTAGTAAACCCTGTTATGAGTCCCAGTTAAGGACTATAAACAAAACCTGCAAGTAGCTTATGTGTCAGATAACATGCATGCAATTAGTCAAGTACGAAGGCACACAAGTCACACAAGAGAAACCCTTAGAGTTTAGGCCAGCATGAGGTCTAGGTGTTACCCTCTTTCAGTTGGTTGGTTCATACCTGTCCTAATCAAAAGTAATCGGGTTCTTAGAGGATCCCAATATCATTGACTACCCTCAATCGGTCATAACTCCAGCATCGCAATCTTTTCTTGCAGCCAGAACCATCACGAGAGTTTAGCCTCAATGGGCGTAGCATACTGCTACTATTCTAATGGCCAAGTTGGGTCATTTAAGGTTCTAAGGTCTGTTGGTGCTTAATGACTCCTTGGAAGACCCATATTCTCCCCGTTTCAACACGAGGGATATCGGTACAGACCAAGGCGCCACACCAACGTAGCCACTGCTTCACCCATGTCGGTATACGCCGGATAGGTCCCTCACAGCTTATGCTACCTAAACAGGGTATCCCCAGATCCGGGTTAGGATCTATGTAACTCCGATGCAACCCACAATAGTAAAGCAAGCAAATCAATACAATTGAAAACACAGTTATGAACTAGCCCTAAGGTACACCTCACTTTAAGTTTAAATTCCCCAGCAGAGTCGCCAGTTCTGTGATCGGTGGATTTAGAACTGACTGTTTAACGCTGGTTCGCAAAATGTCGCGGTAAGCAAGAGTCGCCACCGTCTTTTATTTTCTCCAAATGGAAAGGACAAAAGCACAGAAAAATTCCTTATAGAGATTGCTCTCGGTTCGGGAGGTAGGTTATAGAAAGGGAAGGTGTTAGCACCCTTTCTATCCATGGTTATCCATGGGCTCTTAGATACTTGCTCATTGTGTTTTCAAAAATGGTTTATTTGCTTTTCAAGGTGGGTTTTTAAAAAGTTTCTTTGAAGATTTCAGTTCGACTCTTGTATCTGTCCTCAAGAGTGTTTGAAAAATTGCTTTCGAAAGCTTTTTGAAAAGGTGTCGGTGTGAAAAGTATTTTTTGATTTGTTTTTGAAATTAGAGCAAGTATCTAGAGTTGTCTACCTACCCTAAGGAATTCGTCTGTGTAAATGTCCTTTAAAGTAGTGCCATCCCACCATTGAGAGGTAGGTAGCACCACCGTTGGAGGTGTTCGGGTCAATTCGAGGTTCGGGACATGGTGATCACCAGAGCAATGGGAAGACACCTTAGAAGCTACCCTCATGCCAGGTTCCCGGATCATGAGGACTTACTAAGACATCCTCTACTCGAAGATCACCTTTCGAGGAAAGGCAACAGTGAGGCGTACCCTAGGGGTGGTGTGTGCGATTTGTGTGTCGTTTTCATTTGCATTTATCTTGTCATGTTATTGGTGTTCTACGCTTGTTTTTATTTTTGTCCATACATTCTTTCATGCTTTGATTTAGCAGTTAAAAATATTGCGGGAAAAGTAAATTCTAAGCTATTACAAACGGCGCGGGTCCACATCGCCAAAATTAAACCAGGACCCGATTTGACAGAAAATAAAGAAGTAAAAGAAAATAAAGAATTAAAAGTGCGAGCAATTATTTACACGGCTTTGGGAGAGATACATAAATATTTAAGCGAGATAAAAGAAATATGCGAATTAAGAATTAAATCGAAACGAGGGCGTTGGATCCTTTTTGCAAAATTAAAATTACATGGAATTAATTAATTAAAAGGAAAGGATATTTTTTTGGCATTTTTTATTATTTTAGGACTTAAAAAAAAAAGAGAATTAATTAAAATTAAAATAAGATGCAAACCCTAATCCTAATTATTTTTAATTTATTAAGAAAATATTGAAGTTTTTTAACCTAAATTGACCCTAATTTTTTTATACAAATTTAATTACGAAAATAAATAAAATAAATAATATTGTTTATGAAAGAGAAATAAAAAGGATGAAAAATTATTAATTAAACCCTAATTCTACATTTTTTAGATTTTTATTAAAAGTATTAAAATTAAAACCTAATTTACACTAAATTTAATTATATACATTTATTTATGAAAATACTAAAAATAAAATATTTATTCTTTTTTTCTCTTTTTCTGATTTTTATGTTTTTTTATATTTTATGAAAATAATAAAGCTGATTAATAAATAATAATTAAAAGAAAATAGAATCAAAATAAAAAAATATGGCAAACCTAGGGGGGTTGTAGTCCCCAACATGGAGGTATAGTTTAAGAATTCTGGCCCATTTAGCATGGCCCTTTTGACTTTTGCAGGACACGTATGATGCATTGACTAGGGTGCATTGTGTTCCTTAGATCTGAGCCTTTGATTTGATCTCCCTGGCTTTATGAATGGCTTGATTTTGAGAGTGTATCGTGGATCACAACACTGAGCCTGCATATGAATATTAAAGGACAAAATATATGGAAAGAATGAAGACCTGGGGCTCGAACCCAAGTCATGCACTTTACCAGCCTTATGCCTTGCCAACCGTTCCAGATGCGCGCTTTGTATATAACATAATAAACAAATAATATAAAACAAAACCAAATCGTTAGTGGACTTTGCGCGCGAGTTTTCAAAAGAGCCAACCAACGTACGCCACGAGGTCATCTTCTTCGTTGTGTTTTTCCTGAAAAATATAATAAAACATGGCAACGGTTTTTTACGCGTTCTCTTAGGCATGCTACTAAAAAATAGCGATTAGCCCTATGACGCTCATAAATTGAGCGCGAGTATAGCTTCCTCTTCGTCCAGACACGCTGATTCCATTCCTGGCAGCGTGGTTTGCTAATTTTACAAGACCAAGAAACCCCCATTTCGAAATCTTGTAAACCCTAAAAAATAATAATGGTATCTTTGCACATAGCGCGTAATAATCCAATCAAAGCATATGGTTAGCTTGCAAACTTTATTCTAAACACAAAAATAATAACAAAATGTGTTAACAATGCATGTATGATCGCAACTGATTCAGAAATTTTCTTTACCAACTTCCATGGTGATCTTACGTTTTCTTGAGTAAGGGGCTTGGGGAATGATCGGAATATGTCCTGTAACCTTCAAGGAAGCTAATGGAATGGAAATCTTGGCTTGAAACCACCTACAAGTTAGTTTTCAGAATTGAGTTTTTTGACAAATTTTTCAAGTTTGTGAATGGTTTCTGCGCAGCTTCAATGGTTCAAGGCATTAGGTTTTCGTTCAGGCTTATGTATAGAATAGATTAGGTCAACAAATTTGATCAAAATCTCTTGTATTCATGATTTTTGAGATTTGATTTCCAAGCATTATTTTTTCAAATATTTTCCATGTGCTTTTGTTCAAATCATGATCCAATCAATCCAAATCTTTCCATATTGAATCATGCACGAATTATTGAGTAGATTTCATGCAAAAAGGGATTGAAAAAGTTAGGCTAAATATTTTCCATGTTTTTAATTTGATTTAAATGAATTATTATAAATAAAAATTCAAATAAATAAATAAAAAATGAAGAAATACTTCCCTTTGGGCCAAGTGGTCGTGCACATGCCATGGATGATGAATTATGGAAGAAAAATGGGCCCATTAGCAATTTTAGGTCATTTGAATCAATGTTGACTTTTCAAAATATCGAAAAATTTCCCAACTTCTACAAGGCATAACTTGCTCAATTTTGAAGATTTTCTCATGTTCTTGGACATTTTGGAAAGGTCTTTGAGTTCTATAACCAATGCCTTTGGTCCCATGTCATTTTGATTTACCAATCGCAAGTTATGGCCTTTGACTTAAAGTCCCTTTTTGTTGACTTTTGAAAATGACCTATAATGTTGAAATTGATAACTTTTTGTGAGAGAATTTCTTGGACTTGAAGTATGAAGATGAGTTGTAGGAAATGTCTTTCTCTTCAAAATGAGCTTTGGATGGAATTTTTCTGATAATCCATGTGGAAGTTATGCTCTGGTCAATTTTCAGTTGACTTTTCCAACTGTCCAAATAAGGAAACTTTTACATCTTGATGATTTTTGAGCCAAGCTTTGAGAATCATGATCAAGCATTGATCAAATGATGTTTGAGGCTTCAAAATGATATGTTGATAAAAAATTTGAACTTTTGACTGTCAAATGACCATTTTGCCCCTACAGTTGACTGTAGTGCAATTTAGGGTTTTGATTGTGCAATTTTGAGCTGAATGTCTTGAAACTTTGTATGAGGATGTTTGACCATATTTGTAGGCATGTGAGACTTGATTGGACCTTTGGAAACTTCATTTTCTTGACCAGAACCAAAACCCTAATTTTGACTGTTCAGGAGGCTCTTGCACTGTGCAATCCTTGGGGAACTTTGAAGCTTGACTTGGCAATTTCTTGAAGAATATGGGAGGGCAAATTTTGGGGTACAACACCTTGTATGTATGCCTCTGAGATGCTGAGTTGCCTTGATCTTGAATATTGCTTCTTTTCTTCTTCTCTTGTTAGCCTCGCCTTTGGAATAACTTGCTTGTATGCTTATTCTGAGTTGTGATATTGGTAGCCCAATGATGAGGATACTCTGAGGGCTTGTGTTGGTTCGAATGTTTTTGACTTTAAGTTGCCTCTGAGACACTTGATATGCTGGTTATTGCCTTGTATGCTTGTATGCTGATATTGATGCTTGCCCCTGTATGTTAACCCAGTGATGACAACAATCTGAGGGTTTAAAGTTTTGATTGGATTTTTTGGATATGTTTAGGCTGAGCAGTTTAGAGCTTGTGTTTGGTTTAGGCTTCAGGCCTTGGCTTGCTTCAGGCTTTGGCTTGCTGTAACAGGTTTACTGGCTTTAGGTATTTAGAGACAGGTTAGGCTTTGTTGGCTTAACACTGTCTTGAAAGGGCTTGGCCTTTGACAAGTTTAGGTTTGCATCAGGTAAGGTTTTGGTGAGGTTTGGAGCTTTGCTGGTTTATGCAGGTTGAGGGTTTGAGGCCTGATGTGTTTCAGACTGATGAAATAGGTTATGGCTTTGGAAGCTTTTAATGCAGGTTTCAAGCTTATGCTGTTTTGAGATTTCTATATTGCAGGCCTGTGTGAGGTTTATGCAGGATGTTTGAGGGCAGTAACAGGTTTAAGCTTCAAGGTTTGGCTTTGTCATGCTTCTTGTTTGGAGGCTGGACATGTTATGTGTTTCAAATGTTACAGTTTTGTTTGTGTTCCCCCCCTACTGTGTTGATGACAATTTGTTTTATATATTTATCCTTAAGCCTCAAACTGCTGTAAGCCTGTCTTCTTTTTCTCTTCTCTCTCTCCAGTACAGATTAAAGCATAAAAATATTGCTTAGATTTGTCCTTATTCTGAAAAGGTAGCAGGCCTAGGAAAATGATGTGATTTGAACATTGCTTGTACTTGTTGTTTTACTCTGCATACTTTTATCTCTTTTTCCAGCTTTCCTGCATCTTTATTGACAGCCTTTTGTACTTCTTGATATCTTGATATCCTTTTGGCAGCTTGGACAGTTTTATTCAGTTTGCCCTTTTGATTTGGTTTAGGCAATTCAGTTTGGTTTGCCTTTGGACTTTGTTTGGCATTTGCTGTTTATTTGGAAACTATGCAGTTGGTTGACAAATTTGAATCATCAATTTGTTTGACCATTTTGAATTTGTGCAATTACAACTTTTGTGCATTTCATGTATTTTTCTTTTGCAAGCATTTTTCATCCCTCTTTGTGAACCGGGAGAAATCTCGTGATTTGCAGAGAGGGCAAACTGATTCCGGCCAGTTGCTTTTAATGATGATTTTTTTTATCTGTCTGCTCTTAATTATTTTGACTGCATTTGACCTCTTTTTCTTTTCTTTTTGTAGGTAAAGATAATTGAGCAAAGGAGCAATGGATAGAAGATGAAGACTTAGGGATTTTTAGGATAGTTTTATTTCAAATTTAATCATTTGTAAAATTATTATTATAAACAAAAATGTAAATAAATTTACCGTTGTTCAAATAATAATTTGTAACAAAACAATTAAAGATGAATAAATAAAAATCCTTTTGATCAATTAATTCCCTTTTTTTTAGCTGTCTATTTAATTACTTATAAATTCTTAAATTATAATAAATGGAAATAAATTCCAATTATCCTAACTTAGAATAAATAAACAATTAATAAACACTGTGGTTTTAGCATCGATCAAATAATAAACCTGGCGTTTCAAATAGCCACAACAATGCACAGTCAAATCAAACAAACGTCCATATGCCTCTTTTCACTGATTTAGTCAAACACTGCAAACTCAATCCAAATGCTTCAGTCCAAATCTCAGAGTAAACTGAAAAAAACTGTAAAATTAATTCTTTCTGAGAATGCGCACACAAAAACCCTAGTTCTTGATTAAATGCCAAAGAAACGTTCGCCTGATCAAAACTTTCGCCAAAATCAATCAAACCCTAATAATCCGCTTGAACTGTTCCAGAGTCCATGAAAACCCTAATTTTGTCTGACTGATAAGAAAAGTCTGTTTGACTGATTCTTACGCCAATCTGAAAAGTCAGGAAAAGCCCGAGGCTGTGATTTCTTGTGGAAAAATACGAGGGCAAATTTTGGGGTACAACAGTTGCCCCTGTTCAATCTTCTTGAACCTGAAGAGTTAGATTGGCAAGTTTGCCTTTCGCGACTCGAAGGTAAAAGGAGATTGGACACTAGAGTGCCCAAAAATTTGCACTCGGTGATGTGATGGTAGAGGAAATGGGCTTAAAGATGCCATTTGGTGATGGGCTTAGAGATGCCATCTGGAGATGTGACAGAACCTTGTCGGGAATGGGCTTATAGATGCCATCTGGAAATGGGCTTAAAGATTCCATTTGGAAGTTGCTGGTAGGTGGATGGGCTTAGAGATGCCATTTAGCGAGAACTTGCGTACCCGAGAAAGAAAGATAATTTCCTGGCCTGTTACAGGGGTTGATCTTCAAACTCTTCATGCAGATATGCCCTGGCTAGATACAGGTATCGAATCTACAATCAAATGCTCACAGATATGCCCTGGCTAGATACATGTATCGAATCTGAATTTGTCGTCTACAGATATGCCCTGGCTGGATACAGGTGTCGAATCTGGAAATTGTCGTCTACAAATATGCCCTGGCTAGATACAGGTATCGAATTCTGAATTGTCGTCTACAGATATGCCCTGGCTAGATACAGGTGTCGAATCTGGAATTGTCGTCTACAGATATGCCCTGGCTGGATACAAGTATCGAATCTGGAATTTGTCGTCTACAGATATGCCCTGGCTGGATACAGGTGTCGAATCTGGAATTGTCGTCTACAGATATGCCCTGGCTGGATACAGGTATCGAATCTGGAAACTCTTCATGCAGATATGCCCTGGCTAGATACAGGAGTCGAATCCACAATCAAACGCTCACAGATATGCCCTGGCTAGATACAGGAATCGAATCTGGAATTGCGATAGTTGATAGTAATCATCTTTGGATTGTCCTTTTTCCTGAAAAGGCAAGACGTCAGTTGTATGCAATGTCATGATGTATGAGATGCATGATGTCCAAAATGAGATAGTGTTGTATGCACTTTATCATGTATGTAAGCAGGATGTATGAAATGTGAAATGTCTATGAATGTATTTTCGTCTAGGAAAATAAGTCCTTGACGAGTGCCGGGAATTGAATCCTGGGCTGATGTTGAAGAGTAGAGTTCTTTGTTTCTGCTGGGGATGATGGTTGCAAGAATAAACCGGTAGGAGAAGATGACTCTGTCGGGGAATAAACTTGTTGGAGAGATTACTCTGCGGGGAATTACTCTGTGGGAAGAGATACTTCGCTGAGGTTTTGATGAGAGCTCCGCTGGGGATTCCACTGATAAGTTATGTTGGGGAATTTAATGAACTCTGTTGGGGATAAGAGAATCTTGACTGCTGTCGGGGAAAGTGAATTCTTGACTGTTGCAGGGGGAGGCAAGAATCTTTTGATTGTTGAAAGTGAGAAATCCTGGGACCGCTGTTGGGGAATCCGGAGCTTGGGTTGTATGCCAATCTACTGGGGATTCCTGTCTTGAGGAGATCTTCACTGAGGAATATTCGAATATCCTGTGAGGAAATGAGAACGAGAGTCTTCACTCTGCTTGGAGATTGATAGTTGGAAGTTTTAGCTCCGCTGGCGGTTGACAGTTTTGGCTCCACTGGGGATTTTGAATCTTGACTCTGAGGGGAGTTATCTTCTGGAAGGTTCTCTGGCTGGGGATTACAAGAATCTTTTGAGTTTGAGAAGGAACCGGTGTAAGGGTTTCCTGATGATGAGTCCGTGTAAAACTGCATCGTGTTTGGAGCGTATCTGAAAGTGTATCTTCCAACAGGTGATGAAGGAATTGTTGAACACTTTTGACATTCGAATGCCACAAGTGGTGATGAAGGAGACTCTTTATGTAGATAATTTCCTAGCTTGTTACAGGTGTTGATCCACAATCAGTCGTCCACAGATATTTTCCTGGCTTATTACAGGTGTTGATCTGGAACTTAAGAAATGTTGGTCAAGGAGATATTGTCCGGGCTTGTTACAGGTGTTGATCTCTGACCTGAGAAAGAAAGATAGTTTTCCTGGCTTGTTACAGGTGTTGATCTTCAATCTCTTCATGTAGATGATTTCCTGGCTTGTTACAGGGGTTGATCCACAATCAGTCGTCCACAGATATTTTCCTGGCTTGTTACAGGTGTTGATCTGGAACTTAAGAAATGTTGGTCGAGGAGATATTGTCCTGGCTTTTTACAGGTGTTGATCTCTGACCTGAGAAAGAAAGATGGTTCCCTGGCTTGTTACAGGTGTTGATCTTCAATCTCTTCATGTAGATAATTTCCTGGCTTGTTACAAGTGTTGATCCACAATTGATTGCTCACAGATATGCCCTGGCTAGATACAGGAATCGAATCCGGAACTTCAAAAGGTTGCTTACAGACGTGCCCTGGCTGGATACAGGTATCGAATCTCTAAACTCCTCATGCAGACATGCCCTGGCTGGATACAGGTATCGAATCTACAATCAGTTACTCACAGATATGCCCTGGATAGATACAGGTATCGAATCTGGAATTTGTCGTCTACAGATATGCCCTGGCTGGATACAGGTATCGAATCTGGGATTCTTCATGCAGATATGCCCTGGACGGATATAGGTATCGAATCTACTCACAGATATGCCCTGGCTAGATACAAGAATCGAATCTGGAATTGTGATAGTTATTCTGTTGGTGGTTGTAATTTCCAGCAGGTGATGAAGGAATCTTTGGACACTTTTGACATTCGAATGCCCCAAGTGGTGATAAAGGAGACTTGCCCCATGTTCACTGAACTTTTGAGAGATTTGTTGAAATCTTGACTGGACTGCCCCAGGTTAACTGAACTTTGAAAGATCTGCTGAAACCTTGACTAGACTGCCCCAGGTTAACTGAACTTCGAAAGATCTATTGGACCTTGACTGGACTGCCCCGGGTTAACTGGATAGTGACATGTCATTCCCCTTGTTGATAGGAGACTTGTCGTTGGAAGTGTCATCCTTTTGAAGTGATTTTACTCACTGAGAGAGTTTTCATTCCTACGAACATTCGCTGTATGAATTACTTCGCTGTCAAACAAAAAGCCAAATGCAAACAGTGATATTCAAGCAATGCAAAGTTTATGTCTGTCTTTGAAGTTTTGAAAAATGCGTTTTTTAGCAGAAAACTTTTTATAAGACAAATCAACACAAGATTTAGAGCAAAGCCTTACAGGAGTCAGGATACCTTTGGTAACAGTATGCTTTCGAACTAAACCATGCTTCAATTAGGACTTTTGAAGGGTTGTAACGTGGCTTGGTTCACGGTTAAGAAACAAAGGATAAAGGCTCAAAGTGTATTTGTACCCACCCGCTCTTCGTGATGTTCTTCAATCCTAAGCTCAGTTAATTGTGCGTCGCACTCTATTTGAGTTTGGAACGACTTTTGGGTGATGGTTCACACCAATTGAATTTGGGAGACAGTCATCATCTCCTTTTTCTTTTGCAACATTTTTCATGTTGTCGAGGATTTGTAATGACCTCTCTATTTTGATTTTGATTTGTTATCCCTAACTTTTGCCTGACTATTCTCGTTTTTTGAGATCCCAGTCAGCGGGATGCCCCAGCTTTCTCAAGCCTCCTTTACAGGTTTTGACCCAGTGGGCTTTTTTCTTTTTTTTCTCGAGAGATTGACTGCCTATGTAGTAGGGAACCATCACTGTCTTTTGATTCCATAGGAATGTCTCTTTTGATGTCATTCGTTGTATTACGAACTGAGAGTTTGCGACTTCAATGCGCATTTTCTTTTGAATCAACTGAGATACTACCCTGCCCCAGGTTCATGTCAAAGGTTTGGATTTGTTTAGAACAAAAAACTCGTACTTCTTTGGCTCGAAGGGGTTGACTAGGGATTATCTTCCTTATAACTCCAGTGTTTGGGAATTGAAAGAAATGCATGTACATCATCAGCAAGGTCTGTTCAAAAGCATACTGTATGAGATTATGGTATTGTTTTGTCATCCTCCCTCTAAAGGCTTGCAGCTTTTTATCAAGAGTTAAATATCATAAAGAAAGCATAAGAGTAGTGAAAACGAATGGATGAATTCAAGACAAACATATGCAATGCATTAATGAAACAGAGTTTAACATCAACAAATAATTGTTTGAATAACAAAATAAATTACAACTTTGAAAATTCAAATGAAGCGGAAATCTTTCAGTTTGAGCTTTGTCAAATCAGGTGGAGAAACCCTTAACGGAAGATTTTCATCTCGCCGTCTGGCATGAACCTCAGTACTCCAATGTCAATCAGATCTTGAATCTTGTTCTTCAAGGCCCAACAGTCGTCGGTGTCGTGTCCCGGGCTATAGGAGTGGTATACACAAAATGCATCGGGATGATAGTTAGGAGCGGAAGTATTGGGCTTCCGAATAGGATCCCTAAAAGCAGTCAGATTGATCTCCAACAAGCGCTCCAGAATCAGAGATGACGGTATGTCAGTCTCAGTGAACTGTCTTCCCGATGTATTTTGATTACGCCGATTACCCCGTTGATGTTGGCGAGTTTGTTGACGGGCTTGTGACCCTGAAGCAAGCAGAGGAGCCTTCCCCTTGTCTTCTTATCTGGATGGGGGTTGAGTGGTGACTTGCTCTTCAACCTCAGATGTCTTCCCCAATTGGTTGTTCCGAAGCAGTTGGTTGACGAGAACTCTGAGTTCCTCCTGTCTTTGAGACAAATCCTGGATGAGAGCCATCTGGCCCACTAGTTGTCCCATCACTTGGATCCTCAATGTTGCCAAATCAAACTGTAGTTCCCCCAGCTGATCACTCCTGGCCTTGTTTGAAGTCTCCTGGACCAAGCCCTTTGTGAGGAGATCTTTCATTTCTTCTTGCCCCAGGGACAGGTTTAAGAACATTTCCTGCAGCTGAGCAGTCTGGTCCTGGATATCCTTGACAGTCCTTTCTAGAGCCATCTCTTACTGAAATAAACAGTATGAGAGTAAGGAAACCTGAAAAAGGAAAAACTTTTAAGATGCAATGCATGATATGTGGATGCATGCTTTCAAGGATCTCTTGGGGTAAACACAAGAGAATGTTAGAGGTTGAACTTCGATCTTTGATTGGAGAACTTTGCACCAGTGGATATCTTTCCACGAGAATCAAGCTCACCATGTCAAGTGGGTCAAAGCCCCTGATTCAAGCTGTTGCACTTGATCTTTGATGGCATTTGTTTAGAGGAGAAACCTCTTGCCCTTTGGTAGACGTCTGGTTCAACGTAACCCTGCATCAAAAGAACCCTCGAGATCCTTGAAATGGTTAGTGAAAAAATGCTATGGTATGATGTCATGATGTTATGTACATGCATGCAAGAGCAAGTAAGTGTATATACAGGCAATCATATTCACACAAAGCAAACAAGTCCTTAGGTTTAGGCTTGCATGGGGTTGTAGGTAAGTACCCTCTTTCAGTTTCGTTGGTTAAGACCTGTCCTATCAAAAGTAACCGGGTTCTAGAGGATCTCAATATCACTGACTACCCTCAATCGGTCATAAATCCAGCATCACTATCTTTTCTTGCGGTCGGAACCATCGCGAGAGTTTAGCCTCAATGAGTGTAGCATACTGCTACCGTTCTATGGCCAAGTTGGGTCAATTTAGGGTTCTAAGGTCGATTGGTGCTTAATGACTTCTAAGAAGACCCATATTCTCCTCGTTTCAACACAAGGGATATCGGTACAGACCAAGGTGTCACACCAACGTAGCCACTGCTTCACCCATGTCGGTATACCCCAGACAGGTCCCTCACAGCTTATGCTACCTAAAAGGGTATTCCCCAGATCCGGGTTAGGATCTATGAAACTCCGATGCAAAGCCCACAAATATAAAAGCAAACAAAGCAAGAAATTGAAAACAAAAGGTGATCTAAACCCTAAGGTAACCCCACTTTTAAGAAATTCCCCAGCAGAGTCGCCAGTTCTGTGATACGGTGGGAGAACTGACTTGAGGTTTTGCATTTGTATTCGCACTTGTTCGGTTTAGCAAGAGTCGCCACCGACTTTTTATTTTATCCTAAAGGAAAGGTTAAAAAGCACAGGAAAAACCTTTTTGAGATGTTTCGTGGGTTCGGGGGGTAAATTATGAAAAGGGAAGGTATTAGCACCCTTTTCATCCATGGTTATCCATGGGCTCTTAGTTACTTGGTTTAGATCACTTGCCTTTGATTTTCAATTGCTTGAAATTGTGGTGTGTGTGTGTGTGTGTTTTAAAAATGTTTTGAAATAGACTCCTTGTCTAGGCAACCATTGTAATGACTCGTGTTTGAGTGTTTTACAAAGGTGTGTATCTTTTCGAAAAGATGTTTCAAATGTTTTTGGAAGTTTGTTTTTGAAAGTGTTTGTGGAGTGTGGTTTGAAAAGTAGGCAAGCGTTTTTGCAAGTTTGACCAAGTAACTAAGAGTTGTCTACCCCTAAATTTACTCAAAGGTTTTTTCTATGTTTTAACCCTTTTAACAATTTTGTTCCACCATTGTATTTGGTGGACAATCTTGCGTTAGGATGTTTAACGGGACAGGCGCGGGTCATCGTATGGACCATGAATGCAATGGTGCCAAGTGTCTTTGGCAATTTGCTTGAAGGGACTATGATCATTTTGATTAGGCAACTTTCGAAAGCGTCATCGAGGGACTATGATCATTTTGATTTGTTTTGTTTTGCCAAAGATACTCAACGTGCAAGCATGGACCATTTTGGAAGGCAACAAGCGGGATTACCCTAGGGGTGCAAGTGTGATTGTGTATTGATTTCATGTATTTGTATTGTATTAGGTTATCTAGCGTTTGATTTTATGTACATACAAACCCTAGGTCTAACCATAGTATATTTGAAAGCGACAAATTGCGGGAATTTAAAGTCTACGCTATTACAAATAAGTATCCGGGAGTGGGGGTACAAATTTACAAATGGGGATGAGACTTAAATAGGAGAGTAATGTCCAAATAATTACAACCAAATCGAATCGATCTCAAATGTAATATGTATCAAATGTACGAAAATAAGCAAATGTATAATGTAAATGTGAAATGTGTCAATGTATTTGTGTAAGTGTATGATTATTTACAAGGTGAGAAAGTGTACTTATTAAGAAACTTAAGTATTGTTTATTTATTGATATTTGTTAATATATACAAGCAAAACAAATTTTAATAAAAGAAAAGGTGTTTTAAGTTTAAGAAAAAGAAAACATTTTAAGTTTAATGTCTTATGTTAATATCTTTTTATGTACAAAATGTTTTAGTTAAAAAAAAGAATATTCAACCTAAAATCTATATTTTTATGCATTTTTTATAAATGTTTTAAACAAGATTTACATATAAATAAAAAGATTTTTAATAAAAGAAAAGAAAAAAATGTTTTAAGTTCTATGTATTAATGTATTTTAGTATTAATGAAAAATGTTAGTAATATTATTATTAAAAAAAGTTAAGTTATGAATGAAAATTAAGAGAAGATTAAGAAGTGTTTTGTTAATAGAAAAGAAAAGAAGTTATGTGGGCCTTATGCTTATCCTTGGCCCAAAACAACATTTTGAAAGAGAATCAGCAGGGGGTGTACGTCAGATTGGAGGGGTCAGGCGCCAAGTCATTGGGCTTAAGGCTTGTTAGTGGGACAAGGCCCAGGCACGTTGGACAACAATTTTTGTTTAGGGTTTCAGGGTTTGCTTTCATTTGGAAATTAGGGTTTGTGACATACAGAGGCGCGACGTTCATTACCTTAGTCTTCTTCGTCTTCTCAAGCAAGCCTCTGAGTTAACTCCTTTGCCCATGGCCACCAAGCTTCCCCCTTCGTCCCCTATTCCCTCCTTGGTCCAGCGAAGCGAGATTAAAAGGTGACGGTTTCTGTTTTTTAACGCATTTAGAGTTTCAAATTTTATATGTTGTTGATTTCTCTTCCTTGCATGCTTAGTTTCGTGTTCTGAATTTGGTTATGTTGTTATTTGTTTTACATTTGAGGCGCGTAAAAAGGGAGGGAAAAGAAGTACTACCTTTATTGGAGACGGAGGAGGATGGATCGGAGGCGCCCTGGGACGGCCGGAGGCGAGGGATAACACGTGATGTTTGAGCTAGCTTCCTGGTATCTTTAGCTTTTTACCTCTTTATTGTTGATTTGATGATGACTATCTGAAAACAACTTCTTTATCATCTTCTCTTTTACTTCTGGTTGCTATGCTTGATACATTTTCAGTGATGATTTATCTGAGATGCCTTGTATGTATGCCTCTGAGATGCTGAGTTGCCTTGATCTTGAATATTGCTTCTTTTCTTCTTCTCTTGTTAGCCTCGCCTTTGGAATAGCTTGCTTGTATGCTTATTCTGAGTTGTGATATTGGTATCCCAATGATGAGGATACTCTGAGGGCTTGTGTTGGTTCGAATGTTTTTGACTTTAAGTTGCCTCTGAGACACTTAATATGCTGGTTATTGCCTTGTATGCTTGTATGCTGATATTGATGCTTGCCCCTGTATGTTAACCCAGTGATGACAACAATCTGAGGGTTTAGAGTTTTGATTGGATTTTGTGGATATGTTTAGGCTGAGCAGTTTAGAGCTTGTGTTTGGTTTAGGCTTCAGGCCTTGGCTTGCTTCAGGCTTTGGCTTGCTGTAACAGGTTTACTGGCTTTAGGTATTTAGAGACAGGTTAGGCTTTATTGGCTTAACACTGTCTTGAAAGGGCTTGGCCTTTGACAGGTTTAGGTTTGCATCAGGTAAGGTTTTGGTGAGGTTTGGAGCTTTGCTGGTTTATGCAGGTTGAGGGTTTGAGGCCTGATGTGTTTCAGACTGATGAAACAGGTTATGGCTTTGGAAGCTTTTAATGCAGGTTTCAAGCTTATGATGTTTTGAGATTTCTATATTGCAGGCCTGTGTGAGGTTTATGCAGGATGTTTGAGGGCAGTAACAGGTTTAAGCTTCAAGGTTTGGCTTTGTCATGCTTCTTGTTTGGAGGCTGGACAGGTTATGTGTTTCAAATGTTACAGTTTTGTTTGTGTTCCCCCCTACTATGTTGATGACAGTTTGTTTTATATATTTATCCTTAAGCCTCAAACTGCTGTAAGCCTGTCTTCTTTTTCTCTTCTCTCTCTCCAGTACAGATTAAAGCATAAAAATATTGCTTAGATTTGTCCTTATTCTGAAAAGGTAGCTGGCCTAGGAAAATGATGTAATTTGAACATTGCTTGTACTTGTTGTTTTACTCTGCATACTTTTATCTCTTTTTTCAGCTTTCCTGCATCTTTATTGACAGTCTTTTGTACTTCTTGATATCTTGATATCCTTTTGGCAGCTTGGACAGTTTTATTCAGTTTGCCCTTTTGATTTGGTTTAGGCAATTCAGTTTGGTTTGCCTTTGGACTTTGTTTGGCATTTGCTGTTTGTTTGGAAACTATGCAGTTGGTTGACAACTTTGAATCATCAATTTGTTTGACCATTTTGAATTTGTGCAATTACAACTTTTGTGCATTTCATGTCTTTTTCTTTTGCAAGCATTTTTCATCCTTCTTTGTGAACCGGGAGAAATCTCGTGATTTGCAGAGAGGGCAAACTGATTCCGGCCAGTTGCTTTTAATGATGATTTTTTTATCTGTCTGCTCTTAATTATTTTGACTGCATTTGACCTCTTTTTCTTTTCTTTTTGCAGGTAAAGCTAATTGAGCAAAGGAGCAATGGATAGAAGATGAAGACTTAGGGATTTTTAGGATAGTTTTATTTCAAATTTAATCATTTGTAAAATTATTATTGTAAACAAAAATGTAAATAAATTTACCGTTGTTCAAATAATAATTTGTAACAAAACAATTAAAGATGAATAAATAAAAATCCTTTTGATCAGTTAATTCCCTTTTTTTTAGCTGTCTATTTAATTACTTATAAATTCTTAAATTATAATAAATGTAAATAAATTCCAATTATCCTAACTTAGAATAAATAAACAATTAATAAACACCATGGTTTTAGCATCGATCAAATAATAAACCTGGCGTTTCAAATAGCCACAGCAATGCACAGTCAAATCAAACAAACGTCCATATGCCTCTTTTCACTGATTTAGTCAAACACTGCAAACTCAATCCAAATGCTTCAGTCCAAATCTCACAGTAAACTGAAAAGAACTGTAAAATTAATTCTTTCTGAGAATGCGCGCACAAAAACCCTAGTTCTTGATTAAATGCCAAAGAAACGTTCGCCTGATCAAAACTTTCGCCAAAATCAACCAAACCCTAATAATCCGCTTGAACTGTTCCAGAGTCCATGAAAACCCTAATTTTGTCTGACTGATAAGAAAAGTCTGTTTGACTGATTCTTACGCCAATCTGAAAAGTCAGGAAAAGCCCGAGGCTGTGATTTCTTGTGGAAAAATACGAGGGCAAATTTTGGGGTACAACATTGGGGAAAAAGTCAATTATGGCCAATTTATAGTCAAACTTCACAATTTTTGATCCACATCAACATTTTAAACTCATATGTATAATTTTATCAAGTTTGGACCATAATTCCCCAAGAAATTTGATCAAATCTTCAAAAGGGCAAAATGGTCAAAATTAGGGTTTTGATTGGGAAAGGGCAATTTCTGATTTTTGACCTAGAAAATGATCAATTGGTTTAAGGCATGATATTAAGAGTCCAATTGCATCATTTTGAACTAATGACATAGCTCAAAACATTGCTCAAGTTCAATGGATTGACAGATGAATTTTCAGTCAATTGATTAAAAGTCAACTGTATATTGAAAAGTCAAACTTTGACTTTTTGGTCAAAATCAAATGCCAAAGATCACAATTCATCAAAACATGTAAAAATATGAAACTTATTAATCAAGAAATCAAAAAGTCAAGATTTCATTTTGAAAAGTCAAAATTTTCAAACTTAGAAAATTTTCTAAGTGTTGAAAATTTCATGTTTTTTCACAACTTTGAACAAATTTTACACCATGGTGAAAGATGATTCAAGAGAAACTTACAACATGAAAGTTGTAGATCTCCATGAAATCTACAACTTTTCTTTACACAACTCCTTCCAAAAATGCTTGGATCTCAAGTTATAATTTTAAGAACACATGGTCATGAAACAAAACACTTAGTGAAATTTTTGCCCTAATTTGGTCAGGATTTTGACCCAACTTCATGGCACTTTTTCATATAGTTCCAAGGGAAATATTCAAAAGAAATTCAAATATTGGTTGTATATCATATTACAAGCTTTATAAAATATCCAAGAACTCCTTGAGATCATTCTTGAGTAGGGAGAATTAAAGAGATGAAGTTAGGGTTTTATCACTTGAATTACAAGGCATTTTGTGATGAACAAAATTCAAATTCAAAGTTATGATGCATAAAATCTACTTTGCAGGCCTCAAACTTGTTAGGCACTCCATAATTAATTGATTGCACAACTGTTAGAGGTCTTATTTCAAGCATTCAATGCAAGGCCATGCTTTATATCCATTTTGGGAAGAAAGTGCACATTGTCATTTTGATAAAGTGAATTTTTGCACAAAACTTGTTCTTGAGCCTTGCACTTGTTCTCTTCTGATCATACATGTCTCATAACACATGAGAAATGGTTTAGACACTTACAATCACCCATTCCATGCTTGTACTTCACATTGAAACTTGGTTTCCCACTTTTCTTGAAAATCAAGTAACATAGCAAATAGCTTGTAACTTGTACTTCTGACTTGCCAATGCACTCAAGACCTTTTGCTTATACATAGACAAACCATTTGCCACAAAAGACACGCGCGCTTAAGCCCTGAAAACCCCTATAACATAGAATCACCAAAAACACTTCAAAACTTGTCATTTCTGAGCTTTGAAGCCAATCTTCAAATCTACTCGTGCGTTTCTTGGCCTTTTGCTTTCAAAAGCTTCTAAAAAACATACACAAACAATCCCAACACTTGCAGCACCACTGTAACAACTCCATCATTATCCACTATTTTCAAAAACAGAGCTTTGCACTTGGACTTCTCCAGAACTCTTCAGGTACTTTCAGCTCAAGCTAAGCATCCCATTAGCTTCCTGGGAACTTGAGGAAGCTAACCCAATCATTGGAACTCACTGAAAGCCGCTCAAACTCTAAACCCGATACCTCTTGCAAGGTAAATTTTCTAACTTTGGAACTTTTAATACAGGTATCATCAATGATTTATTTGTGAATGAAATATGTAGATATCATTGCCCTAAAGCTAACCATGTCCATAGTTTCCATTAATTTTGCTTGAGCTTAGAGAATTTTAAGATTGAAGTTTTTGAGATTTTTAGGGTTCAGATTAGGGCCAATGAAATTCATGTTTGTCTTTGATCTATAGTTTTAATGGTTTACATTTCTGAAACCGTGAGTAAATTTTCTACAAGTTTCATGTTTACAATTTTCATTTTTGTTGAGATTTAAATGAGATACAGAGCTTTTGGCTGGGCGTGAGGTTGAAGATGAAGTTGGCCTCAGGAACGTGTTTGCCATATGTATTTATTGTTTGATTTATATAAACGGATGTATAGCCACCCCAGTGGTAGAAGCGCGCGCCTGTAACCTAAGAGACCTGGATTCGAGCCCTAGTGGTACCCTTTTGGATTTTTTCACATTTTTTGTTTTCTGACTTTCTTTTTGCACACGACGGGCCTCCTTGGGCCTTGTTGGTTTTGTTTTTTTTTACTTTCTAACCCCCTTGCAGGCTATCAACACCCCTGGCCCAGTTTTTTTTCCTCTTATTTTATTTATTTATTTATTTTCTTGAATATTTTTCTAATATTAAAAAATAATAAAAATATAAAAATAGTAGATTTATATTTTGACATAGTTTATTTATTTTTTCCTCATAAAAAAATATTTTATTTAATCAATACTTTATTTATTTTACTAATTATCTTTGTAAATTTAATTAAAAAAAATAAGTTTTAGTTATTTTCTTTTACACCAATTAAAATATATTATTTTAAAACCAAAAAGACCAAAAATATTTTATAATACTATATTTTATTTTTAAGACAAAATACCAAAAAAATTCCTTTTATAAACTTAATTTATTTTAATTAATTTAGATTAGGGTTTTTATTAATTTCTTTTCCTATGTAAATTTAGGCATACCTTTTATTATTGTAATTAATTATTTTGTTTTAATTAATTAGGTTAAAACAAAATACCTTTTCTCTAAAAAATCCAAACAAATATCCATTTATTTTACATTTCACCTTTTTGTACATTTATTCATTTTGTACATTATATTCGTTTAATTTCTTGTACATTTATACCAATTCAATATGGTTGTAATAGATTAATTAGGTTTATTTTCTTGCAATCCCCATTTACAATTTATACACCCCCTCCCACAACTATTGTAATAGCGTAGTAACTTTAAATTCCACAATTTATCGCTTTATATATAACATGCTAGTAGTTAGAGTTTGTATGGAAAGACTAAAACCAATATTTAGAAAACCCTAATTAAAGACAAAATCAAGCATGAAAAATAATACACTTGCACATAAGCACCCCTAAGGTAAATCCACTTGGTTGCCTTTACAAAATGGCCATATTACCCATGCGAGGTATCTTAGCAAAAACAAGCAAAATATAAGATCATAGTCCCTCGATGACGCTATCTATGTTGCCTTTCAAATGATCTTAGTCCCTAAAATAGAATGCTAATATACCTTTCAACATTGCTAATCATGGTTATACGATGACCCACACCCGTCTCGTTTACATCCAAAGATAGGGTTACTTACCAAATCAATGGTAAGATAACAATGTCAAAGGAAAAGGAAATGAACATGAAAGACTTTTGAGTAGGTAGAATGCTCTTAATTACTTGCTCAATTTCAAACAAAACATCCTTGCTATTTTCAAAACACACACCTACACTTTCAAAATATCTTACAAACTTGAAAAATATTTTCAAAAGATCAAACACTTTGTATACATTCTTACAAACGAGAATCATTACAAAGTTTGCCTAAACAAATGGCCTCTTTACAAAATATTTTCAAAAACCACACAAAGCACAATTTCAAACAAAAGCAAGTGATCTAGAAAGTAACTAAGAGCCCATGGAAAACCATGGATGAAAAGGGTGCTCATACCTTCCCTTTTCATAATCTACCCCCGAACTCAAGAAATAATCTCAAAGGTCTTTCATGTGCTTTTTCACCTTTCCTTTTGGATAAAAGAAAAATCGGTGGCGACTCTTGCTAACCGCAACATTTGTGACCAAATGCAAAACCTTCAAGTCAGTTCTCCCACCGTATCACAAAACTGGCGACTTTGCTGGGGAAAATTATAAAAGTTGGGTTACCTTAGGGTTAGATCATATTTACTTGATTTCATTGTTTAACTTGTATGCTTTACATTATGGTTCTTTGTTTGGGTTTAAATCCTCTACCCGGATTTGGGATACCTTATAGGTAAGTAGCAATACGTTATGGAAACTGTGCGGGGTATACCGACATGGTCTAAGAAATAGCTATGTTAGTGCGGCATATTTATGGGTACCGGTAGCCCTTGAGTTAATCAAGGAGAATAAGGGGCCACTGAGTGATATCATGAAGCACTAATGAACTTTTAGAACCTTTACTTGACCAACATGGCCTTTAGGACATAGTGAGATGACCGGATTTGGTGAAGTCCAAAGTTGGTAGATACTCGATACTACACTCATTGATTTTTGGTTTTTTGGGATATTTCGGTCGCCATTAAAGAGGCTTGTGCTGAAATAATGACCAAGGAAACAAACCAGTGATATTGAGCTCCTTAGAACCCGGTTACTATTACTAGGACAGGTTTGAGCCAACTAAACTTCAAGAGGGTACTTACCCATGAGACTCCATGCAAGCCTAAACCTAAGGACTTGTTTGCTTTGTTTGTGTATATTTACTTGTACATAACATCATGAACATCATAACATCATACCCATTCACTAACCATTTCAAGGATCTTAGGATTTATCTTTGTTCTTGTTTTGTAGGACATGGATTCTATTCACAGGAAAACTATTCAAGTCAATCTTATAAGGATACCTCCACAACTTAAGGAGCTAGCTTCAAGGATTCCATAAAATTCTCCATTCACCGAGAGACATGATCGCCTACTCAACTTGGTCACTTCCAACACCGATGAAGACATGATGAAGGTTCTCTTTCAGTTCTTTGATCCCTTACACCATTGCTTCACATTTCCCGATTATCAACTTGTTCCTACTTTGGAAGAATTCTCCTGACTCTTGAGGATTCCCATTCTTAATCAACTACCTTTCAACGGTACGGAAAGATACCGAAAGCCAGAAGAGATTACTCAAGCTCTACACTTGCAATCATCTAATATCACAACTAATTAGGAAACAAGGAATGGTGTCAAAGGTTTCCTAGCAAAGTTCTTGTTTGAGAAAGCCCAAAACTGTTGGAACTCCTTGGATTTGCAGCCTTTGAGGAAATAATGGCTCTCCTCATCTATGGGATGGTTTTGTTTCCAAATCCTGACCAACTTATAGATGTGAACACCGTCAAAATCTTCATATCCCGCAACCCGATGCCTACTTTTCTAGAAGACGTCCTACACTCTTTTCACACTCACACTATGAGGAAAAGATGTGTCCTTATATTTTGCACTCCTCTCTTGGCAAGATGGTTTACTTTGCATCTTCCCCAATCTGTATTAAAGAACGAGCAAGGTTCAAGGTTGTCACAAAGGTTGATGACGCTCAAACATTCAGATATCCATTGGTGTTCCCGATCTATAGAGAATGTTACTATTGTCGGTCATTGTGGAGAATTCCCTAATGTCCCTTTACTTGGCATTAGGGGAGGTATCACCTACAACCCCTGCTTAGCCTTAAGACAGTTTGGTTACGCCCGAAGGGATGGCCCTCATGAGATGCTCATTCAAGGTTTGGTATTTGACTACAAGAACGACGATCAAGGTCTTTGCCAGAGATTTATCCGAGATTGGAGGATGTTGAACAAGGTAGATAGCAAGACATTGGGGCATAATAATTCCATCCCTCTTGAGCCTTACCTCAAATGGGTACGAACTCGTGCTTAGAGTCTCATGATGCCTTACCCTTCCATTCTCCCGGTAATTATTGAGCCTCTTAAGGAAGGAGATGTTCCATACACTATCCTACATCCTGACATGCCCACCTCTCTTGAAGACTTACAAAGAGATTGGATACAACTCAAGGGGGATCGAGACACTTTTGAAGCCCAATTCTATGCTAGCGAGAAGAATGTTTTGGAACTCACTAAGCAACTTCATGAGGAGAAGACTCTGAATGCCTACATCGCACCAAAGAGGATGCGTACAACCTTTTTATCTTAGAGTTTTTTGTATTATTTTGCCTAAAGAGGCATTCATGTACTTAAGCTTTAATTTATTAATATAACGTGTGTTTCCTTTTTGTTTAAAATAAATTTGAATCTTTAAAATCCTTGAAATCATTGCATATGCATTTACCATTCATGATAACATAAGCGGTTTCTTGCAACAAGTCTCCTCGTCTTTCTACTGTTTATTTCAGTAAGATGGATCTCGAGCAAACGGTGAAGGACCTCCAAGCCCAAAATGCTCAGTTTCAACAGATGTTCTTAACTCTAGCCAAAGGACAAGAAGAGTTGAAGATTTTGCTGGTTGAAGAGAAGAAAAAGAAGACAAAGAAAATAACCGGAGTTCTAAACATGGGAAGAAGATTCCAAGGGGCAAACGACAAGGAACCTAGATTTTGCAACGTCGTCCGATGAGAAATACAATCAAGATGGAAAAGGCAAGGAAGCAGTTGTCCATCCAGATTCAGAAGAGGAAGAAGAGGATTATTCTGAAGAACAATACCCTCCAGCCGATGACAAGTATAAGCATCTAGAAGAACGGTTAAGTGCAATGGAAATCCAAAAAGTGCCTGGATTGGACTTCGAGGAGTTGAGATTAGTATCGGGGATTGTCATTCCTCCAAAATTCAAAGCACCGATGTTCGACAAATATGATGGAGTTTCATGTCCCAAAATGCATCTCCGGTCATATGTGAGGAAAATCCAGCCTCATACGGTTGACAAGGATTTATGGGTACACTTCTTCCAAGACAGTCTGTCTGGAACTCAACTTGATTGGTTTTATCAGTTAGAAAGAGCCAATGTTCATAACTGAGAAGATCTGGACGCCTCCTTTTACAAACAATACCAATACAATGTTAATCTTGTGCCCACCCGTACTCAACTCCAGAGTATGGTCATGGTTTCAAGTGAGGGCTTCAAAGACTATGCGCAAAAATGGAGGGACTTAGCAGGAAGAGTCCAGCCTCCCCTATCTGAAAGAGAGTTGGTAGACATGTTTTTGGGCACCTTGTCTGGTCCCTTCTTTAATCACTTAATTGGGAGTTCATCGGCAGGTTTTACTGAATTGATATTGACCGGAGAAAGGGTAGAAGCCTGGATAAAGAATGGGAAGATTCAAAAATATGTATCCTCTGCTGTTGTAAGGAAACCATTCATTGGAAAGAAATAAGTAGTTGTTGTATATCCTCAGAGAAATCAAGATAGGGATGAACATAGTTCAATGGTGGGGGCTGTCATGATTCCTAAAACTTCACCTGCTCAGCAAAGAGGCAACCAGCCAAGAATGGAAAGGCCAGTCAGACAATTCACCCGAATTAATATGACACTATCTCAAGTATTGTCACATTTGTTAAGATCCAACCTAGTAACTTTGAAAGAAGCTCCAAAGAATCCTAACACAACCTCTCCTTACTATCATCCTAATGCCCACCGCACATACCATTCCGAGAGTCCCGACCATGACACTAACAACTGTTGGGCTCTGAAGAACACATTACAAGACCTTATTGAAGCCAAAGAGATTGAATTCGATGCGCCAGAAATTCCCAATGTCATTACTGCCCCTATGCCCAAGCACGACCGTGATGTCAATACCATTGAAGAAGATATGTTTGTTACTTCAGTTGATGAACTTGTGACCCCACTCCTGACTAGGAAAAAGAACTTGTTAAATGTCGGTGTATTCCCAGGCTATGATGAAAGCTGTCATTTCTGTTTGTCCTCACCAACCAGTTGTCCGTTGTTAAAAGCAGGCGTTCAATGCCTAATAGATAACAAGGAGATTTTGTTCAAAAAGACTTCTGTTCCAACTGTTTATTATAATGATGTTTCCATCGTGACTATTTCCAACCAAATTCTTCCAGGTCTCCACCAAAAGACCCATTAGAATTACATCAGTTCCTAAAGTAGCTCCTTTGATAATTACAATTCCTGGACCAATCCCGTATTCGTCAGACAAAACCGTCCCATGGAATTATGGAGGTGATGTCTACTACCACGGTATTAAACAAGATTGGCTAGCTGCTGAAGATTCAAGTTCTGAGAAAGTTGACTCCGATATCAGTAATATCGTAGGGACTAGCAAGATTACTCGAACCGGAAGGGTATTCTCTCCAGAAATTGCTCCCCCAAAAGCTGTTTATGGACCCGTAATCATTCCTGTTGGTGTTTCTCCTCCCAAGGCTATTCCCAGTCCTACAATCATCTCCACTAATACTCTTGTTGACAAAACTGTTACAATCCCTGTTATCACCCCTATTGACATTCTTGCTGCCGAGACAACCGAGACTCGAGGTAAAGGTATCATGGTTGAGCCTGTCCGGACGAAGGCACAATAAGTGGCTATCCCTGAGACCTCCCAGAAAGAGATGGAGGAAATTCTAAAGATCATAAAAAGAAGCGACTACAATGTAGTTGAACAACTGGGGCAAACTCCATCAAAAATTTCCATGTTGGCTTTATTACTATGTTCCGAGGCTCATGCAAAGGCCTTGGTAAAATTCCTTAAAACTGGCCATATACCTCAAGAAACATCTGCCGATCAGTTCTAAGACTGCGTAGCCAGCTTGACTGCAGATAATGGTTTAGGTTTTTCGGATGTTGATTTAATGCCAAGAGGGAGGAAGCATAACGAGGAATTGCATGTCTCAATCGAATGCATGGGTACGACTTTGGATCATGTCTTGGTTGACATCAATTCGTCTCTGAACGTGTTGCCTAAAAAGGCTCTTGATAGGCTTGACTGTGAAGGATTGACATTGAAACCGAACAACATAGTAGTGAGGGCCTTCGACGGCTCAAAAAGGATGGTGCGTGGGGAAGTGGACATCCCCATAAAAGTTGGAACCCAAACATTTGATTCAACTTTTTATGTAATGGATATTCGCCCTTCATATTCCTTCTTATTAGGCCGACCGTGGATTCACAATGTTGGCGCTGTTACTTCTATGTTGCATTAAATGCTGAAATATCCAATTCAAGGTAAAATCATCACCGTTCATGGAGGAGAAGAATATATGGTCAGCCATCTAAATTCCTCCAGATATGTGGAGTTAGATGGTGAATTTATTGAAACTCCAATCCAACACTTTGAAGAAGTCCCGCAGACTGTGGCAATAACCAAGGCTGCATCTCAAATTCCCAAGATCACAAGACCTCCACTCAAGATGTCATCTTTGAAGGATGCCAAGACAGTGATAGAAGAAGGTGGGTGCACTATTTGGGGCCAACTCCCAGATATCCCATACAAATCTGAAAATTTTGGTCTGGGTTTCACTTCAGGTGCCCAAAAGGCTGTACGTCACGCTCGTGCCGGAGGACCCTTGAAGATCAGCAACCACCAAGTCAGCATCGTGGAGGATGATGAAGACCGCTACAACCTGGAGGATTGGATTTTCCCAACTGTCAGTGGAGGGCTCAGCAAATGGGAAGCTAGAGATTTTGTCCCGATCACTTTTATCCCACAATAATTTGTCTTTAAATTTTGTCGGATCTGTAATATCAAACAATTCAGACTCTTAAAACCTTGTGTCTTACTCGAGGCACAATGGTCCATTTGTAAGGGTTATTATCTCATTTCCATATGACATCAATGAATCATGGACGTTTTTGCATACAAACTTTGTGCTCATTGTTTTTCTTTTTTACATTTTAATTTCTTTCAAAGATAGATATACTCTTAAACACACTCACACTCACAATGCAGGTCTACATCCATTCGGGATCCCATGGGTAACGGTTCTGCTATGGCCTTATGTGACTCCTAAAATCTAATCTACCAAGCCGAAGACGAAGGTGAGGAAGATTGTGAAGTACCAGGGGAACTCTCCAGGTTACTACAATAAGAAGAGAGGACCATTCAGCCACATGAAGAACCAATGGATACAATTAATCTAGGTACCGAAGAAGACAAAAGAGAAGTCAAGGTGGGTGCTAATCTGGAACCCAATGTCAAAGAGCGTCTGATTCGATTACTACACGATTATGTTGAGGTCTTTGCCTGGTCGTATGAAGACATGTCAGGACTTGATGCAGATATTGTAGTACATCGTCTACCTACAAAAGAGGATTGTCCTCCAGTAAAACAAAAGGTCTGTCGGATGCGACCAGACATGTCAGAAAAGATTAAAGAAGAAGTTATGAAACAATTCAACTCCGGATTCTTGGCCATCACCTCTTATCCGCAATGGGTTGCCAATGTTGTTCCTGTGCCCAAAAAGGACGGCAAGGTATGAATGTGAATGGACTATAGAGATTTGAATAGGGCAAGCCCTAAGGATGATTTCCCACTCCCCCACATTGATACTCTAGTTAACAATACGACACAACACAAAGTTCTTTCCTTCATGGACAGTTTCTCAGGCTATAACCAAATCAAGATGGCGCCCGAGGACATGGAGAAAATAACCTTTGTCATACAGTAGGGCACATTCTACTACAAGTTTATGCCATTCGGACTGAAGAACACTGGGGCAACCTATCAGCGTGCCATGGTAGCTCTGTTTCATGACATGATACATCACGAAATAGAGGTCTATGTAGACGACATGATATCTATATCTCAAACAGAAGAAGAGCATCTTGATCATTTACAGAAACTCTTTGAGAGACTCAAAAAGTACAAGCTGAGGTTAAACCCAAACAAATGCACGTTTGGAGTGAGGTCTGGTAAACTCCTAGGCTTTGTCGTCAGTGGTAAAGGTATTGAAGTAGATCCTGACAAGGTGAAAGTGATACAAGAGATGCTTGCTCCTTGTACTGAGAAGGAAGTCAGAGGATTCTTGGGACGTTTAAACTACATTTCCAGATTCATTTCTCACTTGACCGCTACTTGTGAACCAATCTTCAAATTACTGAAGAAAGATCAAGTAGTCAAATGGAATGACGAGTGCCAAACTGCTTTCGACAAGATCAAAAAGTACTTACAAGAACCTCCTGTTTTGATTCCACCAGTCGAGGGAAGTCCCTTGATCATGTATATGACTGTTTTGGAAAACTCAATGGGGTATGTGCTGGGGAAGCATGACGAGTCTGGCCGAAAAAAGCATATTATTTATTACCTGAGCAAAAAGTTTACCGACTGTGAAACAAGATATTCACTGCTCGAGAAAACTTGCTGCGCTCTGGCATGGGCTGCTCACCGGCTAAGACAGTATATGCTGACCCATACTACCTTGTTGATATCTAAAATGGATCCAATAAAATACATCTTCGAGAAACCTGTCCTCTCTGGGAGAATAGCGAGATGGAAGATGATCCTAACAGAATATGACATGCAGTATACTACCCAGAAAGCAATAAGGGGAGTGTACTAGCTGATCACCTTGCTCACCAAGCTATGTAAGACTACCAGTCCATGAAGTTCGAATTCCCAGATGAAGACATCATGATGGTAAACAACTGTGAAGAATTCAAACCATATGACAGACCTGAACAAGGATCCTGATGGACCCTGGTTTTTGAAGGGGCATCTAACACACTCGACAATGGTATTAGTGCTGTACTTATATCTCCTGAAGGATGTCATACTCCCTTTACTTCCAGACTCTACTTCAATTGTACAAATAACATGGCGGAATACGAAGCGTGCATCTTTGGTTTTAAAGCTACCATAGATTTGGGGATCAAATCCTTAAATGTATTTGGAGATTCAGCTTTAGTCATCAACTAGATCAAAGGGGAATGGGACACCAAACACCCCAACCTTATCCCTAACAAAGAACATGTGTTGACATTGATCCCACATTTTGAGAAGATTACCTTTGAGCATTTCCCGCGAGAAGAAAATCAGCTAGAAGACGCACTAGCCACAATGTCATCCATGTTTAAACTTAAATGGGATAATGAAGCTCCCCATATCACCATTGAACGAATGGATGAACCAGCTCACTGTCACGAGATTAATATTGAAGAAGTAGTGGACCGACCTTGGTTTCACGAAGTCAAGAGGTATCTCGAGGCTCAAGAATATCCGGAAGGAGCTTCAATAAATGATAAGAAGTTCTTAAGGAGATTATCTGCTAAATTCTTCCTTAGTAATGGCATTCTCTACAAACGCAACCATGACTCTGTGTTACTTCGGTGCGTAGACAAGGTTGAAGCGGAAAAGATCATGGCTGAGTTACATGAAGGCACTTTTGGCACCTATTCCAGTGGGCATACGATGGCAAAGAAAATCCTACGGGCAGGCTATTACTAGTCTACCATGGAAAAAAATTGTTATCAACACTCTCGAACCTGCCATAAGTGTCAGATCTATGCTGACAAGATGCACGTACCTCCGGTTCCTCTGAATGTCTTAAAGACTCCTTAGACCTTTGCTATGTGGGGCATCAATATGATTGGGGAAATAAAACCAACAACCTCTAATGGACACCGCTCCATCTTAGTGGCCATTGATTATTTTACAAAGTGTGTAGAGGCGGCTTCTTTCGGTTCCGTCACAAAGAATGTTGTAGCCCGGTTCATTATACAAAATCTCATTTGTCGGTATGGTATCCCGAAGAGGATCATCACAGACAATGGTACGAATCTAAACAATACTATGATCACCGCCCTGTGCGAGCAATTCAAAATCCAGCATCACAATTCTTCCCCTTACCGGCCAAAGATGAATGGTGTTGTCGAAGCTGCAAATAAGAACATTAAAAAGATCATACAGAAAATGACATTCACATACAAAGACTGGCATGAGATGCTACCATTCGATCTCCACGGGTATCGTACCACAATACGCACATCAACCGGGGCAACACCCTACTCTCTGGTATACGGCATGGAAGCTGTCTTGCCTATTGAGGTCCAGATCCCCTCTCTGAGAATTATGAAGGACGCAGGGTTGAACGAAGACGATTGGATTCAGACTCGACTTGATCAACTGAACTTGATTGATGAGAAAAGACTCACTGATGTCTGTCATGGTCAAATGTATCAAAAACGGATGATCAAGGCTTTCAACAAAAAGGTCAGATGCCAAGTGTATCAAGTCGGGGATCTGGTGATCATACGCATCCTACTGCCGCAAGGTGATCCCAGGGGAAAATGGACTTCTACATACGAAGGACCATTTGTAATAAAAAGCATATTCTCTGGTGGAGCAATGATCTTGACCACCATGGATGGCGACGACCTGCCACAACCTGTGAACGCAGACATAGTCAATAGATACTACACATAAGAGACCCGCTAGGTTGACACACCTAGGCAAAACAAGGGCATCCCGGCGAATAAAAAAGGTTCGGGCAAAAGTTAGGGATAAAACAAAAAAATTTGTACATCCGGCAAGCTGAAAACCTGAAAGGGCGGCTTGGGTAAAAAAGGGTATCCCGGTGGACTGAAAACCCGAAAGGACGGTCCTGGAAAAAGTTAGGGAATTAAAGAGTATGACTATGTCCTGTTGGATCACCTTACGGACAACCTTTGGCTTCAACTAGAAAACTCGACGGTTCTGATCAATTCAATCAGCTTCAGACAAGGAAACAAATAAATAAGATGCTCAGAGACACGAAGGCTATAGCAGAATGGGAACCCCATGGGATTATTTCACATAGCTATCTTTTCTTTGTATCAAATTTTCTTTTTATGACGACATTCTCTTACTAGAATGTTTGTCTCATTGTACAAAAATACTTACTCAAAGTCAATACAAAGATATCCCGTTGAAAGTGCAAAACTATCTGTTTTTCTTTACTCTTGTGTTTTGTTTACAAAAACGTCCAATGATTTATTTTTGAACATATGCATTTGAATGTAATTACTGTTTACAAATAAACAAAATAGAAAGACAGTCACTGATGGCTTTAAGAGATAGGGAAATCTCTCTAAGTTATTTCCATGAAATCCCCCATAGTGTGCAGTTTAATCCTCAGCAGAATAAAACTTCCAGTTATCAATCCCCAGTAGAAGTCACCAAATTTCTCAGGATTCCCTAACAGGATTTTACAAGCGGTACACGACATTTCCCTTACAACAGAGTTTATTTCTCTAAGAGGAAATCCATCAACACTTCAACTTCAAAACATGAAGACTTACACTCCATATCCTCAGCAGTAGTCAGGGATTTATTTTCCCTAATCCAACAACAGCGCAACAGATTAGCTCACATACGCATACATCACATCCATATATCATAAACATTGATAACACAAATGCATTATAACCATGCATTTCATACAACATGACATTGCATATTATCTAACATTTTACCCTTTTCAGGATAAGATTAATCAACAGCTACCATTAACAATGTTCAAAGCTTTCAGATACAGTTCAGATACGCTCCAGACACGGATGCCGTTCTGATACTCATTCAGATTCAACTTTCAGATACAGTTCAGATACGCTCCAGACACGGATGCCATTCTGATACTCATTTAGATCCAGCTTTCAGATACAGTTCAGATACGCTTCAAACACGGATGCCATTCTGATACTCATTCAGACTCAGCTTTCAGATACAGTTCAGATACGCTCCAGACACGGATGCTACTCTGATACTCATTCAGATTCAGCTTTCAGATACAGTTCAGATACACTTCAGACACGGATGTCATTCTGATACTCATTCATATATAATTCAGATACGCTCCATAAATGGATGTCATTCTGATACTCATTCAGATTCAGCTCTCAAATACAGTTCAGATACGTTCCAGACACGGGTGCCATCCTGATACTCATCCAGATTCAACTTTCAGATATAGTTCAGATACGCTCCAGACACGGACGCCATTCTGATACTCATTCAGTTTCAACTTACAGATACGGTTCAACAATCATTTTTGGATGGCATCTGCAAGCCCATCTCCAACAACTTTCCATCATCTCTCCAAATGGAATCTTTAAGCCCATTCCCTCTACCATCACATCACCGAGTGCAAATTTCTGGGCACTCTAGTGTCCAATTATCTTCCACCTTCGAGTCACGAATGGAAAAACTCGCCAATCTAACTCTTCAAGCCTAAGAAGATTGAACATGGGTAGCTGTTGTACCCCAAAATTTTCCCTCTCACTTATCAAGAATTTTCTCACAAGATCTCCTTGGGCTCAAGACTGCACTAGGGTTTGATCAACTCAAGACACCTCCTTAAGCACTGATGACCAAAATTAGGGTTTGAGATTGCACAAGGATATTTGAACTTCCAATGCCCCATATGACTTTCATGGATCATTATGGACCCTCAAGATTATTCATGTCAAGTTTCAAGCTTTCGATCACACTTTTGATTAGTCAATTGAGCAGTTGACCTAAAAATCAGCTGTATTGGGGGAAAAGTCAATTATGGCCAATTTACAGTCAAACTTCACAATTTTTGATCCACATCAACATTTTAAACTCATATGTATCATTTGATCAAGTTTGGACCATAATTCCCCAAGAAATTTGATCAAATCTTCAAAAGGGAAAAATGGTCAAAATTAGGGTTTTGATTGGGAAAGGGCAATTTCTGATTTTTGACCTAGCAAATGATCAATTGGTTTAAGGCATTATCTCAAGAGTCCAATTGCATAATTTTTACCTAATGACATAGCTCAAAACATTGCTCAATTTCAATGGATTGACAGATGAATTTTCAGTCAACTGATCAAAAGTCAACTGTATACTGAAAAGTCAAACTTTGACTTTTTGGTCAAAATCAAATGCCAAAGATCACAATTAATCAAAACATGTCAAAATATGAAACTTATTCATCAAGAAATAAAAAAGTAAAGATTTCATTTTGAAAAGTCAAAATATTCAAACTTAGAAATTTTTCTAAGTGTTGAAAATTTCATATTTTTTCACAACTTTGAACAAATTTTTCACCATGATGCAAGATGATTAAAGAGAAACTTCCAACATGATAGTTGTAGATCTCCATGAAATCTACAACTTTTCTTTACACAACTCCTTCCAAAAATGCTTGGATCTCAAGTTATAATTTTAAGAACACATGGGCATGAAACAAAACACTTAGTGAAATTTTTGCCCTAATTTGGTCAGGATTTTGACCCAACTTCATGGCACTTTTTCATATAGTTCCAAGGGGAATCTTCAAAAGCAATTCAAAGATGGGTTGTATAGAACATTACAAGATTTCCAAAATTTCCAAGAACTCCTTGAGATCATTCTTGAGTAGGGAGAATCGAAGAGATGAAGTTAGGGTTTTATCACTTGAATTACAAGGCATTTTGTGATGAACAAAATTTAAATTCAAAGTTATACTGCATAAACTCTACTTTGTAGGCCTCAAAATTGTTAGGCACTCCATAATTAATTGCTTGCACAGCTGTTAGAGGTCTTATTTCAAGCATTCAATACAAGGCCATGCTTTATATCCATTTTGGGAAGAAAGTGCACATGGTCATTTTGATAAAGTGACTTTTGCACAAAACTTGTTCTTGAGCCTTGCACTTGTTCTCTTCTGATCATACATGTCTCATAACACATGAAAAATGGTTTAGACACTTACAATCACCCAGCCCATGCTTGTACTTCACATTGAAACTTGGTTTCCCACTTTTCTTGAAAATCAAGTAACATAGGAAATATCTTGTAACTTGTACTTCTGACTTACCAATGCACTCAAGACCTTTTGCCTATACATGGACAAACCATTTGCCACAAAATACACGCATGCTTAAGCCCTGAAAACACCTAGAACACATAATCACCAAAAGCACTTCAAAACTTGTCATTTCTGAGTTTTGAAGCCAATCTTCAAATCTACTCGTGCGTTTCTTGGCCTTTTGCTTTCAAAAGCTTCTAAACAATATACATAAACAATCCCAACACTTGCAGCACCACTGTAACACCTCCATCTATCCTTGAAGTCGCAGACAAAATCCATGTACATCCTAAACAGTCTCTTCGACTGCTTCAAGGAAAGCCAACTATGTTTGCCACCCCTAGATTTCCGTTGGAGGTGGAAAACCCTGAAAAATAGAGGAATGGTCGCCTCGGTCCTCAAGAACCGACAAGTGATTTCGAAAGCCCAGAGGAAGGCGATCGTATTAGGATGTAATTGAGAGGGTTCTAGGTTCAAGTGGTTAAGCACGCCCATCTGAAAATCATTGAAGGGTAAACGAAGCCCCAAGTCTTTGAACACGACCTTATACATCGGGAAGCGATCCTCCTCGAACTCCGTGCATATCCTTGCAGTGGGAGTTGGTCGCAAGATTATGAAGTTACGACGAAACCCTTCCATGTCGCTTCTATGCTCGACGATGGTATATGCTTCCCTTCTGCTATAACTATAAACTGAAGTTATCCCTCGAGGCTCTGGCCTGACCCAGGATAATGCAGGGTCGTCAACCGTGTCGACCAGATGGAGCCCGTCCTCGTTAGTACTTGTCTCTTCGACTTCTATATGCTCGGATGACTCTGGAGTATCAGCCATTTGACTTGTAAAACAGAGGAAACCAATGAATTCGACAACAAAATCACATCCACCCCTCCATCGCAGCACCAGTGAAAAGGGGGTGGCTACGCCTAAAGTAGGTCGACGATGACTCGAGCAGTGAGGATCATACACGGACCACAATCAACACGTAGAACTTATACAAAATCTCGTAAGATTGCACGGTGATGATAATAACGGAACACATATTTCATGGATAACATGGGCAAAGGATAAATACAGCGAGCAGATCCATGGATGCTGCGAGGAACATATGAATTTACCGGACAAACTCATGAATTCACCGGGGAGCATATTAATCCCCCGTGCAAAATTCATGAATTTCGCTGGGAACAGATGAATATCATGAACTTATTCGCAAACGTTACACATGAATATATGAACGCCCCAAGCAACCCCCCCCCCCCCCCCCCCGGTTACAAAAATCTATAAATAATCATCAATAAAGCCAATCTAAACAACGATTACTACGGAAAACACTTACTTGAACAGAGTAGATGGAGAATACGCGATAAACTTTACAGCGTTGATGGTTGGTAAAGGCAGTAAATGGTGTTGGTAAAACAGAGAGTGGAGAGCACGAAAAATTGAATGGAAAATTGGATGTGGGAAATAGGCCCTAAGGCGCTTTATATAGCTGACATGGGATGCGAAGCGTCGCGTCAGGCAGTCCACCAACCGCCCTTTTCCTCGACATCTACACGCTCATGTAATAATGGTCTCTACTCCCTAAGCCATCATTACAGTCCCAAAGGTCACACCACGTGGCGGCACCTTGCCAGCTCTTCTCTCCCCGTGAGTCGAGGAACAACTGGAACATTCCCCAATAATCCTATTCCGACTTCTGCTCGAGTAATCACTCCATCAACACAATAAAAGATCCCCGATTGAGTTATGCTCCTCGTAAAAGTAAAATTGGACTTAAGTCATAGCTCCCTTATCAAGAGCAACGACTTGGGGGGCTCCGGACTGGGCCTACTCTTGGCCCAAGTCCATATGAGGCCTAATCCAACTATGTTGTTTATGACCAACTGGCCGGATCTGCCCTCGACTGTGTCGAGCAATAACTCCCACTCTTTGAGAGGATGCTGCTTTGCCGCACAAGGATGAACTCAGGAAGATGCGAGGAAGAGAATCACCGGGCAAGAGGACCTAGAGAGTATCCTCCAGGCTTCTCCTCGAGCAAGACCAATCATTCCATACGGCCTCATGGCTGGCGGGGATCCTGCACGACGGGCAGAAGTACCCCACGGACATCCTCCTCGTAGGGCTGACTATCAACGCCTCCGAATATCATGGAGTCCACTTGACCCAAAAAAAACCGCATCCATATCCTCCTGGTCATGCGGAGGAATCCATCCAGGTAGGAGACCACATACTGGTCCCCACTACTCACGTAAAACCTGACAGTCTCCACTTTGGACCGACTTGCCCAACCCAATGAGGGGACCTTGACCCAGCGATGGGGGCTATAAATACTCTCTCACTTGAGAGGGTTGATCACTTCTTACTCACTCTTACTTGCTTGCATCATTCCGAATCTCACATTGGCATCAGAGTGTCTTGTAGGTATTCCCTCACCTCACTTTCAACTTTTGCTCGACGTAAGCTGTGACAGTCTATTCTGGTCAGGTACGGTCAATTATGTTCATTTTATAATTAAGTAAATCATTTCAAATTTTACATTTGTATCTAAATACATTTTATATTGCATCAAATGATTTTTTTTCTCACAAATCATCACAATATCTATTTTATTTTAATCAACAATTTACTTTATTTGAGATGACAATTTTTATTTTCAAATCTTAAAATTTCATTTTTCTCCTCCATTTCACATGTCTTTTTTTATATGATTATTTAATACAATTTAATGTATATGATCATTGTTTATTTATAATTCTCTTTTTTCAAATTTACATATGTTTAAATATATTTTATATCGTATCAAATAAATTTATCCGTGCTTCAGCACGGATATTTTATTTGTAAAATACTAAAATTGTATTGGAATTACTAAAATTGCATTGGTTGAATGCAAATAAAACTATTATTTAATTTTTCTTTATTGAAGTAACTTCATATATTTGATTTAATAATCAAGTCTTTATTGAACTATGTGGACACATGAAAAATATCTTTAGCTTTTATATAAAAGAGAGACTCTTTTGTATGTGATACTATATAAATGAAGTGTTCAAAAATATGATTAACTGAATTGTATATATAATTAAACTGAATTATATCATAAAAAAAATACTTAAATAATTAACTGAATCATTTAATTTAAATAATTTAAATTTAATTTAAAACTTATTCAGAATTAATTTTTTTTTATAAATTGATTTAATTATATAAATTAGTTTCTCATAAAAAAATAAATTTTTTTTTGAAAATTTAGAATAAATAAAATTCCGAAAATTAAAAAATATATTTTTTTCAAAAAAATATCTGAAAATGAAAAAAAAAAAATTCTGAAAATTGAAAAATATAATATTTTTCGAATATACAAAATATTTCTATACAAAATTGTTCCTAATATATATATATATATATATATATATATATATATATATATATATATATATATATATATATATATATATATATATATATATATATATATATATATATATATATATATATATATATATATATATATATATATATATATATATATATATATATATATATATATATATATATATATATATATATATATATATATATATATATATATATATATATATATATATATATATTATTTTCAAAAATAAAAAAATATTTTTATTAAATTCAATTTGTGCGGGATTCCATTTGTTCATATCTATCGTCACCATTACCAAAGTGCCAGTATGATCTATTTCTGAACTTTTTTATTTCATAAAAAGATATTTTTTATAAAATTAAAAAATTTAATTTTAAAATAATTCAAAATATAAAATTGGTTTATAATTACAAATTGATTAGAAACTAATTTATAAATATAATTTATAAATGTAAATTGGTTCTAAATTAATTTTAAATTAAATTAAAATCATTTTAACAATTAACTGAATTTTTCTTGAAATGATTATAGTAAAGTGAACTATAAATATGATTTAGTTCGGTGTAATTCATAAACCATAAACACTTCTAATGTAAATACTGAGTATAATGTTTTAGTATATTGAATATATACAATCACTAATATCTTTATAAAGAGAATTCTAACCTAAATACATAAATTAGTACTAGCAACAATAAAAATAACATTAGTAATAGAAGTTATTTACAAAAAAAAAACAAAAACAAATATAAAGGACCTCTATTGTCATTTATTCACTTAGTATCAATTTATACAATCTATTCTAGCACTAGTCATAGGATGCTTATCAAGCTGCATCAACATTTGCATGAAGTTTTCCATGTAAAATGGCCTCAACATTTCACTTGCATTCTATAGAACATGAAAAATTGGATCTGAAAAACATAGGCCTCTTCAATCTAAAACACTAATGCAACCTCTTGTAGCTTCTCTTCCATCCTTATAATTACACCATTGCAATATCATTCCTTTTCCCTCTGATACTTTCTGTGACATCTGTCTCAATTTCTATATCTGACTTTTCACCTTCTTCATCCGATGAAACCACTGTTTTATGATGGAAAGTCTTCTGAATTTTAGTCACCCCCTTTTCCACCGGCTCTATCGCCTGATTTATCGTCATTACAACATCCTTGACTACCTGTTTGTTTGAATATATTACAAAAATGAATAGGATAGTCCTAAGTATTAAAAGTGACGACTAATATAACGAACTTACTCGATGACCGCCTTCAACAACTATATCCTGGACGCTCTCCGTGACACTTGTTCTCGGAGCCTCCACTTGAGTCGTCGTCTCTTTAAACAAAGCTGGTTTCTTCTCTCCCTCTTCATCTATATCCAACTTTGCTTCCATTCTTTCCTCCGTAACTTTTCCGTCTGCAGAAGAAGCGGGAACAAAATGATACGGTTTTGCAGAAAATACAAATACATGAGCAACTGCTGCAATAGCCATCTGCATCACCACCACGGACACGAATTATTACTAGTCTTGCACGAAAAGGAATTGGAAATTTGAGTAGAAAACCACCTACCTCTATACAGATTAAGAAATCCTGCAGCCCAGTTTGTAGTTTTCCGTCGTTCGGTAGCACTTGAAATGTACACAATAGCACAATTCCTACACCTTGCCACCAAGTAGCGAACACTATTGCCTTGAAACTGATGAACTTCGCAAGTGGCTTAATCGGTTGAAGTCTCTCATGAGTAACATTATAGAACTGTACAAGACAATATAATGCCCACATCTGGCTGAAGTTCAATACTACTGCTATATATGGATACCTGCAAAATGATTAGTCGTTAACTATGCAGCTCCGACACCTCTGAACAAATGTCGGTGTCTAAAACCGACACCGCCACTTGAGATTACGTCAAATTTATTTATTTATTTTCCAAATTATTATCAGTGTAGACGTGTCAGTGTCGTATTTCCAGTGTCCGCGCTACATAGTTTTTATCAAATTTGAATGTCGTGAAAATTACTATCTTAAGAGTCAAGTATAGGATTGGTAAAAAGTTAGTTCTTTTCCGTTGACAACATATCAAAGTTAAAACTCTTTTAGTTTTGCGTAAGAAACATACCCGTAGTTCCATTTGAATTCCCCATCGCCATAAACACCAAACAGTTCAAGTATAATTGCTAAGAAAGCACAAACAGTCTTCAGAATCATCTGCACTATATCTAAGTGAAATTAGTCTTATATTGACCTCACAGTTAGTTACTATTTAACCCTTCTTAACGAAGGTATTAAAACCTACGTATTGGACAAGACCGAATTTTTCAATAGCAAGAACATCTTTTCCAAGTTTGCACGGTCGCCAAAAGAAGTTGCAAAACGATCTCTGCTTGGTTTCAATATTCTCGTCCGAATCATGCAGCAAAGGTTTTTCGAGATTTTCCTCAGATTCATCTTCAAGTAGTTCTACAACCCTTCCTTCACCACCTATGAGTTTTCAAAGTTCTAACATTCAGCATCACATTGCGCGGTCTTATGCTATAAGTGGCCACTAAAACGTATATAGCTATGTTCGTACGACAACTTACCGAGACAAGCGATCAGATATCGTCCGAAAGCATATAGAGCAAAAGCTTCATAGTAGCTTCTTAATATGTCACAAGGAAGAGATAATCTTGGATTCCACAAGGAAATAATCTGGAATGATAGAGAAGAATATAATCTTACAAGTATTAACCACTAAACCAATGATGCTACAATCAAATTGGAAATATGTTTCTTAGAGTAATAGAATCTTACGGACTCGGTAGCATAGATTGGAACCATAGAAACGATAGAAACAATCCATTTTTGTTCCTGAATGCAAACCAATTTCAAGTTAGTTTAAGTTTTTTCATTCTCATTTTCAAGGTAAAAAGTTGTAACTAACTAGAATATTCAAAAGCACACATAATTTGTTACTTTCAGTGACACACGAATAATCTTAGACGCAAACACGACATTGGCGGTAACACTTAACAGGTTCTAATACTTATCGGTGTCAGACACAAACACGACATTGACACGTATAGTTATATTTAGTCACAAACATGACATTGACACAAATACTTATCAGTGTACTTATTGGTGTAACTTATCAGTCAAAAACAAACACGACACTGACACATTTAGTTATTTAGTCACAAACATGACATTGACATATTTAGTCACAAACATGACATTGACACAAACACTTATGAGTGTCCAGTACTTATTGGTGTAATTTATCGATGTCAAAAACAAACACGACATTGACACATTTAGTTATATTTAATCACAAACACGACATAGACACATTTAGTTATATTTAGTCACAAACATGACATTGACACAAACACTTATCGGTGTCCAGTACTTGTTAGTGTCAATTTTATTAGTGTCAATTATCGGTGTAAGACACAACGTGTAAGACACAAACACGATCCATACACATGTAGTTATATATATTCACACATGTAGTTTTTAGTCACATGACATTGACACAAACACTTATCAGTGTCCAATACCTATTGGTGTCAATATCGGTGTCTGACACAAACCCGACACAAACACATGTGATTATATTTAATTACAAACACAATCTGACACAAGCACACTTATCAAGGTCCAATGCTTATGTCAATTATCGGTGTACGACATTGACACAAACACTTGGCAGTGTCCAATACTTATTGGAGTCATTTATCAAATACAAACACGACATTGTCACATGTGGTTACATTCCTTTGTTATAGTTTTCAAACATTATTGTTGGTGTCTTGTGTGAGTGTTGTGGTCTACACTAGTTCTTCTTCTATTATGATCATGAAAGAGTCGATATTGTTCGCAAATACAATTTAAAATACTAACTAAATTGTATACAATTTCAATGACCAATCTCCATAGGACACACCTACAATTATGACCAATCTCCATAGGAAACACCTACAATTAATGGCATGCAAAGAAAAACAAACAAAAAACATAGAAAACAAGATAACTATGAGAAAAACAATGTACCGAAGGATTGGAATATGATCTAAGATGTTGAAAAATGAGAAAAAGTGAGAGCACAAGAGCTACAAGAACAGAACACCCAGCAATGATGAGAGCAGGTTGATGAATATTGTTATATATCCCTGTATATTTTGAGAAATGATTTGATTCCATTCCTCAAGCATCTTTATCTCCAAGTTCTTCACAATTTTCGCAAGTATATAACCATTTATAACAACTTTTCCTATGCAAGACGACACCGTCTTTTGTTAGTAACACATAGAAAAGTAGATCCACAAAACAAGACAAAACTTATCTATAATTGACAAGACAACCTTGTCTTCCACAATCCAAACTCAGAAATGAAACCACTCTGCATCAAATGTTACCAATTGATATGTGAGTGTGGCAATGGATTAGGATTACCATTTTTTTTTGTGTATTGTACTTTGTTGGAACATAGAAGTGTAACAAAATGTGCATAATCATCATCCTCATGATGTTTTTAACAAAGGGATCTTTACAATGGCTTGACACGTTTTGTATGTCCTTCCACCACATGACACATTAGCTTTATATTGAAAATTTATATAGGACAATATTCAAATTAAATTCAGGCCCGTTTCAGTTTTTAAAAAAAATGATTTATAACGTTATATGTATAAAAATATTACAAAACTTTTTTTTAAAGCTGAAAATTTGGTTTAATTATTCTTAAAATATTATTTTAAATAGGATTAAATATAACGATATTTTTTTGTAATATAAGGGAATTTCACTTTTTTCTGTAATTTTTTTTTTAAATTCCCTCCTTTAATATATATTTTTTGGATTATCTCTTAAACGTAGAATTTGAACATTGAGGAGGTAAATAATTATATATATATATATATATATATATATATATATATATATATATATATATATATATATATATATATATATATATATATATATATATATATATATATATATATATATATATATATATATATATATATATATATATATATATATATATATATATATATATATATATGACAGTATAATTTGTGTGTTAGAGAGTAAAAGATAAGAATTTTAATATTTGATGAGATTCAAATACAAAGATATATATGGTATTGTTGAATGGTTCTAATTACTATTTTTGGAAGGGTAAGATGAAATACTTACTATTTGTGTTACATTTACCAGTTTTTAGTTCCACAAAGTCGGATTTTGTATCTGATGAAAAATGAGAGTTTGAACATCAACAGGTTTGTGGTTTTATTCGATAATATGTAGAAGATAATGCTATAATCATATTGCTAATGAGAAACATACAAAAAATTTGTGGGACAAGATAGATCCCTTATAAGCCTCTAAATCAGAGAATAATAATTTGTTCTTGTTGAATAACTTCATAAGTTTGAAGTATAAGGAGAGGACTTCTATTTCAGGTCACTTGGATAAATTTCAAGGGCTCCTTGATCAGATGTTAAGAATGAGTATCAAATTTTATGAAGAACTTTTGAGGCTACTTCTATTGCTATCTTTACCAGAGTCTTGGGAGACATTTCATGTTTCTTTCACTAGTTCTGCTCCTAGAGGTGTTGTTTCATTGAAAATGGTTAAGGGTGGTGTTGTACCCCAAAATTTGCCCTCCCATATTTCTCAATACATTTCAAGTGAGATCCTCAAATTGCTCAAGGAAGTCCAAGGGTTGACCAGACAAACTCTCTCCTAAGGCAGCCTACCTCAAATTAGGGTTTCAGTTTGCATCAAGATGTTTGAATCAAAAGGGTCCCAAATGCTCACTATTATCCTAATATGTTCTCAAGATCATCCATGCCAAGTTTCAAGTCTTGCAAAGGAAGTTTGCTCAGTCAATTGCTCAAAGGCCTGAAAATCGACCGTGCTAGGGCAAAAGTCAATTGTGTCCTACATACAGTCAAACTTCAAGATTTTTGGTCAACATTCTCATTTTGAATCATTATTCATCATTTGATCAAGGGTTGATCATGATTCCTCAAGGATTGCTCACAATTCATCAAAATCCAAAAGTTGCTAAATTAGGATTTTGCAGGAAAAGTCAACTCAACTTTGACCAAGCATAACTTTCTCATACTTTATAAAAAATGACCCATACAAAGCTCATTTTTAAGAGGATGCAATTACCTACAATTCATCTTCAGCTCCCAAGTTTAAAATATGCACTCACAAGAAGATATGAATTTGGACATTATAGGTCATTTTAAAAAGTCAACAAAAACACTTTTTTTGTCAAAACTTCATACATGAACATGGAATACTCAATTGAGATGAGACCAAAAGGGTTGCTTAGAGAACAAACTAAGATTTCTAAAAAGTCCAAAAACACATCTCTAGGGTCAAAATTGAAGAAGTTATGCATTGGTGAAGTTGGCCCTTTTTGCAAAATTGCCAAAAGTCAAAAGTGGCCAAAATTGCAATTTTTGTCAAATGGGCCCAACTTTTTGTGCTTGCATTGAGTTCGTAACATGGTCCACGACCCATGAGCCCTGCCACTTGTCATTCTTTTATTTTTATCATTTATCTTGATTTTATTTCATTTAAATCAAAAATAAAATCAATAATAAATAATGAAAATATCAAAAATCATTTAAACCTTGAGATTTTGTGCATATTTCAGGTCCATGAATAGCTAGAAATGAGATCAAATCGTGCAAGGCTTGTTTGGACAGAAAAAGATTGGAATTTGCTTGTTTTGGAAAGATTTGATGCAAGAGTGAATCAATGATCAAATCTTTATAAATGGCCAAGATTTGATGCAAATTTTCACCCTAATTGATTCTATGATATATATTGAACAAATCCAAAGCAAAAACATAAGGGTTGGAGGCGTGAGAGAGCATAACCAGATTCAAAAAAGTCATTAAAAAGTGTGAAATCATTCTTGCAGTTAGAAGGAAATTCAGGCCATTCCAAGATCACCATTCGTATCCTGGACCTTCTCTGAAGCAGATACGATCGTTTACAAGCATCCATACGGCCAAAAACTCAAACTACAGACCCACGGTTTTCCCTTCAAACTCAAAATCCATTCTTGCAATTTACGCAGCATTTGCACGTTTCAATGACATATATGTGTTTGTTAATGTATTTGCAATATTCTGGTTATACTCAATTGAGTTTTTGATGCACATACTGAGATCCACCATTGCTAGGTTTTCCTTGCTCGTTTTAGGGTTTTCTCATGCAGGTAAAATTAGCCCAAAAGAGGGGTACCATGGTGTTCACAAGGCCAAGACGAACTGACCTGTACCATTAGTTTTCATTTATCATGCTTGTATGAGATTTTGGAAAATCACAGGGGCTGTACCTACGCCTTTTGTCCGTAGGTAAAAGTCTCCAAACTTTTAGCAACGGAAGGAGGTAGAAGATGATGGTGTGGCGTGGTGTGATTTGTCCATTCAAACTTCGCGTGTTTTATAATTCATTATCTCGTTTTCCATTATAATAATTGTTTCTTGTTTCAGATACAAAAGAACTAGCCAGCTCAGCTGGCAAGCACGCTATGGCCAGATGCTAAAGGGCTTGGGTTCGATCCCCAGGTCCCCTTGTTTCTTTAATATTATTTTGCTATGTGTATTTCTATGCTCATGCTTCTCATAAATCCACCATAAGTCATCAGCTTTCAACCATTGGATCTATAGCAAACCAAATCTAACGCCTGGCACATGAAGGTCTACCATAGACCTAGTCAAACTTGCAACATGGAATCTGAAGAGTCAACGTGGGCCAAGGGATTTTGGGCTCATAAAATGCTATGGACACCCCCTCTATTGCTAGCATAACCAGGCCCATTCCAATTTCTTTTCTTTTCTATTCTTTGATTTATTTTGTTTAAATTTATTTTCTAAATCACAAATTTAATTTTTTTTTACAAAAAAAAACTCATAAAATCAATTTTCATCAAATTAGAGTTTAGGCTTTTTATTTTATTTAATTTAATAATTAGTTTACACATGCTTTTGTGAGAAAAGTTCCTTTATAAGTGAGGTTACTTGTGTAATTATGGAAATGGTAGAATTATAAAATTTACTAAGGGGATCATTTTCATACACCTTGATTGAATTTTGTCTAATTAGGGATTATTTGTGATTCAAAGCTTAACCTGATAAAAGCTTAGGTTGGTGATTGTGTGATCATTCCAAGATTGAAGATTAGTCGTTGTTAAAATCTTCATTGGTTCTTGGTTAGCCTGGTCAAAACCAAGATAAGTTGAAGAATAGCCTGGTATTAAAATCTTCATAGGTTAGAGATTAGTCCGGTCAAAATCTTAGAGGTTGTTTGATTTTCCTGTTAAAATCAGAGAAATTAAACTCGAATATTTTGGAACTTGAAGATTAACGACTCCAAGATCCGTGTTCGTGGAAGGAGACTAACTGCTTCAATCCACCACTTGGTTCTAACTATTTTTAAGAGAGTTGTATTCTTCCTTTTTAGCTACTCCATTTTGCTATAAGTTGTAATAAGTTGTCTCTTGATTCCATTATCTTCATAATACTTCCTGAAATCAAAAGATTTATATAAAGCTCCTCTCTTAGTCTTAAACAATGATTTGCATCTCTTATTTCATTTTCAACCACGATTTTGAACTTCTTAAAATAATATAATGTATTATGCTTTTTAGCTAAAAAATATACCCAAGTTCTTCTACTGAAATCATCGATGAATTTAGTATATATCTTTTGTTGTTGGTTGAAGAACTTACATGCCCATATAGATTTGGAATCTGTTTCATGATATCAAGTTGAATTTATTTTGAAAGTGTTTCTCATTGTTGCTTTCCCATCATACAGTTTACACACACTTGTTTAGAATCCTCAATCTTTGGCAAGCCTCTGACCATATTCTTCTTTTCTAATGTTTTTTAGTCCCTTGAGATTTAAGAGGTCATACCTACAATTCCATAGATATGTCACATATTCACATTCAATTTTCAAACAAAGACAACATTTCAACTTAAGCAGTTATGGTAAACAATTTGTTTGAATCCATTTGAGATGACATGAATAATCCCCTCTTCTAGTGATAAACTTTGCATATACCTTCACCAAACATAATTGTTAACTTGTTTTGTTGAAGTTGACATATGTTTAATAGACTTTTCTTTAACTTGTAGATGTAGTGAACACCAGTTACTACTTGATCAATCTCATTTATGTGCAAGTTAACTTTCTTTTTTCACATAACTTCCGTCTGAGAATTTTTCCCCAATCTTACATTTTCTCTAAACTTTGTATCTAGATCTGAAAACCATTTTTTAATGCCACATATATGATTGCTACAACTAGAATCTAAGTATCATATTCGATTCTTAGAGAAATTTTATCAACAGCTCCATAAGACATTAACAATACTTCTTCCTTAATTCTCCTTTGATTCGAAAAAAAATCTCTATAACCATAGACTAATGGTCACAATTTTCATTGAATATTTGAATCCTTAATGTACCAAAACTTTTTATCCACCATTAAAGTGGCAACAACAATCTTCAAGAATTTGAAAATCTCGTCACAGATAACACATTACACCTCAGAAGTCTCATAACACTTGTGTTTCAGTTGGATAAGGGCGAAGGTGGAAATGCATGATATGCAAATGTATGAATGTATGTGAATGCATGGGTGTGCAAAAATGTTTTTGGCTTTAGGGTGTGATGCAAAAAGGTTTCATGGATATGCAATATGATGCAGACGTAGTCGCAGGGGTACCCTATATAGGTTTAATGGTAGATATGAAAATGATAATATCCTACACTTTCTCAAAGATTGAAACAAATAGGAATTCCTTAAGGACGAAGATAATTTGATGTGGATTTGTAGGTACCCTACACTGACTCAGATATTGAGACATATAAGAATTCCTTAAGGGAGAAGATAATGATAGACATGGAAATGAGGATACCCTACACTGAATTAGAGATTGAGTCAGATAGGAACTCCTTAGAGATTAAGGACTATAGAAGACGAAAGGGAATCCCTACAAGCTAGATATAGTAATTGAGGGACGAGAATTCCTACAAGCTAGGGATTGTAATAGACTAGTGGACGATTTGAGAATCCCAACATGCTATGGGTGGTGACTTATGAAAGATAGACCCTACATGCTAGGGATTATAATATACCGGGAGTAACCCTTGCAGGTTTAGGAATAGTGGAAATGGGATTATATGAATGATATCCTTAGAAGGTAGGCTCCTAGTTTTGGTCTACGGATATTCTACCCTCCCCATAAGGTGGTTTCCTTAAGGATATCATGAATAACACCAGAGGGAAAAGGCACAAGGGCCTCCCTTAGGTGGAGCCTCTTTACGGATCGAGACTTTCGTCTCAAAGTCGTGAAAGGTCTCATCATGAAATTTTGGTTAAGGTTGTTACAAAGAGTCATGGGTGGCATTCTAAAGTCCTACTCGTCAAGAGGATATCTCTCGATAAGTATTCCTTTTGCAGAATTCCACCAACTCTATGTGAAGTCATCACATAAACTCGCAGGTATGATGTATCCCCTAAGCTAATAGATGAACCTTCTTTCTAAGGGTTATATTGAAAATATTTTTTGAAATAAAAACCCGCCACACAATAAATATATAATGATAAAAGTAGACATGAATAAATAAATGCAATAAATAAATCAAATAAATAAAATAAATAAATAAAAATGAAACCCAAAATAAAACCTAAAACCTAAGGTTGAGTCCCCAGCAGAGCCGTCAGCTGTTGCGACTGGTTTTTTAATCAGAGTCGCCACTACTAGTTTTTATCCTAAGGAAGGACATCTAAAAGGAAACCCTAATTCGTAGACAGAGATTCTAGGTTTTTGACTTTATTAGATGAAAGGAAGGTGTTATGGACCTTTAATGTACCTTATTCTTAAGGATATTAGGTTTTAGGTTTAGGTTTCGGGTAAAATAGGGTTTTAAATTTTAATAGGGGAACTTGCCACGATTTTTGATCGTATGCCTACGTATCCTCTTATGAGGAATCTGAGTCCCAATTCGTGAATTTTTTATATTAATAACCATGTATTAAAAAAATATTTCGCAAATAACCGGGTTTCGGAAAAAATTACGCAAATAACCATGTTTCAGATGGCTCCACAAAGGAGGAGCCATCTCAATTGGCGCATGCACCTAGGGTTTTTCCCTAGGCGCCATCTCACTTGGCGCCTCCCTTGTCTTTTAGCCAAGTGAGATGGCGCATGCTCCTTAAAAATGAGAGGAGGTGCCATCTCACTTGGCGCCTAGGGCAAAACTAGGGTTTTTTGCTGTTTTATAAATAATTCGTCAGTTTCTTTGAAATTTCTCACACTTTCTCGCACTGTATTTTTATTTTGTACTCCCTTATTTACGTAATGACGTCGCCTATGATTTTTAGCAGAGATGGTTACGTTATATTCTCCGCCACGAAACCTGCGATGAAAATGAAATTCTGGCACATTCACTCCATGGAGCGTCTGAAGCGGGAGTTGATGCGGTGGCTAGATGGAGACATCGCCGAGGGGGGAAAAATTCGAAGTATCCAGCGAAAACGAACAACAACCTCGCATGCGACAGGAAGACCTAATGTGTGGTTGGAGGAATTCAAAACAGACAGTGATGTAATGCTGATGATGCATGGGTCAGATGAAATTGTGTTAACAGTTGTAATTTCCTAGATTGAATATCGTTAATCATTGTTGTACGCGAAAACCCTAATGTAATTTCCTATATTGAATTTCTTAAATTGTGTTAACAGTTTTATTAACGGAAAACCATAATGTTTACAACACAAATATTGGAAAGATTTATTGTATTACAAAATTTATGTGGTCGAGCCAGACGCCCGATTCGGACAGTTTTTGCGATTGTGTCCGACCTGACGGCATAAACCACACTTTCTTTCCAACCTGTCAAGATCGTCCATTTCTGTTGTGATGCGCCTGCTTTTGGGATGACCCTTCTTGTTCCTTCGCATTTGGTCATTGTGCCAAACTATATCGCCGTTGTATTCAGGCCAATAGTCCGGTTTTGCACCAAAGGAAAGTTGTTGTTGTAAACAGTGAGCAACGTTTCAGATTTATAAACGTTTGAGAGCAGTTGAAGCGCGTCTTGATGGGTATGAGCACAAGCGGCAATGACATGAGAGCAAGGCATACGAAAAGCTTGAAACCTGCCACAATCGCACCATTGAGAAGGTAAAATGACTCTGTATTCTTGTCTTGCCAGGCCTTCATTGTGGTCGATTGTCTCTTTCACAATGAAGTTGTGGCTATGGCGGTCAAACCGTGTAACCATGTGAGTGTTGGCTTTAGCACTTTCAGCCTTAATGTATTTCATACAGCTTTCACTCCATAGTTGTCCTGATTGCAAGACCGCATACCACATTTCACCTCTTTTGGAAAATAACGCAGCCATCCTAAAATACGTGGATTTCACCAAGGCAGTGATGGGGAGGTTTTGTATGCCCTTGAATACCCCATTCATTGATTCAATAAGATTTGTTGTCATATGCCCCCATCTTTGGCCATTGTCGTATGACCTAGTCCATTTTTCAACCGGTATATTGTCGATCCACGTACCGGCTTCTGGGTTAGACAAACGGATCTCGTTGCGGTAATATTTGAATGTGGGCTATATCAGTGCGTATCCCGCATTCATCACCGCTTTCCTCAATGTTTTGTCCTTGACCTCCCTCGAGAAATTCTGGACGATATGCCTGACGCAATAGACATGCGTAGAAGGAGGGTCATGCCAACCATTTGCTGGATTATTATAGGCACTTTCAATGGAGGCATGTCTGTCCGAGATCAAACAGAGATCTGGTTGAGGAGCCACGTGTGTATGAAGATTTTTCAGGAAAAAGCTCCAAGCACCACCGGTCTCCCCCTCGACAAGGGCAAACGCAACGGGGAAAATGTTATTGTTGCCATCTTGTGCAACTGCCATCAAAAGCGTGCCTTTGTACTTCCCATACAACCAAGTCCCGTCAATTTGTAGAATTGGTTTGCATGATGCAAACCCTGTGATGCATGGTTGAAATGCCCAAAAGACGTGACTGAATATTCCGTTGCCATGTAGTAGACTACCATCTTGGGCGTACGCTGGCAATGTTTCCAGAACATAAACACTACCTGGAGAATATGTCTTGAGTGCATTTAGGTAGCGGGGAAGTTCTCGGTATGACTCCTCCCAGTTTCCGTACACCCTTTCAATCGCCTTAGTCTTTGCTAACCACGCCTTACGGTAAGACGGAGTGCAGTTAAAAACCGTGGTGATGTGGGAGATGATTGTTTTCACCTTCAAAGAAGGGTCGTTGCTGACCAGGGGTAGGATTTCTTGACAGATTAGATCTTGGTTGAGTTTTCGGTGGTCTTGTGATTGAGTGGAACTTACACAAGTATGGGTAGTCATGGAACCTATGACCCAGAAGTCACCCCTTAGTCTGTATGATGCGGTCAGCTTGAACATACAGTCAGGGTGGACACACTTGATCTTGTACCTTTCCGGGTTTACACGATCCACCTTATAATCAACCGAGTTGAGCATGTGAAATTTTTTGATGGCCCTTATGCATTCCTCTCTGTTACGAAACTTGTCATTCTCTTTTAAATTTTCATCCGACTGCATATACGGTTGGAAAAACAAGTCCGTAGAAGGTTCATCTCCGCCCATGTTGAAGTTTGTCATGTGCGTAGGTGGTGTGTAGATTTTGTCAGTAGGAATACTTGGGATGCCATCATCGTCAGAATCGTCGTTCACCATTTCATCAAACTCTAACTCATTATCTTCTTCTTCATCATCAACTGCATCCACCTCATCTTGCTCATTCTCCAAAGGATCAACCTCCTGTGTCACCGGAGGCTCTACCTCCTGTGTCACCGGAGGCTCTTGAAGCAAAACGTACAACTCAATAGAGTCGTTTCCAGAATAGACATGGCTGGAAATCATGTTCTGGAAATCCTCGTCATCTTGAACTTCAACCTTATAAAAAATAACTTGGTTGTTTCCAAAAAAGACTGGACTCTGATAAAATATCTGGGATACCAGGCCTCGTTCAAGTTTGGCCTCCAATCTTTTCTTAAAGTACGAGAAATTTGCTTTCCCGTTTAAGAGAAATCAAACATTGTCGGTGTTTCTAAACAAAAACCCAACTGTGGGACACATGTATGTCTCACCGTTGAAATGTGCTTTGACAACAAATTGTGGTGGAGAGGCCATTGTGTAGAATTGTTTTAAGGTTTGAAGGTTGGAATGTTTTAGGTTTATTGATTGTATGAAGGTATGAATGCTGGAATGTTTGAAGGTTAGATGACTGATTCGAAGGTTGGAAAATTTTACAGATTATGTGAATGAATGTTATGTTCAACGTAAGGCAAAAAATTTCAATTAAGTAAGGGATGCAACCCCCCAAGGCTGCCAATAATATTACATGCAATAATGAAACCCCATAGCCTTCCACCTATCCTGGCCCTATTCTGCATGCAACAAAGAAAGGAATCCCAAAGGCTGTCACGTAGCCTGAGCCAATGCTGTAAGAAGTGACACCTCTTATTCGCCAAATGGGGTGGCGACACCATTAATTTTTGTACTCTTTCGCCAAGTGAGATGGCGCCTCCCTTACTGTCCAATCGTGATACATGCATGGGCTTATGAAGCCACCTAGCCTGCCACCTATCCTGACCCTATTCTGCACACATAAATGTTTTGTGTAAGACTCCACCCATCAACTCCAATGGCCTTGCATGCAACAAAGAAAGGAATCCCAAAGGCTGTCACGTAGCCTGAGCCAATGCTGTAAGAAGTGACACCTCTTATTCGCCAAATGGGGTGGCGACACCATTCATTTTTGTACTCTTTCGCCAAGTGAGGTGGCGCCTCCCTTACTATCCAATCGTGATACATGCATGGGCTTATGAAGCCACCTAGCCTGCTGTGATCGGTGGATCTGGAACTGACTGTTTAACGCTGGTTCGCGAAATGTCGCGGTAAGCAAGAGTCGCCACCGTCTTTTATTTTCTCCAAATGGAAAGGACAAAAGCACAGAAAAATTCCTTAAAGAGATTGCTCTCGGTTCGGGAGGTAGGTTATAGAAAGGGAAGGTGTTAGCACCCTTTCTATCCATGGTTATCCATGGGCTCTTAGATACTTGCTCATTTGTGTTTTCAAAATGGTTTGTTTGCTTTTCAATGTGGGTTTTTAAAAAAGTTTCTTTGAAAATTCCAGTTCGACTCTTGTATCGGTCCTCAAGAGTGTTTGAAAAATTGCTTTTGAAAGCTTTTTGAAAAGTGTCGGTGTGAAAAGAGTTTTTGATTTGTTTTGAAATTAGAGCAAGTATCTAGAGTCGTCTACCTACCCTAAGGAATTCGTCTGTGTAGATGTCCTTTAAAGTAATGCCATCCCACCATTGAGAGGTAGGTAGCACCACCGTTGGAGGTGTTCGGGTCAATTCGAGGTTCGGGACATGGTGATCACCAGAGCAATGGGAAGACACCTTAGAAGCTACCCTCATGCCAGGTTCCCGGATCATGAGGACTTACTAAGACATCCTCTACTCGACGATCACCTTTCGAGGCAAGGCAACAGTGAGGCGTACCCTAGGGGTGGTGTGTGCGGTTCGTGTGTCGTTTTCATTTGCATTTGTCTTGTCATGTTATTGGTTTTCTACGCTTGTTTTTATTTAAGGCCATTCATTCTTACATGCTTTGTTTAACGGTTAAAATATTTGCGGGAAAGGTAAATCTAAAGCTATTACAAATGGCACGGGTCCACATCGCCAAAATTAACCAGGACCCGATTTGACAGAAAATAAATAAATTGAAAGTGCGAGAAGTAATTACAAGGCTTCGGGAGAGGTACATAATTATTTAAATGACATAAAATAAATATGCGAAATTAAACAATTAAGTCGAAACGAGGGCGTTGGACCCTTTTGCAAAATTAAAAGTATATGAATTTATTAATTAAGAAAAGAAATTGTTTTTGTTTTTTAGTATTTTTATGTATTTTAAGATTTAATGGAAAGAGAATTAATTAAAATTAAAATAAAATGCTAAACCTAATTCTAATTATTTTTAAGTTATTAAGAAAATATTGAAGTTTTTTAACCTAAATGAACCCTAATTAATTTACAATTTTAATTATGAAAATAAATAAGATAAATAGTATTATTGTGAAAAAGAAATATTAAAAAGGAATAAAAATTAACTAAACCTAATTCTATGTTTGTTATATTTTATTATGAAAAGAATTAAAATTGTAACCTAATTTAAAACTAATTAATTACATGCCAATTTATTTACAAGAAAATATTAAAATAAATAATCATTATATTTTTTTTTAATCTTTTTCTGAGTTTTTTATGAGGTTTTTGTATTTTTGTGAGAATAATTAATTAAATTAAACAAATAAAGAAAATAAAACAATAGTTAAGAAAAATAGGGAAAATTGCAAACCAGGGGGGGTGGAAGTCCCAAATAGGAGGTTTTGATCCAGTAATTTGGCCCAGCAAGCTTCAGGTCCATTGACCTTTTTTGAGTAGCGTGTTATCACTTTGACCAGGGTTTATGGTGCTCTTTAATCTCAGCCCTTGGTTTGATTTCAGCGTGCACGTGGATGACTGGATGATGAAGTGTATGGTGCGTCTGCAGTATGGAAATTGCATAGGAACATATATGGCAAAATAATATGGGAAATTATACAGACCTGGGGTTCGAACCCAGGTCTTGGACGTCAATACCATCAACACTTGCCAGCTGAGCCACACAATGCATTTGATATATAATATACAAACAAATATTATAAAGAAAACAATCAATATTAGTGGATCCACGCGCGAAAATTCAAACCGGCGTATCATGTGTTGCCACGACTTCGTCTTCCTCGCGTGCCTGAAACACAAAATATGAGGCAACAGTTTTATGAATGTTCTTTTAGGCCGGTTTCAAGAAAATAGCGACTAGAGCTATGGTGTCTATAAATTAATCGCGAGTGTGGTATCTTCTTCGTCTCCATGCGCTGAATTGAATGGTCTTGGTCTGGAGGACCAATTTTTCTTTAACAAGAAACCCCCAACTTAGAACTCTGTAAACCCTAAAAGTTAAACATGGCATATTCGTGTATACAGCGTAATAATCAAATTAAATGCATTGGTTAGCTTCACAACATCGCAATGAACATGAATCAATGAATAAATTTCACAAATAATGCGTGGAATATGATATACGATTATGAGTTTTTTTCTGTACAGATTTGATTCAATATACCAATTCTTCGTGCTTTGATGGTTGTCTTTGATTGGAATACGTCCAATGATGCTTGAGGAAACTAATGGAACAGGAATTAGGCCTTGAATCGCCCTGGAAGAATGATTTCAGAATTGACTTTTTAGAGAGAAAATTCAAGTTGTCAATGGCCTTTGAGCGCAGCTTTTTGTCCACTGTGATTAGGGTTATGATCAGGTATTTGTATGGAGGCATTAGGTTAACAAAACTCAATCAAATCTCTTGTAATCATGGATTTTGAATATTTGATTTCTTAAGATCTTTTTCATATCTTTTTCAAGTGTTCTTTGTTCTCAATCATGCCAATCAATCCAAATCTTCCCTAATTTGCATATGCACGAAATATTGATGATATAATGTGCACAAAAAGATTGAAAAAACTTAGGTTAGCATTTTTCATGTATTTATTTTAATTTAAATGAATTATTATTAATAAAAATCCAAATAAATAAATAAAAAATGAATAAAAACTTCCCTTTGGGCCAAGTGGTCGTGCACATGTCATGGATGATGAATCATGGAAGAAAAATGGGCCCATTAGCAATTTTAGGTCATTTGAAGTAGTGTTGACTTTTCAAAATATCCAAAAATTTCCCAACTTCCACAAGTCATAACTTGCTCAATTTTTTAAGCTTTTCTCATGTTCTTGGACATTTTGGAAAGGTCTTTGAGTCCTCTAACCAATTCCTTTGGTCCCATGTCATTTTGATTTACCAATCTCAAGTTATGGCCTTTGACTTAAAGTCCCTTTTTGTTGACTTTTGAAAATGACCTATAATGTTGAAATTGATAACTTTTTGTGAGAGCATTTATTGGACTTGAAGTATGAAGATGAGTTGTAGGAAATGTCTTTCTCTTCAAAATGAGATTTGGATGAAATTTTTCTGATAATCCATGTGAAAGTTATGCCCTGGTCAATTTCAGTTGACTTTTTCAACTGTCCAAATAAGGAAACTTTTGCATCCTTGATGATTTCTGAGCCAAATTTTGAGAATCATGATCAAGCATTGATCAAATGATGTTTGTGGCTTCAAAATGATATGTTGACCAAAAATTTGAACTTTTGACTGTCAAATGACCATTTTGCCCCTACAGTTGACTGTAGTGCAATTAGGGTTTTGACTGTGCAATTTTGAGCTGAATGCCTTGAAACTTGATATGAGGATGCTTGACCATCTTTATGACCATGTGAGACTTGATTGGACCTTTGAAAACTTTATTTTCTTGATCAGAACATAAACCCTAATTTTGACTGTATAGGAGAGCTTTGCCCTGTGCAACCCTTGGGGACTTTTGCAGCTTGACTTGGCAATTTCTTGGAGAATATGGGAGGGCAAATTTTGGGGTACAACAGTTGCCCCTGTTCAATCTTCTTAGACCTGAGGATGCAGATTGGCTGACGTGCCTTTCGTAATCCGAAGGTGGAAGATGATTGAACACTAAAGTGCCCAGAAATTTGCGCTCACATGTTGGAAGTGTGGGGGGAATGGGCTTATAGATGCCATTTAGAGATTGATGGATAGGATGATGGGCTTATAGATGCCATCTGGATGTTGATCGCGTAGGAGATTCCTTAGCGAGAACCTGCATACCTGCAAAAGAAAATGAGTACCTGACACGTTGCAGGAGTTGATTTCAGATGCTTGGTATAGATGTGTCCTGACTGGTTACAGGAGCTGAGTCTGGAGCTTCAAATGGCGATGAATGAACCAGGGATGGTTACTGCCTTAGCATGAATGGTAAGAGAACCTTGGGCGACTTTAACTTCAACAACGCTCGTTGAGAAAAATCTTGGGTGTCTTCTACTGGGATAAGAATCAGGGAGATCTTAGGGTCGATCTGACTGAACCAGAGAAGGCCTTTGACTGGATAAGCATCAGGAAAATCTCAGGGTCGATTTAACTGAACCGGACAAGGTCTTGGAATATCTTCAACTGGATAAGCATCAGGGAGATCTTAGGGTCGATCTGACTGAACCAGAGAAGGCCTTTGACTGGATAAGCATCAGGAAAATCTTAGGGTCGATTTAACTGAAACGGTCTAGGTCTTGAAATATCTTCAACTGGATAAGCATCAGGGAGATCTTAGGGTCGATCTGACTGAACCAGAGAAGGCCTTTGACTGGATAAGCATCAGGAAAATCTTAGGGTCGATTTAACTGAACCGGACAAGGTCTTGAAATATCTTCAACTGGATAAGCATCAGGGAGATCTTAGGGTCGATCTGACTGAACCAGAGAAGGCCTTTGACTGGATAAGCATCAGGGAAATCTTAGGGTCGATTTAACTGAACCAGGCTAGGTCTTGAAATGTGATTGAGAGTTTAAATTGCATCTTTCCTGAAAGGTAAAAGTCAGTCATATGTAATGCATGATGTGGATCAAGCAATGATGTTCTCAACATAAATGAGATTCGTATGATATGATGCGTCTATGCATGCTATAATGATGTATGTGATGTTTTATGAAGGTATGTTTTCGTCTAGGAAAGTGAATCCTTGATGGGTGCCGGGAAGTCGTATCCTGGGCTGATGTTGAGGAATAGATTTTGCTTCCGCTGGGGATGATAACTGCAAGAATACCGGTAGGAGAAGATGACTCCGTTGCGGAATAAACTTGGTAAATGGAAGATTCTGCGGGGAGAAAAGATACTCTAGCGACCATGCTGGGAAGCAATACTTTGTGGGAAGAGGGATGCCTTGCTGAGTGTTGATAATAATTTGCTGGGGGATACCCTTGTTGTTGGAAGTGTTGATGGACTTCGCTGGGGTAAGAAGACTTCGTCGAGGACGCTCTTTCCGTGGCTTTTGGCTGAGGATAACCCAGTTATATCCTGTTAAGGAAATAACTCTTTGAATAAAGCCGGGAGACGCGTTCGTGCTCTGCGAAGGATAAGCTTCCAGAATTTACTGGGGATAAGCTTACTGCTTGGGGATATGAATTCCAACCTTCCTGGGGAACTGGATTGGACTCTTCTGGGGAAGTTTTGATATGCAATTTTGTAAGTTGAAAGAGGGAACCTATGTAGGGTTGCCTGCTGATGAGCTCATGTAAAACCGCATCTGAAATGGAGAAGGAACCTGTGTAGGGTTACTTTGATGATAAGTTCGTGTAAAACTTCGTTTTTGGAAAGGGAGAACCTGTGTAGGGTTTCTGGGTGACGAGTCCATGCAAAACTGCATCTTGGAGAGAGGGAACCGGTGTAGGGTTGCTTGATGTCGAGTTCGTGTAAAACTACGTCCGGAGAAGGAGAACCTGTGTAGGGTTGCCTGGTGAGGTAAGTTCATGTAAAACTTCTTGATGAACTGGGGTGAGGTTATATTGAGCTAAATCCACGTAAGATTTCTGGGGGAACCGGGGTCAGGTTGCCGTATGGTAAGTTCGTGTAAAACTTCTTGACGAACCGAGGTGAGGTCATCTTGAGATAGGTCCATGTAAGATTTCTGGGGGAACCGGGGTCAGGTTGCCGTATGGTAAGTTCGTGTAAAACTTCTTGACGAACCGAGGTGAGGTCATCTTGAGATAGGTCCATGTGAGACTCTTGGAGGAACCGGGGTTAGGTTACTTGGATAAGTTTGTGAAAAAACTTCTTGATGAACCGGGGTTAGGTCATCTTGAGATAGGTCCATGTAAGACTTCTGGAGGAACCGGGGTTAGGTTACTTGGGATAAATCCATGTAAGATTTATGGAGGAACCGGGGTTAGGTTACTTGGATGAATCCATGTAAGATTTCTGGAGGAACCGGGGTTAGGTTACTTTGATAAGTTCGTGTAAAACTTCTGGATGAAAATTGAGAAGGAACCGGTGTAGGGTTGCATGATTTTGATTAAGTGGATGATTGTCCTGCTTGGTTTCAGATGTTAACCCATGATCTGGAATTGGTAAAGGTAGATGGTAATCATCCTTATGTTGATCTTTCCCTTGTACTTTGGTAGACAGAGCAATTGGATCGCCTGGATAACTCATTATTGCCCCTGCTTCGGAGGTGAGGGAAGAGGATATCTGTGTGGGTGATTGACAAATCTTCGGGTAGACAAGTGATGAGATACTGGAACATAGTCGTACGCTTTAATCCCTAACTTTTGCCTGGACCGCCCTTTCGGGTTTTCAGTCCACCGGGATACCCATTTTTGCCCAAGCCGCCTTTTCAGGTTTTCGACTTGCCGGGTATACATATTTTTCCATTTTCATCCCTTATTTTGCCCGAACCCTTTTGGTTCGCCGGGAAACCCTTATTTTTGCCTAGGTATGTCAACCTAGCGGGTCTTTGATTATGCGCAGTATTTTTTCGACTATGTCCACGCTCTCAGAATGTAGGGAGTTGCCCCTGTTGGAAGTACTTTGTCATGCCCCAGATACTGGGCAATGCTCCTACTGTGCCCCTTGACTGGAGGTACTTCTGTTCACAAGGTGTTCATCATGCGAATTTCCCTGCTGTTCAAACAAATAGTTATATGCAAACAAGGTTATTTTAAGAATGCAAAAGCCTATGTCTGTCTTGAATTTTGAAAATGCATTTTTTGTAATACAGTGCGGTGTCAACTCAAGATTTTACAGCTAACCTTCAGGAGTCAGGATACCTTCATAACAGTATGCTTTCGAACTAACCCATGCTTCAGCTAGGACTTTTAAGGGTTATATCGTGGCCTGGTTCACGGTTTAAGAAACAAAGGATAAAGGCTCAAATTATTTGTACCCACCCGCTCTTCGTGATGTTCTCCAAACCTAGACTTAGTTGATCATATGTTAGACCTTGTTTGAGTCTTTGCTCTGATTTTCCGGTGATGGTTCGGATGTTGACAATTTATTTTGAATAGGCAGTCATCTCCTTTTTTGTTGAGGTTTTGTAGGACCTCTTTCTTTTTGATTTAGTTATCCCTTTCTTTTTTTGCCTGAACTGTTTCCTTTTTTGGAATTACAGTCAGCGGGATGCCCCGGTTTCATAAGTCCCTTTTATAGGTTCTGACTTCTTGGGCTTCTAATTTATGATTTTTTTTTATCACGACTGCCTGTCTTTATGATTGTTCTGAACCATCACTGTCTTTTGTTTTGTAAGGACCTCTTTGGTGCCATTCGTTATGCACTTGGATCAACTGAGAGAACTATCCTGCCCCAGTTTATGATTAAGGGTTTTAAATTTCGAAAAGAAAAACTCCTACTTCTTTGGCTCAGATGGGTTGACGAGGGATTATCATCCTTATAACTCCAGTGTTTAGGGATTGAAACAATGCCTGTACCTCATCAGCGGGGTCTGTTCAAAAGCATACTGTAGATTATGGTATCGTTTTCGTCATCCTCCCTCAAGAGGCTTAGAATTTTCAATTAAGAGTTAACCATCGCAAAAATATGAAAGCAGTTTTAAGCATAGTAAACATAATTAATTCAAGACAGACATGTGTAATGCATTCATGAAATAAAAGAGTTTAACATAATAATTGTTTATCTGAACAAGAAAAGAAAAATACAACTTGAAATCAAATGAACAAAAATCTAGCCATGCTTTGGCAAGGGAGCAGTGATCATGTTGGGAGTCTCAGCAGGCTCGAACTCGATCTCTTTAGCATCGATCATGTTCTGAATCTTGTACTTCAATGCCCAACAGTCCTCAGTATCGTGCCCCGGGCTATTGGAATGATAAGCGCATCTGGCTTCTGGATTGTAGCTTGGAGAGGAGGTCTTGGGGTTTGCAGGAGGATTGATTACTGCAATCAGGTTCATCTTCAACATATGCTGCAATGCTTGTGACCATGGCATGTTAATGTTGGTGAATTGTCTTTTAGGCTCGTCCGGCCTTCGCTGATTCCCCTTTTGTGGTTGGCGGCGTGGTGCAGAACCAGAAATCATGACTGCCCCTGCATGTTGGTCACGACGACTCTTTTGGCTGTATGCAGCATTAGATTCTTTCCTTCCCGTGTAAGGCTTTTTATGAATATCAAAAGGTGTGGCCTCTTGAATTTTCCCACTCTTGATACCAGCTTCAATTCTTTCGCCGGTCAGGATGAGGTCGGTAAATCCAGCAGATGAATTACCAATCAGGTGGTTGAAGAATGGCCCGGATAGGGTCCCCAAGAACATATCAACGAGTTCCCGGTCAGTTAATGGAGGCTGCACCCTTCCAGCAAGGTCTCTCCATTTCTGTGCATACTCTTTGAAACCTTCGCCTGCACCTATAGACATTCCCTGAAGCTGAGTGCGTGTGGGAGCAAGGTCGGCATTGTACTGGTAATGCTTGTAGAAAGCAGTGGCTAAGTCTTCCCAGGTGCGGATGTTGGCTCCATTCAATTGATAAAACCACTCGAGCTGAGTCCCTGAAAGACTCTCTTGGAAGAAATGGATCCATAAGTTTTTGTCAGCTGTATAGGGTTGGATCCTCCTTGTGTAAGCCCTGAGATGCAACTTAGGACAGGATGCCCCGTCGTATTTAGCAAAGGCAGGTGCCTTAAACTTGTGCGGGATTACTACCCCAGAAGACAGACCTAGATCCTTGAAGTCCAGGCCGGGCACTTTTTGTATCTCCATAGCACTTAGCCGGTCTTCCAACTGTTTGTACTTGTCCTCAGCCGGAGGGTACTGCTCGTTGTTGAAATCTGTCTCGTTGTCGGAGACCACTGGACTAGGCACCTCTCTCTCATGGTGACTACTTTCCCTCACAGATGGAGTAGTCCTCTCAGTTTCAGTCTGTAGTGTGTTCCCAGATCTACGTCTAGGGCTGAATAAAACAGTCCTCTTCTTCTTCTTTTCCTTCTTCAAGAGCAGGGCCTTCAGATCTTGTTGCCCCTGGGTCAAATTCATGATCAGCCCTTGGAACTGGGCGTTCTGAGCCTGGAGGGCCTTGATAGTGTGCTCGGTTGACGATTCAGGATTCATGACGAGACTGCTGAAATAAACAGCGAAGAAGGTAAGTAACCTGCAGAGAAAGGGTACCTGTTATGCAATGATGTGTATGATATACATGCAATGATTCCAAGGATCTCGCAGGGTAAACAAGAAAATTGTTAGAGTTGGAAACTGGTAACTTGATTGAAGGTACTTCATGTTGTTGAGAGTCCTTCTTCAAGGGTCGAAGGCTCACCATATCCAGTGGGTCATAGCCTCTGACAACCTTGGCTAGAGGAAAATAAATCCTCTTTTTCCCCTTGCTAGATATTCGATTCATCATGACCTGCATCACAAGCCTTTGAGGTCCTTGAAATGGGTTAGGATGTATGCAATGGTATGATGTTATGATATGCATGGGGTAATGTAAGTAACCCTGTTATGAGTCCCAATTAAGGACTGTAAACAAAACCTGCAAGAAACTCAAGCGTTAGGTAACAAGCATGCAGATAGTCAGGTACGAAGGCACACAAGTCACACAAGAGAGCCCTTAAGGTTTAAGGCCAGCATGGGGTCTGGGTAGTACCCTCTTGAAGTTGGTGGGCTCAACCTGTCCTATTAGAAGTAACCGGGTTCTAAGGGTCCCAATATCACGGGATTGCTTTCATTGTTCATCGTTTCGATTTAGCCACTGAACTGGCGACCGAAATATTCCAGGAAAGCAACCCTCAATTGAGTGTAGTATCGAGTATCAACCAACCTCGGACTGCACCAAAGTCAGTTATCTCAATACCCTAAAGAGGCCAAGATAGTTCAATTAAGGTTCCTAAGGTCTGTTGATGCTTCACGACACCACGCGGAGGCCCCGTACTCTCCTTGACTGAACTCAAGGGTTACCGGTACACACCAAAGTGCCACATCAACGTAGCAGACTGTTTCAACCATGTCGGTATACCCCGCACAGTTCCCTCACAGCCTTGTTGCTACTTTCTAAGAAAGGTATCCCCCAGATCCGGGTTAGGATCTATAGAACTCCCAAGATAGTCCCACAATTTAAAGCCAGCAAAGCAATACAATTGAAAACACAGTTATGAACTAACCCTAAGGTACACCCCACTTTAAGTTTTTATCCCCAGCAGAGTCGCCAGTTCTGTGATCGGTGGATCTGGAACTGACTGTTTAACGCTGGTTCGCGAAATGTCGTGGTAAGCAAGAGTCGCCACCGTCTTTTATTTTCTCCAAATGGAAAGGACAAAAGCACAGAAAAATTCCTTAAAGAGATTGCTCTCGGTTCGGGAGGTAGGTTATAGAAAGGGAAGGTGTTAGCACCCTTTCTATCCATGGTTATCCATGGGCTCTTAGATACTTGCTCATTTGTGTTTTCAAAATGGTTTGTTTGCTTTTCAATGTGGGTTTTTAAAAAAGTTTCTTTGAAAATTCCAGTTCGACTCTTGTATCGGTCCTCAAGAGTGTTTGAAAAATTGCTTTTGAAAGCTTTTTGAAAAGTGTCGGTGTGAAAAGAGTTTTTGATTTGTTTTGAAATTAGAGCAAGTATCTAGAGTCGTCTACCTACCCTAAGGAATTCGTCTGTGTAGATGTCCTTTAAAGTAATGCCATCCCACCATTGAGAGGTAGGTAGCACCACCGTTGGAGGTGTTCGGGTCAATTCGAGGTTCGGGACATGGTGATCACCAGAGCAATGGGAAGACACCTTAGAAGCTACCCTCATGCCAGGTTCCCGGATCATGAGGACTTACTAAGACATCCTCTACTCGACGATCACCTTTCGAGGCAAGGCAACAGTGAGGCGTACCCTAGGGGTGGTGTGTGCGGTTCGTGTGTCGTTTTCATTTGCATTTGTCTTGTCATGTTATTGGTTTTCTACGCTTGTTTTTATTTAAGGCCATTCATTCTTGCATGCTTTGTTTAACGGTTAAAATATTTGCGGGAAAGGTAAATCTAAAGCTATTACAAATGGCGCGGGTCCACATCGCCAAAATTAACCAGGACCCGATTTGACAGAAAATAAATAAATTGAAAGTGCGAGAAGTAATTACAAGGCTTCGGGAGAGGTACATAATTATTTAAATGACATAAAATAAATATGCGAAATTAAACAATTAAGTCGAAACGAGGGCGTTGGACCCTTTTGCAAAATTAAAAGTATATGAATTTATTAATTAAGAAAAGAAATTGTTTTTGTTTTTTAGTATTTTTATGTATTTTAAGATTTAATGGAAAGAGAATTAATTAAAATTAAAATAAAATGCTAAACCTAATTCTAATTATTTTTAAGTTATTAAGAAAATATTGAAGTTTTTTAACCTAAATGAACCCTAATTAATTTACAATTTTAATTATGAAAATAAATAAGATAAATAGTATTATTGTGAAAAAGAAATATTAAAAAGGAATAAAAATTAACTAAACCTAATTCTATGTTTGTTATATTTTATTATGAAAAGAATTAAAATTGTAACCTAATTTAAAACTAATTAATTACATGCCAATTTATTTACAAGAAAATATTAAAATAAATAATCATTATATTTTTTTTTTATCTTTTTCTGAGTTTTTTTATAAGGTTTTTGTATTTTTGTGAGAATAATTAATTAAATTAAACAAATAAAGAAAATAAAACAATAGTTAAGAAAAATATGGAAAATTGCAAACCAGGGGGGGTGGAAGTCCCAAATAGGAGGTTTTGATCCAGTAATTTGGCCCAGCAAGCTTCAGGTCCATTGACCTTTTTTGAGTAGCGTGTTATCACTTTGACCAAGGTTTATGGTGCTCTTTAATCTCAGCCCTTGGTTTGATTTCAGCGTGCACGTGGATGACTGGATGATGAAGTGTATGGTGCGTCTGCAGTATGGAAATTGCATAGGAACATATATGGCAAAATAATATGGGAAATTATACAGACCTGGGGTTCGAACCCAGGTCTTGGACGTCAATACCATCAACACTTGCCAGCTGAGCCACACAATGCATTTGATATATAATATACAAACAAATATTATAAAGAAAACAATCAATATTAGTGGATCCACGCGCGAAAATTCAAACCGGCGTATCATGTGTTGCCACGACTTCGTCTTCCTCGCGTGCCTGAAACACAAAATATGAGGCAACGGTTTTATGAATGTTCTTTTAGGCCGGTTTCAAGAAAATAGCGACTAGAGCTATGGTGTCCATAAATTAATCGCGAGTGTGGTATCTTCTTCGTCTCCATGCGCTGAATTGAATGGTCTTGGTCTGGAGGACCAATTTTTCTTTAACAAGAAACCCCCAACTTAGAACTCTGTAAACCCTAAAAGTTAAACATGGCATATTCGTGTATACAGCGTAATAATCAAATTAAATGCATTGGTTAGCTTCACAACATCGCAATGAACATGAATCAATGAATAAATTTCACAAATAATGCGTGGAATATGATATACGATTATGAGTTTTTTTCTGTACAGATTTGATTCAATATACCAATTCTTCGTGCTTTGATGGTTGTCTTTGATTGGAATACGTCCAATGATGCTTGAGGAAACTAATGGAACAGGAATTAGGCCTTGAATCGCCCTGGAAGAATGATTTCAGAATTGACTTTTTAGAGAGAAAATTCAAGTTGTCAATGGCCTTTGAGCGCAGCTTTTTGTCCACTGTGATTAGGGTTATGATCAGGTATTTGTATGGAGGCATTAGGTTAACAAAACTCAATCAAATCTCTTGTAATCATGGATTTTGAATATTTGATTTCTTAAGATCTTTTTCATATCTTTTTTAAGTGTTCTTTATTCTCAATCATGCCAATCAATCCAAATCTTCCCTAATTTGCATATGCACGAAATATTGATGATATAATGTGCACAAAAAGATTGAAAAAACTTAGGTTAGCATTTTTCATGTATTTATTTTAATTTAAATGAATTATTATTAATAAAAATCCAAATAAATAAATAAAAAATGAATAAAAACTTCCCTTTGGGCCAAGTGGTCGTGCACATGTCATGGATGATGAATCATGGAAGAAAAATGGGCCCATTAGCAATTTTAGGTCATTTGAAGTAGTGTTGACTTTTCAAAATATCCAAAAATTTCCCAACTTCCACAAGTCATAACTTGCTCAATTTTTTAAGCTTTTCTCATGTTCTTGGACATTTTGGAAAGGTCTTTGAGTCCTCTAACCAATGCCTTTGGTCCCATGTCATTTTGATTTACCAATCTCAAGTTATGGCCTTTGACTTAAAGTCCCTTTTTGTTGACTTTTGAAAATGACCTATAATGTTGAAATTGATAACTTTTTGTGAGAGCATTTCTTGGACTTGAAGTATGAAGATGAGTTGTAGGAAATGTCTTTCTCTTCAAAATGAGCTTTGGATGAAATTTTTCTGATAATCCATGTGAAAGTTATTCCCTGGTCAATTTCAGTTGACTTTTTCAACTGTCCAAATAAGAAAACTTTTGCATCCTTGATGATTTCTGAGCCAAATTTTGAGAATCATGATCAAGCATTAATCAAATGATGTTTGTGGCTTCAAAATGATATGTTGACCAAAAATTTGAACTTTTGACTGTCAAATGACCATTTTGCCCCTACAGTTGACTGTAGTGCAATTAGGGTTTTTGACTGTGCAATTTTGAGCTGAATGCCTTGAAACTTGATATGAGGATGCTTGACCATCTTTATGAGCATGTGAGACTTGATTGGACCTTTGAAAACTTTATTTTCTTGATCAGAACATAAACCCTAATTTTGACTGTATAGGAGACCTTTGCCCTGTGCAACCCTTGGGGACTTTTGCAGCTTGACTTGGCAATTTCTTGGAGAATATGGGAGGGCAAATTTTGGGGTGCAACACCTGCCACCTATCCTGGCCCTATTCTGCACACATAAATGTTTTGCGTAAGACTCCACCCATCAACTCCAATGGCCTTGCATGCAACAAAGAAAGGAATCCCAAAGGATGTCACGTAGCCTGAGCCAATGCTGTAAGAAGTGACACCTCTTATTCGCCAAATGGGGTGGCGACACCATTCATTTTTGTACTCTTTCGCCAAGTGAGATGGCGCCTCCCTTACTGTCCAATCGTGATACATGCATGGGCTTATGAAGCCACCTAGCCTGCCACCTATCCTGGCCCTATTCTGCACACATAAATGTTTTGTGTAAGACTCCACCCATCAACTCCAATGGCCTTGCATGCAACAAAGAAAGGAATCCCAAAGGCTGTCACGTAGCCTGAGCCAATGCTGTAAGAAGTGACACCTCTTATTCGCCAAATGGGGTGGCGACACCATTCATTTTTGTACTCTTTCGCCAAGTGAGATGGCGCCTCCCTTACTGTCCAATCGTGATACATGCATGGGCTGCCACCTAGCCTGCAAGAGTGACACCTTACATTTTTTGTAAATGCATGCATGCATATGTGTAACACCCTAAGCATGCAAATGTGACACATCGCAGGCATGCAAGCACAAGCAACCACTACATCAAACTTATTTGCCTATAAATACATACCTTATGAAACATCTCTCACACCCACACAACTCTCACTCTCTGCTACGAAATATTTCTTAAGTCTATCATACTCTCTATTTCTTCCTAAGTCTTTCATACTCTCAAGCATTCTGAACAATGGCTCTTCTAACAATGGGCGATACTCACAGAGGCACAAGGGAAAACATTGCTGCATTTGTTAGTCTCTTCTTTGGTTATACATTTTTCATACTTCAAATAATGTGTTGTTCATCTTAATTAATCTTACACTTGTTTAATTATGATCTCAGGATACAAAAAGATTCAGAATCCGTTCGCACAACTACCTGGCTCCCGACCCATTTATCGTCCCTTATCTGGAATATGCAGGTTTTGGACATGTGATAAAGATCTCCAACTGCACCATTGACTCAAAATTCATTCTTGCAATGTTGGAGAGGTGGAGACCGGAGACCCATACATTTCACCTACCAATAGGTGAATGTACCATCACTCTCGAAGATGTGTACATGCTACTGGGCCTCCCTATCGACGGTAAGGTGGTGAACGGGTCGGTTCAACAACCCAACTCACAGTGTGAAGAACTGTTGGGTAGGGACATGGTAGAAGGTGGTGGAGCAAGAGGGCAGGGAATACTACTCACTGACCTGAAACGGCATTATGCAAGTATGGAATTAAATGAAAATTCCTCAGAGAATGACCGAGTAGTAAAAGCCAGAACGTATCTTATGATACTTTTTGGTACATTTTTATTTCCCGAAAGTACGGGAAATAGTGTAAATTTCATGTACTTACATTTACTAACAAATTTTGAAAAAACTAGAAAATATAGTTAGGGTTCTGCAGTATTAGCCCACCTGTACAGTTCCTTGTGCAAAAACGCAGTCAAGGAAAAATGTACATTTTATGGGTGCGCATTTTTACTACAAGCCTGGGGTTGGTGGAGGATGGAGTCCTTAAACCCCATCAACAACAACACTTTTGGTTTCCCGTACGCAACAAAGTAAGTCATTAAGTTATAGCATTTATAACTATTCTGCTCTTTCCAAAATATATGCTAAAAATAACATGTTTCTCATTTCCTTTAGGTACTGCGTGAGGGGTATGGATTACGGCAAGAATCCCAGATTCAATGTCGCACTCTACCGGAATCTGTTGGATCACTTAGGCCCAGATGACGTACGTCGTAGCTTTTAACTTTTGTTCATTTTAATTATTTATACATTACTTTTGCGCTTACCTGATTTAAATTTTATCGCAGTTCGTCTGGAGACCATATTTAGGTTTGGGCCATTCTCCAAACCCAGAGGATGCAGCAACTTGGACTGCAAAGACTGCACTCATTCGGTTCAACATTGTGGAGATGCACCACAGCGACCGTGTGAAGATGCAGTTCGGAATGCATCAAGAGATACCAAGTGATCCAACAGATTTGTCCCCCTGGCATCTAAAAAGGGTCGACGCCCAGTGGGGTCTTACCAATTGGAAAGACTTTGCTCCAGAATGGTGTAAAATGTGGCAAAGGCGTCACCGCTACATCTTGCAATCCCCGGTTTTCCTTACTCAAGGTAACATGCGACACACTGATCAATATATGTCGTGGTATAGGTCGGTTAGTAACCCAGAAATGCATGTGTCTCATCCGAGGTACTTGGTTGACCCACACACACAATGGGCACAACCCTCGATTCCCCATCAACAAACCCAAAATCCATCAACCTCAAACCAACCCCCAAGAAGAAACAGACCAACAAACACACAACCACATTCCCCACCACAACACAACTACAATCAAATGCCGTACTACCAACCACAATCACCGCCAAACTACCAATACCCGGATATGCCTCAAACCCAACCACAATACCAACCCCAATACCAGCACACCCACATACCCCAGGCACAATTTCAGTCTTCCATATATCCCAATATGGCGCCCTCAACATCCAGCCTTAGCCCTGATATGGGAATGTCAGAAGATTATGACCAAGCCGACCAAACCTACCATCAACCACCATATCACCAAACAACCCAACATCCACAATACCAAACACCCCAAGATCCATTTCCTTTCTACCCCCCATACTCAGACGACCAATGCTACCGACCAACCATGGAACCCCACCCACCGCCAACACGACCAAACTTTGAGGGTATGGGTAACCGACTGTACCAGAGCGGATCTTCGAGATATGGAGATCTTACTGATTTTATGGATTCGGATCGCATTGACTTCGCTGGGCCATCGACCTTTCCGCAGCAGGAAATGAGACGGCACCCAGCAAGAGAAAGGCGAGGACAGGGATGCGGAACCGGGGGATCACTGATGTATCTTTTTTTTCCCAGTATTTTTTGTATCCATTTTTTTTACTGTTCTTTTAATGTAAAACAGTTGAATGTAATTATTTTTTTTTAAATAAAAAATCCATTTTGTTGATCTCTGTCTAATAGGCAACGCGCAGGAAAGAAAATAAAAAAAAAATTTTTTTGCCCTAATTTTGTACATAGGCGCCATCTCACTTGGCTTAGGGCATGCCCTAAGCACTTAGGCGCCAAGTGAGATGGCGCCTCCCTTAAAAAAAGAGGTGCATGCGCCAATTGAGATGGCTCCTCCTTTGTGGAGCCATCTCAAACATGGTTATTTGCGTAATTTTTTCCGAAACCCGGTTATTTACGAAATATTATTTTAATACATGGTTATTAATAAAAAAAATTCCCAATTCGTAGTTTGTATGGATTTTTATTTTTTAGGGGTTGCAAAAGTATTTTGAATCGTCTCGCATTTGACCGGATGTAAAGATTGCGGAATTTTGGACTAAATGCGCGATTAGTCAAAATATATTTGAAACCCTTTAACAAAAATATTTGTTTAGATTAGTTTGTTGCAAAAAAGAATTTGATATTTGTTGAATATTTTTTCACAATATTAATTGCAAAATATCTTAATTAATGCATGACTAAAAAATATTTTTAATGCAAATATATAAAATAATATACATGAGTTTTTAAATAAAATAATTTAGATGATAATAATAATTATTATTATAAAAACAAATAAATAAATAATAATAAGAAATATAAAAATATAAAAAATAATTAAAAAAAAGAGAAATGATTAAATTGCAGGGGGTGCACTCTTAACTGAGAAGTAAAATGTAGGGGTGTAAAAAGGAGGCTGAGCCCAAGCTCAAATATTGAATTAGGCCCAGAATTGAAGAGGGGTGTTATTATTCTTGCCTCAGTAAAATAGGCGAAAGGGGTGGTGCAAAGAGCACATGGGCTAGGCCCATTGCAACTTTTTGAAGGGGTCTGCGTGATCTAGTGGGTGAGGGAACATGGATCTTATGGTGAGACTTGGCCTACGACCTTTTGATGAAGATCTGATAGACATAAACGAGGGTATATGCTGGTTATTGTAGGCGCACGTCTATTGGATTGTTTCTGCATATAACACTTTTGTTTAACATTTCAATTACATTCATTTTCATTTTTTGTTTTAGAGGTTCGATAACCCTCCCTTTCTCTCTCAAATCAGCACAACCCTATTCATCTTCTAACCCTACAAACTCGCAGCGGCGACGACTTAACTATCCTCACTGTTTCCTTCCCAGCCAACAAAGACAACAACAGCAAAACAAAAGATGAAGCTAAGCTTACTTACCCCTCTTACAATTTAATTTTTTCCAGATCTTTTAGCTTCTGACTTTAATCTTTCTCCTTGATTCGTAGATTCCGGCGATGGCTTCAGAACGAGACGGCGGACGATGGAGTGATGACAACGGCGGTGTGACTATGTGATTAGGGTTTCAGATATTTAAACCCTAACCACTCTTTCATCCGATCTTCAACAAAAAAAAGGGCCCAGCGCCTCCTTGTTCTTCAAGTTCTTCAAGAATTCATCTCCTTCTGTATATCCATCCCTCTTCTGTTACTTCCCTCTCTTTCTGTCTTTTCCGATTAGTATTTATAGGTTTTAGATTAGGGTTTTACCAATTGCTGTTATAAATTGGCTTAGATTTAGGCAATTAGAGAGAAGTTAGGGATTCTAGATTTTATGTAATTGATTCGAATTGTCTATAATTGATTCGTAATATATTTGATTTCATAATTTCCGGATTTGATTGTTCTAGATTTTATACTGTAAAAAAAACTGGGATTTTCAGGAGATTTGATTTGCAGATTTAGTGTTAAATTTCTAGAGTACTTGTTATTTGAAAAAATGTGCGTCAATTTTGTTATGATTGGTACAGTGACTGTTATTGACTTTGGGCCTTGCGTTGTTTCTATTTATTTTATCCAACATGCGGTTTTTTTTTCCATACAGACTGGGCTTCGCGCTATTAATTAAAATGGGCTTAAATCCCCTTTTAAAATTTTTGATTCAAACAGAAACTTTTTCAAACAAGAATCTTTAATAAACTAAATAATATTTACTCTAATGTCTTTTAATAATAAAATAAAATATCATTATAAAAGTTTTCTTAATAAAGGAATGTATATATTTTTTGTTTTTAGCAAAATAATAGTAACATAAGGTTTCTAATGATAATACTTTTTCTAAAAATAAAACAGCAACCAACATTAAATGGGCTGCTAAGACTCAATGGGCTTTGTAGTTTGTAAACACACCCCATTTTTTTGTTATTCAAACCCCAAAATGAATGGGCCAAACGAAATCTGATGGGCTTTAAAATTTGTCATCTCACCTCCTCTTTTACTAAAAATAATAAGACTTAAATGGGTCTTAATTAAGAACTTAATTATTATTATTGAAATAGTTTTCTTCATTTGAATCTCATGGGACACTGGCCAACATGCTTCGCGAATGGACCTACGGATACATGAGTCTTTCTGATTTAGAAATCCCCATTTTCATGAAATAAAGTACACCCACCTGATTGTCTTGGATTTAAGAATGGACCATCAGGTATTGTTGAACCATCCCTAATTAAAACATTCTCTTTTATTTTTAAATCTTGAAAATATAATCGTAAGGGTAGGGCAAAGTTGGGGTACGACATGATCCACTCTTGTTGTTCTAATCAATGGGTGTGTATATATCTACAACTTACTTGCTAAAGGGTAATGTATGCATAAATTCATTGAGAAAGAGAAAAGATTTTTATTAGTGTGTTCACCTGAGATTTGCAACCCCATGCCTACGTATCCCTGAAAGGAATCGAAACACTATAGTTCTTCTTGAAAATGTCAGATTATTGTGTGCTTTTTATGAATGAATTTCAGTTTGCATTCTAGCAGTTAGAGCTTGTCTGTTTGCGGTAGAATGGAGTTAACATATTATTTTTTTAGAGTTTTAAGGAGAAAATCCAAGTGGAAAATGATTTGGATTTGGTTTGTGTTTTTGTTGGAAAGAAGTAATAAGTGGACCCTCATCCAAGGAGACACTCATCACCTTCAAACCTTTGGTTTTGAAAGGGTTTTGAACATTGTTAAGTGTTTTTGAATTTTGATGGAGAAGATGTTTTAGTATTAAAGATATGCAATGGAAAAAGAAAGAAGTATTAATGGAAACTTGAGATCTTAATGTTGTCATGCAAAGTATCCCTGAGGTTGAGATTGAAGGGAAATCTAACCTAATGTTGTCATTCCGTGATGGACTTAGAGTTTGGATTGAAAAGGGGAACTTATATCCTAATGTTGTCCGACTTGGATTAAAGTCCTAATGTCTACTTTGATTCAAGTATTAATCAAGGATTAAGATGAACCAAGTGAGCTTAATGGAGCATGTAAATCATACAAGCAATGAGCAAACAATTGAATGAATTTAAACAAAGAAAAACAATGTACTTATCAAGTAAAACTTGTGACAAAATGATGGAAGATGAATGCACACTTTGATGAAAAGATCAATCAAACTTGTTATGTTTGGAGTTGAAAGGAGTTAATGAAGTAAATACATCCTCAAATACAAAAAAAAGTTATGAAATATGGAAAAATACCAAAGAGAAAATCAAGCATGGCAAGCATATGAAGATTAAATCATGTTATTCAACAAGTTAAGAACATAGATGTATATATGATCAAGAAATGATCAAACTTAAAGCAAGTGTGCATCAAGTGCTCATTGATCAAGAAAGAAATAAGTTTCAAAAAATCAAAGTCAAAGGAGAGGGTCATAGAGAATTTTAGGGTTTTAGACACAAATGAGAAGATCATGGATCGAAATTTTGCTAAAGAAACCTAAACAAAATTCAAGTGGATCATGGTATGAATATCAAAATAAGAATGTTATCAAGCAATAATCAATACATATCATGTTATGATTATTCCATTTGAATTTAGTCAAGAAATCAACAAAGAAATTAAAGAACAATCTTAAAAGAAACACCTAAAAAGACTTGATTTTAAAATATACAAAAGTAGTCAAAATAAGTATTGTTTTTTATTATCTTTCATGTATTCATAAAATAGAGTAGATAAATAAGGAGTATGCAAAACATCAGTTCAAAAGGAGTCAATTTGCTTATTGAAATTATTAAGAGGAAATGATATAAAAAAAACAAGTGTTTAAAAAATAATGGGATGTTTCCCATAGGAGTTGAACTCAAGTTCTTGGGTTTGCCTACCAAAACATTAACCATCAGACCACACGCTTGTGGTGTTATAAACATAAGTTAAATGAATAGTATTTGAAATAAATCGCTGAATGTGTAACAAAACAAAAAGAGATGGAAAAATGAAAAAGGGGTTCACATTGGTTCGAACCCTCTCCCTCTCGCTTTCAAAGACTTTAAAACATGCACTCTAACCATTGGGGTGGTGATGCATTCATTGATTATCACACACCCATTTAGTTAAATGATAAAAAATAAACTGAATTCAAAAACAAAAACTGCCCGCCACCTTATCATCTTCAACCTTGAGATATTAACAACAATAACCCATGTGCACATGTTATCTTCTTCGTTTCTCAACCATTTTAAAAAATGGAAAGACCAAAAATACTCATAATTGAACAAGGATTTCAACAATTTAATTTAAAAAACCTGAAAAATCAAATATGAACACATATGAACCCAGCAAAACAGAACCAAACCCTAATATTCAGTTCTTTGAAACTTCACATATAAGCATGATCAATGGCAAAGGATTACATGGTTAACTTCAACACATATGAGTCTACATTTTTTGCTTCAGGAATTGAATGCAAATGATGAATGAATGATGAATTCCAAGTTCAAGAAAACTCACCTATTGGAGATAAGTCCAATGCTTTTTTCAGTGGTTCCAAATGCAAACAAATGAGATGGTGAGCTTCCTTAGACCTCCATGAACATGTTGAAAATAATAGAACACCTTGTAGTTTTCTCAAACCTATTAACCAAGTCAATGTGCAAACATGTTTGGCCACAAGATGGATGGAGAGTTTGGGTGGTTTTAGTGATGAATTAATGCATTCAACAATGTATATTTGGTGTATTGATGGTGAATATGTGGTTAGATCGCAAAGATATTGCGAGGATTGAGATTTTCAAAGATAAGGTTCTTCAAAGCTCAAAAATGGAGTTTTGAAGGATTATGTGTGATTATGAGTTTGAGAAGATTTTGAGGCGTGTCCAAGGTGTGTTTAGAAATGAATTGGGTTATCCTATTTATAGGGAAAACTCATAGGCAATGAGTTGGTCAGGATTGCAAGTGGTAGAATTTTGGTTTGGTTTGAGATGGAAAAATCAAGTTTCTTGAAGATGGTAGTTCCAAGGCATAACACTATAGTTTATGAAGTGGTTGGATACTTTAGAGACATTGTTTCTTTGTTTTGGTGTTGAGTATGATTATAGGGAACCATTGTATGGTCTCAAGGAGTTGGCATTGTGATAAAACCAAACTTTATCAAAATGGAAGTGGTGTCTTTCTTCTCAAAATGGCATGGTTCTTCGACAAAGGTTAGAACACTTGGATAATGCATCAATTAGCTATGTAAACACTTGATTGTGGTGATATTTACAATCCAAATGTCTTGAAAAGTGTGATCTCTTTGCTTAGGCTCGTGTACAAGGAAGTTTGTCATGACAAAATGACTATGAATTTAAACTTATGAGAAGCCATGTTCCTCTCTTTGATTCTCCTAGCTCAACCATAATTATTTCATGCTCTTGGACTTTTTGGAAAGCTTAAAACATACTCTTCAACTTTCATGTTGACTACTTTACTTGAATCAATTGGGATCTTGGTGAATAATGGCCACAAATTCAGTTACTTTGCAAGGTCAAAAACACTTGAGAATTTTCTCTATGTGTTGGCTAATGGAGTTATGACTTTATGAGCTCATATTTCTTTTTCCATGTATTTTTTGGAGATTGTCTCCTATGACAAAGTTTTAGTATGAAATATCATCTTCAATTTGATCATTGAAGCAAGAAAAATGGTGGCTTGATAAGGAAGTTACAAGCTTGCAAAGTGGTGCACTTAAACATGAGAACTTTAATGACAGTGAAAATTTCAAAACCCTAATTTTTCATCTTTGATTATTCTTATTTATTTCCTTTATTAAACTTGATCAAATTATTTTATCAATTAAATTTTCAAAATCCTTGGCTTGAGAAGCCCATGGTTGACCAAAAATTCCAAAAGTCAAAGTTTTGACTTTGCAGTTGACTTTTCAATAGATGAATTCAAATCCTCCACAACTAATGAAATATTGTAGTTATGGTGTAATTGAGATGCTTTGAAGATATTATTGATGATTCTTTGAATGGGGTACCCTTGAATCTCAACCCATAAAATACTAATTCTTGATTTTCACTTATGAGTGCTAAAACCCTAGTTCACTTCTAATTAATTAATGAACCAATGATGAAACCCTAACACCTTTAGGAAAATTTGAAGAAGATGATGATCCTTGTGCTTTGATAGAAATGATCATGATGATGAAAATACTTGTGGGACAAGTCTTTTCTTCTCAAAAACCTAATTACAAGGAGGTTGTGATCCCATTCTTTTTAGGAACCAATGATATGAATGGTTGTGATTCTTAATGCAAAATGAATGTGAAGCATAAGTCAATTGTGAAATCCATAAGGAAAATTTTAGGGTGCAACACTTGGCAGATACATCATCAGGATCACCTCCTTCATCAGACTAATAAATAGAAAATCCCTTAAGATGTTTCTTGAGATAGGTGGGCCATTCTGCTCTAAAAAGTCCAAAGCCTTCACGTCCATTTTTAATGAATGCTTGACATTGATTGGCCTTTACTTTTTATCCAACTTTTCTTTGATCACATAAATCTAGCTGAAGTCAGGACTAATGTTCTTGACATTTGGTCTTGACCTTCTATCCACTTTCCTCAGTACTTGGTTTAATTGGCTTCCAAGAACATACCAGCATTAGATAACCCTTCATCAGATTCCAGGACACATTGCTCCTCTTTATCAACAAAGTTTAAAAAAAATGCTCTTATTCTTCTATCCAGATATGAGTATCTTCTTCCTAACCAGCCTTTCTCCTGAACTTCTTAATTTTCCTTCATGAGTAGCCTTAAGATATTACCAAACACTTTAGAGATGTCATTAGCACTAGGAATTTCCTATCTAGACAAATTTCCAATTGTAGTTATTGACATCAAGAATTCTACCATTCAATCCTTCCAAAAGACAAATAGTACCAGAAAAAAATCTCCCTGAAGCTTACCCAATAAACAGAACAGGGTTCCTCTTCTAATGCTAATTGAAATTTCGGCACTTGGAATACAGATGTCAAGACTGATGTCTCAACATCAGAACACAATGTCAAGACAAATATTGTGACATCTGTTGACAGAAAGAACTTAACATATCAAAATTGTAACTTATGCAGAAATAAATTGCAGAATGATAAAGAACACAGATAATTGTTAAACCAGTTCGATGCAAGGTCACCTACTCTGGGGGATACTAAGCCTGGAAGGAAATTCACTATGTCAAAATTAGTTCAAAGCTTAAACAATCCCAGTTTACAACTTCTCACCTAATCACTACCTTGTGCAACTTCTACCTAGAAACCTTCTAGATATAAGATCCCCCTCTCACTTCCTACCAATCACCTCAGTGATAAATACAGTCACAAAACAGTGACTAGAATTAAAACAGAAGATTACACTTCCAATAAACAATAATATTCAACTATTTGCTTAAAAGCTCATGACTGAGAATATACTTAGTTTTCTTAAAAGCTTTAAACTAAGAACAATAACTTGACACACAATCAAGTAATAATCAGTCTACATCAATGTAAAATACATGGGTGACTTACAAGAACACAAGAGACTCTCAAAACCTAAGACTCTAAACTTCTCCTAATTTTACAATTGTGAAAGACTTAAATTACATTAGGTCTAGATTTCACTTAAAATACTCCTTAGTAGTCCATGAGCTTCGAAATCTTCACCCAAATATTTCTTGATCCACAAGCTGAGGGTTGCATCAATTATGCAGAAAAATCTCCTTAAATCTTGGAACAAAACATTGAGTTTCCTAAATTGTCTCAACATCCAATTTTAGAAACTTATGTACAACTGGAGATTCAATCACTTGTTCCAGATTAAATCTTCTTGACTTTCATAAATCATTGAGATATACCCAAAAGGAATATCACAAAATTAAATCAAATATATCAAGAATTAAAACAACATGTATTGATGTTATGGTACAACATGTCACAACATAGAACTATTAAAATTGTCTGGTCACAAATGTAATATTACATGTGTTAGGTTCATTATGTAATTAGCCAAAATTACAGTGGTCTAATTAATTTTATGTGGCTAAAAGCATAAATATCATGAAATATGATATTATTGTGTAGATACCATAAGTCAATATCTAATTTGATGAGGGGGAAAATTAGAATATTGAAAATAAAGAAATAAACCTAAGGTTATTTATAGGGGTTATAGTTCTCATTTGTAGACAACGAAAAACAACTTATCAGAAATTCTCTCTTTATCTCCTGCAAACCTTCGGTGACTCTCAATGGCAAATTCATGCACGCTTCCGCTTACATTCTCATATTGTATTCGAATATGAGTTCAAGGGTTTTATTTAGAGTTTTGATCTTGATTTCTATATTGATAGAAGTTATAAGGTTTATGAATAAATCTAACAAGTGGTATCAGAGCCACTCATATCTGATTCAATTTGATTTTTGATTATCTTCCAATTGTATAAATCAATATTTTTCATGTTGTTGTTCATGTGTTTTTGAGTTTTTGTTTAATTTTTTTTACAGATGTCAAACTAATTGAATAATAATAATAATAATAATATTTAAGAAAAATTGATTTTGACACTTTTAATAATAAACAACATGATAGTGTTATTTATTTATCTTGGATTTTAAATTGCTACTGGTATATTATAGTGTTAGAAATTTTGGTACAATTTTCTTTGGTTCAATTTTGTTTAAAATTTGATTACGGATTATATTTTTTATACGGTTATTTAACCTCTTAAAGAAAGTAGTTGAAATGAAAAAGTCGCCAAAGTGATCTCTTTTATGAAAATTACTTATGAAAAATGTTAAATAATTTTCTGGTTCTGTGTATGTTTGTTCGTGCGAATATCAATTGATCCAAAGGATAATTGGTGGTTGGTCGGTTTTCATACGCGCCTGTGATGGTAAACATGTGATAATTATAAGGTATTACATGTGAATAATAAATCAATCCAAAGAGGGATTTATATTCAATATGTTTTTATTATCAATGTTTGATCGTTACAACAAGAGTATCACTAACAGTTAATATTAGTGTCCAAAGACTCAATATTGATGGTGCAATAAGTATTTTGAGATGGTTTATGTCATTATTTGAACAAATTTGTAATTCATTTTTTATGTGAGCATATTTAAAGATGTTTAATTTTGTTCTTGTTTTTCAACTACAATTGCTTCAATATCATCTGAATTCGGTTCCGGTCCTTAATGGGACAAATTTCAGGGACTGGAAAGAGAACATAGAGATTGTTCTTGGTTGCATAGATCTTGACCTTGCATTAAGAAAGGAACAACCTGCTTCTCCTACGAAATCTACTACCTCTGATTAGATGAAATATTATGAGAAGTGGGATCGCTCCAATCGCATGTGTCTCATGATCATTAAGTGCGACATTCCTGAGGTCTTTAGAGGTACTATATAGGAATATATAACTAATGCCAAAGATTTCCTTGCTAAGATTGAAAAGCGTTTTAAGAAAAGCGATAAGGCAGAAACAAGTACTCTTCTTCAAAACTTGATTTCCATGAAGTATCAAGGAAAAGGAAATATAAGGGAATAAATTATGAACATGTCAAACATTGTTTCAAAACTTAAGGCACTAAAGCTTGAGTTGTCTGAAGACTTACTCATTCATTTAGTATTACTTTCTCTTCTTTCATAGTTTAGTCAATTTAAGATATCTTATAATTGTCAGAAGGAGAAATGGTCTCTGAATGAGCTCATTTCATTTTGTGTGCAAGAAGAAGAAAGGATGAAACAAGATAAGACTGAAAGTGGTCATTTTGTTAGCACCTCTAAAGACAAAGGAAAAAGAAGAAAACTTATGAACTCGAGAATGAAGCTACAATTGTTCCAGCACAAAAGAAGCAAAAATAGGATGATGATTATTTCTTTTTCAAATCATCTGAACATGTGAAGAAGAAATGTCCTAAATACCATGCTTGGCGTGCAAAGAAAGATACATTTCTTACTTTGGTTTGTTCTAAGGTCAATTTAGCTTCAGTACCTAGAAACACTTGGTGGTTAGACTCAAGTGCAACTACTAACACCAGTGTTTCAATACATGATTCCCTTAACTACCGAAAGTCAAATGATGTTGAAAGATACATCTATGTTAAAGATGGCAAGTCGGTGGAGGTGGAAGCTGTAGGGCATTTTTTATTGTTATCATGTACTGGATTTTTATTTGGATTTAAAAGACATTTTATTATGCCGTCATTTAGACGGAATTTAATTTTAGTTTCTTATTTAGATAAATCGGGTTAGTTGTGTTCATTTGGGAATAATATGTTTAAGTTGTATTTTAATTTAAATATTGTTGGAACTGGTTCACTTATGAGTCATGATAATCTATATTTGCTTGACACGATAGCTTCCTATGGAAAATTCTTGAATAGATAAGGCAATGCCTTATAAGTCAAATGAAAATAAATTGAACTCCCGAATAGTGAGCAACTACTTTATTAGGGCTACAAATTTTATTATCCAAAATTAAATCCAATTTTTAAGACGGGAACAACCACATTCTTTGAGGATATTGAGTTCGGGGAAAGAATGAGGTTAGAGACTTTATTTTAAAGACACAATCAATAATAGTTCCAGAATCGATTCACACAGTTGCTTTTGATCGAGCAAGTATGGAACCTCCACAAGACATTGTTGATTTTCCTCCTACTCAAGATGATTTGATAATTCATGAAGAATAAACTCAAAATCCTCAAGAGAAAGTGTTACAAGAACCAATACTTTTATAGTGATCCATTAGAGAAAAGGATAAATGCTATTCTGGATGATTACATAGTCTTTCTTCAAGAACATGAGGAAAATAATGGTAAGTGTATTAAAGCAATGAAGGAGGAGTATAAGTCCATGCAAGACAATAAAGTTTGGGAACTTGTCCCATTACCAGAAGGTGTGAAACCCATTGGTTGCAAATAGACTTTTAAGACCAAACGAGATTATAACGGTAATCTGGAGAGGTATAAGGCTCGTCTTGTGGCTAAGGGCTATACCCAAAAGGAAGGAATTGACTTTAAAGAGACTTTCTCTCTGGTTTTATCAAAAGACTCTTTTAGGATAATCATGGCTTTTGTTGCACATTATGATTTGGAACTCCATCAAATGTATGTCAAGACAACATTCTTCAATGGATGTTAGGCAGATATTTGAGCAATCTAGGAATGGATAATTGAAAGTAGCCAAAAGGCTATAAGGTATTTAAAGAGAACAAAAGACTATATGCTCGCATATAGAAGTTCAGACCAGTTAGAGATCACTGGATACTCTGACTCAAATTTTTTTGGATGGCAAGATAGCAATAGATCCACTTCAGACTATATATACATCTTGGCTGGTAGGGCAATTTCTTGGCGCAATGCCAAGAAAAATCTTACGGCTTCATCCACCATGGCAACATAGTTTATAGCATGTTATGAGGCATCCAACTATGGAATTTGGCTGAGAAATATTGTCATTGAACTGTGAATTATAGAAAGAATTGAAAGGCCATTTAAGTTATATTGTAACTATAAATCAGTCGTCATGTATTCCAACAATAATAGGAACTCAACCAAGTTAAAATATATTGACATCAAGTTCTTAGTTATTAAGGAAAAGGTACAAAGTAAACAGATTTCCATAGAACATTTGGAGACAAACTCCATGATAGTAGATCCTCTTATAAAATGTCTTCCATCCAAGGTATTTCATGAGCACAATACTCACATGTGTATTTTACCGTTAGAGGAGTCTTTGGTTTAGTGGGAGTTAGTCGATTATGAATTTTATGTTCTATGCTTTAGTATTATGTACGCATACTATGATTTTGGATATTTTTCAAGTTATTTAAGTTTTGATATTTAGCAGTTTACAGTTTGTACAATAAAATTATTGAATAATCTCACTAAAGCAAAGTAGGACCAATTGAAAATTGACATATACAAACCAACTTCATGTGATTTTCATGCTACACATTTCATTATGGATCTATGTCATTTAGTTGTGTCACTATTGATGATCATTGATGGGTTTAGTTATGATTAATATAATGAGAATCACCTTGATTCTATATATTGACATGACTAATGGACGATATAATTTGAATATGCTTAAGGAATATAATAGCGAATTTTGAGCTCAAAAAGTCTAACACATGTTTATGATTACATATCTGACCAATAGGAGATTGTTAGAATTTTTGGGTCACAAATATAATATTACATGTGTTAGAGCTATTATGTAATTAGCCAAAACTGCAGTGGTCTAATTAATTTTAAGTATTTGGCTAAAAGCATAAATATCATAAAATATGAGATTATTGTATAGATACCATAAGTCAATATCTAATTTGATGAGGGGACAAATTAGAATATTGAAAACAAAGAAATAACCCTAAGGTTATTTATAGGGGTTATGATCTTCATTTGTAGACAACGAAAAACAGTTTATCAGGAATTCTCTATTCATCTCCACCAGAGAAGAATCAAGAAGCCATAAGGAACTCTACAAATTAGAAGATCAAATATCCGCAAACTTTCAGCCACTCTCAATAGAAATTTCAGACACACTTCTGCTTTTATTTCTCATAATTGCATTTGGATATGGATTTAAGGGTTTTATTTAGAGTTTTGTTCTTGATTTCTATATTGATAGAAATTATAAGGTTTATGAACAAATCTAACAATAACATATGTCTTCAACAGTAACAACACACTCTGCTGAATCAGACTGGTCAAGATGTTATGACATATTACTTAATATCTATCATGAACTATGTTTTAGCAAAATTGTTGTCAATTCTAAAACAGTAGATCTAACTAACTAACTAACTAACTAACTAACTATATATATATATATATATATATATATATATATATATATATATATATATATATATATATATATATATATATATATATATTATGTGCACCGATCTGCGTAGTTATGTTAAAAATGACTCAATCACATTCGAATTAAATACAATTATTTATGGTAATCAATTCGATTCGATTAATAATTTTCTATTAAGCTAATTCGGTTTTGGACACCCATATATTTCACCCCTCAAATGCTTTATTTTCCAAATTTGAATCACCTGTTGTCATCATTTACACACAGTCGCACATTCAAATTTCTACTAACCATTAGATTTTGATATGATGATCAGAAACAACAAAATTTTATAATTAATGTTAAACAGACGACTACAATTACATGATTGCGTTATTCGGCCTTTTCCAACCATAGCTAATCTTGATCCCTATTTTTCTACCACCACACATTTTCATAGCACCATAAAAAAATCTGGTGGCTGAGATGACAAGTAAATAAATAAATAAAAGAAGAAATTAATTATGCATGGTTAGGAAAAGATGATGTAAAAAAAAAGACAAGACAATGAAATCAAGGGGATTCGTATAGTCACTATTTGTAAACTTGAACCACTAATTATGTTGGTACATTTAAAGTCATTTGGCTCATCACTTTCTGTACTTAATTTCTAAGATTTGTGCATGCACATTCTAACTTTCCTTCTTCTAGCTTGCAAAATAATCCTCCAAAATCACTTCACCAAAAAATATGAAGGTAAGCATGATTCATTTATTTTTCCTTATCATATTTTTTTATCAATAGACCAAGTGCTCGTAACTAATAGAAACTAACACACACAAGTACGAGAGTTAGAGTTCGAACTCTATTATTGACAAGAAATCTATGAATATCGGCTTTTGCCTGTTGATTCGAACATTAGTATTAATGTCAAACTTATGATTATAGACTTTTGTCTGATTAGCTAAGATTTAAGGACATTTTTCCTTATATTTTAACTTTGACATTATTTTTATCCATTGCCAATTAGTTTTATTATACTGACATATACATGTTTTTTTTTGTGTGCAGATTTTTAAATGGATGCAAAATAGGTTTAATGGCACAAATGAGAAAATGAAACCAACCTCAATTTCAGCTACTCGTAAGCATTTTTCTTCTATATATATATATACAACACTCTTGAATTCGAATTAGTATGATGTGTTGATTAATTTTTATTTTTTTTATTTTAACAGATTATATGATGAGTGATTCTGATAGACAAGACTTGATCAATGATTGGGATGAGGCACTAGTACTTGCAATTGGAACATTTGGGAATATTAATAACAATTTGAAAGAAGATTATAATAAAAACATTAATGAAGAAGACTCATATAGTTCCTTTAGAGATTGTACAAAGGAGTTATGTTTTGAAGAAGTTGGAGATTTTGAGAATGAAGTGAAAATAAATTTGGAAGAGAATAATTTCTACCCAAGCAACAATTTAATATACAATGAAGACAATGAAGAAGACGAAGAGTTTACTCCTATTAGTGTTGTAGACAAAGGATGCAGATGGTTCAACACAGATTCTGAATGTAAGTTCTTAACTTCTAATCACGATTGATTAATAATCTTACTAATATATATTTGTTTGTATATAACTAATACATTTCAATTTTTGTGGTTGCAGATATTGTTCTTGAGATATAAATGACTTCTACTACATGCATATTGATATTGATGTGATGATTTATGTTCAACCCTCGAAGATCTATATAATAGCAAAAATAGCATGGAAGTTGTGGACCTAGTACTTTAAATGTATGAATCAAGCTAAGGAATTGTGACAAATTAAATAGAGGATGATTCTGAAAAATATTTACATTTAAAAACACATCTTCTAACACATGAATGTTAGAAATCATATTACAGTTTCTTACGGAAAATATATGCATCTTAATGTTTGTATATATGTAACAATTAAGGTGATAATTATAACAAGTCTTTTTTTCATCCTTTTGAGGAGTGTTTCTAGACCTACAGTTTTTTTTAAATATATAAATTGAAACATGCAATCTATTAAGTTAATTGAAATAGTGACATCTCCTGACAAATAAAAATCTCTCTTTATTTAAGGTTTTTTAAGAAGATTATAAATAAAAAGGAACTGGATCACAAAATAAAGATGGAATTATACTAAGACCCTCTCAAAATTAAGCAAATCTAAAGAATGGTAATCTTAACATGTTTTTTTTATTTATAAAATGAGCTATAATACACACATGTATAGAGGAAAAGTGGATGGTATCAGTAGAAGAAAGAAAAAAAAATAGTAAGGGCATCTGCACAATTATTTCTCTCTCTAAAAATATGAGAAATTACAAAATTTCACTTAGATACAAGATTAATACAATTAAGTCATATATTTCTAATCAACTAGGAAACACAATAAGGAGGATTGAAAGCTTTAACCACCATCGTCGAATCTTTTTCCAACCAAATAAAATGTCAATTTTTCTCATGAGTGAACTCAATTGTTAGCATAGCACCAGAGAGTTCGGCAATGAGAGAATTAGAGACTCCTAAAAAGGAAGCAGGAGCATTCAAAAAAAAAACCCACCATTGTCTCTAGCAATGACCCCACAAGCCGAAGATCCCGAAGGGGTTTGCGAGGCTCCATCACAATTCAATTTTATTTAATTCCTATGAGGGGTATGCCAAAAAAACCTCCAAAATATTCGGGGCACAAGGCAGGCGGATAGTCACCTTAAACATTTTAAGGATCTCAAAATCATACAAAGAGAGATGGGGACCAACAACAACGACATTACCGGCAATGGAAACATCATCCATAATAAAAGAAGTAGAAGAAGAAAAATGTATTAAGGTATCATTAAATCTAATCAAATATCGAGCCTTCCAAATCGAGTTGAGAGTGAATATGGTAGCAATTTTAGAGATGACCATACTATGATTAACACTAGTTGTTCCAAGGAATCTCCAATTATCCCACCATCCATGGATATAATAATTGGTATTGAGCATGTTCTTAAGCCAACGCCAAATCTTAGAAGCAAAAGAGCACTAAAAAAATATGGGATTCTGTTTCCTCCGCCAAATCACAAAGACTGCATCTAGAAGGGAAGGACAGGCATCTTCTTTTCTATTGATCATTTATCGGCAGCTTATGATGAATTAGCCACCACACCATGAAAGACTTAGAAAGAGGGATATACTTGTTCTAAATCCAATTCCAATAATCCAAAATAGTGTCCCTGTTTCGTTTGAATTCGCAAGATAACTTTAGAGATAACTCACCGTCAGAAGAGTGATGCCAACATCTCTTACTCGGGCGAATATCAAAGGGAATATGACAATTATTAATGCGCACCTGGATAGAGAGGGGAATTATGGTGGAAGACTTAGCAAAATCCTAATGACCATTGACCATAATGTTGTTATCAGTTTGATCATCAAGCAAGCATCATCAAGACACAAAGGAGATCCACACCAATTATCATACCACAAGCTTATCGAATTACCATTCCCAAGGCACCAAGAGGAATTATCAAAAACATTGCTCATTTCATGTTTAGCACTGGACTGAATGGAGGAGAAGATGTGATAATTAATGAGCTTGTTTCTTCGAAAGACTCGTCTATGAAGGAGAACAACCCAGCTGCCCAAAGAATTACAAAGATCCCAAGCAAGCTTCAAATGCGTCGAATAAAGAATACAGTTAATCAGCGAGCAAAACTTGTTATTGAAACCAAAAGTGGGGAGGACTTTTATAGGAAAATCACAATTGAGTGTATCAAAAGCTTTCTTGATATCCACTTTAAGAGCCAAATTACCACACCAAGCTTTAGAATCCAACAAATTAACAACTCTCTTTATTTAAGTTGAATAGTGAGTGTTGTTTTGGTTTATCCAACCTAACTTAGGGTCTGAGAGTGGCATAGTTATGAGTAGAGTGAGAATACTCTATGTCGAGTTAGATTTTGTCGAACTTAAATTTATTTTATTAAAATATATAAATCTTAAGTTTGAATTGTAATTTGGTAGGTCTATCAACCTGCTTATAAATCTATTTTATTTCAACATATATAAATAAATGAATAATTTAAATAATATTTAAAAGAATAACAAATTAAAATATCAACGATATTAAATATTTGTTTGGATTGACTTATCTGAACATATTTAATAATATACATTGTTTAAGATTATTTTTTGAAAGAACTTATTAAAACAATTTATGACATTGTTCATTAGATATTTTTCAATGCACATAAACTTTTTTTATTTATTTTAATTCAATATAAAATATAATATAATAATAAAATTATTCATATTTATTTAAAGAAGTCGGTCTGATAAGTTCAAAAGGTTTTTTTAGCATGTGATATAATTTTTTCTTGAAAAAAACTTAGTATGGTCTAGGTCTATATATGTTAGGTCGTAGTTTCCAGTTGGCTGTCTTATTCTCACCCCCTATTTATGAGATAATTATGGACATCCTTAAAATATTATAAAAAGCACAAACGTGCATATATAACAATAAATTATATAAAAAATATTAATTAACATAAAAAACAAAAGAATAGGACAAAATACCTTTTTGGTCCCTTAACTTTACCATTGGGTTCAGTTTGATCCCTTTTTGTATTAGATCTTTGTGTTGTTGTTTGTGTTGTTGTTCTTTAACTTTATTAAGGCAACATTTAGGGATTTGTGTAGATTTAATATTTTTCATGTTTTAGGGCTTTGTGTAGATTTAGTGTTTTCATGTTTTAGGGCTGTGTTTTTGTTCTGTAATTGTATTAGGGAAAAATGTAATCATGAAATGTATTTGAGTAAGTAAAATGGACGAATATTTGGAACTCATAATTCATCACGTTGGTGAATTCATTGATCTTGAACTAAGTGTGTACGAGGAGGACTGGTAGATGATTTGAAAATAGATGTTAACAAATAAAGTTTTTTGAGTTGGTAGATGTATTAAAGAAGTTGGGTTATATGTATTTTGAGGCAATATATTACAAGGACCCTACACTTGGGATGAATGCTTTAGCTGATGACAAAGGTGCTTTAGAAATTGCTAATTTTTACAAGGTGTATCTAAGTGTTGATATTTATATTCAACACACCTTGTCTCAGCCTGATTATTTTGATGGTTTTGTTGATAATGTTGATGAGGGGCAAGATGACATTGTAGATGAGGAGGAAGAGTTGCTTACTAAAATGTATGATGAAGCAGTTAATGGAGAAGATAAGTTAAATGATGATATGTTGAAGTTGAGGATACTAATGTTCTTTTGGATGATGGTAATACTGGTGTGGAAGAAGTTACAGTTGGAATGAAGGATGTAATGTTGGAGTGGAATCATACAATATTGGAGTGGAATCACACAATATTGGAGTGGAATCACACGATGTTGGTGAGGTGCATGATGATTTCAGTTCTGATGACAATGAAGATGATAACTACCAGTATGATAGTGCTCTTGAAGTAGCTTTTGAGGATGACTCTAATGAGTATGATGAGTTGGAGGAAGATGAACTTTCTAATCTAGTTGGCTATGAAAGTGATGGAAAGATAAAAGTAAAAACGAGAGATAAAAGTGGGAAGAAGATAAAGAAGAATTTAAAGGAAGTGATAATGACAATGAAGATCTGCAAATTAGTTATGAGAGTGATGATAGTAGTGGAGCTACAAGAAAGAAGTAATCAATTTTCAAGTTGAAAAAGGACATGTCCAATTACAAATGAGAGGTAAGAATGTATTTTAATTCAAAAAGTTGTATTAAGGAAGCAATAACTTCATATGTTGTTCAAAATGGTAGAGACCTCATATATGTTTTTCATCATGTTTGTGATTCTTGTTTTCCTTCACATTTGCTAAAGTATTGGTTAGGTGTAGCTGTTGGTGACAAATAATCATACAAAGAGGCAACTTGGAGGAATGCATAAATAAAGGCGTCGAGCTAACGACGTAAAACAAGTGCTTATTGGGAGGCACCCCAACATTTGTAAATTATGTACAATTTTTTATTTAAGGTAGTGTAGGTGATAGTGGATGTTTAGCATGAAATTTAGATGCAATTATTATTTTTCTATGTAGATTCGTTGCCACTGAGTGTGGTCTGATAACGCTAAGCGCGCCCTGTATCTCAGCATGCGCTAAGCGCAACTCTAATAGCACTAAGTGCACCCTACTGTGTGTTAGTGGAAATTTCGTTTCACTCGGCTCTAATAATTTTTATTGTTGTTGGTGCTCAAACATTAATTTATTAGGTTGACGAAGCATGTAGCAATTGTTTCAAGTTTGATTGTTTCAACATGAAAATGTGTGGTAATGATAGTGATTGATATTTTGGTACATTGTCAAGGTACACGTTTATCACTTTATAGAACATAGCATGTTTAGGAAACTTTTACTTTGTACAAATATCATGTCATTCATTCTCTTACACTACTTGTTCATGATTGAATCACTTTAGATCTTACCACAATATGAGGAAGCTTTCCATTATTCACTATATGCACGGGAGACCAACATTCTTGTTTTAACTAGGTTTTATTATGTTTAATCTTTTATTTGTGTTGGTTGTATGAAAGCATGAAAAGGATCAAGAAATTTTGTTTAATTTTGAGCACAATCACTTGAACAAAAAGTAACTTAGCTTGTGAGTGAGTGAGAATTTGCTTACCCCTTTAAGCCTTTTTGTCAAAATTCATGTTGTAGATGAACTATGATGCTTGTGCATGAGTATTTAGCTCACTTTATTTTTGAATAGATTTTGATTTTTGTTTCTTGGACCCACAACAATAGCTTGTGGTTTGAATGTTTACCCTTGCCTTAGAAAGTTTGGGAGTATTCACATTACATGTTTCATTGTATTCAAGTTGGGGAGAAAAGGCTGGTTGCTAAGAGGTTGAGAAACAGAAAAACATTGAGAAAAAAGAAGGAAATGTGTGTGTGTGTGTGGGGGGGGGGGGGGGGGGGGGAGAAAGAAAAATAAAATAAAATCCTTTTGAAAAATAAAAATAAAATTAGCAAATAATTTTTCTAATAAATAATGTGAAGTGATGTAACAGTTGGGAAAAGAGAAAATGTGTGATTAAACTTTTGTGCTTGAGTCTTTGTGAATTGATAACTCTCATAGGATTAGGCAATTTTTTGTTTCAATTAACTTTAGAAGTTGACTCTTCCTTGTTACCCAAGCCACATTACAACCCTTTAAGTCCTTATGATTCTTGCGTTTATGTTTTCAATACGAGTTTTTAGGATGAATGCATAATTTAATCTTTTGTTTGCATGATTGTTGGGTAAGAGTTAAGCCCTCATGTTTGTGTGTTTTTCATCCCTTGATGAAGTTTTTGATAGGTGTGATTCATGATTGAGCATGTGTTGTTTTGGAATGTTTGACACGAAATTTGTACATTAGGATTTTTTTTCCTTATCATATTATAATTATAGTATAATGGTAAGCATTACTTTGCTTGTACATTTGTGATTTTGAACCATATATTTGTTTTCGTTTTTCTAAAACTTGTTAATTCATGATATTCTTGATCGTTGCTTTTGTTTCTTTAGGTTGGTGTGACTTTGTTTGAGGACAAACAATGTTTTAAGTTGGGGAGAGTTGATAAGTGTCAAAATGTCATTATCATTAGTAATATTTTATGGCACTTATGAGCTTAGTTATTTTGGTTTTTATAGTAAAACCTCGACTTTTGTGTAAATAATAGTATAATTGTGTTTTCGTGTAAACATTGTACCATTTGATAGTATTTCATCACTTTTGTAGGAATTTATTGCATGGTTGGTGTGATACGATGGGAGAACTGACTAAGGTTTTGCGTTTGTTTTCGCAAATGTTTCGGTTGAGCAAGAGTCGCCACCGACTTTTTATTTTATCCTAAGGAAGGGTTAAAAAGCACAGCAAAAAACCTTTTGAGATGTTTTCTTGGATTCGGGGAGTAGATTATAGAAAGGGAAGGTATTAACACCCTTTCTATCCATGGTTATCCATGGGCTCTTAGTTACTTGCTTAGATCACTTGCCTTTGATTTTCAATTGTTTGAAATGGTGCTTGTGTGTGTGTGTGGGTTTGAAAATGTTTTGAAAAGAAGCCAATGTGGTGGCAACCTTTGTAATGATCCATGTGGGGATGTATACAAAGATGTATGTCTTTTGAAAAGGTTTTCATTTGTTTTTGAAAGTTGTTTTGAAAGTGTTGTGAGGTGTGTTTTAGAAAATACGCAAGTGTTTTGTTTTTGCAAGTTTGATTCAAGTAACTAAGAGGTTATCTACTCCTAAAATTTCTCAAAGTTTATTGCTATGTTTTAACCCTTTTTAACAAGTTTGTTCCACCATTGTATTTGGTGGACAATCTTATGTTAGGATGTGAAAGGGACGGGCGCGGGTCATCGTTTTAGACCATAATTGCAATGGTGCCAAGTATCTTTGGGCATTTTTTTCTTTAAGGGACTTGACCATTTGTTTAGGCAACTTTTGAAAGCGTCATCGAGGGACTATGATCATTTGATTTGTGTTTGTTTAGCCCAAAGAGACCTAACATGCAATATGACCCAATTTTGAAAGGCAACAAGTGGAATACCCTAGGGGGTGCAAGTGTGATTTGTGTGTCCATTTTCATGCTTGTTTATCTTGAAATTAGGTCAAAGCTATTTTTCGTTGTTTTTCGCATACAAACCCTAATTCTAACATGGTATAATTAGAAAGCAATAAAGTGCGAAGATAAATTTACTAAGCTATTACAAAACCATATATGGGAAGGGGGGTACAAATGTTCAAATGGGGATTTTGACAAGGAATTTAAACCTAAACTATTACATCAATATTGAATTATTTACAAGATAATTTAATTGCATAAATTAAATAAAATAAATATGCAAGATGCAAAAATGGTTTTTGTATGTATGAAAAAAAAAGGTATTTTTATGTGTCAAAATAAACAAAAAGAAAAGTATTATTTTTTGGAGTTTTTTCATGTTTAGGGTTAAACCCTAATTCTATTAAATAAAATGTATTATTTATTCAATATATACAATATTTATTATTTATATACAAAAATAAAATAAAAATAAAGTATATTTGTAAAAAATGTATTTTTAGTGTTAAATATTAATAAAATAAAAATATGTATATTTTTGGTATTTTTATCTTAAGTGCACTAATGTATATGTATTTATTTATATTATTTATAAAAATATATTAAATATGCACAAAATAAAAATATTTAATTTTTATAAAAAAAATATATTTCATATAAAATATTTTCAGAAGATAAAAATAAAAATAAAAAATGGAAAATAAAATGGTTTGCATTATTTTTAGTATTTTTAAATAAAAGAGGCTTATTTATTTATTTGTGAATAAAACTAAACTAACCAATAAATACCTAATAAATTCAAAAGTGGTGTAAAAAATTATTTTTATATTTTTTATATTGTGAGGAAAAATAAATGAGTCAAACCAAAAAAAGAAAAGTCAAAAAACATTAAAAATAAACCAAATGGGCTCCGGGGGTTCAGAAGCAATTGTATGGTGCAAATAAGAAAAATATTCCAGGCCCAGCCCAGAACCAGTCATCTTCAACCTCAGAACAAAATTGTTCAAGCAAGCACGCGTTTCCTATCTCCCAATTCCTGGACTTTTAAGCAAAACTTTCAACATGAAAAGTGTGGAGCATGAGAAGACGAATCCAGGGATATAAGAAACTTGACTTAACTCTCTAAGATGAGGGAGAATTTCTTCTCCCCCAATTCCTGACCTAGCTTTTCATCAATGTTCAGACTCAAAATTCTTGCAGCACACGTAATATAAATGAAATCTAATCATATGGGCATGTTCAGGGCTATGATTGTGACATGTTTCCTTCACAAACCTAAAGCTAACAATGCCTATACTGAGAGATAGAACTTCATGAACATACCTGTTCAGTTGGAATCGTGCCTTGCAATGGGGGAGTTTTCAGAGCAAGATGATGACTTGTACAGCTTCCTTGAAGTGTGAGGATGCTATTCCAAGTCCTACTTTGTCCTGAAACTTCTTGAATCGTGCTAGAAAACTTCAACTGCAAAACAAGAAAATGAAAATGGTGGAACTGGTTAGAGGAATTACAGGTCGTGTTTTAGGTTTTGGTTAGCTTGCATTGATGGTAGGCAAGGTGTGTGAAGAGCTTTTAGCAAGAAAGCATGACAGGGATGAGAGTTGGAACTCAATCTGCAGAGGTCACTCTGTTTTGGCAGTTTGATGGTGGTTCTGAGTTTGTGAAGGTATTGGAGGGGAAAGGATCGTGCTTTAGCTTAGGATCAATATTTGGAATGTGTTTGATATCTTTCTCTCAGGCTTGGTTGACTGATATGGAAGTTGGTATATCATATGCAATGTTACTTGAATTTTAAGCAAGCAATGGCCACTTGATGTCTCTAGCCTGTACAGGCCCTCACACTATGCTGCATACATTGGCCTTGATCAGTGCAATATTTCTCATAATTGTGCCAAGAAGATTTGGACTGTACCACTTGGATTTGCAAAATGGACATAAAGTTCTACTTTTTCAAAATGGAAATAATGCTTTTTCTAATTAAGGGTTAAATCTCCATGTAATGTCAAAATGCATAGAACAACATCTTGGCACAATGGTTTTGCATTGAATTATTGAGTGAGAATGGGATTAGAGGCCTGCAATGTAGCTTAAGCATGCTGAATTCAAAATGGCACCAATGTATGAACATGTCTTGGCCAAGAACAAAAGTGACTTTTTCCCATTTTGAAAAATTCGATTCTCCCTAACCATGAGGTTGTTTGAGAAGTTCTTGGACATTTTGGAAAGCTTGGAATGTGTACTACAATCCATATTTGAAATGCAAATTGAAATTCCAAGTGGAAGTGTATGAAAAATGGCCTTGAAGTTAGGTAGAAAACCTTGCCAAAATAGGTCAAATTTTCACTAAGTTAAGAATGGTTTGGTACCCTTGTTCCAAAAATTGTAACTTGAGATACAAGCCTGATTTGGGAAAACTTTGTGAATCAAAGTTGTAGATTATGCAACAAGCTACAACTTTCATGTTTGGACTTTTGTTTGAATCCAAATGAATCTTGGTTAGAAAGTGGGGCAAAGTTGGAAAAAAATTAGGGTTTTTCATAACTTAGAAAAATTCTAAGTTATGAAAAATTCTCATTTCAAACCCTAATTTGCATTTCTTGATTTCTTGATGGACAAGTTTCATGATTTGGCATGTTTTGATGAAAAATGAATCTTGACTTTTGATTTTGACCAAAAAGTCAAAGTTTGACTTTTCAGTATACAGTCAAAATTGATCAATTGACTGGGAAATTCAACTATCAATCTTGTGTATTTGGGATCCTTTGAACTTGTTGAGCATGTCAAGATAATTCCATGGGGTCCTTGAGTCCATATGTGAGCTTGGTTTGCCATTGGCTAGGTCAAACAGTCAAAAGTTGCCTTTGTGCAGTCAAAACCCTAAAAATGACCATTTTGCCCTTTTGATGATCTGATCAAATTTCTTGTGGAATTGTGATCCAAACTTGATCAAATGGTCCGTGTGAGTTCATAATGTTGATGTGGGTCAATTTTCATGAGATCTGACTGTCAATTGGCCACAGTTGACTTTTTCCCCAATACAGTTGATTTCTAGGTCAACTGTCCAATTGACTGGGCAAAACTTGGAATCAAGACTTGAAACTTGGTATGGATAAACTTGGGAGTCCAACATGAAGCATGAAAGTCATCTTAGGCATTTTAGGTCAAAATATCTTTGTGCAAACACAAACCCTAATTTGGGTCAACAGTGCAAGGAGAAGTCTTGAGCAGAGGTAACCCTAACTGGATCTTGATTTTCAAAGGTCTTGTGATGAGAAAATGTTGAGGAAATGGGAGGGCAAATTTTGGGGTACAACAGTTGGAGCATAGAGTAATAAGAGCCAAAAGCAATTCTTCAAGATGCAATTTTGGATGGAAATAAGTGTCCCAAGTCGGGCTAAGCGAGCCATAGCATGCTTGGAGAAGTTCAGGCATAGGTGATCGCGCTCTGAGGGCGCTTAGCGCACATTAAGGCATTTTAAGTGTAATAAGTGAGAGCTCACTTAGCGTGGGTTTGTGGGCTTAGCGCGGTCTGCAGATTTCCTTTTATATAAATAGAATTCATTCATTTTTTAGGTTATGGTTTTGGGTATTTTTTGCTCTCAACTCCATCACCAACATTCTTTAAGTTTTGAGAGCTTTGACAACACCAACGGAGGTTGAAATTTAATGATCTGGGGTTGAAGATTCTTTGATCGTGATTGACACTGAGAGATTTTGATTCTTCTCCTTTCTTCCCTTTGTAGTTTCCATTTGTGGGGTTTGTATGTAAGTTTACTCTATTTTTTGTATATGTACTGATTATGGCATTATATTATATCTATTTCTTAAATCAATACCAATTTTTATCCTTGTTTTTGCTTGGTGTTGGGATTTAAGCTTCTATATACAAATACGGTTGGAATCTTCTTCTTGGATGAGCATTTGTTAGGTTATAAACTATAGAGATAGATTTAGGTGTAATATTCACAGTGGGTATCTATTCTTAATGCTTCTGTGTTGTTGAGTTGCACGAGACATCCCTAATGAGACAATATGATTGTCTCAACTCTGCCTTATACATAACCTAGGTTGTGGGGGGGGGGGGGGTACGAGATGATATTGGTGAGTGGTTTAGGTTACATACAATTGATCAGTAGGTTTAAGTCTTTGACGGGTAAATGAAATTCAATCTTGACGAGTTCTCTCCTGTCATACCCCAAATTCGTCCTACCCGTTTTGGAGGCTCATTTGGATTATGCATACTCCTCAGTAGGTCATCTAGCATTGCATGCATAATTAGTGGTCATGGGATCAAGGTATTTCTTTTTGAAAGCCACAAAAAATAAATTGTTCTGTCGGACAGTGTTACAAGGCAAAACCCTAGTTTTTTAAGGCTTAAATGTGTTCTACACGTTTTTTAAGCAATCAAACTAATAATCAATCAAGCCATCATCATGTCAAGCTCTCAGGTATTTCAGCATGCTCTAAATTGCGAATGAATCGGGCGTTTCAGTGAATTTGAGATAGTGTGAATCAAAAATAGTGTTTTCGCTGGTTTGAACTTAAAAATTCCCAATTTGCAATCGGCATATTATTTTGAAATGGTTCTTCAGGTGTTGGAACAGTCTCAGTATTTTCTTCATTTCATATGTTCAAGCCGGAAGCCAATTATGTGTAGAAAGTCCTCGAAAATTTTTATTTCCCTGAAACAGTATTTGAATTAAATGATTTGTTATTTGTTCACCGGGTGTTTGGGATTATGTAACTTTCATCTGATTCAGTATTATCATTTGATTCTTCAAGCATTGAGACTGTCTTGATTATTTTATCACTTCTCGTGTTTGGATCGAAGGCTAATTTTGTGAAGAAGACCTCTGGGAATTTTAATTCTTTGAAGACAGTATACTGAATTTAATTTCTGGTCCTCCGTTTCATGGGCATTCAAAAATTCATAACTTCTGTTTGGAATACTGTTTTGAAGCGGTTCTTAGACCATAAAGTCCTCCTTGATGTCTTCTCCAATTCACGTGTTTGGACCAGGAGCTAATTCATAGAGGAAGGTCTCCAAATTTTGCGAAGACTCTGAAGCTATACGGTGAAAATACAGTGAAAACCTGTGCTGAACCGTTATTTTTCGGATGCTCGAAAATTCATAACTTTTGCCCGGTGCATTCTTTTAGAGCGGTTCTTTAGGCGAAAAATCCGTCTCGATTCCATCTTCATTTTGAATGTTCACGCCGAGAACTGATTATTTGCAGAAGATCCCTGAAATGTGAATTACAAGAGATTTTGTTGTGTTGAACTAGTATTTTAGTTCACTGTCTTCCGATATTGTAAAAATCGTAACTTCTTCAATTTTTACCATATCGAGACGATTATTTCGGCATAATTTCACAAATGATGTCAGATACAACTTTTCTTCAAACTTCGAGTTCAAACTCTACTCTGAAGGCTTCCTTTTATGGTTCGTTTCATTAACTGAACAATGAAATTCGTTGCAGAATTGGAAAAGACAGCGTCTGAGCAACTTCGAAAATTCATAACTTTTTCATTGTTTATCCGATTGAGTCCTTTCTTTCGGCATCGTGTCATAAATTTTGCAATCTTCATTTTTTATGGTGAGCTCGAGTCGAGATTTCGCACTGATAATGACGTGGCATTTTGTACTCACATTGTGCGTTAAATTTGCTAACACTGTCAAAATGAGGTCCAATCCAATTTGACATCCAAGGCCCAATTTTTTCCCACTATATATTCCAAAAATCAGATTTTTCTCTCATAATTCACTTACTTCCAAAAACAACTCACAAATCTCTCTCTTTTCTCTCAAAGTTCAAACACATTCTTCTCTCATTTTTTCTCAGGAACATCAATAATATTCATCATTCTTCAACAATTCATCAAGAACAAAAGATTCAAAATTTATCATTCTTCTTCCTCTCCAACAGGAATTCCACAAGCAAGACAATCCCTCCGCCTACTGCTCTGATCCTTCGTCGCAAGTCCTCCCTCTGGAAACTACACGAACGTGGTACCTCCTTCGTCTCCGCCGCATTTTTACGATGTTTTCCTCTCCTCTTTACGATTGTTCCGGCGTCAATATCATCCTCCGTTTCGAGCTTCGATTTCGGTAAGTAATCTTCATCTTAATTCTTGACTTAAGTGCTTTTTTACATAATCAATTTTGTGAATAAGCATGTTGTGTTTCTTGAATTGAACTTTGATTGAGGAATAGAATTAGGAATTGCATTGAATATTAATTGTGAATTCTTGAATTGGACATTAATATAGTTGATACTTTGATGGTTGAGACATAGTGTTGTAGTTTAGGTGTTTGATAAAATTCCGAAGAGGTGAAATTTAACTAGAATTAAATTTTAAAGTTAGCATTTGAGTTTTGTGATGAAGTTAAAGTGTGGGATAAGTCAGAACTTTGTGGAATTGATGGAGGTTGTTGTTTCTTAAATTAAATAAGAGTTGCATTTGTGATGTTAAAGAGACTTGTAAGTGGTTGGTTAACCATTAGAGTTTGTTCATGAGTTGAACTTTGAAGTGTAGAATTAAGTATAAACATGTTGAATTGAATATGTTTCTTGAATGTGAAATAATGTTAAAGAGGAGTTTAATTTGTGATTGAACTTTACAATGCTTGATTTGTTAAATGATGTTGAAGTGTGGTTCTTGAATTGATGAGAATTTGGTGCAACTTCATGAGTTAATATAATTTGACACCAATTTGTTGATGAATTTAAGTCTTTTGACATTTGAAAACCTCAAATTGGTGGAAATTACATTAACACATAATGTTTGTTTTGTGCTTGGATTTAAGGCATTCATTGTGTTCCTCTTGTTTGTAACTGGTGTGCTATTCTTAAGTGATGATACTTGAACACTTTGGTGCACTTATTTTTGTTGTTTAAGCTTGATTCCGGTTGAATTTTTCATAAATGCACATGGCTGCCCGGTAATGGAAGTAGCACTTGCGATTGGAATTAATTTGGGGAGTATACTTTTTTGAGTTTGTTGATACATTTGAAAGCAACCATGTAATTTCCGTGCGATTTTGTTCCAATGTTTTGTGCACCTAAATTTTGAATATTGTGCTATTTTGTTCTTCGTGACATGTACTTTGGGTCTCAACTTTCATGTGATGCATGTGTATACTTTATTGGTTATTTATGAACTATTGTGAGTAATTCCCCTTGATTCTGATGTATTTTTCGATGCGGTCCATATTATAAATGTGTTGCTGCCCCGTAATGGTAACCCATGCTTCTAGTGCAATTTAATTCGTGGTATACCTTTTATGAGATCCTTGGTAAGTTTGGAATCCACCGTGCGATTTTCATGCGACTCTGTTTTGACTTTTTGCGCACTCATTTTCATGACGTACATGCTTCCCGGATTTTGCTCTTATGTTTCCATTGCTTGCTTCATTTCACTCTATGCATGATAACATGTCACTTTAACTTGTGAAATCGATTATTGAGTTACATTTGATGCTCCTTGTTATTTGCTAATATGTTTTGTGACTTGTGCAAGGTACATTGTGAGAAGCTTTCGATTATGTAACTTAGTGTTGGTTATTTGATCGAAAAGAATTTGATTTGAGGATTCTCTTCCGAAGCGATTCATTCTTGTTTCTCATTTCATGAGAAATATATTGTTTGCATTTTTTTGTTTGGATTGCGTTTTTGTTTGGATGTGAACTGTGTGCAGGAACTTTGATGCGATGCAATACATTCGTGGCTCACGATTTATTTTTTCACATGATATTCATTGGATATTATTTCTGACTATTACGTTGTTGATGCTAGCTTGCTCGAAGTTTTTCCGATTATTCTGCTTTTGCTTGCTTTGCTATGAATTGTTGTTTGATTAGTATTCACATTGGCTTTCTTTATCTCTTACACTCTTTACCGCTTTCTGATGCCATGAGAAGTAGGAATAGAGACACATGATGATTTACCTATTTCCTTGCCATAAGAAGTAGGACTAGAGATGCATGTTCTGGGAGTCCTGTTGAGGAAAATCTGATTTATTTAAAGACCTTGTTTAAGGCAATTCCTACTTGTGTTTATTTACCATTCTGTGTATTTATGTTTTGTGCCAAAGACCTCAATGAAGGCACCCCATTCCCATTCTTTTTTTATAAGTCCTCAGAGAAGGCAAGTGGAGGAGGGTTCGCAATCAACCCCCGCAATTTCTAGTCCACAAGTCATTCATAGCTCATAACGTGTGTTGATACTACGAATCATGATGCTCCTGTTATCGAGTCAAGTCAAGTGGAATACATGGATCTGCAACCAATCCCCCGCGATTTATCATTAGCTCACGTGACGTACACGTTTACACTTCAATGTGATCTCACTATTTCCTTCTATCGCCTACCTCGATTCGTGATATCTTGGTTAGGTGTTTAGTCGGCTATAACGATTCACTCGCCTTTCATCTTTCTTTCCCTAGTAACGTGATACCGCGGTTAAGAAACTCCTTATTTCCCCATTCTTGCTTGCCTCGATGATTCAATATTGTGGCTAAGCCTTCTTTCATCCTACCTTGATTCCTTGATATCTTGGTCAGGTGTCCCACTTCCCTTGTCCTACCTTGATGATACGATATTATGGTCAGGAGTCCCTCTCTTTTCCTACCTTGGTGACACAGTACCTCGGTTAGGTGTGTGCTACTTGAGTGAGTGGATACTCCCCAAGCTTTGTGTGATGTGTGTTTACTTTTGTTGTGCGTTTACATGCTTCCATGGTGTGATCGGTGGAAATAGAACTGATTGTTTTAAAGCTGGTTCACGAAATGTCGCGGAAGCAAGAGTCGCCACCGTCTTTTATTTTCTCCAACATGGACAGGACAAAAGCACAGCAAAATTCCTTATGAGAATAGTTCTCGGTTCGGGAGGTAGATTTATAGAAAGGGAAGGTATTAGCACCCTTTCTATCCATGGTTATCCATGGGCTCTTAGATACTTGCTCTTGTGTTTTCAAAATGTTTGTTTGCTTTTCAAAATGTGAGTGAGTTTGAAAAAGTTTCATTGAAAACTTCAATTTGACTCTTGTATCAGTCCTCAAGAGTGTTGTGAAGTGTTTGTTTTGAAATCTTTTTGAAAGTGTCGGTGTGAAAAGAGTTTTGATTCGTTTTTGAAATAGAGCAAGTATCCATGAGTCATCCACCTACCCTAAGGAATTAGGCTGTGTAAATGTCCTTAAGGTAGTGCCATCCCACCATTGAGAGATAGGTAGCACCACCGTTGGAGGTGTTTGGGTCAATTCGTTTGTAGGGACAATGTGGTCACCAGAGCAACAGTAGGACACCTTAGAAGCTACCCTTATGCCATTGATCCTTTTTAATTCTGAGGCAACTGGATCATGTCATGGACATAAGGACTTACTAAAACGTCCTATACTCGACGACCACGTTTCGAGGGCAAGGCAACAGTGAGGCGTACCCTAAGAGTGGTGTGTGAATTTGTGTGTTATTTTCATGCTAATATTTGTCTTTGATCATTGTATCGTGAGCTACGCACTGTTTTTAATTAGTCATTCATTCTTTCATGCAAAGTTTAGCAGTTTAAGAGTGCAGAAATTTAAATGCAGAAAGTAAAATCCTACGCTATTACAAGGCGCAGGTCTATACATCGCCAAATTACAAAGACCCGTTTGATAAAAAATGCGGAAAGTAAATAAATTCCTAATTACTATTACATGGCCTGAACAGTTACATAATATTCACAAAGAAAAAATAAGAATAAATGCGCGAAAGAATTAAAGTTGCACGTTCGAGGGCGTTGGACCCTTTTTGAAATTAAATTGAAATTAAAGAGCTAATTAATTATTTGATAAAAGAAAAGAAGTGTTTTTTATGGTTTTTTGTGTTTAATGAAAATAAAGAAAATTAAAATTAAAATTAAAAGAAACCCTAATTCTAAATATTTTTAATTATTAAAGAAAAGGTTAAAGTCTAAAACCTAATTTGCACTCATTAATTATTTTACATATTTATTTACAAAAGATATTTAATGATAATAATAATAATAATGAAAGAAGATTATTTATAATAAAAAAAAGTGAAAAAAAAAGAAGTGAAAAACCCTAATTTCTACATATTTTAATTTATTAAGAAAAAGATTAAAGTTTTAAAACCTAATTTATTAAACTAAATTAATTATTTAACATTTATTTACAAAAAAAATATTTAATAATTAAATTAATTGACATATTTTAGTTTCTGATTTTTTATATTATGAAAATTAATTATTGGAAATTAAAGAAAACAATTAAAATAATTAAAAGAAAAGAAAAAGAAATTAAGAAAGAATACAAACAATGGAGGGTGTCTGGCCCTTTTTGGAGGTGAATTGGAGTATTTTTGGCCCACTGAATCAAAGCCCTTTTTTGACTTTATGTGCTTGCGTGTGAATCCATTGACTGAGGCGTATGGTAAACCTCTTTTGTGGCCTTCAGATTGAAGTTCATGGGCGCGTGGCAGGCTTGGAGGTGAGGTTGTATGATGGACTCTGAAGAAAGCGCTGCGTAGGAACACCTTAAGACAAAAATTATTAAACGTTTGGGGGGGACCTGGGAATCGAACCCAGGTCCCAGTACCTGCAGGACACCTCAGCCACCAACTGAACCAACGCGTTTCTTTGTTAATATAATAGAACATAAATAATATATATGAAAAGGTAATCATGTTGAAACAAACCAAAAAAAACGCGCTAATATTTAAACTAACCAACCATGCCTGGACACGCTAGCATCTTCTTCGTCTTTTGTACCTGTAACATAAGCAAATAGCGGGGGTTTTAAACCCCCACTAAGTGAAGCCTGCAAAAATAGCGAATAGGACATGGCCAAATATAAAAAGGGCGCGAGGTCATGGTTAGCTTCGTCTTCATGTCACGAATTCAATGGTACCAGTTTGAGGGTCTAATTTTTCCATATGAAGAAAACCCCAATTTTGAGCTTCTGAAAACCTAATATCCATCAATGGTAGATCTTGATATAGGCATTGTTAGTTCAATTAAAGGGTACCATTAGCTTCAGAACATCATTGTTAGTAAGAATCAACAATTAAAACTCATGAATAATGCATGTAAATTAAAACACGATAACGGATATGTTCATGAAAAGTGCAATGCTGTTCTACCAATTCTTGGGGTCTGTAGACTGGTTCTTGATTTCAACACGTTCCTAGCAATGTCAGGAATGTATTGGAAGGCTTGTTGTGCTTTGAAACGCCTTGTAACTAGGTTTTCAGTTTTCAACTTTTTGTGAAAATTTGGCAATTTGGTATGCAGCCTGTGTGCAGTTTTTCGTCTGTAATGGAATAGGGTTATGTTATGCATATGTATCTGAATGGAATTAGGTCAAAAAGCCAAGCTCAAAGTCCATGTATTGATGATTCCAATATTTGATTTTGTTCATATCTTTTCCAATCTTTTTCCATGCAATTCTTGCCAAATTTGGATGATTTTTTCTTTGTTGATTGATACACGAAATATTTAGCTCATAATGGACATATTTGCTGCACAAAAAAGATTTAAAAACATGATTTGGTATTTTTCTTATATTTAAATTTAATTAAATGAATTAATGATAATAAAAATTCAAATAATTAATCAAAAATAAGAAAATAACTCCCTTTGAGCTTAGTGGGTCGTGCATAGCCTTTGGGTAATGATTCATGGAAGAATTTGTGGCCCATTAGCAATTTTGAAGCTTTTGAAGCAAAGTTGACTTTTCAAAATTCCCAAAAATTTCCTAACTTCTACAAGGCATATCTTGCTCAATTTTGAAGTTATGAACATTTTCTTGGACATTTTGGAAAGGTCTTGAAGTCCTATAACAAATGCCTTTGGTCCCATTTCATTTTGATTTACCAATCTCAAGTTATGGTCTTTGACTTAAAGTGCCTTTTTGCTGACTTTTGAAAATGACCTATAATGTTGAAATTGATAACTTTTTGTGAGAGAATTTCTTGGACTTGAAGTATGAAGATGAGTTGTAGGAAATGTAATTCTCTTCAAAATTAGCTTTGGATGTGATTTTTATGATAAACCATGAAGAAGTTATGCCCTGGTCAATTTGCAGTTGACTTTTTCAATTGTCCAAAAATAGAAACTTTTGCATCTTGAGACTTTTTGAGCCATGCTTTGAGAATCATGATCAAGAATTGATCAAATGATGTTTGTGGCTTCAAAATAAGATGTTGACCAAAATTTTTTACTTTTGACTGTCAAATGACCATTTTGCCCCTGCAGTTGACTGTGGAGCATTTAGGGTTTTTTGACTGTGCAATTTGATGCTGTGAGTCTTGAAACTTGGCATATGGATGCTTGACAATGTATGTGGGTATGTGGGACTTGATTGGACCCTTGGAAACTTCAATTTCTTTGCAAAAAACCAAAACCCTAATTTTTGACTGTGTTAGGAGGCAATTGGACTGTGCAACCCTTGAGAGATTTTGAACCATCTGGAGTTTGATCTTGACAAATCTTGAAGAATATGGGAAGGCAAATTTTGGGGTACAACAGTTGCCCCTGTTCAATCTTCTTAGACCTGAGGATGTAGATTGGCTGGCGTGCCTTTCGTAATCCGAGGGTAGAAGATGATTGAACACTAGAGTGCCCAGAAATTTGCACTCACATAGTAAAGTATCAGCAGCGTGATGGCGGGAATGGGCTTATAGATGCCATTTGGAGAGAGGATGGATAGGAGGATGGGCTTATAGATGCCATCTGGAGACTGTTGGTATATGGATGGGCTTATAGATGCCATCTAGGTGTCGACCGCGTAAGAGTTTCCTTAGCGAGAACTTGCGTACCTGAAAAAGAGAATAATTATCTGGCCTGTTACAGGAGTTGATCTTCAAATTCTTTATGTAGATGTGCCCTGGATGGATACAGGAATCGAATCTTTAAACTCTTCAGACGTGCCCTGGCAAGATACAGGAATCGAGTCCGGAGAATACAGTCGTCAACAGATACACCCTGGAAAGAAGGAATCGGATCTTCGAACTCTTCAGACGTGCCCTGGCCGGATACAGGAATCGAGTCTGGAATTCAGAGAGGTTGGTGAGTTGTCTCTACTGACAGGTTATTTCCATGGACGGGTGGTCTTTAACGACGAGTGTCTATAACGACGAGTGTCTATAACGACGAGTGTCTATGACGACGAGTGTCTATAACGACGAGTGTCTATAACGACGAGTGTCTATAACGACGAGTGTCTATAACGACGAGTGTCTATAACGACGAGTGTCTATAACGACGAGTGTCTATAACGACGAGTGTCTATAACGACGAGTGTCTATGACGACGAGTGTCTATGACGACGGGTGTCTATAACGACGGGTGTCTATAACGACGGGTGTCTATAACGATGAGTGTCTATAACGACGAATGTCTATAACGACGAGTGTCTATAACGACGAGTGTCTATAACGACGAGTGTCTATAACGACGAGTGTCTATAACGACGAGTGTCTATAACGACGAGTGTCTATGACGACGAGTGTCTATAACGACGAGTGTCTATAACGACGGGTGTCTATAACGACGGGTGTCTATAACGACGAGTGTCTATAATGACGAGTGTCTATAACGACGAGTGTCTATAACGACGAGTGTCTATAACGACGAATGTCTATAACGACGAGTGTCTATAACGACGAGTGTCTATAACGACGAGTGTCTATAACGACGAGTGTCTATAACAACGAGTGTCTATAACAACGGGTGTCTATAACGACGAGTGTCTATAACAACGAGTGTCTATAACGACGAGTGTCTATAACGACGAGTGTCTATAACGACGAGTGTCTATAACGACGGGTGTCTATGACGACGAGTGTCTATAACGACGAGTTGTCTTTAATGATTTTAGGAATTGATTTCAACTGGATTTGTCTTCTTTGACTGGATTTGAGAATTTGACTGCATCTTTCCTGAAAGATAAAGGTCAGTCATATGTAATGCATGATATGGATCAAGCAATGATGTTCTCAACATAAATGAGATTTCATGATATGATGCGTGTATGCATGTATCATGACAATGATAATGTGATGTTTATGAACGTATTTTCGTCTGGGAAAATAAATCCTTGACGAATGCCGGGAAATTAAATCCTGGGATGATGTTGAAGAGTAGAGTTCTTCGTTTCCGCTGGGGAGATTGTTGTAAGAATAAACCGGTAGGAGAAGATGACTCCGTTGAGGAATAAACTTATTGGGGAGACTACTCTGCGGGAAGAGAGGCACTTTGCTAAGATGTTGATGATAACTCCGCTGGGGATAGAAAGAACTTTGCCGAGGACGGTCTTTCCGTGGCAATTGGCTGAGGATAACCCAGTTATATCCTGGTGGGGAAATAACCTTTGAATAAAGTCGGGGGAGCGCTTGTACTCTGTAAATGATAAGCTTCCAGAATCTACTGGGGATAAGCTTCCTACTGGGGAGATGGATTCAACTCTCCTGGGGAGACTTTTGGACTGTACTTTCCTGGGGAAATTTTTGAGATATACTGGGGAAGTGGCTCCACTGAATGTCTGGTATACCGCCGGGGAACAATCTTGGATCAAGACTGTCGGGGATGCTTGTTAAGAATGTTTGTATACTCCGCTGAGGAATGTTGACATTTGCTGGAGGATACCCAACTTCCTTGAGGCTGACTGAGTAGGCTAACTCTGCTTGGGGAGAGTATTGCTAACTTGCTAGGAGATACGGTGCCTTGTTCAGGACTGATCGGGGACCAGCTGCTTGGGATAGAATTGTTGAATCTGGGCTCACTCTCTGGGGAATTAAGATATCTTGGTTACGTTCTTCAGCCGAACTTACCTTGATACCTGGTGGACAGAGCAACTAGATCGTTCAGACCATTCTTATTGCCCTAGTTTCTACGGGAGAGGAAGGCCTGTGAGGTGCTTGATACCTGCCGATTGACAAATCTTCTTCTGGTAGGCAAGTGACGAGATGACAGGACATAGTCGTACGCTTTAGTCCCTAACTTTTGCCTGGACCGCCCTTTCGGGTTTTCAGTCCACCGGGATACCCAATTTTGCCCAAGCCGCCTTTTCAGGTTTTCGGCTTGCCGGGTGTACAGATTTTTCATATTCATCCCTTATTTTTGCCTGAACCCTTTTGGTTCGCCGGGAAGCCCTTATTTTTGCCTAGGTGTGTCAACCTAGCGGGTCTTTGATTTTGTGTAGTATTTTTTCGACTATGTCCATGCTCCTAGGATGTAGGGAGGTGCCCCTGTCAGTAGTGTAGTGTTGCCATACTACCAGAAGATCTTTGTTTGATCGTCCAACGCTCCAAGTGATTCAGATGGAGATTTGCCCCAGGCTGGTTGGCCTTTTGAGAGATTCTCCGAATCTTGACTTAACTGCCCCAGATGATGGACAATGATCATGCCACGCCCCTTGATTGGAAGTGCTTTTATTCACTAGATATTCTTCGTGCGAATTTCTCTGCTGTTCGAACAAATAGTCATACGCAAACAGTATTATATCAAGAATGCAAAGCTTATGTCTGTCTTGAAGTTTTTTTGAAAATGCATTTTTTCATAAAAACAAGTGAATTTTTTGTAAACTGTGATGTCACCTCGTCATTTTACCGCAAGCCTTAAGGAGTCAGGATACCTTTCGTAACAGTATGCTTTCGAACTAACCCATGCTTCAGCTAGGACTTTTGAGGGTTGTAGCGTGGCCTGGTTCACGGTTTAAGAAACAAAGGATAAGGCTCAAAACGTATTTGTACCCACCCGCTCTTCGTGATGTTCTTCAAACCTAAACTCAGTTGATCGTGCGTTTGACCTTGTTTGGGTCTTTGCTTTGCTATACCGGTGATGATTCGAATATTGACAATTTATTTTGAACAGGAAGTCACTTCCTTTTTTTTGTTGAGGGTTTGTAGAACCTCTTTCTTTTTTGATTTTATTGTCCCTGTTTTTTGCCTGAGCTGTTTCCTTTTTGGAATTACAGTCAGCGGGATGCCCCAGTTTTGTAAGTCTCCTTCATAGGTTTTGACTTAATGGGTTTTTATTTTGAGAAGTAATGACTTCCTGTCTTTATGATTGTTCGGAACCATCACTGTCTTTCTTTGTTTTGTAAGGACCTCTTTGGTGTCATTCGTTATGCACTTGGATCAACTGAGAGAACTACCCTGCCCCAGGTTATGATTAAGGGTTTTAAATTTCGAAAAGAAAAACTCCTACTTCTTTGGCTCAAAGAGGTTGACGAGGGATTATCTTCCTTATAACTCCAGTGTTTAGGAATTGAAACAATGCCTGTACCTCATCAGCGGGGTCTGTTCAAAAGCATACTGTAAGGATCGTGGTATCGTTTTCGTCATCCTCCCTCAAGAGGCTTAGAATTTTAGATCAAGAGTTGACATCAAAAATATGAAAATAGTTTGCATATAGTGAATACGAAATAATTACTTCAAAACAGACATGTGTAATGCATTAATGAAATAACAACGTTTGACATAGAATGTTTGAACAATCAAAGAAAAATACAATCTTGAACATTCGAATGAACAAAAAAATTTCCAATCCTAGCCATGTTTTGGTAGGGGAGCAGTGATCACATTCAGAGTCTCTAGAGAGTCGAACTGGACTTCCTTCGCGTCGATCAGATCCTGAACCTTGTTTCTCAAAGTCCAACAGTCATCTGTAGCATGCCCCGGGCTGTCAGAATGATAGGCGCAGCGAACGTTGGGGTTGTACCTTGAAGGTGTCCTGTTAGGATTCTTTGGAGGGTCCATGAGAGTTACCAACTTAATTTCCAGCAGCTGTGGCAATATCTGTGACAAGGTCATGCCGAGGGGAGTAAATTGCCTTTTAGGACTCTCTTCCCTTTGTTGATTGTGACGCTGAGGAGCACCAGCCGGCTTTGCAATAGCTACCGCGTTGACAACACTAGATTCTCTCTTGGATGGTTTCTTCTCAATGTTTGAGGAATCACCATTATGTATTTTCCCCGCCTTGATGCCAGCTTCTATTCTTTCCCCGGTTAAGATTAGATCTGTAAACCCAGCAGCAGAATTCCCAATCAAGTGGTTGAAGAACGGACCAGACAGGGTCCCCAAGAACATGTCGACGAGCTCGCGGTCAGTCAGAGGTGGTTGTACCCTTCCAACAAGGTCCCTCCATTTTTGAGCATATTCTTTGAAGCCTTCGCCTGTACCCATAGACATCCCCTGAAGCTGAGTACGCGTGGGAGCAAGGTCGGCATTATACTGGTATTGCTTGTAGAATGCAGTGGCCAAGTTCCCCGAGGTGCGGATGTTGGCTCCATTCAGTTGATAGAACAAGTCAAGTTGAGTTCCCGACAGACTGTCCTGAAAAAAGTGAATCTATAAATTCTTGTCAGCCGTGTAGGGCTGGATCCTCCTTATGTAAGACCTGAGATGTAGCTTAGGGAAGGACGCCCCGTCATACTTGGCGAAGGCAGGTGCCTTGAATTTGCGCGGGATTACTACCCCAGAAGACAGACCTAGATCCTCGAAGTCCAGGCCGGGCACTTTTTGTATCTCCATGGCACTTAGCCGGTCTTCTAACTGTTTATACTTGTCCTCAGCTGGAGGGTACTGCTCGTCATTGTAATCGGTCTCGTTGTCGGAGACCACTGGACTAGGAACCTCCCTTTCTTGGGGACTGTCTTTCCCAACAGATGGGGTAGTCTGCTCAACTTCATTTTGTGATCCATTCCCAGATTTGCGTCTAGGGTTGAACAACACCGTCCTCTTCTTCTTCTTTTTCAAAAGCAGGGTCTTCAGATCTTGTTGCCCCTGGGCCAAACTCATGATCAACTCTTGGAACTGGGCGTTCTGAGCCTGGAGAGCCTTGATGGATTGCTCAGCAGATGATTCAGGATTCATGACGATCGACTGAAATAAACAGCGAAGAAGGTAAGCAACCTGTAAAAAGGGATACCTGTAATGCAATGATATGTATATATGCATGCAATGTTTTCAAGGATCTCGCGGGGTAGACCAGAAAATTGTTAGAGTTGGGATCCAGTAGCTTGATTGAAGGAACTTCATGTTTGTTGAGAGTCCTTCTTCAAGAGTCAAGGCTCACCATATCGAGTGGGTCATAGCCCACGACTCGAGTCATTGACCTGGCTAAAGGAAAATAAATCCCCTTTGCCCCTTACTAGACCGTTGGTTCATCATAACCTGCATCACAAACCCTTGAGATCCTTGAAATGGGTTAGTCCTTATGTAGGATGTATGCAATGGTATGATGTTATGCTATGCATGTAGTGATGTAAGTAACCTTTTTATGAGTCCAGATTAAGGACTGTAGACACACCCTGCAAGAAACTCAAGTGTCAGATGACAAGCATGCAAGTAGTCAAGTACGAAAGCACACAAGTCACACCACAACCCTTAGAGTTTAGGCCAGCGTGGGGTCTGGGTATTACCGTCTTGAAGTTGGTTGGTTAAGACCTGTCCTATCAGAAGTAACCGGGTTCTAGAGGATCCCAATATCACTGATTACCCTCAATCGGTCATAACTCCAGCATCGCAATCTTTTCTTGTGGCCAGAACCATCACGAGAGTTTAGCCTCAATGGGTGTAGCATACTGCTACTGTTCTATTGGCCATGTTGGGTCATTTAAGGTTCTAAGGTCGGTTGGTGCTTAATGACTCCTCAGAAGACCCATATTCTCCTCGTTGCGACACAAGGGATATCGGTACAGACCAAGGTGCCACACCTACGTAGCCACTGCTTCACCCATGTCGGTCTATGCCGGACAGGTCCCTCACAGCTTATGCTACCTAATAGGGTATCCCCAAATCCGGGTTAGGATCTATGTAACTCCGATACAGCCCACAATAATAAAGCAAACAAACACAGCAATTGAAAACACAAGTGATCTTAGTCCTAAGGTACACCTCACTTTTAAAGTATTTCCCCAGCAGAGTCGCCAGTTCTGTGATCGGTGGAAATAGAACTGACTGTTTTAAAGCTGGTTCGCGAAATGTCGCGGAAGCAAGAGTCGCCACCGTCTTTTATTTTCTCCAACATGGACAGGACAAAAGCACATCAAAATTCCTTATGAGAATAGTTCTCGGTTCGGGAGGTAGATTTATAGAAAGGGAAGGTATTAGCACCCTTTCTATCCATGGTTATCCATGGGCTCTTAGATACTTGCTCTTGTGTTTTCAAAATGTTTGTTTGCTTTTCAAAATGTGAGTGAGTTTGAAAAGGTTTCATTGAAAACTTCAATTCGACTCTTGTATCAGTCCTCAAGAGTGTTGTGAAGTGTTTGTTTTGAAATCTTTTTGAAAGTGTCGGTGTGAAAAGAGTTTTGATTCGTTTTTGAAATAGAGCAAGTATCCATGAGTCATCCACCTACCTTAAGGAATTAGGCTGTGTAAATATCCTTAAGGTAGTGCCATCCCACCATTGAGAGATAGGTAGCACCACCGTTGGAGGTGTTCGGGTCAATTCATTTGTAGGGACAATTTGGTCACCAGAGCAACAGTAGGACACCTTAGAAGCTACCCTTATGCCATTGATCCTTTTTAATTCCGAGGCAACCGTTTCGAGGCAACTGGATCATGTCATGGACATAAGGACTTACTAAAACGTCCTATACTCGACGACCACGTTTCGAGGGCAAGGCAACAGTGAGGCGTACCCTAAGAGTGGTGTGTGAATTTGTGTGTTATTTTCATGCTAATATTTGTCTTTGATCATTGTATCGTGAGCTACGCACTATTTTTAATTAGTCATTCATTCTTTCATGCAAAGTTTAGCAGTTTAAGAGTGCGGAAATTTAAATGCAGAAAGTAAAATCCTACGCTATTACAAGGCGCGGGTCTATACATCACCAAATTACAAAGACCCGTTTGATAAAAAATGCGGAAATTAAATAAATTCCTAATTACTATTACATGGCCTGAACAGTTACATAATATTCACAAAGAAAAAATAAGAATAAATGCGCGAAAGAATTAAAGTTGCACGTTCGAGGGCGTTGGACCCTTTTTGAAATTAAATTGAAATTAAAGAGCTAATTAATTATTTGATAAAAGAAAAGAAGTGTTTTTTTATGGTTTTTTGTATTTAATGAAAATAAAGAAAATAAAAATAAAAATTAAAAGAAACCCTAATTCTAAATATTTTTAATTATTAAAGAAAAGGTTAAAGTCTAAAACCTAATTTGCACTCATTAATTATTTTACATATTTATTTACAAAAGATATTTAATGATAATAATAATAATAATGAAAGAAGATTATTTATAAAAAAAAAGTGAAAAAAAAAGAAGTTAAAAACCCTAATTTCTACATATTTTAATTTATTAAGAAAAAGATTAAAGTTTTAAAACCTAATTTATTAAACTAAATTAATTATTTAACATTTATTTACAAAAAAAATATTTAATAATTAAATTAATTGACATATTTTAGTTTCTGATTTTTTATATTATGAAAATTAATTATTGGAAATTAAAGAAAACAATTAAAATAATGAAAAGAAAAGAAAAGGAAATTAAGAAAGAATACAAACAATGGGGGGTGTCTGACCCTTTTTGGAGGTGAATTGGAGTATTTTTGGCCCACTGAATCAAAGCCCTTTTTTGACTTTCTGTGCTTGCGTGTGAATCCATTGACTGAGGCGTATGGTAAACCTCTTTTGTGGCCTTCAGATTGAAGTTCATGGGCGCGTGGCAGGCTTGGAGGTGAGGTTGTATGATGGACTCTGAAGAAAGCGCTGCGTAGGAACACCTTAAGACAAAAATTATTAAACGTTTGTGGGGGACCTGGGAATCGAACCCAGGTCCCAGTACCTGCAGGACACCTCAGCCACCAACTGAACCAACGCGTTTCTTTGTTAATATAATAGAACATAAATAATATATATGAAAAAGTAATCATGCTGAAACAAACAAAAAAAAAACGCGCTAATATTTAAACTAACCAACCATGCCTGGACACGCTAGCATCTTCTTCGTCTTTTGTACCTGTAACATAAGCAAATAGCGGGGGTTTTAAACCCCCACTAAGTGAAGCCTGCAAAAATAGCGAATAGGACATGGCCAAATATAAAAAGGGCGCGAGGTCATGGTTAGCTTCGTCTTCATGTCACGAATTCAATGGTACCAGTTTGAGAGTCTAATTTTTCCATATGAAGAAAACCCCAATTTTGAGCTTCTGAAAACCTAATATCCATCAATGGTAAATCTTGATATAGGCATTGTTAGTTCAATTAAAGGGTACCATTAGCTTCAGAATATCATTGTTAGTAAGAATCAACAATTAAAACTCATGAATAATGCATGTAAATTAAAACACGATAACAGATATGTTCATGAAAAGTGTAATGCTATTCTACCAATTCTTGGGGTCTGGAGACTGGTTCTTGATTTCAACACGTTCCTAGCAATGTCAGGAATGTATTGGAAGGCTTGTTGTGCTTTGAAACGCCTTGTAACTAGGTTTTCAGTTTTCAACTTTTTGTGAAAATTTGGCAATTTGGTATGCAGCCTGTGTGCAATTTTTCGTCTGTAATGGAATAGGGTTATGTTATGCATATGTATCTGAATGGAATTAGGTCAAAAACCCAAGCCCAAAGTCCATGTATTGATGATTCTAATATTTGATTTTGTTCATATCTTTTCCAATCTTTTTCCATGCAATTCTTGCCAAATTTGGATGATTTTGTCTTTGTTGATTGATACACGAAATATTTAGCTCATAATGGACATATTTGCTGCACAAAAAAGATTTAAAAACATGATTTGGTATTTTTCTTATATTTAAATTTAATTAAATGAATTAATGATAATAAAAATTCAAATAATTAATCAAAAATAAGAAAATAACTCCCTTTGAGCTTAGTGGGTCTTGCATAGCCTTTGGGTAATGATTCATGGAAGAATTTGTGGCCCATTAGCAATTTTGAAGCTTTTGAAGCAAAGTTGACTTTTCAAAATTCCCAAACATTTCCCAACTTCTACAAGGCATATCTTGCTCAATTTTGAAGCTATGAACATGTTCTTGGGCATTTTGGAAAGTTCTTGAAGTCCTCTAACCAATGCCTTTGGTCCCATGTCATTTTGATTTACCAATCTCAAGTTATGGTCTTTGACTTAAAGTGGCTTTTTGCTGACTTTTGAAAATGACCTATAATGTTGAAATTGATAAGTTTTTGTGAGAGCATTTCTTGGACTTGAAGTATGAAGATGAGTTATAGTAAATGTCATTCTATTCAAAATGAGCTTTGGATGGGATTTTTCTGATAAACCATGAAGAAGTTATGCCCTGGTCAATTTGCAGTTGACTTTTTCAACTGTCCAAAAATAGAAACTTTTGCATCTTGAGACTTTTTGAGCCATGCTTTGAGAATCATGATCAAGAATTGATCAAATGATGTTTGTGGCTTCAAAATAAGATGTTGACCAAAAATTTTGACTTTTGACTGTCAAATGACCATTTTGCCCCTGCAGTTGACTGTGGAGCATTTAGGGTTTTTTGACTGTGCAATTTGATGCTGTGAGTCTTGAAACTTGGCATATGGATGCTTGACAATGTATGTGGGTATGTGGGACTTGATTGGACCCTTGGAAACTTCAATTTCTTTGCAAAAAACCAAAACCCTAATTTTTGACTGTGTTAGGAGGCAATTGGACTGTGCAACCCTTGAGAGATTTTGAACCATCTGGAGTTTGATCTTGACAAATCTTGAAGAATATGGGAGGGCAAATTTTGGGGTACAACACATGGGATTTCTCGATTCAATCTTAGGAAGTGAGTTGAGATAGACCTTAGGTTGCAAACCATGTATGACAACATAGGTATATACATTCCCTTTCATCCTCAACTATAGGATCAACTTTGCATGACAACCTTAAGTGTACTAGGTTAGTCCCATGTAGACCTTTTTCTTTCTCTTTTGCATATGCATTAAGATTAAAACTTCTTTTTCTTTTAAACTTTAAAACACTCTAATAATACAAAAACCTTTTTCCAAGGTAAAAAACACCAATCAATTCAAAATTTATTTTTCGGCTTGGCTTTTCTTTTAAAACCCTTTTTCAAGGTAAAAAACATACAACAAACTGAAACATGTGAGCCGAACTATGTCGCTCTGACTTTCCCATTGCACGAGGGAGTATATAGGCACTAGGTTGTGGGGCCTAGGCGAGCGAAATCTTTGTAAATATTCCTTCTTTTCCCCGTATTTTCTTTCTCATTCATTCCTTTTTTAGTAGCAAGCTTTAGACATAGATTTTTACACACCCTTAGATTAGAACAAACGAAACCGGATCCTGTGGAGTACCACAGACGCATGAGGTGCTAATACCTTCCCCTCGTGTAACCTACTTACTTACCATTTCTCTTGGTTGCAAGACCATATTTTCCATTCATTTATGGTTCTCTCTATATCTTCCCTTCCTTCTGGATAAATAGAGTTCGGTGGCGACTCTGTGTTTTTTCTGCGGCATGACATCTCCTCTCTAAAGAATGTATTTATTTTCGGTTCATATATTTTAATTTTTGCACCTTACAATTTAACCCATTCTAAACCAAGTTGGGAAACATAGAGACTATTGAATGGCATTCTTTCCATCGCACTAATCCATGTGGAGACGATAAAATAAAACTAAAAATACTTACTTTTGCTTACTGCTTTACCGCAACAACAAAGTGGAATGTAGAGGTAAAAAAGACTAAAGAAATTAGAGAAAGACTTGGTGCTATGGATAAGGTTAATGGTTCTTTCTTAGAGGATTATAATAGAATCTATGACTATTATCATGAACTGTTAAGAGCTAATACAGGATCAACAATTAAGCTAAATGTTTAACCTGTTCAAGAAGGTGTTAAGGATTAAAGACCCTATTTTAGAAGGTTGTACATATGTAATGTAACATGCAAGGATAACTTCAAGTTATATAGATATGTTATAGGACTTGATGGATGCTTTTTGGAAGGGCTTTTTGGAGGGAAAATTCTTGCAGCTATAGGCATTGATCCTAATGATCAGATGCTTCTTATAGCATTTACAGTTAAGGAGGGTGAAAATAGGGATAGTTGGACATGTTTTTGGAGCTCTTAACTGATGACCTTGGAAGTAGAAATTAGTGTCTCTTATACACATTCATATCAGACCAATAAAAGGTATGTAAACATGATTATTTCCTCTTATTAAACATGATTACTTCCTCTTATGTGATTGTATTATTTTTTGCAATGTCTCTTACCTGTAATTGATGAGCTTTTTCCTAATGTTAATCAAAAAAATTGTGTGAGGCATTTTTATAACAATTTTAGAAAGAGGTATCCTGGAAAGATGTTGAAGTAAATTATATGGAAGGCTGCAAAATTAACATATTCACAAGCTTGGGAAAGAGAAATGAGGGGAATGAGATAGATCGGTGAATATGCATATCTCCATATGATGAAGACCTCACCAAGATATTGGAGTTGATTATACTTTAGGACAAGTAACAAGTGTGATGATGTTCTCAAATACATGTCAGAACCTTTTAATAGTGTTATTCTTGACTCAAGGGCTAAATCAATAGTCACTATGTTAGAAGAGATCAAAACCTACATTATGGAGAGATGGTCAACTGAAACTCTGGAACTTTAAACAAATGTTAAGACATCTGTTCCTAATACCTCAATTTCCAAAAGATGAATTATGCAGAAAAATAATTGTTGAAGATAAAATAACATATTTAATTGTTAACCCAGTTTAGTGCAACATCACCCACTCTGGGGATTATCAAGCCAGGAAGGAAATCCATTATGATAGTATTAGCTCAAATATAAACAACCCTATTTTACAACTTATCACCTAATCACTACATTGTGCAACTTCTACCTAGACAACTTCTAGATATGAGATCCCCCTCCCAGTTCCCACAATCACCTCAGTGATAAAACCAGTCACAAACCTGAGACAATATCAAAAGTACCAAATAGAATATTACACTTTAAATACAATACTCAACTCTTTGGTTAAAAGCTCGTGAGTGAGAACAATACTTAGTTTTCCTTAAAAACTTTTAACTAAGAACAGTCAGTCTACCTCAATGTATCAGAAGATACATGAGTGACATACAAAGAAAAACACAGAAACTATAAAAGACTCCCAAAACCCTAAACCTGTACACACCCATTGTTTCTTGTTGATAATGCTTTCTATTTTAGGTTTAGCCAGTACTTATTTATAGACTCTTGCAGAATGGGCTTGGACTCTTCAATCAAATACAATCTTCTAATTTTAAATCAGATGCAAGATCTTCAACAAAATGGGAATAAATCTTCAAAGTTTCCTAAAAAGTCTCAAAGATCATTTTTAATAAAACCAAATCAAATCTGCAATGTTCCTAATAAAATCTTCTTGACCTGCGCAAATCAGTGAGATATATCCAAGAGGATCTCAAAAAATTAAATCAAACTTGTTAAGAAAAATAATAGCAACACCTGTTGTACAGTTGGCCATGATGTCAAGACATCTGGCTCAACATTTGTCTGATATTCATGACATCAGAATTTATCATGACAGTTGGTCAAGATGTTAAGACATCCTACTCAACATCATCTAAGAACCATGTTTTAGAAAAATTTATGCCAATCATAAAACCATGGATCTAACAATCTCCCCCTTTGGCAACTTTTGGCTAAAATAACCTTAGCACAATAATTCTGGAGAGAGGAATAAAACCACAATAACACAATACAAGCTACATGAAAACATGTAAACTTTGTACAAACTAAAAACATAAAAATATATTAGAGATACATTGCAGTTACAGAGAGACCCAATAATTCAATTAATCCAGAAGTTAGATTTTAAGACATGTAGACTAGCATCACACAACATTGCTTCAACACACCCCAAGAGCTTAACACCATAACATAGTGCAGCTACAACTTTATACAGATCCATTACTCCCCATGTCACACATGATCAAAACTCTCCCTCAAGAGAAAACCCAAATCACCAGAAAATCCAAATTACCAAATATGAACTATCCAAGTTCACACATTAGAGGCACATGCAGTAGAAGATAAAACAACCTCACAAATAGAAAACAAGTGTTGCGCATAGTTTTCCACAAAATACTTCAGGAGAGATGCCATAACATCTAGTGTAACATAATGCATACATCAGCAGTAGCAGCAACGGAAACACCAATAAGCATGAAAAACTATCATGATCCCCCTAAATAGTTGTGTATAGCAACCAACCATAATAACTACTTTCCCCTTAGCACTAGCACAGTCCTATCAGCATGCTAATCAACATGTCAAGATATGTGGCGTAACATCAGGACAAACATAAACACTAACACTTTACTCCCTCTTTTTAGCCAAAAATTGACAAAAAATAGAGTAAATGTAAAACATAAATTGGAAGAACACATATTTCACACAGCAATAAACATGGATGGAAAGAAACACATATGGAAATACACAAACTTGATCATCTTCAGGAGTGTTCCAACTCTTTCCTCTATCAAAGATCCTTTTTCACTCCTTGGTGTTGTCACCAGCTCTTCTATCTTGTAGAGATCTTTTGTTCCATATTTTAACAATAGAAACTTGCTCGGGCATATCATTCCTCAAATAATGGAGGAAAGATGCAGTAACTATTGCAATATTCCATATTTGTAATTGCTATAACTCATCAATAGTGCAAGTTCCAATCCCACTGCTTATGTTCTCAATCTGGTTTGCTTTAAACATAATAGTAAGTTATTTCCTTGTTGTCCATATGCTCCAGAATAACAACCTTTCCTTCAACAAGATTCTTCATTAGTTGAATATGACTATCAAGGTTCTTGTTCCATCCATGTTTAATGAGATGTTTGATATCACTCAGATCTTTATAACATAATATCAAGACATCATATTTGACATTATAATCCTTCAACATCTGTTTCATCCATACCAGTTGAGAGAAACTAATTTTAGTTCCACCATGTTCACCTTCACTAGTAATCAAGATGTTTCTCAAGGAGAAATATCCATCAGTACTACTATCCAACTTTGCCTTGCAGAATTCTTTCATGCTGAAATTTATGATGTAAGAGTAAGGCACACCATAAAAACTTGTTCCAATGATGAAATTCAATACCTTCTTTTCTTGAATAATAGGACTCACCCTTGGTTCAAGCTTAGAGATAAGACATGGCACTACTAAAAAAATGACATTTGAGAAAAGGACTTTACATCAGGTATTAAAATATATGATGTAAAAAACAAAATTAAAAAGATTTTACATCAGGTATTTATTTGCAATGATATAAAAAATATTTTAAAAAAATTTTCGCTGGCTATTACATCGGTCCAAGTAATAAACGGATGTAAAAGATTTTATTAAAAAACACGGTGGCAGTATTGTAAATAAGAAACTAGGTGGCAGATTGGTAAATAAAAAACCAGAAAACCCTTACATCGGGCCTTGATATCCACCAATGTAAAAAACTAGGTGGCAGATTGGTAAATAAAAAACCAGAAAACTCTTACATCGGGCCTTGCGTTCCACCGATGTAAAAAACCAGAAAATCCTTACATCGGTCATTAACTTCCACCGATGTAAAAAACTACCATTACATCGGTTATTTACTAGAACCTATGTAAAAACATTATTCCGAAATAACTATTACATCGTTTATTTCAATCCACCGATGTAAAAAGTGTAATATATATTTATGAAATAAGCCTTGTTGCTGTTCATTTAGTTATTTTCTCTTCAAAACAGAATCTCTGCGAACGAGATATGCACTCCGCCAACACCCTCCGCCGACACCGTCTGCCAACACCGTTCGTTCTCTCCACCCACCGCTCCGTCTCCGTCTCCATTCGTCTCCATCCGTCTACGAATGCCCTTCGCCCATCTCCGTCTCCGTCCGTCTCCTCCGCCGCCCTTTCCCGCCGTTCACGAAGACGGTTCCGGTAAGAAACCCCCTCCGCCGTCGAACTGTGATTTCGGTAAGAAATTTTCTATTTTGTTCAACTTCATTGTATATCTATGGATTTCTAAGATACATATATATATATACAAAAAAGTTTTTAATATATTCTTGTTGTTTTGCTTGCTACTGAGATACATTATAAAATAATTGGAAGTACATATAAAACCAATTAGAAGATTATACTAGATACTAACTCAGTGGCTTGATGAATCCATTCCTTTGTTCATATTTGTTTTTCAATTACTAAACAATTTATTATTCTTAGAGAGTTTATTAAGTCTAATTAGTTATAAATAGTCTATATTTTGTATAGAGTTAAGAATATAGTACATGTTGTGTATATGTCATTCTTTTTCATTAGAGAAATTGTCTCCTTAGAAACCTCCGAATGAAACGTTAATGATCCTCTCAGAAACACACAATTTATCTTGCAACTTAATATGAATTTTTAAAGAATAACTCTATATTGTTATATTTATGTATTATAGGTATTTGATGACCCAACTGAATTAACACAAGATGATTTGTATGATTTGCGACTCCGTTGGGCAAAATGTTTCTTTGAGTTATATAAAAATTAAGCTTTATCTGGTGAGTTTTATAGAATTGTCTAAGTTGTGGTATTTGCACATAATTGTTATTATTGAGTTTTTGAACATTACATGTGGTTTTTGCACATGTATTGAGTTTCTTGATATTTTTTGCTGATGTTAATTGTTATTATTTATTGTCAGGCAATATGATTTTGGTGTTGTCTACCGAAACTATAACTCATCTACTTGTGGATTTTATATTGGTAATTCAAGTTTGGAAAAAGACTTATAAATAGTTGAATATTTTTATATGTTTTGTGAAGAATATATATTTGTAAGTTTGTTGTGAGTTTGTTTATTGTGATACAATTCAAGTTTGCAATACAATTGTTCATTTTGTAAGTTTGTTGTGAAAATATGAAAATATCGACCTAGATGTGGTATATGTGATGTTGGAAAGCTATGACATATATATAGCGACCTAAATTTAGTCTGTATGGTATTGGAAAAATATGAAAAAATGGGTACCAATTTTAATTTTACAGGTAATCATCCAGAAAATAAATAATTTATTCAAAAAAATTGCTTACATTTCACATCGGTCATTAATAGCAACCGATGTAAAAACTATCAACGCTGAATCTTTTACATCGGGCATTAATCTCAACCGATGTAAAAATGGTATATTTTACATCGATCCCACGTTAGCCCGATGTAAAATGTTGCGTCAATTATTTTAAAAATAATGTTATAATTGTTTTTTAAATCAGGCTTAGCTTATAGCCGATGTGTTAACTGTCTTTTTCACATCGGACCCAAAACCGATGTAAAAAGTCCCTAATTTACTATATCGGCTGACTTTACATTGGACCCAGAACCGATGTAAAAAGTCATTTTCGCCCGATGTAAAAAGTCATTTCTGCACTAGTGTGAATTTGACATTTCATTAGTGATGTCACCTTCATTCAGGTGTCTTGTAATGATCTTCTTGGACTGACCTCCAGTAGAGTGACCTTTGCTGACTTGAGAACTCACTAATTCAGTATTTGTGAATTCACAAATTACCTCCCTTAATGCCTCACCAGTATGCACACAAGATGTTATAACATTGTCTTTAACATCCATATCTCTTCAGTATTTGAATCGTTAATTACCACATTCATGGACTCCATTGTAACTCCAATTCTAGAGTTAAATACTCTATAAGTCCTGCTGCTTAAAGAGTAACCCATATATATATTCCTTCATCACTTATTGGATTCATCTTACCCTTTTGGTCTTTGTCATCCAAGACATAGCATTTACTTCCAAAGATATGAAAGTATTTGACTTTAGGCTTACTTCCTTTCCATAGCTCATATAGAGTGGTTGAAGTACCTCATCTCAAAGTTACCCTGTTATGAATATAGTATGGAGTATTCATAGCTTCATCCTAAAACTCCAATGTCAATTGCTTAGAATGAGAATGACTCTAGATTATTCTTGTATAGCTCTAGTCTTTTTCTCAACAATTCCATCTTGCTGAGAAGTGATGGAACAAGAGAATTCATGACTAATACCTTTTGAATCACAAAATGTAGAGAATTTTGCATTCTCAAACTCTTTGTCATGGTTACTTCTAACCTTGACAATCACACTATTCTTTTCCTCTTGAATGCTTTGACATTTGAAGACCTCAAAAGTATCTGATTTTTCTCTTAAAAAGTTCATCCAAGTGTACCCAGAAAAATCATCTATAACCATATAGACATACCTCTTTCCGCCCAAGCTTTCTATCTGCATTACTCCTATTATATCCATATGAAGAAGTTCCAACATTTTAGAAGTAGTCTGATGTTGCAACATTGGGTGTGGCATCATGGCTTTCTTTCCAATTTCACACTCATCACATACTTTCTTTTCATCAACCTTGAGATATGGAATTCCCTTAATATCTCCTTCAGATAATATTTCCTTCATTCCTTTTAGATAAAGGTGTACAAGCTTTTGGTGTCATAGCTTTACTTCGTCTTCATTGATTATCAAACATGTGGAAGAAAAATAGTTGTTTGAGATTCCCACTGATAACTGTTGTCTTTAGACCTAATGCCCTTCATCAGAATAGCATATTTCTTATCTTTGACCAGAAATTATGACTTTAATAAGTTTACTACCAGTCCTTGGTCACATAATTGACTAATGCTAATAAGATTAGTAGTTAATCCTTTCACGAGAAGAACATATTCTAAACTAGGAGAACCAACACACATCAACTTTCTTACTCCTTTGATTTCACATTTAAATCCATCACCAAATCTGACAAAACCTTTGGGATGAGAGTTAACATTCACCAACAACTTCTGGACCCCTATCATATGTCTAAAGCACCCACTATCAAAGTACTAGTCTTCACTAGCTGAGACATTCAAGGAAGTATGAGCTATAAGGTTAATATCCTTATCCTAAACACTTCTCTTTTTACTCACTTGATTAGCCTTAAATTGAACTGAATAATTTTGATCTCCATAGAATTTGAAGGAAAAATGCTTTATATGACCATGCTCACCACAATAATGACATCTCTAAGTTAGGGTTTGAGATTTGGATAAAGTTACATTATGTCTACCAGGATGTTGTAATATTTGGTTGGACATGGTGATCATTTTCTTCTTTTTAGAAGGAAAGAAATTTTCTATGTGCCTTTTCTTTTGTTGATTATCAGAAGGATAATTAACTCTTGTATCTTCAGCCTCTTTCATCGTATCAGCTCCATTTTTCATCATGTTATTAAGCTTGAAATTTCAGAGAGTTACCTCATTTTGTAGATGACAGATAGTGCATAGAAGTTCCTTATTCTCATTCTCCAAATCATCTATGATCCTTTTCTGATCTTCTACTACCTTAAGACCTTATTCACACTTGACACAGGTTTCCTTGTAAAACAGATCCAAATCTTCATATAAGAAATTTTCATCACAAGATTTAACTTCATTTGCCCATCTTCCAGAGAGAGCATTCATAAATTTGATAGTCTCAGAGTTAGATTTATCTTCTGACTCATCATCATCAGACCAAGATACAGTAAAACCCTTTTTTCTGCTTCTTGAGAAAGGTGGGACATTTTGGTCTAATGTGACCGAAACCTTCACACTCATAAAATTGAATGCCTTTGTTTTGATTGGACTTGTCTTCAGTTCTAGTATTCTTTTGAGAATCATAGTTATTACTAATGTCAGATGAGATGTTCTTGACATTTAGTCTTTCTCTTCTATCCATTATCTTCATAATTCTATTTAATTGCTTCCCAAGTAACACAATGGTATTGGACAGCCTTTCATCAGTATCCAGATCTACTTGACCTTCTTCATATTAGTCATTGGATACAAAGGCTATGCTCTTGTTATTTTTCTCAGACTTGTCAATAATAGTCAATTCAAAAGTTTGAAGTGAACCAATAAGTTTATTAACCCTCATGTTGTTGATGTCATGAGATCCTTCAATGTTTGTTACCTTCATGTCAAATATCTTAGGTTAAGACTTGAAAATCTTTCTAACAAGCTTTTATTTTGACATATTCTCTCCAAAAGCACTAGATGCATTTGCTATTTCAAGAACATTCATGTGAAAGTCTTTAATGCTTTTATCATCATTCATCTTTAAATTCTCAAATTTGGTAGTGAGAAGTTGAAGTCTAGACATCTTCACTTTGGATGTTCCTTCATGAGTTGTCTTGAGGATTTCCTAAGCATCTTTAGCTACAGTACAAGAATTTATTAACCTGAAAATGTTCTTGTCCACTCCGTTGAATAGAGCGTTCAAAGCCTTGGAATTTCTAAGAGCTAATTTATCATCTTATTCAGACCAATCTTTCTATGGCTTCAAGGATCAATTCCCATCTTTGTCTTTCACAATGGGATGGCTCCATCCTTTCAAAATAACCTTCCAAGATTTATTATCCATGTATTTTAGAAAATCCACCATTCTAACCTTCCACCAGTCATAATTTGAACCATCTAACATAGATGGTTTGTTGTTGTATCCTCCTTCCTTCTCTATAGAACAAAAAATTATACTCCCTGGAGCTCACCCAATAAATAGAACAGGGGTGCCTGCTCTGATGTCAATTGAAATTCTGACACTTTAAATAAATTTCCACAAGATGAATTATGTAGAAAAATAATTTGCTAAAGATAAAATAACACAGTTAATTGTTAACCCAATTTGGTGCAACGTCACCTACTCTGGGGGCTACTAAGCCAGGAAGGAAATCAACTATGATATTATTAGTTCAAATATAAACAACCCTAGTTTACAACTTATCACATAATCACTACCTTGTGCAACTTCTACCTAGACAACTTCCAGATATGAGACCCCTCTCTAACTTCCCACAATCACCTCAGTGATAAAACCACTCACAAACCAGTGAAAATATCAAAAGAACTAAATAGAAGATTACACTTAAAATACAATACTCAACTCTTTGCTTAATAGATCATGAGTGAGAATAATACTTAGTTTTGCTTAAAATCTTTTAACTAAGAACAGTCAGTCTACCTCAATGTATCAAGAGATATATGAGTGACATACAAAGAAAAACACAAAAACTCTAAAAGTCTCACAAAACCCAAAACCATTATACACCCACGGTTTCTTGTTATGAATGCTTTCTATTTTAGGTTTAGCTAGTCTTTATTTATAGACTGTTGCAGAATGGGCTTGGACTCTTCAATCAAATCAAATCTTATGATTTTAAATCAGCTGCAAGATCTTCAACAAAAATAGGAATAAGTCTTCAAAGTTTCCTAAAAAATCTCAAAGATCCTTTTTAATGAAACCAAATCAAATCTTCACTGTTCCTAATAAATTCTTATTGACCTGTGAAATCAGTGAGATATATCCAAGAGGATCTCACAAAATCAAATCAAATCTATCAAGAAAAATAACAGCAACACCCGTTGTAGATTTGGCCATGATGTCAAGACATTTGGATCAACATCTGTCTAATATTCATGACAGCAGGACTTGTCCTGACTGTTGGTCAAGATGTTAATACATCTTGCGCAACATCATCTAAGAACAATGTTTTAGCAAAATTTATGCCAATCATAAAACCATGGATCTAACAACAACCTATAGAATGAGGTTTTAAAATGTCTCTAATAATGAAATTTTGCCTAACATTAGAAGGAAAATTGATAGAACTGTTAGAACAAGAGTTGTGTCTACAATATAATCTCGTTATTTTGATGATAACAACACATATATTTAATGATAAACAATTTTTGTTCTAATAAGTTTCTTGAGTATGCAGATAAGAAATTCTAATTGATTCAAGACTGTTATTTGGAGAATCAGAAATACACCAAGCACATCAGAAAGATTGTTCGCTTCTTAAGAAATATCAGTAGTTCGGAAGAATGATGAATATTCTCCAGAAAGAGGATCACATATTTACTTCTCAACAAGCTGCTGCTTTTGAAGTCATAAGTCACAAGAAGAAAAAATTTATGATAGTTGCTGCTTCAAGATCAGAAATCAAGATTGTTCAAGAAACAAGATTCCAACACAAAGATCAGAATTCATGAAGAGAAAGCTTCTACTTCTGAAGACAAAGTCAAAACTCTGAACACATGAAGAGAAAGCTTCTACTTCTGGATCAGAAGACAAGACTTGTTCATAAGAAGAGTTACTATTTTTGAAGACAAAGTCAAGATTCTGAAGACTCTGATAGTTCATGGAATATGCACTTCAATTGAACATCAGAAGTATTCCATCAAAAAAAAGGATGAAAGAAAGAAAGATCTGTTGGACTCACTTCTAATCAACATCACAAAGTCCATCAGAAGACAAGATCAAAAGATTACATTCTCGCAATCCAATCTACTGAACAAAAGAACTATTGTGATCGTCTCTAAAAAAACATCAGCAGTTCTAAGGAATGCTGAATTTTCATCGGGAAGGGAATCAAGAAGGTTCTCAAGAAAGTGCCACTCTCGGATATCAAGAGAAAGAATTCATGGTCAAACACCAAGATATAGCTGACATAAGCTAAAGGTGTGAAAAACACAAGAAATGGGGGTTTGAATTGGGTTTTTTAAAAAACCTTTTCTTTAAAAATATTCCCCTTTAAGTTAAAATCCTTTTAATCTTCACTCTTGATAATACCAAGAAGTAAGAACAGGAAGTAAAGAACAATGAATGTTTATACTAGTTCACTTGAAAATTATCAAGCTAGTCTAGTCCACCCACCAAGGTGATTCCGCCTCACTCAATCGAGGACTTAATTCATTATAACCAAACTGATTAAAATTTGCACAAGCTACCCGCAAGTGACTAACAACTTCTGAGACTCGTAAGTCAAATACTTCTTAAGGCTACAGACCTATCCGGTCCCTTAAGGAATATCAAACAATAATCAACCTGATTATTACAATGAACAAGCTACCAACAAGTGACTAACAACCTATAAAACTCATAAGTCCTAGACTTATTAAGAATACAGACATACCAGGTCCCTTAAGGAATATTAAACAACTGTTTGAGTACAAGTTTTGTTTACAAGAATGTTGCTTCTAAAAAGCTGAATATGTAAACTATTTTAAGAACAATGACTTAAGAATGTGAAATCTGTGAAGATCATTTGCGCATGAATATTTATTTGATTAGCTAATTTATCTCTAAGTATTCAAGCCTTTATATAGCCAATAAAATAATACATCTATTGAGGGGTACTCTTGGGATTTCCAGAAACATTGGCAGCTTGAACAGTAACGTGGGGGACAGCATCGTGTGACGTGTCCTTCCTTTCATGGTAGTGGAATGAAACGTTGATTGTACCATGTACTATTTATACCATGTTAACATTATCTTCTTTACTTCTACACTTCAGAGGCTTTTGCAAGCATGAGTTTAGAAGAGAGAACATAAGATAAGGTCATCATAACTTCAAGTCTTCAGAGTCTTCAGAAGTGCGTCTTCAGAGTCTTCAACACTTGGTTATGAGAACCTATTTCTTGGAGCCTTGGGTCAATAGAACTTCAAGTATTTAGAATCTTTAAAAATGCGTCTTTAGAGTCTTTAGCACTTGGTCTTTAGAACCCTTATGTTTTGAACTTTGGGTCTTTCGAAACTTGAGTCTTTAGCATCTAGACTTGAGTAGAAACTTTTGTCTTCATATCTTTTGACGATTCTTTAGAACCCGTTGTCTTTAGAAACATGAGTCTTCACAATCTGGACTTAAGTAGAAACTTTTGTCTTTAGATCTTCTGACTGGTTTCTTTAGACAAATATCAGATCTTACACTTCAGAGCCTTTTGGACTATCTTGCTACTGTTCAACAGAACTTGTATAGCGTAGAAGCGGAACTAATTCTCTTCTAATGTCTTGGATACACCATCCATCAGAAGAAGAACTTGTTTGTTAAGTACTCAACAATAACAAACATTAGTACAACAAACAATTTCTTAAAAATATACTCATTTGTTATTATAAAAACTCAGAGACAATATTGCATAACCAAATCTTGTTCTAACATAAGTTGGTGCTTTCAGCTCAATACAAAGATCAAAATTTAAGAGATTAAAAAAGAAGAATTCAATGTCAAAATCAAATGTACTGATATAAGCTTCTGCTTCAGAAATCAGACATCAGATATGCAACTCAAAAAAGCTGATTATTAAGAATCAAGGATCAATTCAAGAAGTCAATATCATAAAAGCTTCCGCTTAAAGAAGAAATTGTTCATCAAATAAGTTGTTTCTTATATATTTGAAGACAATATTCAACTATCTGAAAGACTCTGACTTTATAACAATGAAACATCTTATGGATCATTTTCATCATCATATCAGAATCAATCTAGGAAGAATAAAAGAAGACAAAGACAAGATCAAGAGACATCTCCCAAGCTTACTACTTCAAGCCAGAAGTAAATCATCAGAAGATAAGGTCTTAAGAAACTTAGCCACGAAGAATATAGTACATTCAATACATTTAAAATTCCACTACATACTAATGTATTGTACTATGTTGTCTCCCATGGTGAAATGTTACCGTTACTGTAGCTTGCAAGTGAAAGTGACGTCTTTGTACTACCAACAGTATATTTTCTCAAAGTTTATATAAAGAGACCTCATCAACATTTAAAGATTGACTAATTACTGCACACTATCAAGCTTGAATCAAATTGTTGAAATACTGAGAAACATCAAGAAAAAAGAAGAATCATTATTCATATACAACCATAAATATTCTTCTAGAGAAATATCAAGAACACAAGAGTTGTTTCTTGTTACCGTGTTAAGATATTAGGGATTAAACACAAAGAGTTATTGCTCATTATTTGTGTTTTATCTTAGAGTTCTCAATACAAAGAGTTGTTTCTCATTATTTGTATCAGAGACTTTGTTCTCATTGTTGTGTTAATCTTCTTTTTAGAAACAAACCATGTAAACACAATTGATTGTAATTTTGTTAAGAATTGATTATTGCCCTAAGTGACTAGGTTGTTAGTCTGAGACTTGAGTGGGCTAAGGTGTCAATTTAGACTCTTAGACGATTGTGGTTAGACACTGGAGGGTAGCCCGTGCATTTGTAATCTGTTAATATTATTGGATTAAGTCCTTGTTGAAGGTAAAATCACCTTGGTGGGTGGACTAGAGTAGCCTTGTTGAAGGTGAACTTGTATAAACCAAAATATTCATTTTATTCTTTCCTTAGGTTTATTATTTCTAGTTATTTTTCAAATTATTTTTAGAGGAATAGTTTATTAGAAAACCCAATTCACCCCCCCCCCCCTTCTTGTGTTTTTCTAACCCTTCAATTGGTATCAAGAGCTCCAACTCTTCATTGATTTGGAAATCAAACACTTAACCGTGTAGAGAGATCCAATTGAGAAAACTTTCTATGGCTGCGCCTGCAAACAACAACGAAAGAGATAACTACTTCCCTAAGCCTCCAATTTTTGATGGAGAAAGATTTGAATACTGGAAAGATAAACTAGAGAGTTTCTTTCTAGGTTATGATGCATATCTCTGTGATTTGATTAGAGAGGGTTATAGGGAACCTGTATCTGAAGAAGGTATTCCTATTCCCCGGAGTTAAACGAGTGAAGATCAGAAACGAGAAAGCAAGAATCATTATAAAGCTAGAACCATTCTTCTCAGTGTTATCTCATATAATGAAATGAGAAAATCACCGACAAAGAAATAACTAAGGACATTTTTTTATTCTTTAAAGATGACTCGTGAAGGGAATGCTCAAGTAAAGAAGACTAAAGCATTAGATTTAATTCAGAAATATGAAGTATTCAAGATGGAAGAAGATGAAACTATTAAGACTCTGTTCTTAAGGTTTCAAACCTTAGTAGGAGGACTCAAAGTTCTGGACAAAGGATATACAACAACGGACCATGTTAAGAAGATCGCCAGAAGCCTTCCAAAGAAATAGAGACCAATGGTAACTGCACTAAAGCTTTCCGAAGATCTGAACAACGTTAGTCTTGAAGAGTTAGTAAGTTCTCTGAGGAGTCACAAGATTGATTTGGAGAAAGATGAAACTCAAAAAGGTTAAGTCTATCGCTCTATAGTCTAAATCATAAATGATCAAGTTAACTCCTACAGGTTATGAAGAAAAAGGTTCTGATAAAAAGCAAGTAAAAAATATAGAAACAACAGAAGCATATGCTTATCCATCAATTCGGAAAAGGAAAAGGCGAAGAAAAAATCCTTCTGAAAAGTGGTTTCTGGGACATAAAGCCCAACAATTTTTCAGAATAAGATTCACACTTAAACAAATTGAATAATTGCATTTGGGGTTAGTACCATTAATAGAAACAACTTCATGCAATGAAACACTTGAAGACAATGGATGGATTTTGGAAGTACAATGAGGGAAAGACCAATTCTAAGTAATGATGATATGGGACAAAAGTCTGAACCAAAGGAAACTTATGTTATTGCAACTAAGTGGGTCATCAAAAACAAGTTTGATGAAGAAGCCGATCTCATCATAGACAAAATTCACAAGGTTAGAATTTACATATTTTCTGATAGAGTATGTCTAGATACTTCTACCAGTTATAAGATATCTTGAAACTGAAACTCAAATTTGGAAATTTATTTTTGTTTGTTTTATTTTGTATATAGTAAATTGTATGTTATCTCAAACAAGTGGTTATGACCCCTGTCAAATCACATCGTTTAATTAGACATCTAGAGAAATTTGATGCTTTTGAGAATAGGTTGAATTCTTAATTTTTATCTCCTATCCTTTGTCTATTTTAGGATAGATCAAAAATTTCTTTTGTTATGTTTAGGAATATTTTATTTTTACTACCTTTTCCTAAAGTCTAGTTTGTCATTTTTTATTCCTTCTCTGACAAACATTTGTTTTTTTATCACCTCTTATCTTGAAACTTGTCAACATATCCTACCTCATAAGTTTTCATTTACGATGTTGTCAACTTAGGTATCTTATAGTCAGATAGTCATGTCTTCTATCTTTTCATTTAAGATCAATTTGTTTTATCTTATTATGCAATCTTTTCTCATTCTTTTAATGATTGTATTTTTTAATCTTCTTGATATTTGTTCAAACATTAACCTCTTTTGGTATCTAGAGGTTGATTTCTTGAGTAAGGAAATCAATTCTCCTATCAGTCTTGTTGTATCTTTCACTACTTATACCCTATTCTGTTTCACAGTCTTCTGTGTTCTTCTCTAAAATCCTTCCCTCATATCTGTTCTTATTATGTCTTCAAACACCACTCTTGAAAGTGAGGAGAACTTGGAGATTCTTTTTGTAGAACGTCCAAACTTTACTAGTCTTTTAAATGGTGGTTGAAATTTGTCTCTAGCTATTCAACTTCAAGGTTGGTATGGGTATTTTGATATGCTGCATGGACCCGTTTATCTAAAATTGGTCAAACAATTCCAGAAAAATACATCTGCAGATGTTCAAGGTAGATCTGTTTGCTCAAGCGTTTTTGGTTTTCCATTTGTCATCACTCCTACTTCCATCTTCGAAGCTATAGGATGTGTTGGAACTTGTGGGATCACAGTGAATGAGTTCAGGCTAAAATACAAATTTGTTGAAAAAATCATTTCCATCCATGATGTCTCATCTTCGTATGAGTCTACTAATCCAATAAAGCTTCTCTTTATTGGTAGAATCTGGTTCATATTCATACTTAACAACTCCAAGACTCGAGGAGATAATCTAAGCACTTTGTCTCATGATGACATACTTTTCATCTACTCTTTACTCAATGATGTTAAGTTAAATCTTCCTCAAACCATCTTTAATCATCTAAAAGAGTCCATTGTAATCCCCAGGAGTTGAAACAAGTCCTTCATACCTTATGGAAGAGTTCTCTCTGAACTATTCTACAAAGCAAATTTGATTGGATTGATTTGAATGAATGGATCAGAAAATGCTCTTGCAGAAGAAAGATGAGAATTATTTGGATCGTATTAAGAAGTTTCTAGTCTCATATTTTGTATTTGTTATGCTTTTATTGTAATATCTTACTCATTAATGAAAAGTTGCTTTTGTCTGTTTGTTTAAGAAGTATAGTTTTGTGTTTGTCTCCTGTATCTTGATGAATTTTAATGAAAATTCTTCCTTGTTTATGTCCTTTAATTCTATTTTGGTGTGCTTAAATTCAACCTTATTTTTTATTATGAGAAAAGGGGGAGAAAGTAGTGATAATTTTGATACATATCTATATCTCTATAATCTCATTGTTCACATTTCTAACTATATATATATATATATATATATATATATATATATATATATATATATATATATATATATATATATATATATATATATATATATATATATATATATATATATATATATATATATATATATATATATATATATATATATATATATATATATATATATATATATATATATATATGAAGAAACTTTTAGAAATGTGTTTCAGGTACAAGGTAAATAAATTAAGAACTTCTAAAATTGAGAAGGTTCAATAAATCAATTTGTGATAAAAAGACCTTCAAATTTTTGGAAGGGTCTGTTGATCAAACTTCGATAAAAGAAATTCCAGGGTATAGAATATTCTGAGAGACTGAGTGTTGATAACAAACTTCAAACATATAGAAAGGTCTAATAGATCAAGATATGATAATGAACCTATTTGATGATTAGAAGGTTCTAATGAAGTAAGAATTACTGATAAAGCAAACTCTGATAAATTGCTTCCACATGCTTTAATCAGAATTCTGAGAAAGCATAACAATACCCTTAAGCTCTGAAAGATAATAAGTTTATGATTTAGGCAGAGATTTTTTATCCTAGGGGGAGTTTTATAAAACTCTTATATTAATTCGTTTATGATTTAACCCTGTAAAATTGTTCTATTAAAATACATGGTTTTTTCATCATAAAAAAGGGGGAGATTGTTAGAACATGATTTGTGTCTACAATATAATATCAATGTTTTGATGATAACAACATATAAATTTGATGAGAAACAACTTTACTTCTAATAAGTTTCTTGAGTGTGCATATAAGAAATTCTAATTGATTCAGGACTGTTGTCTGGAAAATTAGATATACACCAAGCACGTCAGAAAGATTGTTCGCTTCTGAAGAAACATCAGTAATTCAGAAGAATGATGAATGTTCACTAGAAAGAGGATCACATATGTACTTACCAATAATATTATTATTTTGAAGTCACAAGTCACAAGAAGAAAGAATTTTTTATAAGTTACTTCTTCAAGATCAGAGATCAAGATTGTTCAAGAAACAAGCTTCCAACGCAAAGATCAGAAGTCATGAAGAGAAAGATTATACTTCCGAAGACAAAGTCAAGACTCAGAAGACATGAAGAGAAAGCTTCTACTTCTGATCAGAAGACAAGACTTGTTCATCAGAAGAGTTACTGCTCACATTTCTGAAGACAAAGTCAAGGTTCTGAACACTCAGATAGTTTATAGAATACGCACTTTAATTCAACATCAGAAGTATTCCATCAGAAGAAAGTATGAAAGAAAGAAAGATTTTCTAGACTCATTTCTAATCAACATCACAAAGTCCATTAAAAGACAAGTTTAAAGGATGACATCCTCGTAAGCCAATCTACTCAATAGAAGATAAGTTCAAAGGATGACATCCTTGTTGAAGGTGAACTTGTATACACCAAAATAGTCATTTTATTCTTTCCTTAGATTTATTATTTCTAGTTAGTTTGAGAACTATTTTTAGAGGAATAATTTATTAGAAAACCCAATTCAAGCCCTCCCCCTCTTTCTTGTGTTTTTCTCACCCTTCAAGAACCAACACATTCACTGATTTATGGCTTGTCATGTATGAAACATTGATGCAATTGGTTATTATTGGTACATTTAACATTGATTAATTTGGTTATTACTGATATATTAAACATGTTGTAGGATGCTTGATGAACACATGTTTGAAGTAAGGCATGTTGAAAACCCATCAGAAACATTTTCTATAAATTTTAAAAACCACAAATGCTCTTGTAGAAGATGGGATCTCACAATACTTTCATGTGTTCATGCATTATCAGCTATGAAGAGTAGGAACTTTAGGATTGATGATTATATCCTTGTGTATTACAGGAAATCAAGGTATATGTAAGTGTACAAGCATGTGCTTTACCTTGTAAGATGGATCAAACCTTTGGGTTAAGACACCATATTCATATATGTAACCACCTAAGTATAGAAAAATGCTTGCTAGACTAAAGAAAATGAGGAACCTTGAACAAGGAGATATTTATGGGACTGGTCGCAAAATGAGAAGAACGAGTTTCATTATCAAGTGCAGTAGGCAGAAGAAATCAAGACACAACAAATCCACTTGTAAGGTTACACCAAAAACTCAAGCTTCACAACAACCAAATAAAGCTTCACAACGGGAAACTCAAGCTTCGCAGACTCAAGGAAATAGGTAAGTGTAATACGGTGGCAGAACCGACTGTTTTCACTGGTTTGCGTTTTGCATTTTGTGTTTGCAAAATGTCGCGGTAAGCAAGAGTCGCCACCGACTTTTATTTCATCCAATCAGGAAAGGAAAAAAGTAAACAAAAAAATCTTTTTTCGAGATATTATGAGTACGGGGGTTAGATTATAGAAAGGGAAGGTGTTAGCACCCTTTTTATCCATGGTTTTCCATGGGCTCTTAGGTACTTGCTCATCTTTTTTTAAAATTGCTTGTGTATGTGCTCTGTTTTTTGAAAAGTTTGACTTCATGATAACCCTTGTATCAGTCTCCAAAGGCGTGACAAAGTTTGTTTTGAAAATTTATTTGAAAAGTGTGAGTGTTAAAAGCTTTGATTTGAGCAAGTACCTACTAGCATCTACCTACTCGAAAAAATATCGTTTCTATTCTCGTTTCCTTTAGACAATGCTATCCCACTATTGAGAAATAGGTAGCACCGTTGTTGGAGTTTGTAAGGGTCAATTCGAAAGGGACGTACGATCACTAAAGCAATGTTAGGATACCTTAGTAATAACCCTAGAGTCTTAAGATCATATTTGAGGCAACATTTCCGAGGCAACATTCAAATGGGACGTTTGATCTTTTTTAGACAGGAGGGCAACCACTAAGACACCCTATGATTAATGATCGTTTACCGAAGGCAACCGAAGTGAGAGTATACCCTAAGAGTGATATGTGCGAGTGATCTGTTTTCAGTTATTTAATCTTTGCACATTAGGGTTTTCTAACCGTATTAATTTTTCATGCATTTTTGTCATACAATCCTATTAGCATACATCTAGACAGTTAAATATTTGCAGAAATTAAGATACGAGAAAGTAAATCTACGCTATTACAAGGCTTCGGGGAGGGGGATTAATTACATAGCCAAAAACTCGGGGAAAAGCGATAAGTAAAACGTCCTAGATTAAACTATTACAAACCAAGAACAGTTACAAAAATATTGGCAAAAATAAATAACACGCGCGCGATGAATTGAATACGAGATAACTAGGGTTTTGACCCTTGCCTAAACCTAATTGCGATTGATTAAAAAAATGTTTTTTTGTCATGTTTTGTTATTTAAGAAAATAAAGAAATCATTAAAAAGAAAATTCTAATTCTAATTGATTTTAAATTAAGAAAAATAAATTAATTTATTCTAAAACCTATTTTTGTATTTTTATTTATTTGAGAAAAAAGAGCAAAATAAAATTAAATCAAAAGTTTTACCCTAATTTCTATTTGATTTTATTTATGAAAATAAATTACAATTTCCCTAAATTAAACTAAATTAAATTAATTTTGATAATAATAAAAAAAGAACTAATCCTAATTGTTTTTATGAAGTCTTGATTTTATGATTTTATGGAAAATAAATTGATTTGTGAATTAAAATAAATAAAGGAAATTAAAAGAATGAATAAAATAAAAATAAGAAATAAAAAAGAGGTAAATGGGCCTGGTGGCATTTGTTGAAAGGGGGGTGCCAACTGAATTCCTGGGCCCAAGGTTGATGGCCCGTTTTGACTGTGCTGGATCTGGTGTGTGGGTTGACTTGGGGCGCATGGTAGTCCTCCAAGGGTGGCACGTTGATCTGGGCCAGAGATGTGTTTGATGGCCAGATGTTGATGGTACATGGTGGACGTACACTAAGGCAACGCGCTTGATCACCTGTTGAAAAACAATATGAAACAAATATGGGACCTGGGGATCGAACCCAGGTCCTTATGCCTATTTCCAATGCACGTTTTCCAATTGAGCTATTTGACTTGTTTGTATATATAATGAAAACAAAATATAATATATGAAAAATAATGGTTAATGGAAAAAATGAGCTAAAGTTCAAACTGCCCAACCAGGGAGTGCCACGCATCATCTTCTTCCTCCCAACCCTCGTTTTAGCCCAAGATATTTTTACCTACGGACATTGCGCTATAGCTACAAACCTGTGTATCTCAAAAATTATCCACAAGCAAGATAAATGACCACGGCTGGTACCAACCAACTCGTCTTATCTTCACGAGTATCATGGTACTAGAATCAACGTTCAATTTAACCTATATTGCAAAGCCCTAAAACTAAACAAGAAACCCTAGCCATGGCAGTTTTACATACAACCATCAAAAACACAATTGAATAGAATGAGTAGCTTGAAAAATCAATAAGGAACAAGAATATGCAATCAAAACGTGCAAATGATGTATAAATCAATGAAAACGAAAACGAGTTTTTTAGGCTAACCGTGTGACTGCTACAACGTGTTTCAGGATGTGAGGAGGCTTGCTAGTGATTGGAACACGTTCCTGAGACGTCCAACAATCGATTGGTAAGGTTAGGATGGCTTGAGATGGCCTGTGACTTGGAATTCAATATGCACTTTTTCTTTGAAATTTTGAAGTTTATTCTGCCTCTTTCACGACTGCTCAACCCCACTCTTGCCTTGGATTCCTTCTGTATATGTAGTACAACATATTAGGTCAACAAAAACAAATTGAATCTTGCCCATTATGAAGATTTGATTTGGTCTTTCATGGCATATGATATCTTTCCAAATTTGCTTCAATCCAATCTTTTTCCACCCAAATCAATCTTGCACGAATTGGTTGTCCTACTAGCTGTACATAGACTCAAAAGATGCACAAAAAATCCAAGATTTGATTTAATTTTATTATTTTACCATTTAATTTGATTTATTTTGATTTAAATGAATAAAAAATAAAAATAAATGATAAAAATAATCAATTAAAAGGTGGAAAAGCTTAGGGGTTGTGGGTCCTATTAGAAACATGTTTCAAACAAGAAAACATGGGCCCCTTTGGAAAAAATGCAAACTTGATCAATGTTGACTTTTGGCAATTTTGCAAAAAGGGTCAACTTGACCAATGCATAACTCTCTCAATTTTGACCCTAGAAAGGTTTTCTTGGACTTTTTAGAAATATTAGGATGTCCCCTAAGCAACCTTTTTGGTCTCATCTCAATTGAGTCTTCCATGTTCGTGTATAAAGCTTTAACCTAAAAGGTGTTTTTGTTGACTTTTCAAAATGACCTATAATGTCAAAATTCATATATTTTTGTGAGTGCATATTTTGAACTTGGGAGATAAAGATGAATTGTAGGGAATTTCATCCTCTTCAAAATGAGCTTTGGATGGGTCATTTCTGATAAGGTATGAGAAAGTTATGCTTGGTCAAAGTTGAGTTGACTTTTCCTACAAAACCCTAATTTAGCAACTTTTGGGTTTTGATGCATTGTGAGCAATCCTTGATGAATAATGATCAAACCTTGATAAAATGATGAATTATACTTCAAAATGTGGACGTTGACCAAAAATCTTGAAGTTTGATTGTATGTGGGCCACAATTGACTTTTGACCTAGCATAGTCGATTTTCAGGCATTTGAGCAATTGACTGAGCAAACTTCTTCTGTGAGGATTGAAACTTGACTTGGATGATCTTGGGAACATATTAGGACAATTATGAGAATTTGGGATCATTTGGACTCAAGTATCTTGATTCAAAATTAAACCCTAATTTGAGGTATACTGCCTTAGGAGAGAGTTTGTCTAGTCAACTCTTGAACTTCCTTGAGCAATTTAGGGACCTCACATGACATTTGTTGAGAAATATGGGAGGGAAAATTTTGGGGTACAACAGCTGCCCCTGTTCAATCTTTTTAAACCTGAGGATGTAGATTGGCTCGTCTGCCTTTCGTGATCTGAAGGTGGAAGATGATTGAACACTAGAGTGCCCAGAAATTTGCACTCGCATGAAGTGATACTTGATTTGTGATATCAGGAATGAGATTATAGATGCCATTTGCTAGAGAATTGTCGGAGATGGGATTAAAGATGCCATCCGAAGAAGTGTCGATCGCATAAGATATTCCTTTGCGAGAACCCGTATACCTATTGTTGAGGTAGACTTCGCTGGGGAATGTTGGTCTCTGTCTTGAGAGTGAAATAGAGTTTTAGGAGCTTCAGTTTTCCGTTACTCTACTGGGGAATAGCTCCGATTTGGGGAAGTAGAAGTGAACTGCGTGCTTGGTCGGGGTATATGCTGCACCATGAACTTCTGGGGAATGTGAAATCCATCGTGTTTGATTGGGTCCCGGTCTTACAATGTTGTGGACTTTTGTCTGGGGATAAGAGAGGAAGAACCTGGATAGTAAGGTCATGAGAAGGAATCTGGATAGTAGGATTACTCCGAGATGAAAGCCTGGATAGTAGGGCTATGAGAAGGAACCTGGATGGTAGGGTTACTTCGAGATGTAAGCCTGGATAGTAGGGCTGTGAGAAGGAACCTGGATAGTAGGGTTACTTCGATATGAGATCCTGGATAGTAGGAATGTGAGAAGGAACCTGAATAGTAGGGTTACTTCGAAATGAAAGCCTGGATAGTAGGGATGTGAGAAGGAACCTGGATAGTATGGTTACTTCGATATGAGAGCCTGGATAGTAGGACTGTGAGAAGGAACCTGGATGGTAGGGTTACTTCGATATGAAAGCCTGGATAGTAGGGCTGTGAGAAGGAACCTGGATAGCAGGGTTACTTCAATATGAAATCCTGGATAGTAGGGCTGCTTCAGAATAAGTTTGAGTAAAACTGCAGAGGGAACCTGGGTAAGGTTGTTCTTTTCGTGCCGATGATTACTTTGTTTAGCTTCGAGTGTTGGTCATGGACCTGCTGGAAGTTGCTGATAATAATTGTCTTTCCTGAAATAAATACAGGGTTAGTTATGTGTGATGCATGAGATGCACTGTATAATAACGTTCTCAAAATAAATGAGCCTATGTTATATGTGATGTACGCACATGTCATGATGTATGAACATGAAATGCTGGCGTAATAATCTGAGTCCGGGAAAATAAATCCCTGACTGCTGTTTGGAGAGTATGAGAAATGTTATTCTTGACTACTTGTAAAGAACCATAGTTCCTCTGCTTCTGTTGGGGGATGGTGAACAAAGATGACTGTGCTGGGGATTTGCCTCTTGTTTACGGATGTTCTATCGAGGGGACCCTGTCTGAGGATAATTCTGCGGGGAATAACTCTGTTGGAGAGGATATACTCTGTTAATAGATTTGCCGACTTGGAGAAACAACTCAGATGGGGATGAATTATTGTTGCTGGTGATAGTGAGTTCTTGTTGGAGATTGAAATTCTGCTTGTGAGAGAAATAGACTCTGCTTGGGGAAAAATTTACTGACTTACTCGCGATTGTGAACCTCAGTTGGGGAGAGTTATGTCCCGTTCGGGAAAGCTAACATCACTGCCTTTGGATACTTTTACTCTGCGGGGAGTGTGCGTACCATTAGTCATATTCTCAAGCTGGCTCTATCCTGCCACCTAATGGGCAGAGTAACTGTAAGGTTTGGGCATTTCTTGTTTTTCCCTGTTTCTGGAATTACGAGTAATTGTCTTTGTTTCTCATGTAAATATTTATGAGCAGCCATTATTTTCAAATGCATATATCAAAAATGAATCATTGGACGTTCTTGCAAAACAAAACAGAAAAAGAAAAACAAATTGAAATTTCTTGTGAAAATGAATTGTATTAACTTTGAAGTTGGCCTGTAATAGGCGTTTTGTACTAAGAGGCTGACGTCCTAGTAAGAGAACACCTCCGAAAGACAGAAACTATACAAAAATAAAGAAAAACAGCTATGTGAAACAATCCCATTGGGTTCCAACTCTGCTATTGCCTTTATATCTTCAAGCGTCTCATCACTTTGCTACTTGGACGAAGGTGGATCAGATTGATTGGCGCCTGTCTGAATTTGATAGTTGATATCAAAGTCTGGTTACAAGATGATCCAATGAGACATAGTGTTACGCTTCGATCCCTAATTTTTGCTTGGACCGCCCTTTCAGGTTTTCAGTCCACCGGGATACCCTTTTTGCCCAAGTCGCCTTTCCAGGTTTTCAACTTGCCGGGTGTACTGTTTTTTTTCATTTTCATCCCTTACTTTTGCCCGAACCCTTATGGTTCGCCGGGAAGCCCTTATTTTTGCCTAGGCCAATCAACCTAGCGGGCCTTTGATTATGCGTAATATCTTTTCACTATGTCTGCATTGACGGGGTGAGGGAGGTCGTCACCATCCATGGTGGTCAGAATCATAGCTCCTCCTGAGAAAATGTTCTTAACCATAAATGGCCCTTCGTATGTGGGGGTCCATTTGCCCATGGGATCACCTTGCGGCAATATGATGCATTTGATCACTAGATCCCCAAACTGATATTCTTGACGTCTGACTTTCTTATTAAAAGCCTTGATCATTCGCTTTTGATACGTCTGACCATGACAGATAGAAGTAAGTCTCTTTTCATCGATTAGGTTCAGCTAATCAAGTCGGGTTTGGATCCAGTTGTCTTTGTTCAAACCCCGCATCCTTCATAATCTTGAGAGAGGGTATCTGGACCTCTATGGGTAGGACTTCCTCTATGCCATACACCAAAGAGTATGGTGTTGCCCCTGTCGACGTCCGTGCTGAGGTACGGTACCCATGAAAAGCAAATGGTAACATCTCATGCCAGTCTTTGTATGTCACCATCATCTTCTGCACAATCTTCTTGATGTTCTTGTTAGCCACTTCAACAGCCTCATTCATCTTTGGCCAGTAGGGAGAAGACTTATGATGATGTATCTTGAACTATTTGTAGAGCTTGGTGATCATCGTGTTATTAAGATTTGTACCATTGTCAGTAATAATCCTTTATGGGACACCATATCGACATATCAGATTGTGTCGGATGAACCGCGCCACGACGTTCTTGGTTACCGTAGCAAAGGAAGCTGCCTCAACCCACTTTGTAAAATAATCAATGGCTACCAGAAAGAAACAATGCTCGTTAGACGCAGTAGGTCTGATCTCGCCAATCATGTCGATGCCCCACATTGCAAAGGGCCAAGGAGCTGTTAAAACATTCAGGGGAACTGGAGGTACATGCACCTTATCAGCATAGACTTGACACTTATGACAAGTTTGAGAGTGCTGATAACAATCGGCTTCTATAGTGGACCATTAATATCCTGCCCGTAGGATTTTCTTAGCCATGGCATGTCCACTGGAATGAGTTCCGAAAGTTCCTTCATGTAAATCCGTCATGATCCTTCCCGCCTCGCTTTTATCTACACACCGCAGTAAGGTTGAATCATGGTTACGCTTATAGAGAATCCCATTGCTGATGAAGAACTTCACAGTGAACCTTCTCAGAAACTTCTTATCATTAACAGATGCCCCCTCGGGGTATTCTTGAGCCTTAAGATACCTCTTTACCTCGTGAAACCATAGTTTATCCGCTACCTCTTCAGTCTCAATATCACAGCAATGTGTGGGTTCGTCCAACCTCTCAATGGTAATCTGGGGAGCTTCATTGTCCCACCTGACTTTGAACATAGAAGACATGGTAGCTAGCGCGTCCACCAACTAGTTCTCTTCTCGTGGGAAGTGTTTAAAGGTTATCTCCTCAAAGTGTGGGAGCAATGTCAGTAAATACTCTTTGTAAGGAATAAGATTCAGGTGTTTCATATCCCACTCGCCTTTGATCTGACTTATCACCAGAGAGGAATCTCTGAATACACTCAAGAACTTAATCCTCAGGTCAATAGTAGCTCGAAGACCCATGATACACGCTTCATACTCCACCATATTGTTGGTGCGATTAAAACATAATCGGGCGGTGAACAGAGTATGACAGCCCTCAAGAGATATAATTACAGCGCCAATGCCATTACCCAATGCGTTTGAGGCTCCATCAAAATACATAGACCATCGGGATCCCTCCTTGGGTCCTTCATCCGGTCCAGGTTCTTCGCAGTCGGTTACCAACATGATATTCTCATCCGGGAACTCGAAATTCATGGACTGATAGTCATCCACGGCCTAATGTGCGAAATGATCCGCCAATACACTCCCCTTGATTGCCTTTTTGGTTGTGTATTGGATATCGTACTCGGTTAATATCATCTGCCATCTTGCTATCCTTCAGGAGAGAGCGGGATTCTCGAAAATATACTTGATCGGATCCATCTTTAATATCAACAAGGTGGTGTGAGTCAACATATACTATCTCAGCCGGCGAGCAGCCCATGCCAGAGCGCAGCAAGTTTTCTCGAGCAATGAGTATCGGTTCTCACAGTCGGTAAACTTTTTGCTAAGGTAATAAATGGCGTGCTCTTTTCAACCAGACTCGTCATGCTGCCCCAGCACACACCCCATTGAATTGTCTAGCACTATCATGTATAATATCAAAGGTCTTCCTTCAACTGGAGGCATCAAAATTGGTGGTTCTTAAAGGTATTCCCTTATTCTTTCGAAAGAGGTCTGGCATTCATCATTCCACTTTACCACTTGATCTTTCTTCAACAACTTGAAGATTGGCTCACAAGTAGCAGTCTGATGTGAAATGAACCTGGCGATGTAATTCAGACGTCCCAAGAAACCTCTAACTTCTTTCTCTATGCGGGGAGTTGACATCTCTTGTATGGCTTTTACCTTGGCGGGGTCTACCTGAATACCTTTGTCACTGACAACGAAACCCAAAAGCTTTCCAGACCTTACCCCGAAGGTACACTTCTTCGGATTCAACCTCAGCTTGTACGTCTTCAACCTATCAAACAGTTTATGGAGATGATCAAGGTGCTCTTCCTCAGTCTGGGATCTGGCTATCATGTCATCAACATAAACCTCAATCTCATGGTGAATCATATCGTGGAACAGAGCGACCATGGCGCGCTGATAAGTTGCCCCGGCATTCTTTAACCCAAAAGGCATCACTTTGTAACAGAAGGTGCCCCACTGTGTAACGAAGGTTGTCTTCTCCATGTCTTCAGGAGCCATCTTGATCTGGTTGTAGCCAGAGAAACCATCCATGAAAGAGAAGATCTTATGTTGCGCGGTGTTGTCGACTAGAACATCAATGTAAGGAAGCGGGAAGTCATCCTTGGGGCTTGCCCTGTTCAGGTCTCTGTAGTCCACACACATCTGTACCTTACCGTCCTTATTAGGTACTAGAACGACATTGGCAACCCACTATGGATAAGAAGTGACAACTAAGAATCCTGCGTCGAACTGTTTCATGACCTCTGCTTTGATTTTCTCTGACATTTCAGGGCGCATACGGCGGACCTTCTACTTTACCAGAGGGCAGTCTTCTTTAGTCGGCAGGCGATGTACCACAATATCAGTGTCCAAACTAGGCATGTCTTCATAGGACCAGGTGAGGATCTCAACATAGTCGCGTAACATCTGTATTAACCGTTGTTTGACACTAGGCTCCAAATTCGCCCCTATTTTAATCTCTTTCTTGTCTTCCTCTGTACCCAAACTCACTGACTCAACCGACTCTTCATGAGGCTGTATGTCCCTTTCTTCCTGCTGTAACAGTCTAGCAAGTTCTCCAGGCACCTCACAATCATCCTCACCTTCGCCCTCGTCTTGGTTGATCGGATTTTTGAAGTCATAACTGGCAGTAGCAGAGTTGTTATCAATGGGATCCAGAGTGGATATGGATCTGCAGTATAATACGTGAGTGTGTGTAAGAGAATAACTGTTTTGATAAAGTGAGAGACAGAAAAGAAAAACAAGGAGCGCAAAATTTGTAATGCAAGAAACGTCCAATGCTTTATTAATGATATATGAAATGACAAATAATAGGCCCTCATAAGCAAAGCCAAGGTGCCTCGGGCAAGGCACTAGGCCATAAAGTTTCAAACTGTTTATCACAAATCTTAAAACAAAAGTCAATTACTGCGGAATAAAGGAAATAGGTATGAAGTCCTTCGCCGTCCAGTTACTCAGTCCACCGTTGGTTGTTGGGTAGATCCAGTTGTCGATATCTGAATCTTCTTCACTGTCTTCAATTGCATTAACTCCCCGATTACTGATGTGTAGAGGAGAGGTCTTCCGATCTGTGTGTGCCTAACAGCCCTTTGAGCCCCTTCTTCCACTACAGCCCTGGAATCCTTGAGAGAAGCCATCTTCAGTAGAGGTTTGCCGGTAGAAACTTCAGTTGATGCCGAGGACTGAGGGACCTCTTCGAAATTCTGACAAGGGGTTCCTATGAATTCCCCGTCCATCTCTACATAGTGGAAGGAATTGAGATGACTCACCATATACTTTTCTTCACCTTACACCGTGACAATTTTCGCTTTCGCTGGGTCTTTCAGCATTTGATGGAGCGTGGAAGTAACTGCCCCAGCCCTCTGGATCCAAGGACGACCCAGTAAGCAAGAATATGATGGTCTGATATCCATTACGTAGAAGGTGGACGCAAAAGTCTGAGTACCCACTTTGACAGGGATATACACCTCCCTGTGCACCATTCTTTTTGATCCATCAAAAGCCCTTACCACAATGTTACTCGGCTTTAGAATCAAACCTTCACAATCCAGACGGTCTAATGCTTTCTTTGGCAGAACATTTAGTGAGGACCCGATATCTACCAGCACATGGGCCATAGTGGTTCCCCTGCACTCGATCGAGACGTGCAGAGAATCATTATGATTTCTTCCTTTCGGTGTTAGATTCACATCTAAGAAACCCAACCCATTGTCAGCAGTTAGGCTGGCCATGCAATCTTTGAACTGATCTGCTGAAGTTTCCTGCGGCACATGCGCAGTCTTGAGAAATGCAATCAAAGCCTTCGCATGGGCTTCAGAACACAACAACAGGGACAACATGGAGATCTTTAACGGGGTCTACCCCAGTTAATCGACCACATTGTAGTCGCTCTTCTTGATAATCTTCAGTATTTCCTCTATTTCTTGTTTAGAGGCTTCCACAATGATTTTCTTAGGTGCCTCCATCCGGGCAGGCTCACCTATGATTTCTTTGCTCCGAGTCCCAGATGGCTCAGCAGCAGGGGTGATAACTGGAGTAAGAATAGGAATAGTAGCAGGTGTAATAACTGGAGTAGGAACAAGAGAAATGTCAGGAGTGCTGGTTGGAACAACAGTTGGAATAACACTAGGCTTGATGATAGTCTTTGGGAAAATCTCAGGAGAGAAGACCCTTCCACTTCGGGTAACTTTACTAGTCCCGACAATATTACTGACATCATTATCAGCTTCTTCAGTCTTCATATCTTTCTTAACACCATGGTAATATACATCAGCACCATAATTCCATGAGACAGCCTTGTCTGAGGTGTACGGAATGGGACCAGGAACAGTGATTATTAGCGGAGCAATTCTTGGAACAGGTGTAACCCTAACAGGTTTTCTCGAGGAAACCTTGGAAGGATTGACAGAAATGGTTATAATGGCAACGTCTTCATTTGGAACAAACAGAATCATAGTCTTCTCAAACAAAATTTCTTTATTATCCATCAGGTGCTGAACACCTGACTTCAATAAACAACAACCGGAAGGCAGAATTGAACACATGTGGCAACCTTCACCACAGCCCGAAAATAAACTGGCCAACAACAAATTCTTCTTAACCGTCATCAGAGGAGTAGAAATTTCTTTAACAGAGGTCACAAACAAATCGGTGTCAATAGCATTAACTCCACGACCATGTTTGGGCATGGGAGCAGTTATAAGATTCGGCTTTTCTGGAGCATCAAACTCTATCTCCCTGGCTTCGAGCAAGTCTTGCACTTTGTTTCTTAGAGCCCAGCAATCATTTGTATCATGGCCCGGACTCTCATAATGGTAGGCGCACCGCGCGGGATTGTATCTGGGAGAAGTAGTGTTTGGATTCTTGGGAGCCTCTCTCAAGGTCGCCAAGTTGGATTTCAGTAGATGAGGTAGAACTTCAGCCAAAGTCATGTTGATGCGGATAAACTGCCATTGTGGTCTCTCCACCCTTTGTTGATTGTTGCATTGTGGAGCAACTGCGGGTGTTGGTATCACTACAGAATTTACCGTTTGACGGTGTTCAGATCTGCTTTGGCCCCTCGGGCTATAGAATGCACTAGCTTCCTTCTTATCAGCAAAAGGCTTCTTCATCGAACTCGAAGAGGCATCCTTCTGTATCTTCCCACTTTGAATGCCAGCTTCTACTCTTTCTCCAGTCAAAATCAACTCAGTGAAACCAGGTGAAAGTTGTCGATCAAGTGATTGAAAAATGGACCAGATAGCGTCCCTAGAAACATGACAACCAACTCGCTATCAAACAAAGGGAGTTGGACTCTTCCAGCCAAGTCTCTCCACTTTTGAGCATAGTCTTTAAAACCTTCACCTGCACCCATGGACATACCCTGGAGCTGAGTACAAGTAGGAGCAAGGTCGGCGTTATACTGATACTGCTTGTAGAAAGCAACACCAAGATCTTCCCAGTTTCAGACACTGGCCCCCTCCAACTGATAGAACCATTCAAGCTGAGTCCCTGACAGACTATCTTGAAAGAAATGCACCCACAAATTTCTATCAGCAGTATGGGGTTGGATTTTCCTGACATACGAGCGGAGATGGAGTTTTGGGCAGGACACCCTATCATATTTGGCAAAAACCGGAGCTTTGAACTGATGAGGGATGACCACTCCTGATACCAGTCCCAGTTCTCTGAAATCCAAACCAGGTATTTTCTGAATTTCCATAGCGCTCAAACGGTCTTCTAGCTGCTTGTACCTATCCTCAACAGGAGGATATTGCTCATCACCGTAATCCGTATCATTATCAGAAACTGTAGGACTAGGGTCCTTTGCCCTTTCTTGGTTCTCCCCGTCCTTGGATGAGGAGGTCAGATCAGCTAGTTGTCTAACCTTTCTCCGAATCTTCTACCCATATTCATAATTCCGACCTTCTTCTTCTTCTTCTTCTCTTTCAGAATAAGGGTCTTCAGATCCTCTTGCCCTTTAGCCAGACTTATGAACATCTGTTGGAATTGGGCGCTCTGTGCCTGAAGATCTTTGATGGCTTGATCGGAAGACATTGTTGCTGAAATAAACAGCGAAAAAGATGAGAAACCTGTAGTGGTACATGTAATGATGTGTATGATAATGGGATGCGCATGTAATGATTTCAAAGACTTTGGGAAATTTAAATTTGCAAACCAAAAATAAATAAAACTTTATTAGCTTAAACTTTGAAAGGTTCAACAATTCCTTTAAGGCGTTTACAAAGAAGTAAATAAAACAAATCTAAAACTAGAAAAAGCAAAATCAAAAGTCCCATGGACGCTTCCTCTTTATGTTGATGTAGTCATTGATCACTCTTTCTTCCTCGAGCTGCCTGGTGAGCTTTAAAATCTTCCTTTCTTGCTCATGGAACTGCTCCCGGTAAGTATCCCGCTCATTCTTCAGCTGAATCCAAGACCTCTGTAACTCCCCAAGATCAGTGGGCATGTAAGGATAGAGAACCGTGTAAGGAATGCCTTCTTCGTTAGTGGGTTCCACAATCACTGGTAATACGGCCTCATAAGGCATCCCAAGCTTCTGGGCATAAGCTCGGACCCACTGGAGGTAAGGCTGCATAGGAAGGGAAGTCTTCGGTCCCAACTCTTCGGGGTCAGATCTGTTCACCATGCCCCAAGCTCGTATAAACCTCTGGCGATGCTCCTTAACGTCCTCCTTATAGTCAAATACAATGTCCTCAAGAAGTAACTCATGGGGACCATCTCTTCGAGCACGACCAAATTGTCGCAAAGCCAGACAAGGATTGTAGGTTATACCCCCTCTAATTCCAAGCAATGGGGCATTAGGGTATCCCCCACAACGGTCAATAATAGCATTGTCTTCCATATCCCGAGAACACCAAAGAATATCTGTATGGGCAAGTGACATTATTCTGTACGACCAACCCAAACCTTCTTCGTTTTTCAGCACAGACTTAGCGAGGTGAGAAATAAACCACCTCGACAGCAATGGCATGCAGCAAATAAGAGTTCCTCTTCTCCTCATAGTACGGGTGTGGAGAGCATGCAAGATATCTCCCAGCAAGGTAGGCATAGGGTTGCGAGAAAGGAAAATCTTGACAGCATTCATATCTACAAAGGAATCCGGATTCAGGAAGAGAACCAAACCATATATAAGGAGAGCCAAGACATCTTCAAAAGCTTGAAAATCCAAATCATCCCAGAATAGTTGATCCTGGTCTATCAGAAATTTGGCTAGAAAACCTTCGACCCCGCTTCGTGTTTACCAATTGGATACTACATCAGCCCGTTTCAAATGCAGAGCCGAGGCAATGTCTTCTGGTGTAGGAACTTCTTCCATACATGTGAAGGGTACCTGTTCAAGGATGGATATGCCCAATAGATGAGAGAACTCTTCCAAGGTGGGTACCAGCTGGTAATCTGGAAAGGTGAAGCAATGATGCACGGGATCGAAGAATTGAAATAGTACGCTCATCATCTATTCATCAATATTTGAAGTAACCAGGCTGAGAAGTTTATTGTGTCTCTTAATGAACATAGAAGTCTCAGAAACTCTTAAGGCTAGCTCTTTAAGTTGGGTAGGTATCTGCACAAAGTTGACTCGAATTGTATTTCTATGCACGAAAGACATGATCTACAAAACAGAACAAAGATAAATTCCCTTGGTCTTTGAAATGGTTAGTGTATGAAGCATGAATGCCATGTTATGATGCATGATGTCATGATAAACCACAGATATAGAAAACAACAAGTATTGCAAACACAGTCAAATCACACAAAACCCTTAGGTTTAAGGCTTTCCTAAGGTCAAAGGTAATACCCTCTTGAAGTTAAGTTGGTTTCAACCTGTCCTAGAAAAAGTAATCAGGTTCTAGAGGATCTCAATATCACTGACCATCCTCCATCGATCATGGTTTCAGCTCACGCAATCTTTTCTTGCGGCTGAAAATATCTCGAGAGTATGGTCTCAATGAGTGTAGCATCGAGTATCAACCAGTTCTCAGCTCTACACCGAGGCCGACTATCTCACTATTTTCTAATGGCCAAGTTGGGCAATTAAAGGTTCTAAGGCTAGTTGATGCTTAACGACACCATGCAGCGGCCTTGTATTCTCCTCGTTTCTCCACAAGGGATACCGGTACCAACCAATGTTCCACATCAACGTAGCTACTGCTTCAACCGTATCGGTCTACGCCGTACAGTTCCCTCACAGTCTATTGCTACTTACCTAAAAGGTATCCCCAGATCCGGGTTAGGATCTATAGTAACCCCAAACAGAACCCTCAAAAATAAAGCAGACAAAGCAATCAAGAGAAGCAAATATGATGAACTAGATCCTAAGGGATACCCCACTTATATATTAGCATCCCCAGCAGAGTCGCCAGTTCTGTGATACAGTGGCAGAACCGACTATTTTTACTGGTTTGTGTTTTGCGTTTTATGTTCGCAAAATGTCGCAGTAAGCAAGAGTCGCCACCGAATTTTATTTCATCCAATCAGGAAAGGAAAAAAGTACAGAAAAAAAAAATCCTTTTTCGAGATATTCTGAGTACGGGGGGTAGATTATAGAAAGGGAAGGTGTTAGCACCCTTTCTATCCATGGTTTTCCATGTGCTCTTCGGTATTTGCTCATCTTTTTTTTTAAATTGCTTGTGTATGTGCTCTGTTATTTGAAAAGTTTGACTTCGTGATAACTCTTGTAACAGTCCCCAAAGGCGTGACGAATTTTGTTTTGAAAATTTATTTGAAAAGTGTGAGTGTGAAAAGCTTTGATTTAAGAAAGTACCTACTAGCATCTACCTACTCAAAAAAAGATTGTTTCTATTCTCGTTTCCTTTAGACAGCGCTATCCCACTATTGAGAAATAGGTAGCACCATTGTTGGAGTTTGTAAGGGTCAATTTGAAAGGGACGTACGATCACTAAAGCAATGTTATGATACCTTAGTAATAACCCTAGAGTCTTAAGATCATATTCAAGGAAACATTTCCGAGGCAACATTCAAATGGGACGTTTGATCTTTTTTAGACAGGAGGGCAACCACTAAGACACCCTATGCTTAATGATTGTTTACCGAAGGCAACCGAAGTGAGAGTATACCCTAAGAGTGATATGTGCGAGTGATCTGTTTTCAGTTATTTAATCTTTGCACATTAGGGTTTTCTAACCGTATTAATTTGTCATGCATTCTTGTCATACAATCCTATTAGCATACATCTAGACAGTTAAATATTTGCAGAAATTAAGATACGAGAAAGTAAATCTACGCTATTACAAGGCTTCTGGGAGGGGGATTAATTACATAGCCAAAAACCCGAGGAAAAGCGATAAGTAAAAAGTCCTAGATTAAACTATTACAAACCATGAACAGTTACAAAAATATTGGCAAAAATAAATAACACGCGCACAATGAATCGAATACGAGATAACTAGGATTTTGACCCTTGCCTAAACCTAATTGCGATTGATTAAAAAAATGTTTTTGTCATGTTTTGTTATTTAAGAAAATAAAGAAATCATTAAAAATAAAATTCTAATTCTAATTTATTTTAAATTAAGAAAAATAAATTAATTTATTCTAAAACCTATTTTTGTATTTTTATTTATTTGAGAAAAAAGAGCAAAATAAAATTTAATCAAAAGTTTTACCCTAATTTCTATTTGATTTTATTTATGAAAATTGTTGTACCCCAAAATTTTCCCTCTCATATTTCCCAAGACATTGCAAGAAAAATCTCCAAGTGGTTCAAGATTGCTCAAGAGTTGGACAGTCAAGCTATCTCCTAAGGCAGTCAACCTCAAATTAGGGTTTTGTGTTGCATCAAGGTCCTTGCATCCAAATGACCTCAAGTGCTCCCCAATGTCCTAATATTCTCTCAAGTTCATCCATGCCAAATTTCAAGCCTTGCAGAGGAAGTTTGCTCAGTCAATTGCTCAAGAGGTCCAAAAATCGGTTGTGCTAGGGCAAAAGTTAACTGTGCCCCAAATACAGTCAAACTTCAAGATTTTTTGTCAACATTCTCATTTTGAAGTATAATTCATCATTTTATCAAGGTTTGATCATGATTCATCAAGGATTGCTCAAAATTCATCAAGACTCAAAAGTTGCTAAATTAGGGTTTTGTAGGAAAAGTCAACTCAACTTTGACCAAGCATAACTTTCTCATACTTTATGAGAAATTCCCAATACAAATCTCATTTTGAAGAGAATGTAATTTCCTACAATCCATCTTCACACCCCGAGATCAATAAATGCACTCACAAGAAATTACAAATTTGGACATTATAGGTCATTTTTGAAAGTCAACAAAAACACCTTTTTTGCCAAACCTTAAAACTTGAGCATGGAATATCAAAATGAGATGAGACCAAAAGTGTTGGTTAGAGAACATCTCAAGATTTCTAAAAAGTCCAAGAAAACTTCCAAAAGTTCAAAATTGAAGAAGTTATGCATTGTTGAAGTTGGGCATTTTTGTAAAATTGCCAAAAGTCAACTATCCCCAAAACTTCAAATTTTGCCAAATGGCCCCACTCTTTTCCACTTGATTTGATCTTGTCACACTCCACACGTGTCCTAGATTCAGCCTTGTGTGCATTTATTAATTTTTCTATTTTATTTGATTTTTTATTGAATTAATTCATTTTAAATCAATTTAAATAAAATAAAATCCAATCATTGATGACTTAGGGTCTTTTTGGTTGTTATAGGTCTTAATTATCATCACGATCATGATCAAATCTGTATCAAGCTTTTCATGTACAAAAATATTGGATTTTGGACCAAATTGGAAGGTTATCAATGGTGAATCAAATCATATCTCCAAGCATTGATTTACAAAGATTCAAGACCCAAAACTTGACCTAATCCAATGCAGCATACATATACAATGCAAAGGCACACGAATTAGAGGTTAGAAGATGCAAGAACACAAAATCCAAACTTGAGAATACTTGAAAAAAGCTTGAATCTGAAATCGTGCTTAGAGGCAGTTTCAACACAAAATCTCAACACCATTCACTTGCTGGACATCCACTGAGTCAAAAGCAATCAAAAGCACACTCTCATACCCTCTCAATCGCGCTGTAAGTCTCTCATAAAACCGCTCTGCACTTGAAATCACAACTCCATATTTTGGCATCTTTTGAACAAATCTTTGGTATATTCATGATGCTCATTCAATTTCCAAGCTTCCTGCATTAATCAATTGTGTTTATATGACCTGTAGTGCCATACCCAAATCTAGGGTTCTTGGTTTTTGTTTTTTGGGCGTTTTATTTGCAGGTAAAAATGGCGCCATTAATGGACATAGACGTGCTCAGGAGGCCTAGACGATCATGACTATGGTCTTGGAATAGATTTCTATGGCCTAGGATAGATTTTAGGATGCAGCTACGGATTTAGCTGCGAATGTAAATCCGCAGGTAAATATCCAGGTCTCAACGAGGAAGATGAAGACATGGCCCTCCCCCATTGGACAATTCATACTTCGCGCGTTTTTTTGTTTTAATTCTGGCATAATTAATTTGTTTCCCATATTATAATATTTGTCCAATAGGTATACAAATGAAGCGCAGTGGTTGAGTGGCAACGCGTGCATCCAATAACTCACAGGACCTGGGCTCGAATCCCAGGTCCCCAATATCTTTGTTATTATTTTCTTTCAGGAATTCCAGTACAAACTCAAGCATGTGATGTACCATGGTCCTCAAATATCAAAGCGCCAGATGGCCCCCAGGCCAAATCTGATGACTCAGGTTGAATATCCACCATAGAGATGAGTCAATGGACGCACACTGGATCAGAAAGTCAACACAGGCTTGCATGTTCATGGGCCCTGAAATTGCTAAGCAAACCTCCCAAAATCAGGCCCATATATTTCCAACTCTCTTTATTTATTTTATTATTTCATTTAATTATTGTTATTATTTTTAATTTAACTAACCAATAAAACTTTTTCTTCATAAAAATGAAACCAAAAATATTTTGTTTATTAAATTAATTTCAGTATTTTATTTTTATTAATAAATATTAATTCAATTAATTTAGTTTTAATTAGGTATAACCTTTAATATCTTTCGCAATAATTAAAATTAATTTAGATAATTAGGTTTTACTAACATTGATTGATTTATTTTTATTTCTTTAAATATCAAAAAATCCAAAATATTTTTATTAATTAATTAGTTTGCTAATTTAATAATTAACTTAATTTAATTTCCTCTTTAATTCAAAAATAAACCAAAAAATCTTTTCTTGAATATAAAAGGGTCAAAACCCTAAGATGTGCCCGATTTAATTTTTCCCCACGCGATCCATTTTATCATATTATTGTATCTGTTTCCTGAAATGTAATAGTTTAAATAGGACTTTAATTATTTTATCGCTTTATTTATTTTCCGCATTTTAATTTCAAGGGTTGTTTTTGGCGATGTAAATACCCGACGCCTTGTAATGGTTAGTTTAATTTCCGCAATTTAATTTCCGCAACTTATAAACTGTTAGATGTTTGATAATAGGGAATGCATGACAAGATCAAATGTTTAAACCTAAAATCAACATAGATCACCCATGACATGTGTTGTACCCCAAAATTTGCCCTCCTATTTTTCCACAAGAAAACACAGCTTCGGGTTTTCCCTGACTTTTCAGATTGGCGTAAGAATCAGTCAAACAGACTTTTTCTTATCAGTCTGTCCAAATTAAGGTTTTCATGGACTCTGGAACAGTTCAAGCAGATTATTAGGGTTTGATTGAGTTTGGCTCAGGGTTTGATCAGGCAGGCGCTTCTTTGACATTAAATCAAGAATCAGGGTTTTGTGCGTGCATTCTCAGAAAGAATTAATTCTACAGTTCTTTTCAATTTACTTTGAGATATGGATTGAGGCTTCTGATTGAGAGTTTGCAGTGTTTGATTTAATCAGTAAAAGGGATAAGCATATGGATGTTAGTTGGGATTGACTGCATTTCTATGGTTAATTGGAGCGCCGGGTTTATTATTGATTAATGCTAAGTTGCAAGACTACAGTGTTTGTTAATTATTTATTTTATCTAAGTTAGAATAATTGGATCTACTTCCAGTTATTTTAATTCAAGAAAGCTTAAATAATTAAATAAACATTTGAAGAGGAATTAAAAGAGTGATCTGACAAAAAAAGATTTGTTTATTCATTTTGAATTGTTTGTTACAGATATTATTTGAATACTGTAAATTCATTTACAGTCATTTACATTAATATTATTACAAATAATTAAAATGAAATAAAGCTACATCCTAAAATTTCCTAAGTCTTCTACTGATGCTCCTTTGCTCAATTGATTTTATCTGCAAAGACAAAAAAGAAGGGAAAGAAGTCAAATGCAGATGAAATAAAAAAAAAGCAGACAGTTAATTTAAAAAGCTCATTGTGATCGGTGGATCTGGAACTGACTGTTTAACGCTGGTTCGCGAAATGTCGCGGTAAGCAAGAGTCGCCACCGTCTTTTATTTTCTCCAAATGGAAAGGACAAAAGCACAGAAAAATTCCTTAAAGAGATTGCTCTCGGTTCGGGAGGTAGATTATAGAAAGGGAATGTGTTAGCACCCTTTCTATCCATGGTTATCCATGGGCTCTTAGATACTTGCTCATTTGTGTTTTCAAAATGGTTTGTTTGCTTTTCAACGGTGGGTTTTTAAAAATTCTCTTTGAAAATTCCAGTTCGACTCTTGTATCGGTCCTCAAGAGTGTTTGAAAAATTGCTTTCGAAAGTTTTTTGAAAATGTGTCGGTGTGAAAAGTATTTTTGAATTGTTTTGAAATTAGAGAAAGTATCTAGAGTTGTCTACCTACCCTAAGGAATTCGTCTGTGTAGATGTCCTTTAAAGTAGTGCCATCCCACCATTGAGAGGTAGGTAGCACCACCGTTGGAGGTATTCGGGTCAATTCGAGGGTTCGGGACATGGTGATCACCAGAGCAATAGGAAGACACCTTAGAAGCTACCCTCATGCCAGGTTCTCGGATCATGAGGACTTACTAAGACATCCTCTACTCGACGATCACCTTTCGAGGCAAGGCAACAATGAGGCGTACCCTAGGGGTGGTGTGTGATTTGTGTGTCAGATTCATTTATTTTTGTCTTGTCATGTTATGGTGATCTACGCGTTTGTTTTTATTTTAGTCATTCATTCTTGCATGCCATTATTAACAGTTAAAAAATTGCGAGAAATATAAAGTTCCTAAACTATTACAAAGGCGCGGGTCCACATCGCCAAATTAAAATCCAGGACCCGATTTGACATAAAATAAAGAAAAGTGCGAGAAATGTAAATGTACACGGCTTTGGGAGAATTACATTAATATTATACGAAATAAAATAAAATGCGCGAATTGAATTCAAATTGAAAGCGAGGGCATTGGACCCTTTTTAACGAAATTAAATTATTATTAACAAATTAATTAAAATAAAGTAAAAAGAAATTGTTTTTGTGGTTTTTTGTATTTATGAATTTTTTATGAATTAAATGAAATTTAAACCTAATTCTAGCTATTTTTTAATTTATTAAGAAAATATGAAAATTACCTAAAATTAAACCTAATTAATTAATGCAATTTGATTTATGAAAAATAAATAATTAATTATTAGTGATGAGAAAATAAAAGAAAAAAAAGTAATTAAAATAATTAAAACCTAATTCTACAAGTTTTTTTAATTTATTAAGAAAAGATATTAAAATTAACCCTAGAATTGAAAATTAAACTAAATGATATTATTTATTTACAAAAAAAAATACTAAAGCAAATATATTTATTTTTTGTCTTTTCTGATTTTTTTACTATTTTTATATTTTTATAAAAATAAATTAAATTAAAGAATTTAAAGGAAATTAATTAAAATAAATAAACTAGAAAAATATGAAAAAAAAAGAGAATGAAAGGCAAGCCATGGGGGGTTCTGTCCCCAAATTGGAGGTGTCTCCAGCATTTTTGGCCCAATAGCCTTTGGCCCGGTTGACTTTCCAGGGTAGCATGGGTATGCGTTGACTGCAGCACATCATAGGCTCCAGATCCTGGCCATTGGATGGAGTTTGTGGGACGTGTGGCACGTTTGAGTTATGAGCGTATGGTGATCTTCAGGGAATGAGCTACATGGGAAGATGTTATGAAAAATATTATTGACAGGGAGGGGGACCTGGGATTCGAACCCAGGTCCCAGAGATTACCAATACACTTGCCTGCCACTTGAACCAAACGCGCGCTTTGAATATTATATGACCAACAATTAATGTAAGGTAAAACAAGAGTTAGTGGGACTTTAGCGCGAAAATTCAAATGAACCACTTACTGGCCTACACCTCACTGTCTTCTTCAAGGCTTCGCTGCATCTGAAACAAAAACAAACAAGATAGCGGGGGTTTTAAACCCCCACTATATGACATATGCAAAAATAGCGAATAGGAATCCCTGCATCATAAATTAGGCGCGATATGTCTGTTCAAATCGTCCAAGTCTCCTGATTTTAATGGTCTAGGTCTCACGTCCTAATTTTTCCATAACTGGGAAACCCCAATTCAAGGTTTTTAAAACCATAGGTGTCGTTCATGGCAACTCTTCATATATGCAATGATTCTTCAATTAAACCATACTGCTAGCTTCAGAATCAACTCATTAGTACAAATCAAGAATCAAAACGCATGGATATGGACTGAATAATAAAACACGATTATGCAAAAAAAGTTACACAGTCTGACTTCTAGTTACCAGTTCTTGATGTTAGGGATGATGTTTTTGATTCAGACACGTTCCTTGAAGCTTCAGGAAGGCAATGGGATAATTATTTTGGCTTGAATCACACTGGAAGGTGGTTTTCAGTATTTGAGTTTTCTTGAAAAAATGCAAACTTGGTTATGGTGTTCTTGCGCAGCTTTCAGGTTCTGATCACTAGGGTTTGCATGAGTATAAGTATTGGAATGATCAGGGTTGAAAAATTGATCCAAAGAACCTTTGCATTGATGAAGAGATATTTGATTTTCATGGCATATATTTTCCAATCTTTTTCATGCAATTTTGATTCCAATCATGTCCAATTACCATGATTCTTTCCCTATCTGATTATACACGAAATCTTGAGACTATTTCATGTACAAAAAGATTTGATTGCATTGGTTTGGTATTTTTCACATATTTATTTTAATTAAATGAATTATTAGCAATTAAAAATTCAAATAAATAAATAAAAATGATGAAAAACTTCCCTTTGGGCCAAATGGTCGTGCACATGCTTTGGATGATGATTCTTGGAAGAAAATGTGGCCCATTAGCATTTTTAAGACATTTGAAGCAATGTTGACTTTTCAAAATACCCAAAAATTTCCCAACTTCCACAAGGCATATCTTGCTCAATTATTAAGCTTTGCTCATGTTCTTGGACATTTTGGAAAGGTCTTGAAGTCCTCTAACCAATGCTTTTGGTCCCATGTCATTTTGATTTACCAATCTCAAGTTATGGTCTTTGACTTAAAGTCCCTTTTTGTTGACTTTTGAAAATGACCTATAATGTTGAAATTGATAACTTTTTGTGAGAGCATTTATTGGACTTGAAGTGTGAAGAGGAGTTGTAGTAAATTTCATTCTCTTCAAAATGAGCTTTGGATGGAATTTTTCTGATAATCCATGTGGAAGTTATGCCTTGGTCAAGTTACAGTTGACTTTTTCAACTGTCCAAATATGGAAACTTTTGCATCTTGAGACTTTTTGAGCCAAGCTTTGAGAATCATGATCAAGCATTGATCAAGTGATGTTTGTGGCTTCAAAATGAGATTTTGACCAAAAATTTGAACTTTTGACTGTCAAATGACCATTTTGCCCCTACAGTTGACTGTAGTGCAATTAGGGTTTTTGACTGTGCAGTTTTGTGCTGTAAGTCTTGAAACTTGGTGTGAGGATGCTTGACCATATTTGTAGGCATGTGGGACTTTATTGGACCCTTGGAAACTTCATTTTCTTTGTCAGAACCAAAACCCTAGTTTTTGACTGTTAGGAGGCCCTTGAACTGTGCAACCCTTGGGGAATTTTGAAGCTTTGACTTGGCAGATCTTGAAGAATATGGGAGGGAAAATTTTAGGGTACAACAGTTGCCCCTGTTCAATCTTCTTAGACCTGAGGATGCAGATTGGCTGACGTGCCTTTCGTAATCCGAAGGTAGAAGATGATTGAACACTAGAGTGCCCAGAAATTTGTGCTCACATAGTAGTGTGATGGTGGAATGGGCTTATAGATGCCATTTGGAGATTGATGGATAGGATGATGGGCTTATAGATGCCATGCTAAGAGGCGATGGATAGGTGGATGGGCTTATAGATGCCATCTGGGTGTTGATCGCGTAAGAGATTCCTTAGCGAGAACTTGCGTACCTGCAATAGAAAAATGAGTACCTGGCCTGTTACAGGAGCTGGTCTTCAGATTCTTTGTAGGATGTGTCCTGACTGGTTACAGGAGCTGGATCTGGATCTTCAAAAGGTGATGAATGAACTAGGGGTAGTTACTACCTCAACAGGAACGATGAGAGAACCTTGGACGATTACTACTTCAACAGGAACACTGAGAGAATCTGGGGCGATTACAACCTCAACAGTAACGCTGAGAGAATCTTGGGAGACTTCAACCTCAACAGTAACGCTGAGAGAATCTTGGACGACTTCAACCTCAACAGTAACGCTGAGAGAATCTTGGACGACTTCAACCTCAACAGTAATCATTGAGAGAATCTTGGGCGACTTCAACCTCAACAGTAATCATTGAGAGAATCTTGGGCGACTTCAACCTCAACAGTAATCATTGAGAGAATCTTGGGCGACTTCAACCTCAACAGTAATCATTGAGAGAATTTTGGGCGACTTCAACCTCAACAGTAATCATTGAGAGAATCTTGGGCGACTTCAACCTCAACAGTAACGCTGAGAGAATCTGGGGATGATTACTACCTCCGCAGTAACGGGGAGAGAACCATAGGCAACTTCTACCTCAACAGTAATCATTGAGAGAATCTTGGATATCTTCTACTGAGTCTTTATCAGGAAAATCTGTTAGGGGTCGATTTAGCTGGACTAGAGAAGGCCTTTGACTGGATAAGAAACAGGAAAATCTTAGGGTCGATTTAACTGAACCGGTCTAGGTCTTGAAATGTCTTCAACTGGATAAGAAACAGGGAGATTTTAGGGTCGATCTGACTGAACCAGAGAAGGCCTTTGACTGGATAAGAAACAGTAAAATCTTAGGGTCGATTTAACTGAACCGGCCTAGGTCTTGAAATCTTCAACTGGATAAGAAACAGGGAGATCTTAGGGTCGATCTGACTGAACCAGAGAAGGCCTTTGACTGGATAAGAAACAGCAAAATCTTAGGGGCGATTTAACTGAACCGGTCAAGGTCTTGAAATCTTCAACTGGATAAGAAACAGGGAGATCTTAGGGTCGATCTGACTGAACCAAAGAAAGCCTTTGACTGGATAAGAAACAGCAAAATCTTAGGGTCGATTTAACTGAACCGGTCTAGGTCTTGAAATCTTCAACTGGATAAGAAACAGGGAGATCTTAGGGTCGATCTGACTGAACCAGAGAAGGCCTTTGACTGGATAAGAAATAGCAAAATCTTAGGGGCGATTTAACTGAACCGATCAAGGTCTTGAAATCTTCAACTGGATAAGAAACAGGGAGATCTTAGGGTCGATCTGACTGAACCAGAGAAGGCCTTTGACTGGATAAGAAACAGCAAAATCTTAGGGTCGATTTAACTGAACCGGTCTAGGTCTTGAAATATAGCTGAGAACTTAACCGAATCTTTCCTGAAAGGTAAAGGTCAGTCATATGCAATGCATGATATGAATCAAGCAATGATGTTCTCAACATGAATGAGATTTATAAGATATGATGCGTATATGCATGCTATAATGTATGAAAATGTGATGTTTATGAATGTATCTTTTCGTCTAGGAAAATAAATCCTTGACGGGTGCCGGGAAGTCACTCCTGGGCTGATGTTGAAGAATAGATCTTTGCTTCCGCTAGGGATGATAGTTGCAAGAATACCGGTGGGAGAAGATAACTCCGTTGGGGAATAAACTTGGCGAATGGATTACTCTGCGGGGAGAAAAGATACTCTAGTGATCTTGCTGGGAAGCAATACTCTGTGGGGAGAGAGGTACTTTGTTGAGTTGTTGATGATAATTTTGCTGGGGATACCCTTGTTGTGTTGGGAGTTGTTTAATAGACTTCGTTGGGGATAAGAAGACTTCGTCGAGAACGATCTTCTCATGGCTTTTGGCTGAGGATAACCCAGTTATATCCTGGTAGGGAAATAACTCTTTGAATAAAGCCGGGAGATGCGTTCGTACTCTGCGGGGTAAGCTTCCAGAATCTACTGGGGATAAGCTTACTGCTGGGGAGATGGATTGCAACTTTCCTGGGAAACTTAGATTGGACTCTCCTGGGGAAGTTTTGAGCTGTATCGGGGAAGTGACTCCACTGAATGTTTGATATACCGCCGGGGAACAATCTTTAGGCCAAGACTGCCGGGGATGCTTGTTAAGAATACCTGTATGTTGTTGGAGAATGTTGAGATCTGCTGGAGGATACCCAACTTCCTTAAGGTTGATAATAGCTTTGCTTGGGGAGAGTGTACTGACTTGCTGGCTCACTCTCTGGGGAATTAAGATATATGTTTATGTTCTTTAGCTGAACCTACCTTGATACCTTGGAGGACAGAAAAATTAGATCGCTTAGACAACTCTTTATTGCCCCTGTTCCTAATGTTACCTGTAATTAATCCTTTGTTTCGTATGCAAATATTCATGAGTTAGCAAATTATTGTCAATGCATATATCACAAATTGAACCTTGGACATTCTTCACAAAACAAAACAGAAAAGGAAAAAACAATTGGCACTTTTAACTGGAAAGTATATTTGTATTGATTTTTGAATTGCCTGAAAAATAGGCGTTTTATGTACAGAAGGCTGACGTCCTAGTAAGAGAACGCCGCCGAACAAAAGAGTTTATACAATTTTGTACAAGAGGAAATAAAACAGCTGTGTGAAATGACTGATCCACTGGGTTTCAACTCTACTATTGCCTTTATAACTCTGAGCGTCTCATCACTTGATGACCTTGGTTGAAGATGAAGTTGACTGATCGATGCCGTCTGAACTGGATGTAGATACTGGATTCTGGATGCAAATTGATCCAATGAGACATAGTATTACGCTTTATCCCTAACTTTTTCCTAGACCGCCCTTTCGGGTTTTCAGTCCACCGGGATACCCATTTTTGCCCAAGCCGCCTTTTCAGGTTTTCGACTTGCCGGGTGTACAGATTTTTTCATTTCATCCCTTCATTTTGCCCGAACCCTTTTGGTTCGCCGGGAAGCCCTAATTTTTGCCTAGGTATGTCAACCTAGCGGGTCTTTTTTATGCGTAGTATCTTTTTACTATGTCTGCATTGGCGGGGTGAGGAAGGTCGTCACCATCCATGTTGGTTAGAATCATGGCTCCTCCTGAGAACACATGTTTAACCACAAATGGCCCTTCGTACGTAGGGGTCCATTTGCCCATTGGATCACTCTGAGGAAGGATGATTCGCTTGATTACCAGATCCCCAACTTGATACTCTTGTGGTCTGACCTTTTTGTTAAATGCCCTGATCATCCGTTTCTGATACGTCTGACCATGACAGATAGTAGAAAGTCTCTTTTCATCAATAAGGTTTAACTGATCAAGTCATGTCTGGATCCAATCATCTTCGTTCAGATTTGCATCCTTCATTATCCGGAGAGAGGGTATTTGCACTTCAATCGGTAAGACTGCCTCCATACCGTAGACCAAGGAGAAAGGAGTTGCCCCGGTTGACGTCCTGGCTGAGGTACGGTACCCATGTAGAGCGAACGGTAACATCTCGTGCCAATCTTTGTAAGTCACTGTCATTTTCTGCACGATTTTCTTAATGTTTTTATTTGCTGCTTCTACAGCCTCATTCATCTTCGGTCTGTAAGGAGAAGAGTTGTGGTGTTGTATCTTAAACTGCTCGCAGAGCTCAGTGATCATCTTGTTATTAAGATTGGTACCGTTGTCTGTAATAATCCTTTCTGGGACGCCGTATCGACAGATCAGGTTGTGCCGAATGAACCGTGCCACAACAGTCTTGGTTACCGTAGCGTAGGATGCTGCTTCAACCCACTTCGTGAAGTAATCAATCGCTACCAGGATGAAGCGATTCCCATTGGACGCTGTAGGTTTAATCTCGCCGATCATGTCTATGACCCACATTGCAAACGGCCAAGGCGCAGTCAGAACATTCAGAGGAACTGGAGGAACATGCACCTTGTCTGCATATATCTGGCATTTATGGCATGTCCGGGAATGTTGGTAGCAGTCAACTTCCATAGTGGACCAGAAATACCCTGCCCGAAGGATCTTCTTTGCCATAGTGTGTCCACTGGAGTGTGTACCAAAGGCCCCTTCATGTAGCTCTTCCATGATCCTTGCTGCTTTGGTCTTATCTACACAATGCAGTAAGGTCGAATCATGGTTTCGCTTGTACAAGATGTCGTTGCTAAGGAAGAACTTCGCTGCGAACCTTCTTAGAAACTTTTTATCATTGGCAGACGCACCTTTAGGGTATTCCTGAGCTTCCAGATATCTCTTCACCTCATGGTACCAAGGCTTCTCAGTTACCAACTCGGTCTCGAGATCACAACAGTATGCCGGTTCGTCCAGTTTCCAGATGATGATCCGGGGAGCCTCATTATCCCATTTGACCTTGAACATAGAAGACATTGTAGCTAACGCGTCCGCCAGCTGATTCTCCTCTCTTGGGAAATGTTCAAAGGTTATCTTCGTGAAGTGGGGGACCAATGTTAACACACATTCCTTGTAAGGAATAAGATTCGGATGTTTCGTATCCCACTCTCCTTTGATCTGATTGATTACGAGAGCGGAATCTCCGAAGACACTCAGAAACTTGATCCTTAGGTCGATCGCAGCTTGAAGACCCATGATGCACGCCTCATACTCCGCCATGTTGTTGGTGTAGTTGAAACATAGTCGGGCAGTGAGTGGAGTATGAGTGCCTTGAGAAGATATGATTACAGCACCGATACCGTTACCCAAAGCATTGGAGGCTCCGTCAAAGTGCATAGACCATCGGGATCCTTCCTCAGGTCCTTCATCCGGTCCAGATACTTCACAATCAGTCACAATCATGATGCTCTCGTCTGGAAACTCGAAGTTCATTGACTGATAGTCATCTACTGCCTGATGTGCCAAGTGGTCTGCCAATACACTTCCCTTGATGGCTTTCTGAGTCGTGTACTGAATGTCGTATTCCGTCAAGATCATTTGCCATCTTGCTATTCTCCCAGACAGAGCAGGCTTTTCAAATATGTACTTTATAGGATCCATCTTTGAGATCAACAAGGTAGTGTGAGTCAGCATATACTGTCTCAGCCGGCGAGCAGCCCATACCAAAACGCAGCAAGTTTTCTCAAGCAGTGAGTATCGGGTCTCACAGTCGGTAAACTTTTTGCTAAGGTAATAAATGGCATGCTCTTTTCGGCCAGACTCGTCATGCTGCCCCAGCACACACCCCATTGAGTTGTCAAGTACGGTCAGGTATAGTATCAGAGGTTTCCCTTCAACCGGTGGCATAAGGATGGGTGGTTCTTGGAGATACTCCTTGATTCTGTCAAAAGCAGCCTGACATTCATCATTCCAACGTACTACCTGATCTTCCTTCAGCAGCTTGAAGATTGGCTCACAGGTAGCAGTCAGGTGCGAGATGAACCGAGCAATGTAATTCAGGCGTCCTAAAAAGCCTCTAACTTCCTTCTCTGTCTTAGGAACTGGCATCTCTTGAATAGCTTTAACTTTGGCAGGGTCCACTTGAATACCCTTATCACTTACAACGAAGCCTAGCAACTTTCCAGATCTTACCCCGAAGGTGCACTTGTTCGGGTTCAGCCTCAGCTTGTACAATTTCAACCGGTCAAACAACTTCTGCAGATGATCAAGGTGTTCTTCCTCAGTCTGGGACCTTGCGATCATGTCGTCAACATACACTTCTATCTCATGATGGATCATGTCATGAAATAAAGCAACCATGGCACGTTGGTAGGTTGCCCCAGCATTTTTCAACCCGAATGGCATGACCTTGTAGAAGAAGGTGCCCCATTGAGTAACAAAGGTAGTCTTCTCCATGTCTTCAGGTGCCATCTTGATCTGATTGTAACCTGAAAAACCATCCATGAAAGAGAACACCTTATGCTGAGCTGTATTATCAACAAGGACATCAATGTGAGGTAGGGGGAAGTCATCCTTGGGACTGGCCCTGTTTAGATCCCTGTAATCAACACACATTCTGACCTTACCGTCTTTCTTTGGTACCGGCACCACATTAGCAACCCACTGAGGGTAAGAAGTCACTGCAAGGAACCCGGCATCAAACTGTTTCATAACCTCGGCTTTGATCTTCTCAGACATCTCTGGACGCATACGGCGGACCTTTTGCTTAACCGGAGGGCAGTCTTCCTTAGTAGGTAAATGATGGACCACAATATCGGTATCCAACCCGGGCATGTCTTCGTAGGACCAGGCAAAGATCTCCATATAGTCATGTAGCATCTTAGTCAACCGTTGCTTCACGCTGAGCTCTAGGTTGGCACCAATCTTTACCTCCTTTCTATCTGCCTCAGTACCCAGATTTATTGTTTCCACTGGCTCTTCGTGTGGTTGAATTGCCCTCTCTTCCTGGAGTAACAGTCTTGCAAGTTCTCCAGGCACTTCGCAATCATCTTCACCTTCGTCTTCGGCTAAGTTGATCGGATTTTCGAAGTCATAACTGGCAGTAGCAGAGTCGTTACCAGTGAGATCCAGAGTGGATTGAAACCTGTATGAGTGAGTGTGTGTAAATACAGCTGTTTTGAAATATATAAAGGAAGGAAAGACAGAAAAGGAGCATAAAATTTGAAATGCGAGAAAACGTCCAAGATTTTTATTCATGATATATGAAATGACAATTTATATGCCCCTCACAAATGAAGCCACGGTGCCCCGGGTAAGACACCGGGCCATAAAGTTTTTAATTGTTTATTACAGATACCAAAAACAAAAGGGTTCATTACTCAGTAACAAGAGAAACAAGTAGGTTGTCTTTTGCAATCCAATTACTAGGTCCACTGTCAGTTGCCGGGTAAATCCAGCTGTCAAACTCAGCTTCATCCACTTCATCTTCGTCCCCGATAGCATTCACTCCATGAGCAGGCAGGGGAGCTGTCACTACATTTGGCTTCTCAAATGCCTCAAACTGTACTTCCTTGGCGTCAATAAGGTCCTGCAGCTTGTTCCTTAAGGCCCAACAGTCATCAGTGGAATGCCCCGGGCTATCGAAGTGATAAGCACAGCGGGCATTTGGATTGTATTTGGGGGAGGCAGTGTTCACAACTTTCGGGGCCTCCCTGACAGTCACTAGGTTAGTGAACAGCAATTGCGGCAAGATCTGCGATAAAGTCATGCTCAAACGGGTGAACTCCCTCTTGGGTCTTTCAGCCCTTTGAGGATTGGTTTGCCGAGGAGCGGCAGCAGGCTTAGCAATCATCACCGCGTTGACAGATTGGCGGCGCTCAGGCTTCTCTTGTCTTCTGGACCCATATACCGCACTGGGCTCCTTCTTGAAGGGCTTCTTCGCAGAACTTGACGATGCACCCTTCTGAATTTTACCAGACTTCATCCCAGCCTCTATTCTCTCTCCGGTCAGAATAAGATCAGTAAACCCTGCAGACGAGTTACCGATAAGATGGTTGAAAAATGGCCCAGATAGGGTCCCCAAGAACATGTCTACCAACTCCCGGTCAGTCAACGGAGGCTGCACCCTGCCAGCCAGATCCCTCCACTTCTGTGCGTACTCTTTAAAACCTTCACTTGACCCTAGCGACATACCCTGGAGTTGGGTACGTGTAGGGGCAAGGTCGGCATTATATTGATACTGCTTATAGAAAGCAGTAGCCAACTCCTCCCAGTTACGAACCTTGGTCCCATCCAGCTGATAGAACCATTCGAGATGAGTCCCTGAAAGACTCTCCTGGAAGAAGTGGATCCACAAATTCTTGTCCACTGAGTACGGTTGAATCTTCCGCACATAAGACCTGAGGTGTAGCTTGGGACAAGACGCCCCGTCATACTTGGTAAAGGATGGTGCTTTGAACTTATGAGGAATGATCACACCAGTAGACAAACCCAAATCTCCAAAATCCAGCCCAGGCACTTGTTGGATCTCCATAGCATTCAGCCTGTCCTCCAGCTGCTTGTATCTGTCTTCTGTAGGAGGATACTGTTCCTCATCAAAATCAGTCTCGTTGTCAGAGACTACCGGACTAGGACCTTTTCCCCCTTGGGGACTACCCTTGCCTATAGAAGAACCAGCCTCTTCATTCTGCAGAGTGTTGCCAAACCTTCGGCCCGAGTTGAAAAGAACAGTTCTCCTCTTCTTCTTCTTCTCCTTCTTCAGGAGCAGAGCCTTCAGCTCTTCCTGGCCCTGAGCCAAACCCATGATTAGTTCCTGAAATTGCGCATTCTGTGCCTGAAGAGCCTTGATAGAAATCTCGGTCGATGACGAGTCAGGATTCATGATGCTGAAATAAACAGCGAAGAACGGTAAGCAACCTGAAAAGAAGAAAAACCTGCTATGCACATGATGAATGATATGTGTTTATGCAATGCATTCAGAGGTTAGAAAGTTCAAATTTGTTGTAGACAAGAAAAGAACACACGTTATCATTAAGGAAACAATTGTTCAGTACATCAAAGCCTCATGGGCATATAATACAAAAACAAATCAATCCCAAAAGACACTACGCATCCTCTTTGGAGCTATGTAGGTGTTGAGATTCCTCTCCTCATGCAATAGGCGGGTGAGCTCCAAGACCTTCTTTTCACTAGCATGTAGACTGGTCTCAAGAGAATTCCGTTCTTCCTTAAGCTGGATCCAGCTCTTCTGCATCTCTTCCCAGGATGTGGGCATGTCAGGATGTTGGATAGTGTAGGACACTTCTCCTTCCAAGACTGGCTCTTTGATTACTGGGAGCATATGAGGATAAGGCATCACTAACTTCTGAGAGAGGGCCCGTACCCACTTGAGATAAGGTTCCAACAGGATGGAGTTCCTGTGCCCCAGTGTCTTGCTGTCTATCCTACTGGGCATCCTCCAAGCTCTGATAAATCTCTGGCGAAGTCCTTGTGCATCGTTGTCGAAGTCAAAAACTATGTCAGGAATTAGCATGTCATGAGGACCATCCCTCCGAGCATAACCAAACTGTCTCCAAGCCAGGCATGGGTTGTAAGTAATACCTCCTCTGATTCCAAGTAAAGGAACATTAGGGTACTCCCCGCAACGATCAATGATAGTGACATCCTCTCTGGACCGAGGGCACCAATGTATATCTGCATGTGTAAGAGAAATCAACCGTTGTGACCATCTCAAACCCCGCTCGTTCTTCAAAACTGATTGTGGAAGGTGCGAAATAAACCACCTTCCCAGGAGAGGAGTGCAACACATAAGGACACCTCTTTTTCTCATGGTTCGAGTGTAACATGAGTGAAGGATGTCCCCCAGCAACGTAGGTATAGGATTCCTGGATATGAAGATCTGGACAGCACTGATATCTATAAGCTGATCTGGGTTAGGGAACAACACCAAACCATAGACAAGGAGGGCCACAACTTCTTCAAAAGCTTGTAAGTCAAGGGAGTTCCAACATTCATGGGCCTTTTCAAACAGAAACCTGGCTAAGAACCCTTTGATACCACTTTTAACTTCCCAATGTCCCTTGCGGTCAGATGATTGTAGGTGCAAGGCTTTAGCAATCTCTTCCAGCTTGGGTTCCTTTTCTGTACCGTTGTAGGGTAGTTGATCAAGGATAGGGATCTTCAGGAGCCGGGAGAACTCCTCCAATGTAGGTACCAGCTGATAATCCAAGAAGGTGAAACAGTGATGCAGAGGGTCAAAGAATTGGAACAGGACCTTGATCATGTCTTCCTCGATGTTGGTATTGACCAAGCTGATGAGACTTCCATGTCTTTCATTGAATGAAGAGTTCTCGGGAATCCTGGATATAAGCTCCTTAAGCTGAGGAGGGACCCTTACAAGGCCGATTTGAATTGTCTTTCTGCGAACAGTTTCCATGTCCTACAAAACAAGAACAAAGATGAAGATTCGAACCCCTGAAATGGTTAGTCAATGCATATGATGCTGAATGATGTCATGATGCTATGATTAATCACACCACAAATATTTACAAAGACAAACATGTAAGGCACACAAGGCACACAAGACAAGCCCTTAGAGTTTAGGCCAGCATGGGGTCTGGGTATTACCCTCTTGAAGTTGGTGGGCTCAACCTGTCCTATTAGAAGTAACCGGGTTCTAAGGGTCCCAATATCACGAGATTTCTTTCATTGTTCATCGTTTCGATTTAGCCACTGAACTGGCGACCGAAATATTCCAGGAAAGCAACCCTCAATTGAGTGTAGTATCGAGTATCAACCAACCTCGGACTGCACCAAAGTCAGTTATCTCACTACCCTAAAGAGGCCAGGATAGTTCAATTAAGGTTCCTAAGGTCTGTTGATGCTTCACGACACCACGCGGAGGCCCCGTACTCTCTTTGACTGAACTCAAGGGTTACCGGTACACACCAAAGTGCCACATCAACGTAGCAGACTGTTTCAACCATGTCGGTATACCCCGCACAGTTCCCTCACAGCCTTGTTGCTACTTTCTAAGAAGGTATCCCCAGATCCGGGTTAGGATCTATAGAACTCCCAAGACAGTCCCACAATTTAAATCAAACAAGTCAAAGCAATTGAAAACACAGTGATCTTAGTCCTAAGGTACACCTCACTTTAAGTTTGTCCCCAGCAGAGTCGCCAGTTCTGTGATCGGTGGATCTGGAACTGACTGTTTAACGCTGGTTCGCGAAATGTCGCGGTAAGCAAGAGTCGCCACCGTATTTTATTTTCTCCAAATGGAAAGGACAAAAGCACAGAAAAATTCCTTAAAGAGATTGCTCTCGGTTCGGGAGGTAGATTATAGAAAGGGAAGGTGTTAGCACCCTTTCTATCCATGGTTATCCATGGGCTCTTAGATACTTGCTCATTTGTGTTTTTAAAATGGTTTGTTTGCTTTTCAACGGTGGGTTTTTAAAAAGTCTCTTTGAAAATTCCAGTTCGACTCTTGTATCGGTCCTCAAGAGTGTTTGAAAAATTGCTTTCGAAAGCTTTTTGAAAATGTGTCGGTGTGAAAAGTATTTTTGAATTGTTTTGAAATTAGAGCAAGTATCTAGAGTCGTCTACCTACCCTAAGGAATTCGTCTGTGTAGATGTCCTTTAAAGTAGTGCCATCCCACCATTGAGAGGTAGGTAGCACCACCGTTGGAGGTATTCGGGTCAATTCGAGGGTTCGGGACATGGTGATCACCAGAGCAATAGGAAGACACCTTAGAAGCTACCCTCATGCCAGGTTCCCAGATCATGAGGACTTACTAAGACATCCTCTACTCGACGATCACCTTTCGAGGCAAGGCAACAATGAGGCGTACCCTAGGGGGGGTGTGTGATTTGTGTGTCAGATTCATTTATTTTTGTCTTGTCATGTTATGGTGATCTACGCGTTTGTTTTTATTTTAGTCATTCATTCTTGCATGCCATTATTAACAGTTAAAAAATTGCGAGAAATATAAAGTTCCTAAACTATTACAAAGGCGCGGGTCCACATCGCCAAATTAAAATCCAGGACCCGATTTGACATAAAATAAAGAAAAGTGCGAGAAATGTAAATGTACATGGCTTTGGGAGAATTACATTAATATTATACGAAATAAAATAAAATGCGCGAATTGAATTCAAATTGAAAGCGAGGGCGTTGGACCCTTTTTAACGAAATTAAATTATTATTAACAAATTAATTAAAATAAAGTAAAAAGAAATTGTTTTTGTGGTTTTTTGTATTTATGAATTTTTTATGAATTAAATGAAATTTAAACCTAATTCTAGCTATTTTTTAATTTATTAAGAAAATATGAAAATTACCTAAAATTAAACCTAATTAATTAATGCAATTTGATTTATGAAAAATAAATAATTAATTATTAGTGATGAGAGAATAAAAGAAAATAAAAGTAATTAAAATAATTAAAACCTAATTCTACAAGTTTTTTTAATTTATTAAGAAAAGATATTAAAATTAACCCTAGAATTGAAAATTAAACTAAATGATATTATTTATTTACAAAAAATACTAAATCAAATATATTTACTTTTTGTCTTTTCTGATTTTTTTACTATTTTTATATTTTTATAAAAATAAATTAAATTAAGGAATTTAAAGGAAATTAATTAAAATAAATAAACTAGAAAAATATGAGAAAAAAAAGAGAATGAAAGGCAAACCATGGGGGGTTCTGTCCCCAAATTGGAGGTGTCTCCAGCATTTTTGGCCCAATAGCCTTTGGCCTGGTTGACTTTCCAGGGTAGCATGGGTATGCGTTGACTGCAGCACATCATAGGCTCCAGATCCTGGCCATTGGATGGAGTTTGTGGGATGTGTGGCACGTTTGAGTGATGAGCGTATGGTGATCTTCAGGGAATGAGCTACATGGGAAGATGTTATGAAAAATATTATTGACAGGGAGGGGGACCTGGGATTCGAACCCAGGTCTCAGAGATTACCAATACACTTGCCTGCCACTTGAACCAAACGCGCGCTTTGAATATTATATGACCAACAATTAATGTAAGGTAAAACAAGAGTTAGTGGGACTTTAGCGCGAAAATTCAAATGAACCACTTACTGGCCTACACCTCACCGTCTTCTTCAAGGCTTCGCTGCATCTGAAACAAAAACAAACAAGATAGCGGGGGTTTTAAACCCCCACTATATGACATATGCAAAAATAGAGAATAGGAATCCCTGCATCATAAATTAGGCGCGATATGTCTGTTCAAATCGTCCAAGTCTCCTGATTTTAATGGTCTAGGTCTCACGTCCTAATTTTTCCATAACTGGGAAACCCCAATTCAAGGTTTTTAAAACCCTAGGTGTCGTTCATGGCAACTCTTCATATATGCAATGATTCTTCAATTAAACCATACTGCTAGCTTCAGAATCAACGCATTAGTACAAATCAAGAATCAAAACGCATGGATATGGACTGAATAATAAAACACGATTATGCAAAAAAAGTTACACAGTCTGACTTCTAGTTACCAGTTCTTGATGTTAGGGATGATGTTTTTGATTCAGACACGTTCCTTGAAGCTTCAGGAAGGCAATGGGATAATTATTTTGGCTTGAATCACACTGGAAGGTGGTTTTCAGTATTTGAGTTTTCTTGAAAAAATGCAAACTTGGTTATGGTGTTCTTGCGCAGCTTTCAGGTTCTGATCACTAGGGTTTGCATGAGTATAAGTATTGGAATGATTAGGGTTGAAAAATTGATCCAAAGAACCTTTGCATTGATGAAGAGATATTTGATTTTCATGGCATATATTTTCCAATCTTTTTCATGCAAATTTGATTCCAATCATGTCCAATTACCATGATTCTTTCCCTATCTGATTATACACGAAATCTTGAGACTATTTCATGTACAAAAAGATTTGATTGCATTGGTTTGGTATTTTTCACATATTTATTTTAATTAAATGAATTATTAGCAATTAAAAATTCAAATAAATAAATAAAAATGATGAAAAACTTCCCTTTGGGCCAAATGGTCGTGCACATGCTTTGGATGATGATTCTTGGAAGAAAATGTGGCCCATTAGCATTTTTAAGACATTTGAAGCAATGTTGACTTTTCAAAATACCCAAAAATTTCCCAACTTCCACAAGGCATATCTTGCTCAATTATTAAGCTTTGCTCATGTTCTTGGACATTTTGGAAAGGTCTTGAAGTCCTCTAACCAATGCTTTTTGTCCCATGTCATTTTGATTTACCAATCTCAAGTTATGGCCTTTGACTTAAAGTCCCTTTTTGTTGACTTTTGAAAATGACCTATAATGTTGAAATTGATAACTTTTTGTGAGAGCATTTCTTGGACTTGAAGTGTGAAGAGGAGTTGTAGTAAATGTCATTCTCTTCAAAATGAGCTTTGGATGGAATTTTTCTGATAATCCATGTGTAAGGTATGCCTTGGTCAAGTTACAGTTGACTTTTTCAACTGTCCAAATATGGAAACTTTTGCATCTTGAGACTTTTTGAGCCAAGCTTTGAGAATCATGATCAAGCATTGATCAAGTGATGTTTGTGGCTTCAAAATGAGATGTTGACCAAAAATTTGAACTTTTGACTGTCAAATGACCATTTTGCCCCTACAGTTGACTGTAGTGCGATTAGGGTTTTTGACTGTGCAGTTTTGTGCTGTAAGTCTTGAAACTTGGTGTGAGGATGCTTGACCATATTTGTAGGCATGTGGGACTTGATTGGACCCTTGTAAACTTCATTTTCTTTGTCAGAACCAAAACCCTAGTTTTTGACTGTTAGGAGGCCCTTGAACTGTGCAACCCTTGGGGAATTTTGAAGCTTTGACTTGGCAGATCTTGAAGAATATGGGAGGGCAAATTTTGGGGTACAACACTCATCATTAAAAGTGACTGGCCCGAATCAGTTTATTCACCCTCTCTGAAAATCACAAGAAATTCTTGGTTCACAAAGAGGGATAGAAATATGCTTGCAAAAAAATGTGAAATGCACAAAGCTATTCAATATGCCAAATACAAAGCTGCATAGTTCATAATTCCAAATTGTCAACCAAAGTTTTCAAACTGAATAGCAAACTGAACTGCACAAAACAAGTCACAAGTTTCAGACTAAGCAAACTGAAACTGTCAAAAGTTGTCCAAAAGATATAAAAAGATATAAAAAGTCAAAAAGATATCAAGAAGTACACAATATGCAGGAAATCTGGAAAGTATGCAGAGGAAAGATACATTGCAAGCAAACATTCAAATTCATCATTTTCCATCCAGTTACTTTTTCAGAGCATAGTACAGTAAGCAATAAACAAATTCTTTTTCTGATAGAGAGAGAGAGAAGAGAGAGAGAAGAGGCTTACAGGCTTGAGGCTTAGAAAAAGATATAAACAAGACATATCAGAACACAGGAAAAAGGGGGGGGGGGGGGGGGGGGGCAGAACCAACACATAACAAAAATAACACAAAGCTCATAAGCCTCAAACTGGTGTTCAAAGCTTGAAAACTCTCAAACCTTCCTAAAACATTCAAACACCTCAAAACCTGTTACATAACAATAGCCTCTAAACAGCAAGCCACAAAACTTCAAGCCTAAACCTGCATCAAACATGAAGCCTTCACCTGCATAAACCTGTAAGTTACAAAACTCAGGCCTGTAAACTCCAAACAAAATCACCAGCCTGCATAAATCTCAAACACAAGCCTGAAGCCTGTAGCAAACCAGAGCTGCCTCAAGCTGGTTTAAAGCTCAAGCCAAGCCTGTAACCTGCTTCAAATACAAAGCCTTCCAAAACCTAAACTCAGTTTCAAAAGCCAGCATATCAAACATATAAATTCATAACCTGTCAAACTACACAAGCCTCATCCTGCTAAACTACCCAGAAGCCTGCCTATACTGATAAGCCTTTCATAAGCCTGTATCAAAATTGTTCAAACCTGCTATAGCCTATACCAGGAAACAAACTGCTCAGGCCTGTAACCTTGAACCAAACCACAAATCAAAACCAGCATATCACAACAAAGCCACAAACATGTCCAAGCCAAATATCCAACCTCAAAGCATTCAAACCAACTAGACCCTCAGAATGATTTCATCACAGGGTTAGTACATAAGGCAACTCAGCAATCAACATCATTAATATACAGAGGCAAGCATATCAAGCATATCAAGCATCTCAGAGTCAAACAAGTCCCAAGCTCTCAGAACTGAGTTCATCATTGAGCAAGCAAGCAAGCATTCAAAAGAGGAAAAGAAGCGATTAAGGCTAGGGTTTTTAGTGTTCATCACAAAACCATCAAAAAGCGAAATACAAAGTACCAGTTTTCCACAGAGCATGCTCAGCATTGCGCTCCCTCGCCTTGGCCGCCCTAGGACGCCTTTTGTCCACTTCCAGAACTCCTCGTCTCCTCTCCAAAGGTAGTATCTCTCCCTTTTTTCTTTTCACACCTCACAAGAAGCAAATAATAGCACATAAAGAATCAGATTTTGTCAAAGAATTAAAAACATGCAAGGATGGAAATCTGAAAACCCTAAAGCGTCTAAAATTTGTTACCTTCTTTCCGTCATTAATTGAACGACTGTGAGGAGAGGAAGATGGAAGTAGCATCCTAGCAGCCCGGCAAGGAGGCGAGTGTTCAGTGGCCATGTTTTGAGAAAGATGAAGACGAAGAGGGAAGATGGAAACGGCGCCGCTCTAACCACTGTAACCCTAATTCAGAAATGATGCAAAACATTGAAAACCCTAAAACAAAAATGTGTAAAACGCATTTGGGCCTTGCCCCATCATCTGTCTAAACCCACCAGAATCTGGAGCGCACCCCCTTTTGTCCTTTTTTTTAATCAGTTTCTTTTTTTGTTGTTTAGGCTATACAAGGCCCATTCAAACTCTTCTTTTCATTTTTTACAAATCACCCTTTTTTCTTACTTTGCCATTTTTTATACATAATCTACAATAATATTTTTGTTAAATAAAATAACACCTTTTTTACAAAATATTCTTAATTGTTACATTTTAAAAAAAATATACAAACATTAATTTTCTTAAACTTGAAACATTTTTTCTTTTCTTCAATTAAAAACTTTTGTATATAAACTAAAATACATAAAAACATTAATACATAAACAATAGATTTTTTTAAGTTAAAATTTTCTTTTCATTTAAACTTTTGTTTATACATATTAACAAAAACACAAAAAAGATTAAATACTTATTTAATTTTGCATTAAGTTAATATCTTACATCACTTGTAAATAATCACATACACTTACACCAATACATTTGCTTGTCCTTTATTCTTGTACATTGATACATTTTACATTTGAGAATGCGATTCGATTTGGTTGTAAATATATTTGGACACTACTCTCCTAATAAGTCTCATCCCCATTTGTAAATATTTGTACCCCCATTCCCGGATACTTATTTGTAATAGCTAGACTTTAAATTCCCGCAATTTATCGCTTTCAATTATACCATGCTTAGACTTAGGGTTTGTATGCCAATAAAATCAACCGCTAGGTAACCTAATACAAGACAAATGCATGACAATCTATACACCATTCACACTTGCACCCTTAGGGTTAATCCCGCTTGTTGCCTTCCAAAATGGGCCATGCTTGCACGTTGAGTTTCTTTGGCAAAACAAAACAAATCAAATGATCATAGTCCCTCGATGACGCTTTCGAAGTTGCCTAAACGAAATGATCATAGTCCCTCAAGCAAATTGCCAAAGACACTTGGCACCATTGCATTCATGGTCCATACGATGACCCGCGCCTGTCCCGTTGACATCCTAACACAAGATTGTCCACCAAATACAATGGTGGAACAATACTGTTAAAAGGGTTAAAACATGAGAAAAATCTTTGAGTAAATTTAGGGGTAGACAACTCTTAGTTACTTGATCAAACTTGCAAAACACACTTGCCTATTTTCAAAGCACACTCCACAACACACTTTCAAAAAAAACTTTCAAAAACATTGAAATATCTTTTCGAAAAGACAAACACCTTTGTAAACACATTCGAGTAAAGAATTGTTACAACGGTTGCCTAGACAAGGCATCTTTTTTCAAAAAAATTTCAAAACACACACACACACCACCATTTCAAGCAATTGAAAATCAAAGGCAAGTGATCTAAAACAAGTAACTAAGAGCCCATGGATAACCATGGATAGAAAGGGTGCTAATACCTTCCCTTTCTATAATCTACCCCCCGAACCCACAAAACATCTCAAAGGTTTTTTCTGTGCTTTTTAACCTTTTCTTTAGGATAAAATAAAAAGTCGGTGGCGACTCTTGCTAAACCAATCAAGTGCGAATACAAACGCAAAACCTCAAGTCAGTTCTCCCACCGTATCACAGAACTGGCGACTCTGCTGGGGAACTTTAAAAGTGGGGTTACCTTAGGGTTTAGATCACCTTTACATTCTTGCTTTTATTGCCTTGATTGCTTTACTTTTTGGGTCCTTGTTTGGGTTTGTTGTAAATCCTACACCCGGATTTGGGGGCACCTTTTTAGGTAAATAGCAATAAAACTGTGAGGGAACTGTGCAGGGTATACCGACATGGTTGAAGCAGTAAGCTATGTTAGTGTGACATATTTGTGAGTACCGGTAACCCTTGAGTTCAATCAAGGAGAGTACGGGGCCGCTGAGTGATGTCATGAAGCACTAACGAACTCTTAGAACCTTACTTGACCATCTTAGCCTTTTTAGGGGTAGTGAGATGACCGACTTTGGTGCAGTCCGAAGTTGGTAGATACTCGATACTACACTCATTGAGGGTTGTTTTCTTGGAATATTTTGGTTGCCAGTTAAGTGGCTAAACCAAAACAATGAACACAGAAAATAATCCAGTGATATTGAGCTCCTTAGAACCCGGTTTCTATTTTAGGACAGGATAAGCCAACTAACTTCAAGAGGGTACTTACCTAAAAACCCCATGCAAGCCTAAACCTAAGGACTTGTTTGCTTTGTGTGAATATGATTGCCTGTATATACACTTACTTGCTTTTGCATACATGTACATAACATCATGACATCATACCATAGCATTTTCACTAACCATTTCAAGGATCTCGAGGTTCTTTTGATGCAGGGTCACGTTGAACCAGACGTCTACCAAAGGGCAAGAGGTTTCTCCTCTAAACAAATGCCATCAAAGATCAAGTGCAACAACTTGAATCAGGGGCTATGACCCACTTGACATGGTGAGCTTGATTCTCGTGGAAAGACATCCACCGGTGCAAAGTTCTCCAATCAAAGATCAAAGTTCAACCTCTAACATTCTCTTGTGTTTACCCCAAGAGATCCTTGAAAGCATGCATCCACATATCATGCATTGCATCATGACAGTTTTTCCTTTTCAGGTTTCCTTATTCTCCTACTGTTTATTTCAGTAAGAGATGGCTCTAGAGAGGACTGTCAAGGACATCCAGGATCAAAATGCTCAACTTCAGGAATTGTTCTTGAACCTGTCCCAGGGGCAAGAAGAAGTGAAAGGTCTCCTCACAAGGGGCTTGGTCCAGGGGAATTCAAACAATGCCAGGAGTGATCAGTTGGGGGAACTGCAGTTTGATTTGGCAACAATGAGGATCCAGATGATGGGGCAACTGGTGGGCCAGATGGCTCTCATCCAGGACTTGGCTCAAAGACAAGAGGAACTCAGAGTTCTCGTCAACCAACTGCTTCGGGACAACCGAGTGGGGCAGACATCTGAGGTTGAAAAGCAAGTCACCACTCAACCCCCTTCCAGACAAGAAGACAAGGGGAAGGCTCCTCTACTTGCTTCAGGGTCACAAGCCCATCAACAACCTCGCCAGCGTCAACGGGGTATTCGGCGTAAGCAAAATATGTCGGGAAGACAGTTCACTGAGACTGACATACCGTCATCTCTAATACTGGAGCGCTTGTTGGAGGTCAATTTGACTGCTTTGAGGGATCCTATTCGGAAGCCCAATACCTTCGCTCATGGCTATCATCCCGATGCATTTTGTGTGTACCACTCCTATAGCCCGGGACATGACACCGACGACTGTTGGGCCTTGAAGAACAACATTCAAGATCTGATTGACTTTGGGGTGCTGAGATTCATGCCAGATGGCGAGATGAAAATCTTCTGTTAAGGAGTTCTCCACCTGAATTGACAAGGCTCGAACTGAGAGGCTTTTGTTTCATTTGAATTTCCAAGTTGTAACCTCTTTGTTATTCAAACAATTATCTTTTAATGTCAAACTCTGTTTCATTAATGCATTGCATATGTTTGTCTTGAATTCATCCATTCGTTTTCACTACTCTTATGCTTTCTTGATGATATTTAACTCTTGATAAAAAGTTGCAAGCCTTTAGAGGGAGGATGACGAAACAATACCATAATCTCATACAGTATGCTTTTGAACAGACCTTGCTGATGATGTACAGGCATTTCTTTCAATTCCCAAACACTGGAGTTATAAGGAAGATAATCCCTAGTCAACCCCTTCGAGCCAAAGAAGTAGGAGTTTTCTGTTCTAAACAAATTGAAACCTTTGATTTGAACCTGGGGCAGGGTAGTCTCTCAGTTAATTAAAAAAAATGCGCATTGGAGTTGCAAACTCTCAGTTCGTAATACAAACGGACGACATCAAAAAAAAAGAGAAATAGCATTCCTTTGGAATCAAAAGACAGTGATGGTTCCTTATCTCATAGGCAGTCATTACCTCTCAAAAGAGAAAAGCCCACTGAGCCAAAACCTACAAAGGAAGCTTAAGAAAGTTGGGGCATCCCGCTGACTGTGATCTCAAAAACGAGAACAGTCAGGCAAAAGTTAGGGATAACAAATCAAAATCAAAAGAAAGAGGTTATTACAGATCCTCCACAACATGAAAAAATGTTGCAAAAGAAAAAGGAAATGATGACTGCCTCCCAAAATTCAACTTGTGTGAACCATCACCAAAAGTCGTTCCAAACTCGAATAGAGTGCGACGCACAATTAACTGAGCTTAGGATTGAAGAACATCACGAAGAGCGGGTGGGTACAAATATACTTTGAGCCTTTATCCTTTGTTTCTTAAACCGTGAACCAAGCCACGTTACAACCCTTCAAAAGTCCTAATTGAAGCATGAGTTAGTTCGAAAGCATACTGTTATAAAAAGGTATCCTGACTCCTGTAAGGCTTTGCTCTAAAATCTTGTGTTGATTTTGTCAAAAAAAGTTTTCTGCTAAAAAACGCATTTTTCAAAACTTTGAGACAAACATAAACTTTGCATTGCTTGAATATCACTGTTTGCATTTGGCTATTTGTTTGACAGCGAAGAAATTCATACAACAAATGTTCGGAGGAACGAAAACTCTCTGTGAGTAAAATCACTTCAAAAAGGATGGCACTTCCATTACAAAAATCTCCTATCAACAAGGGGGCATGACATGTCACTATCCAGTTAACCTGGGGCAGTCCAGTCAAGGTTTCAACAGATCTTTCAAAGTTCAGTTAACCTGGGGCAGTCCAGTCAAGGTTTCAACAGATCTTTCAAAGTTCAATTAACCTGGGGCAGTCCAGTCAAGATTTCAACAAATCTCTCAATTACAGATTAACTTGGGGCAAGTCTCCCTCACCATCACTTGGGGAATTCGAATGTCAAAACCAAGGTCGTTCAAAATTCCTCCATCACCTGCTGGAAGTTACAACCACCAACAGAATAACGGACAATTGAAGCTCCTAAAAATCTGTTTCTCTCAAGAATGAAGACTCTCATCCTTAAAACCTCAGAAGATTGGTATACTCCCAGTTTCTGACCGTTAACAGCATGAAGATTCTGATCATCTCAGAAGATTGGTATACTCCCAATTTCTGACACTCAAGAGTGAAGACTCTCATCCTTAAAACCTCAGAAGCTTGGTATACTCCCAGTTTCTGACCGTTAACAGCATGAAGATTCTCATCATCTCAGAAGATTGGTATACTCCCAATTTCTGACACTCAAGAGTGAAGACTCTCATCCTTAAAACCTCAGAAGATTGGTATACTCCCAGTTTCTGACCGTTAACAGCATGAAGATTCTCATCATCTCAGAAGATTGGTATACTCCAAATTTCTGACACTCAAGAGTGAAGACTCTCATCCTTAAAACCTCAGAAGATTGGTATACTCCCAGTTTCTGACCGTTAACAGCATGAAGATTCTCATCATCTCAGAAGATTGGTGTACTCCCAATTTCTGACAACCAAGAGTGAAGACTCTCATCCTTAAAACCTCAGAAGATTGGTATACTCCCAGTTTCTAACCGTTAACAGCATGAAGATTCTCATCATCTCAGAATATTGGTATACTCCCAATTTCTGACACTCAAGAGTGAAGACTCTCATCCTTAAAACCTCAGAAGATTGGTATACTCCCAGTTTCTGACCATTAACAGCGTGAAGATTCTCATCATCTCAGAAGATTGGTATACTCCCAATTTCTGACAACCAAGAGTGAAGACTCTCATCCTTAAAACCTCAGAAGATTGGTATACTCCTAGTTTCTGACCGTTAACAGCATGAAGATTCTCATCATCTCAGAAGATTGGTATACTCCCAATTTCTGACACTCAAGAGTGAAGACCTTTTCATCCTTAAAACCTCAGAAGATTGGTATACTCCCAGTTTCTGACCGTTAACAGCATGAAGATTCTCATCATCTCAGAAGATTGGTATACTCCCAATTTCTGACACTCAAGAGTGAAGACCTTTTCATCCTTAAAACCTCAAAAGATTGGTATACTCCCAGTTTCTGACCGTTAACAGCATGAAGATTCTCATCACCCCAGAAGATTGGTACACTCCTAATTTCTAACCCCCAACAGAATGAAGATTCTCATTCTCAAAGTGGCGTTTAACCCAAGTTCCAGATTAATACCTGTAACAAGCCAGGAAAATATCTGTGGACGACTGATTGTGGATCAACACCTGTAACAAGCCAGGAAACTATCTACATGAAGAGATTGAAGATCAATACCTGTAACAAGCCAGGAAAACTATCTTTCTTTCTCAGGTCAGAGATCAACACCTGAAACTAGCCAGGACAGCTATCTCATCAACCAACCTTTTCAAATACCTGCAGCAATCAAAAGATTCTTGCAATCCCCAGCGGAGCTAAAACTTCCAACTATCAATCCCCAAGCAGAGTGAAGACTCTCATTCTCAGTTCCTCACAGAGTATTCAAATATTCTCCAGTGAAGATCTCCTCAAGACAGGAATCCCCAGTAGATTGGCATACAACCCAAGCTCCTGATCCCCCAACAGCGGTCCCAGGACTTCTCATTTTCAACGATCAAAGGATTTTCAATCCCCTGCAGCAGTCAAGGAATTACTTTCCCCGGCAGCAGTCAAGATTCTTTTATCTCCGGCCATCCAGGATTCATCTATCCTCAGCAAGACAGCTCATCAGCTTACATGCGCATTCATTACATTCATATCATAAACATTGATATAACATACATTGCATCATACATTTCATGCAACATGACTTTGTGTTTCAGCTAATATCTTACCTTTTTTCAGGATAAAGATTAATAAGCTTCAGACTCAACCTCTGAAAACAGTTCACGGGTTCTCCAGTAACGGATGTTAACCTATCGCTTGTTCAGATTCCAAGACTTCTGAAAACAGTTCATGGGTTCTCCAGTAACGGATGTTAACCTATCGCTTGTTCAGATTCTTCAACTTCTGAAAACAGTTTACGGATTCTCCAAACACGGAGGTTAATCTATCGCTTGTTCAGACTCAACTTTTGAAAACAGTTTACGGACGCTTCCCAACATGGATGCTGATCTATTGCTTATTCATCTCCAAGACTTCTGAAAACAGTTTACGGACGCTTCCCAACATGGATGCTGATCTATTGCTTATTCAACTTCAACTCTTGAAAATAGTTTACGGATTCTCCAAACATGGATGTCAATCTATTGCTTGTTCAGATCCCCGGTTCAGAGATGTTCCAAAACATGGATACCTTTCTGATACTCATCCTCCTACCAACAACTTCCAGATGAAATCTCTAAGCCCATTCCCCGACAAGATTCTGTCACATCCCTAGATGGCATCTCTAAGCCCATCTCCAAATGGCATCTTTAAGCCCATTCCCTCTACCATCACATCACCGAGTGCAAATTTTTTGGGCACTCTAGTGTCCAATCTCCTTTTACCTTCGAGTCGCGAACGGCAAACTTGCCAATCTAACTCTTCAGGTTCAAGAATATTGAACAGGGGCAACTGTTGTACCCCAAAATTTTCCCTCCTATTTTTCCACAAGAAAACACAACTTCGGGTTTTCCCTGACTTTTCAGATTGGCGTAAGAATCAGTCAAACAGACTTTTTCTTATCAGTCTGGCCAAATTAAGGTTTTCATGGACTCTGGAACAGTTCAAGAAGATTATTAGGGTTTGATTGAGTTTGGCTCAGGGTTTGATCAGGAAGACGCTTCTTTGATATTAAATCAAGAATCAGGGTTTTGTGCGCGCATTCTCAGAAAGAATTAATTCTACAGTTCTTTTCAATTTACTCTGAGATATGGATTGAGGCTTTTGATTGAGAGTTTGCAGTGTTTGATTTAATCAGTAAAAGGGATAAGCATATGGATGTTTGTTGTGATTGACTGTGCATTGCTATGGTTAATTGGAGCGTCGGGTTTATTATTGATTAATGCTAAGTTGCAAGACTATAGTGTTTGTTAATTATTTATTTTATCTAAGTTAGAATAATTGGATCTACTTCCAGTTATTTTAATTCAAGAAAGCTTAAATAATTAAATAAACATTTGAAGAGGAATTAAAAGAGTGATCTGACAAAAAAAGATTTGTTTATTCATTTTGAATTGTTTGTTACAGATATTATTTGAATACTGTAAATTCATTTACAGTCATTTACATTAATATTATTACAAATAATTAAAATGAAATAAAGCTACATCCTAAAATTTCCTAAGTCTTCTACTGATGCTCCTTTGCTCAATTGATTTTATCTGCAAAAACAAAAAAGAAGGGAAAGAAGTCAAATGCAGATGAAATAAAAAAAAAGCAGACAGTTAATTTAAAAAGCTCATCATTAAAAGTGACTGGCCGGAATCAGTTTATTCACCCTCTCTGCAAATCACAAGAAATTCTTGGTTCACAAAGAGGGATAGAAATATGCTTGCAAAAAAATGTGAAATGCACAAAGCTATTCAATATGCCAAATACAAAGCTGCATAGTTCATAATTCCAAATTGTCAACCAAAGTTTTCAAACTGAATAGCAAACTGAACTGCACAAAACAAGTCACAAGTTTCAGACTAAGCAAACTGAAACTGTCAAAAGTTGTCCAAAAGATATAAAAAGATATAAAAAGTCAAAAAGATATCAAGAAGTACACAATATGCAGGAAATCTGGAAAGTATGCAGAGGAAAGATACATTGCAAGCAAACATTCAAATTCATCATTTTCCATCCAGTTACTTTTTCAGAGCATAGTACAGTAAGCAATAAACAAATTCTTTTTCTGATAGAGAGAGAGAGAGAAGAGAGAGAGAAGAGGCTTACAGGCTTGAGGCTTAGAAAAAGATATAAACAAGACATATCAGAACACAGGAAAAGGGGGGGGGGGGGGCAGAACCAACACATAACAAAAATAACACAAAGCTCATAAGCCTCAAACTGGTGTTCAAAGCTTGAAAACTCTCAAACCTGCCTAAAACATTCAAACACCTCAAAACCTGTTACATAACAATAGCCTCTAAACAGCAAGCCACAAAACTTCAAGCCTAAACATGCATCAAACATGAAGCCTTCACCTGCATAAACTTGTAAGTTACAAAACTCAGGCCTGTAAACTCCAAACAAAATCACCAGCCTGCATAAATCTCAAACACAAGCCTGAAGCCTGTAGCAAACCAGAGCTGCCTCAAGCTGGTTTGAAGCTCAAGCAAATCCTGTAACCTGCTTCAAATACAAAGCCTTCCAAAACCTAAACTCAGTTTCAAAAGCCAGCATATCAAACATATAAATTCATAACCTGTCAAACTACACAAGCCTCATCCTGCTAAACTACCCAGAAGCCTGCCTATACTGATAAGCCTTTCATAAGCCTGTATCAAAATTGTTCAAACCTGCTATAGCCTATACCAGGAAACAAACTGCTCAGGCCTGTAACCTTGAACCAAACCACAAATCAAAACCAGCATATCACAACAAAGCCACAAACCTGTCCAAGCCAAATATCCAACCTCAAAGCATTCAAACCAACTAGACCCTCGGAATGATTTCATCACAGGGTTAGTGCCTAAGGCAACTCAGCAATCAACATCATTAATATACAGAGGCAAGCATATCAAGCATATTAGGCATATCAGGCATCTCAGAGTCAAACAAGTCCCAAGCTCTCAGAACTGAGTTCATCATTGAGCAAGCAAGCAAGCATTCAAAAGAGGAAAAGAAGCGATTAAGGCTAGTGTTTTTAGTGTTCATCACAAAACCATCAAAAAGCGAAATACAAAGTACCAGTTTTCCACAGAGCAAGCTCAGCATTGCGCTCCCTCGCCTTGGCCGCCCTAGGACGCCTTTTGTCCACTTCCAGAACTCCTCGTCTCCTCTCCAAAGGTAGTATCTCTCCCTTTTTTCTTTTCACACCTCACAAGAAGCAAATAATAGCACATAAAGAATCAGATTTTGTCAAAGAATTAAAAACATGCAAGGATGGAAATCTGAAAACCCTAAAGCGTCTAAAATTTGTTACCTTCTTTCCGTCATTAACTGAACAACTGTGAGGAGAGGAAGATGGAAGTAGCATCCTAGCAGCCCGGCAAGGAGGCGAGCGTTCAGTGGCCATGTTTTGAGAAAGATGAAGACGAAGAGGGAAGATGGAAATGGCGCCGCTCTAACCACTGTAACCCTAATTCAGAAATGATGCAAAACATTGAAAACCCTAAAACAAAAATGTGTAAAACGCATTTGGGCCTTGCCCCATCATCTGTCTAAACCCATCAGAATCTGGAGCGCACCCCCTTTTGTCCTTTTTTTAATCAGTTTCTTTTTTTGTTGTTTGGGCCATACAAGGCCCATTCAAACTCTTCTTTTCATTTTTTACAAATCACCCTTTTTTCTTACTTTGCCATTTTTTATACATAATCTACAATAATATTTTTGTTAAATAAAATAACACCTTTTTTACAAAATATTCTTAATTGTTACATTTTAAAAAAAATATACAAACATTAATTTTCTTAAACTTGAAACATTTTTTCTTTTCTTCAATTAAAAACTTTTGTATATAAACTAAAATACATAAAAACATTAATACATAAACAATAGATTTTTTTAAGTTAAAATTTTCTTTTCATTTAAACTTTTGTTTATACATATTAACAAAAACACAAAAAAGATTAAATACTTATTTAATTTTGCATTAAGTTAATATCTTGCATCACTTGTAAATAATCACATACACTTACACCAATACATTTGCTTGTCCTTTATTCTTGTACATTGATACATTTTACATTTGAGAATGCGATTCGATTTGGTTGTAAATATATTTGGACACTACTCTCCTAATAAGTCTCATCCCCATTTGTAAATATTTGTACCCCCATTCCCGGATACTTATTTGTAATAGCTAGACTTTAAATTCCCGCAATTTACCGCTTTCAATTATACCATGCTTAGACTTAGGGTTTGTATGCCAATAAAATCAACCGCTAGATAACCTAATACAAGACAAATGCATGACAATCTATACACCATTCACACTTGCACCCTTAGGGTTAATCCCGCTTGTTGCCTTCCAAAATGGGCCATGCTTACACGTTGAGTTTCTTTGGCAAAACAAAACAAATCAAATGATCATAGTCCCTCGATGACGCTTTCGAAGTTGCCTAAACGAAATGATCATAGTCCCTCAAGAAAATTGCCAAAGACACTTGGCACCATTGCATTCATGGTCCATACGATGACCCGCGCCTGTCCCGTTAACATCCTAACACAAGATTGTCCACCAAATACAATGGTGGAACAATACTGTTAAAAGGGTTAAAACATGAGAAAAATCTTTGAGTAAATTTAGGGGTAGACAACTCTTAGTTACTTGATCAAACTTGCAAAACACACTTGCCTATTTTCAAAGCACACTCCACAACACACTTTCAAAAAAAAACTTTCAAAAACAAACTTTCAAAAACATTGAAATATCTTTTCGAAAAGACAAACACCTTTGTAAAACATTCGAGTAAAGAATTGTTACAACGGTTTCCTAGACAAGGCATCTTTTTTCAAAACATTTTCAAAACACACACACACACCACCATTTCAAGCAATTGAAAATCAAAGGCAAGTGATCTAAAACAAGCAACTAAGAGCCCATGGATAACCATGGATAGAGAGGGTGCTAATACCTTCCCTTTCTATAATCTACCCCCCGAACCCACGAAAAATCTCAAAGGTTTTTCCTGTTCTTTTTAACCTTTCCTTTAGGATAAAATAAAAAGACGGTGGAGACTCTTGCTAAACCGAACAAGTGCGAATACAAACGCAAAACCTCAAGTCAGTTCTCCCACCGTATCACAACATGTACAAAGACAAAATTAACTGAAAATAACACACTCGCACATGCGCACTCTTAGGGTACACCTCGCTTGGTTGCCTTCGAACATGGTCATTGAGTATAGGAAGTTTTAGAGGTCGCCCTCTTGTCCAAAGATCATAGTTGCCTCGAAACGGTTGCCTCGGAAAAATGATCTAAGACATTAGGGTTACCGCTAAGGCGTCCTAACATTGCTTTAGTGACCGCACGTCCCTTAATCGAATTGACCCTTAAAACTCCAACGACGGTGCTACCTACTCATCCATAGAGGGATAGCATTGTCTAAAGGACATTAGCACAGATTGATTCCTTTTTTCGAGTAGGTATATAGTTCTTAAGTACTTGCTCCTTTCAAAATAAAATAAAACTTTTCGCACTTATACCTTTCAAACAAAAAACTCTTTTCAAACCCACAAACACAAAAAAGAAAATTTTGAAAACACTTTGAGCAAGTACCTAAGAGCCCGTGGATAACCACAGATAGAAAGGGTGCTAACACCTTCCCTTTCTATAATCTACCCCCCGGACCCGAGAAACATCTCAAAAAAGGAATTTTTCTGTGCTTTTTTCCTTTCCTTGTTGGATAAAATAAAAGTCGGTGGCAACTCTTGCTTATCGCGACATTTTGCAAAAACAAACACAAAACGAGAACCAGCATTCCAAAAACAGTCAGTTCTCTTCCCACCGTATCACAGAACTGGCGACTCTGTCGGGGATTTAATAAATGGGGTGTACCTTAGGATTAGATCATTGTGTTTTCAATTGTTTGCTTTGTATGATTTATATTTGTGGGCTTGTATCGGAGTTACTATAGATCCTAACTCGGATCTGGGGATACCCTTTAGGTAAGTAGCAATAAAGTTTGAGGGAACTGTACGGCGTAGACCGATACGGTTGAAGCAGTAGCTACGTTAGTGTGGCACTTTAGTCTGTACCGATATCCCTTGTGTTGGAACGAGAAGAATATGGGTCTTCTAAGGGGTCATTAAGCATCAACTGACCTTAGAACCTTTAAATTGACCAACTTGGCCATAGAACAGTAGCAGTATGCTACACTCATTGAGACTAAACTCTCGCGATGATTCCGGCCGCAAGAAAAGGTTGCTAAACTAGAATTATGACCGATCGAGGGTAGTTAGTGATATTGAGATCCTCTAGAACCCGGTTACTATTTATAGGACAGGTTTAAACCAACTGAACTGAAAGAGGGTAGTACCTAAGCTCCTTGCCAGCCTGAAATCTAAGGGCTCTCTGTGTGACTTGTGTGCCTTTACCATGTTTTCTATTTGTGGATACTTGTGGTGTGCTTACTATCATGACATCATGACATCATAACATTGCATACATCTTGCATTGGACTAACCTATTTCAAAGACAGGAGGGATTCATCTTTGTTCTGTTTTGTAGGTCATGATGCCCATGCGTAAGAATACCATCTGGATCAACTTTGTCCAAGTTCCCACTATGCTTAAAGAGTTGGTTGCAAAGATGCCTGACACTAACTCCTTCATCAGAAGACATGGTTATCTTCTCAGTTTGGTCACTTCCAAATTGGACGAGCAGATGATGAGTGTCCTTGTCCAATTCTATGATCCATTATACCATTGCTTTACTTTTCAAGACTACCAGTTGGTTCCCACCTTAGAAGAGTTCTCTGAGCTGCTCGGTATCTCTATCCTGGAGCAGACCCCATTTACTGGTTGGGAGAAGATCCTTAGGCCAGAAGAGATTGCTTCAGCCCTTCATTTGACAAAGGATGAGGTAATGGCTAATTGGGAGACTAGAAGTGGAGCAAAGGGCTTTCTGACTAAGTCTTGGTTGGTAAGGCTAACTATTTCTGGGATAGTCTAGACTTCAAGGCATTCGAAGATATTCTGGCTCTTCTGATATATGGCTTGGTGTTGTTTTCGAACTCTGACTCCTTTGTTGATGTGAATGCGGTGAAAATATTTATCTCTCGTAATCCTGTACCTACTCTCTTGGGTGATATCCTTCATCAGCTCTATGCCCGTACTGCCCGAACGCGGGGAACCTTGATGTGCTGTGCTCCGTTATTGGCGAGGTGGTTTCTTTCGCACCTCCCCAAGTCAGTGCTGAAGAACAAAGAAGGCATGGGCTGGGCTTATAGGGTTATGTCTCTCTCTCATAATGACATTATCTAGACTCTCAAGAGTATGGATGAGGTGGCCATTATTGATCGATGCGGGGAGTACCCCAATGTTCCCCTGATAGGAACCAATGGAGGAATTTCTTACAATCTGTGCTTGGCCTTACGTCAGTTCGGGAGAGCCAGAAGAGAAGGACCTCATGAGCTGCTAATGCCTAGTATCATCTTTGATTTTCAAGGGGGTAGCGACGAGCAACGCCGTAGGTTCATAAGGGCTTGGGATAGAGTTCACAGATCTGATCCACATGAGCTGGGTCCAAAGACTTCACTTCCGATGGAGCCGTATCTCAGATGGGTCTGTATCCGTGCCCAAAAGTTGGGTATGCCATATGAAGTCCTCCGGCCTATCATTGTTGAAGTTGCTAATGAAGAGGGGGTCTTTCCTACCATCCTCCATCCTCATATGCCCACTGACATTGGGGCACTTAAAAGGTCTTGGATGCAGCTGAGAGAAGAACGGGATGCTTACCGAGAAAAGTTCAACGAGCAAGAGCAGAAGATCCAGAAGTTGACTAGGAAACTGGAGAACGAGCGGATTCTCAATGACTATGTCCGCACCGACAAGAAGAGACCATGGGAGCACTCATTGTCCTTTGTTTATTTCCTTTCCAGTTTTTTACTTTTCAGTATTTCCATTCTTGTAACGCCTTAAGGGCATCAGTTGAACAATTTGAATTCCAAAGTTTATCTAATAAATTGTGTTTCCTTTCTGGTTTACAAATTTGAATCTCCCGATTGTCGTTGAAATCATAATCATACGCATTTCATCCCATGCACTTCATAACAAGTACCCATTACAGGTCTCTTATCTTCTTCGTTGTTTATTTCAGCACTCATCATGTCTGTTGAACCTTCAACTGAGCAAGCCATCAAGGCCCTCCAGGCCCAGAATGCCCAATTCCAAGAGTTGTTCGTGAATCTAGCTAAGGGTCAGCAAGATCTGAAGACCCTGATTCTGAAAGAGAAGAAGAAGAAGAAGAAGAAGAAGAAGAGGACAATCCTGTTTAATACAGGTCACATGTTTGGAAACAGGCTACGGGATGAAGTTGATTTGACCACCTCATCTGGAGGGAAAGATAGTCAAGAGGAAAGGAGGGCTCCTAGCCCTGTGTTCTCCAACAACGAGACGGACTTCGATGAAGACCAGTATCCTCCTGCTAAGGATAGATACAAGCAACCGGAAGACCGGTTGAGTGCGATGGAAGTTCAGAAGGTGCCTGGTCTAGATTTTGGTGATCTGGGTCTATCATCTGGGGTGGTAATTCCCCACAAGTTCAAAGCACCAGCCTTTGCTAAATATGATGGAGTTTCTTGTCCGAAGCTGCACCTCCGGTCATATGTAAGGAAGATTCAGCCGTACACCGCTGATAAGAACCTATGGATCCACTTCTTTCAAGACAGTCTCTCAGGGACTCAGCTTGAATGGTTTTACCAGTTGGATGGAGCCAGCATCCGCAGTTGGGAAGATTTGGCTACTGCTTTCTACAGGCAGTATCAATACAATTCTGACCTTGCTCCCACGCGTACCCAACTTCAGGGTATGTCAATGGGAACGGGCGAAGGTTTCAAAGATTATGCTCAGAAGTGGAGGGACCTCGCCGGAAGAGTGCAACCACCCTTGGCTGATCGGGAGCTTGTGGACATGTTTCTGGGGACCTTGTTTGGTCCATTTTTCAACCATCTGATTGGAAGCTCTTCGTCTGGGTTTACAGAGCTAATCATGACCGGTGAAAGGATTGAGGATGGTATTAAGGCTGGTAAGATACATAAGGGTGCTTCATCAAGCACCGAGAAGAAGCCCTTTAAGAAAGAGTTCAATGTTGTCTACAGTTCGAAAAACCAGAGTAGACCTGAACACCGCTAAGCTGTTAATGCGGTTGTTATTTCAAAACCTGTTGGTGCTCCTCAGCACAACAATCAACAAAAGGACGAGAGACCTCGAAGGAAATTCACCCGTCTCAACATGACCTTATCTTAGATTCTGCCACAGTTGTTGAAGACCATTCTGGTGATTCCAAGGGAAGCCCCAAAGAATCCAAATACAACATCACCGAAGTATAACCCTAATGCCCGTTGTGCTTATCACTCTGATAGCCAGGGGGATAATACAGATGATTGTTGGACTTTGTAGAATAAGATACAGGACTTAATTGATGCTAAGGAGATTGAGTTTGAGGCTCCCGAAAGACCTAATGTTGTGACTGCTCCTATGCCAAAGCATGGAGTAAATGCTATAGATGAAGACTCGTTTGTGGTTTCTGTGAATGATATTGTTACCCCTTTGATGACTGTGAAGAAGAACCTTTTACTAGCCGGTTTATTTCTGGGCTGTGACGAAGGTTGCCGTATGTGTTCTGCCCTACCAATCGGTTGCCATCTTTTGAAATCAGGTGTCCAACGCCTGATGGATGGTAAAGAAATTCGGTTTGAGAAGACTATTGTTCCTTTGGTTCCTACTGAAGAAGTTGCCATCGTCACCATTTTCAACAATTCTTCCAAGGCTTCCTCGAGAAATCCTATTAGAATTACATTCATTCCAAGAATCTCACTTGTGATCATCACTATTCTGGGGCCCATCCCATATACCTCTGATAAAGCTGTCCCTTGGCACTATGGGGCTGATGTTTATTTTCATGGAGTTAAACAAGAGTTGGATGCTGATACTGACGTCAACAATATTGTTGGACCTGCTAAAGTCACCCGCAGTGGAAGACTTTTCTCACCTGATATCTCTCTGCCAACTGCCTGAAAATCTGTTGTTATTACACCTGCCAGTGTACCTGCTACTATTCCTGTTCAAGTTCCTATTCTTACCCCTGTCGCCGAGTCATCTAATACTCGGGGCAAAGGGACCACTGGTGAGCCTGCCCGGACGGAGGCACCGAAGACAATTACTGTTGAAGCTTCTAAACAAGAGATGGAAGAGATTCTGAAAATTATCAAAAAGAGTGACTACAATGTAGTTGAACAACTGGGGCAAACCCCGTCCAAGATTTCTATGTTGTCACTGTTTCTATGCTCAGAGGCCCATGCCAAGGCTCTGATTACATTTCTGAAAACTGCACACGTACCACAAGAGACATCAGTTGATCAGTTTACAGATTGTATTGCCAATCTGACTGCTGATAATGGGTTGGGTTTCTCTGACACCGATTTGACTGCTAAAGGGAAGAACCACAACGATGCCCTGCATGTCTCCATTGAATGCAGGGGCACTACTCTTGCTATTGTGTTGGTGGATACTGGTTCCTCGTTGAACGTTTTGCCTAAGAAAGCTCTAGACCGATTAGACTGTGAAGGGTTGGAGTTGAAACCAAGCAACATTATCATCAGGGCCTTTAATGGGTCTAAGTGGATGGTACACAGAGAGGTTGATATCTCGATTAAGGTTGGTTCTCAGGTTTTCAACTCTATGTTCTATGTGATGGACATTCGGCCATCTTATTCTTGTTTGCTGGGTCACCCATGGATCCACAAGTTGGGGCCATAACCTCAACGCTCCACCAGAAACTGAAGTACCCGATCAAAGGGAAGATTGTGATAGTACAAGGGGAAGAGGAGTACATGGTGAGCCACATCAACTCTTTCCGATATGTAGAGATGGATGGGGAGTTCATTGAGACCCCACTTCAACATTTTGAAGAGGTTCCCCAGACACTGGCGTCAGCTGAGACTGTTGTTGAAGATTCTCCTATGAAGATGGATTCCTTTAGGGATGCCCGGGCTGTTGTTGAGAAAGGTGGGTATGTACAATAGGGCCGACTCCCTGATTTTACTATGAAGACTAACAAGTTTGGTTTGGGTTTCACTGCAGAAGCTCAAAGGGCTGTTCGGAATGCACGGATCGGAAGACCTCCCGTGTTCATCAGCAATTCGGGAGTGAATGCCATTGAAGACGATGTGGAAGAGTCTGAGTTCGACAGCTGGATCTATCCTATGACCGACGGTGGACCAAGAACTGGACAGCAAAGGACTTCATCCCTATTTCTTTTGTTACCCAGTAATGAAACTTTTTGTTTTGAATATGTAACAGACAATGTTTTAAACTTTACGGCCCGGTGTCTTACCCGGGGCACCGTGGCTTCATTTGTGAGGGCTTTATGTGTGTCATTTTCATATATCATTAATAAAAGCATTGGACGTTTCTTGCATTTCAAATCTTGTGCTCCTTGTTTTTCTTTCATTATATATTGCAAAACAGCTATTTTACACACACTCACATATACAGGTCTACATCCACTCTGGATCTTACTGGTAACGACTCTGCTACTGCCAGTTATGACTTCGAAAATCCGATAAACTTAGCCGAAGACGAAGGTGAAGATGATTGCGAAGTGCCTGGTGAACTTGCAAGACTGTTACTTCAAGAAGAGAGGGCTATTCAGCCGCATGAAGAGCAAGTGGAATCAGTGAATCTGGGTACAGACGAGGACAAAAAAGAGGTCAAGATCGGTGCAACCTGGAGCTTAGTGTGAAGCAACGGTTGATTCAGATGTTGCGGGACTACGTTGAGATCTTTGCCTGGTCTTATGAAGATATGCCTGGTTTGGATACTGATATTGTGGTTCACCGCCTACCTACCAAGGAAGACTGTCCTCCAATGAAACAGAAGGTTCGCCGAATGCGCCCAGAGATGTCTGAGAAAATCAAGGCTGAAGTTATGAAACAGTTTGACACCGATTTTCTAGCAGTTACTTCTTACCCTCAGTGGGTGGCCAATGTGGTTCCTGTGCCGAAGAAGGATGGTAAGGTTCGAATGTGTGTTGACTATAGGGATCTGAACAGGGCAAGCCCCAAGGATGACTTCCCTCTACCTCACATCGATGTTCTGGTAGACAACACCGCTCAGCACAAAGTCTTCTCCTTCATGGATGGTTTCTCCGGTTATAATCAGATTAAGATGGCTCCCGAAGACATGGAGAAGACAACTTTTGTTACTCAGTGGGGTACCTTTTGCTACAAGGTCATGCCTTTTGGACTGAAGAATGTTGGGGCAACGTATCAGCGTGCCATGGTTGCTTTGTTTCATGACATGATCCATCATGAGATTGAGGTATACGTCGATGACATGATTGCAAGGTCCCAAACTGAAGAGGAACACCTTGACAATCTGCAGAAGTTGTTTGACAGGTTGAAGTTGTACAAGCTGAGGTTAAACCCGAACAAATGCACCTTCGAAGTGAGATCCGGTAAACTGCTGGGTTTCATCGTAAGCGATAAAGGTATTCAAGTGGATCCGGAAAAAGTGAAGGCTATACAGGAGATGCCAGCTCCCAAAACAGAGAAAGAAGTTAGAGGCTTTCTGGTACGACTAAACTACATTGCCCGATTCATCTCGCACATGACTGCTACTTGTGAGCCAATCTTCAAGCTGCTGAAGAAAGATCAAGTGGTACGTTGGAATGATGAATGTCAGGCCGCTTTCGAAAGGATAAAAGAGTATCTCCAAGATCCACCCATTCTGATGCCTCCAGTTGAAGGGAGACCTTTGATCTTATACTTGACAGTACTCAACAACTCAATGGGGTGTGTGCTGGGGCAGCATGACGAGTCTGGCCGAAAAGAGCATGCTATTTATTACCTTAGCAAAAATTTTACCGACTGTGAGACCCGATACTCACTGCTCGAGAAAACTTGTTGCGCTTTGGCATGGGCTGCTTGCCGGCTGAGACAGTATATGCTGACTCACACTACTCTATTGATATCAAAGATGGATCCAATCAAGTATATCTTCGAAAAGCCCGCCTTGTCCGAAAGAATAGCGAGATGGAAAATGATCTTGACTGAGTATGATATCCAATATACGACCCAAAAGGCAATTAAGGGAAGTGTGTTGGCAGACCATTTGGCACATCAGGCAGTGGATGATTACCAGTCTATGAACTTTGAATTTCCGGACGAGAATATCATGTTGGTAACTGATTGTGAGACACCTGGACCGGATGAAGGACCTGAGGAAGGATCCCGATGGTCTATGTACTTTGATGGAGCTTTGAACGCTTTGGGCAATGGCATTGGCGCCGTGATCATATCTCCTAAAAGCTCTCATACTCCGTTCACTGCCCGACTATGTTTCAACTGCACCAACAATATGGCGGAGTATGAAGCGTGCATTATGGGTCTTCGAGCAGCAATTGACCTAAGGATTAAGTTTCTAAGTGTCTTCGGAGATTCCGCTCTCGTGATCAGTCAGATCGAAGGCGAGTGGGATACGAAACACCCTAATCTTATTCCTTACAAGGAGTATGTATTGACGTTGCTTCCCCATTTTGATGAGATAACCTTTGAACACTTCCCTAGAGAGGAAAATCAGTTGGCGGACGCGCTGGCTACGATGTCTTCTATGTTCAAGGTCAATTGGGACAACGAAGCTCCCCGAATCATCATTGAAAGACTGGAAGAACCTGCGCATTGCTGTGATATTGAGACTGAAGAGTAACAGAAAAGCCCTGGTTTCATGAGGTGAAGAGGTATCTGGAAGCTCAGGAGTACCCTGAGGGTGCATCTGTTAATGACAAGAAGTTTCTAAGAAGGTTCGCGGCGAAATTCTTCATCAGCAATGGAATCCTTTACAAGCGTAACCATTGTTCGACCTTACTGCGATGCATGGATAAGAACGAGGCAGAAAAGATCATGGCGGAGTTACATGAAGGTACTTTCGGAACTCATTCCAGTGGACACACCATGGCAAAGAAAATCATTCGAGCAGGATATTATTGGTCCACAGTGGAAGCTGACTGTTATCAGCATTCTCGAACATGTCACAAGTGCCAAGTCTATGCTGATAAGGTGCACATACCTCTAGTTCCTCTAAACGTCTTTACGGCACCTTGGCCTTTTGCAATGTGGGGCATTGATATGATCGGCGAGATCAGACCTACGGCATCTAACGGGCATCGTTTCATCCTGGTAGCTATTGATTACTTTACGAAGTGGGTTGAAGCAACTTCATTTGCTACTGTAACCAAGAACGTCGTGGCACAGTTCATTCGGCACAATCTGATTTGTTGGTATGGTGTACCAGAGAGGATCATTACAGACAATGGTACGAATCTCAACAACAAGATGATCACTGAACTCTGCGAGTAATTCAAGATACAACATTATAACTCTTCTCCCTACCGACCGAAGATGAACGGGGCTGTCGAAGCGGCTAATAAGAACATTAAGAAGATTGTGCAGAAGATGACAGTGACATACAAAGACTGGCACGAGATGTTACCGTTTTCTCTTCATGGGTACTGTACCTCAGCACGGACGTCAACAGGGGCAACACCCTACTCCTTGGTATATGGCATGGAGGCAGTCTTGCCCATTGAAGTTCATATACCCTCTCTCCGAATCATGAAGGATGCAGGTTTGAGCGAAGATGACTGGATTCAGACCCGGCTTGATCGGCTAAACCTAATCGACAAAAAGAGACTTACTGCTATTTTTCATGGTCAGACGTACCAAAAACGAATGATCAAGGCATTTAACAAGAAAGTCAAACGACAAGAGTATCAAGTTGGGGATCTGGTAATCAAGCGCATCATTCTATCTCAAGGTGATCCCAGGGGCAAATGGACCCCTACTTACGAAGGGCCATTTATGGTTAAGAACATTTTCTCAGGAGGAGCTATGATTTTAACCACCATGGATGGTGACGACCTTCCTCACCCCGTCAATGCAGACATAGTGAAAAGATACTATGCATAATCAAAGACCCATTAGGTTGACTGGCCTAGGCAAAAATAAGGGCTTCCCGGCAAACCAAAAGGGTTCGGGCAAAAATAAGGGATGAAAATGAAAAAATCTGTACACCCGGCAAGTCGAAAACCTGAAAAGGCGGCTTGGGCAAAAATGGGTATTCCGGTGGACTGAAAACCCGAAAGGGCGGTCCAGGCAAAAATTAGGGATCAAAGCGTAACACTATGTCTCATTGGGTCACATTGCATCCAGACTTCGGTATCGACTATCAAGCTCGGACGACACTAATCAATCTGATTCATCTTCAACCAAGTAGAAAAGTGATGAGATGCTCGAGGACATAAAGGCAATAGCAGAGTTGGAACCCAGTGGGATTATTCACATAGCTATTTTGTTTAGATTTTCATAATTTGTATAAATTATGTTTGTTCGGCGGTGTTCTCTTACTAGGACGTCAGCCTCTTGTACAAAAACGCCTATTTACAGGCCAAAGTTCAGAATCAATACAATCCATTTTCAAAGAAATTTCAAACTGTTTTTCCTTTATCTGTTTTGTTTTGCAAAGAACGTCCAATGTTCATTTTTGATATATGCATTTGACATTAATTGCTGCTCATAAATATTTACATGCGAAACAAAAGACGAATTACTGGTAATATCATAAACAGGGGCAATAAGAATTGTCCGAACTATGCAGTTGCTCTGTCCACCAGGTACAAAGGTAGATTCAGCTAAAGAATATAGCTAAGTTACTTTCACTCCCCGCAAAGTAAGACAATAATGGTAGCTCCCCCAGCTGGGACTTGCAACTATGAACAAATCAGTGATGCTCTCCCCGAGCAGATTTGACCTACCCTCAGCACTAAAAAGGCTTGATAACCCCGGCAGTCTTAATATTCCCCAGCGGAGTATAAGAATATTCCCCAGCAAAGTATAAGAATGTTCCCCGGCAGAATACAAGATACCCCCAGTGGAGTTAAAATTTTCCCAGCATGGTCTGAAAAAGCTTCCCCAACGGAGTTGAATCATCATCCCCAGTAGACTCTGGAAGTTTATCCCCAACGGAGTACACCAATAAATCTCCCCAGCCAAGTTCAAAGGATCATTCCCAGCAGAATTCAGAGGGTTATCCCCACAAAAGTCTAACAGGGTTACCTCCAGCAAGTCACAACTGAAAGATCATCCCGAGCGAAGTTCTTTCCTTTCACAAGCAGGAATTCAATCCTCAACAGATTCAGTATCACCAACAACGGTAATCCATCCCCAGTGGAGTTTATCAGTGGAGTCCTTTGCAGAGCATGTCTTCCCCACAGAGTAATCTCCTCATCAGTTTATTCCCCCCAACAGAGTCATCCTCTCCTGCAGGTTTATTCTTGCAATCACCTTCGTTCACCATCCCCGGTAGAAACGAAGAATCCAGCTCTATTCTCCAGCAGCTATCTGGGGTTTATTTCCCCCAGCTAAAACATTACATTTACATACATCATGATACATGCATAAACGCATCATAGCATACAATCTCATTTATGTTGAGAACATCATTGCTTGATCCATATCATGCATTACATATGATTGACCTTTACCTTTCAGGAAAGATCCAGTTAAGTTCTCAGCTATGTCAAAGACCTCCTCTGGTTCAGGTAGATCGTCGATAAGATCTCTCTGATTTGTATTCTAGTTGAAGTTATTCCAAGACCTTGTCTGGTCCAGTTAAATCGATTCCTAAAGATTTTTCTGATGCCGATCCAGCCAAAGTTATTCCAAGACCTTGTTTGGTCCAGTTAAATCGATTCCTAAAGATTTTTCTGATGCCGATCCAACCAAAGTTTTTTCCAAGACCTTGTCTGGTCCAGTTAAATCGATTCCTAAAGATTTTTCTGATGCCGATCCAGTCAAAGTTAATCCAAGACCTCCTCTGGTTCAGTCAGATCGCCGATAAGATCTCCCTGATTCGTATTCCAGTTGAAGTTATTCCAAGACCTTGTCTGGTCCAGTTAAATCGATTCCTAAAGATTTTTCTGATGCCGATCCCGTCAAAGTTAATCCAAGACCTTGTCTGGTCCAGCTAAATCGATTCCTAAAGATTTTTCTGATGTCGATCCAGTCAAAGTTAATCCAAGACCTCCCCTGGTTCAATCAGATCGACCCTAAGATCTCCCTGATTCGTATTCCAGTTGAAGTTATTCCAAGACCTTGTCTGGTCCAGTTAAATCGATTCCTAAAGATTTTTTTGATGCTGATCCAGTCAAAGTTATTCCAAGACCTTGTCTGGTCCAGTTAAATCGATTCCTAAAGATTTTTCTGATGCCGATCCAGTCAAAGTTAATCCAAGACCTTGTCTGGTCCAGTTAAATCGATTCCTAAAGATTTTTCTGATGCCAATCCAGTCAAAGTTAATCCAAGACTCTTGTCTGGTCCAGTTAAATCGATTCCTAAAGATTTTTCTGATGTCGATCCAGTCAAAGTTAATCCAAGACCTCCTCTGGTTCAGTCAGATCGCCGATAAGATCTCCCTGATTCGTATTCCAGTTGAAGTTATTCCAAGACTCTTGTCTGGTCCAGTTAAATCGATTCCTAAAGATTTTTCTGATGCCGATCCAGTCAAAGTTATTCCAAGACCTTGTCTGGTCTAGTTAAATTGATTCCTAAAGATTTTTCTGATGCCGATCCAGTCAAAGTTAATCCAAGACCTTGTCTGGTCCAGTTAAATCGATTCCTAAAGATTTTTCTGATGCCAATCCAGTCAAAGTTAATCCAAGACTCTTGTCTGGTCCAGTTAAATCGATTCCTAAAGATTTTTCTGATGCCGATCCAGTCAAAGTTAATCCAAGACCTCCTCCGGTTCAGTCAGATCGCCGATAAGATCTCCCTGATTCGTATTCCAGTTGAAGTTATTCCAAGACTCTTGTCTGGTCCAGTTAAATCGATTCCTAAAGATTTTTCTGATGCCGATCCAGTCAAAGTTAATCCAAGACCTCCTCTGGTTCAGTCAGATCGCCAATAAGATCTCCCTGATTCGTATTCCAGTTGAAGTTATTCCAAGACTCTTGTCTGGTCCAGTTAAATCGATTCCTAAAGATTTTTCTGATGCTGATCCAGTCAAAGTTAATCCAAGACCTCCTCTGGTTTAGTTAGATCGACGATAAGATCTCTCCTGAGTCATATTCCAGTCGAAGTTCAGACCACCTATCAGCAGTCTCCAAATGGCATCTGTAAGCCCATTCCCGACATCATCAGGCTAATACCACTTCATGCGAGTGCAAATTTCTGGGCACTCTAGTGTTCAATCATCTTGCACCTTCGGATCACGAAAGGCCCGAAAGCCAATCTATATCCTCAGGTTTAAGAATATTGAAAAGGGGCAGATTTTGTACGCCAAAATTTACCCTCTCATATTTCCCAAGACATTGCTAGAAAAATCTCCAAGTGGTTCAAGATTGCTCAAGAGTTGGACAGTCAAGCTATCTCCTAAGGCAGTCAACCTCAAATTAGGGTTTTGTGTTACATCAAGGTCCTTGCATCCAAATGACCTCAAGTGCTCCCCAATGTCCTAATATGATCTCAATTTCATCCATGCCAAATTTCAAGCCGTGCAGAGGAAGTTTGCTCAGTCAATTGCTCAAGAGGTCCAAAAATCGATTGTGCTAGGGCAAAAGTCAACTGTGCCCCAAATACAGTCAAACTTCAATATCTTTTGTCAACATTCTCATTTTGAAGGATATTTCATCATTTGATCAAGGTTTGATCATGATTCATCAAGGATTGCTCAAAATTCATCAAGACTCAAAAGTTGCTAAATTAGGGTTTTGTAGGAAAAGTCAACTCAAATTTGACCAAGCATAACTTTCTCATACTTTATGAGAAATGACCCATCCAAATCTCATTTTGAAGAGAATGAAATTTCCTACAATCCATCTTCACACCCCAAGATCAATAAATTCACTCACAAGAAGTTACAAATTTGGACATTATAGGTCATTTTTGAAAGTCAACAAAAACACCTTTTTTGCCAAAGCTTATAACTTGAGCATGGAATATCAAAATGAGATGATACCAAAATGGTTGGTTAGAGGACATCTCAATCTTTCTAAAAAGTCCAAGAAAACTTCCAAAAGTTCAAAATTGAAGAAGTTATGCATTGTTGAAGTTGGGCATTTTTGAAAAATTGCCAAAAGTCAACTATCCCAAAAACTTCAAATTTTGCCAAATGGGCCCATTCTTTTCCACTTGATTTGATCTTGTCACACTCCACACGTGTCCTAGATTCAGCCTTGTGTCCATTTATTAATTTTTCTATTTTATTTGATTTTTTATTAAATTAATTCATTTTAAATCAATTTAAATCAAATAAAATCTAAATATTGATGACTTAGGATCTTTTTGGTTGTTATAGGTCTTAATTATCATCATCATCATGATCAAATCCGTATCAAGCTTTTCATGTACAAAAATATTGGATTTTGGACCAAATTGGAAGGTTATCAATGGTGAATCAAATCATATCTCCAAGCATTGATTTACAAAGATTCAAGACCCAAAACTTGACCTAATCCAATGCAGCATACATATACAATACAAAGGCACACGAATTAGAGGTTAGAAGATGCAAGAACACAAAAACCAAACTTGAGAAAACTTGAAAAAGCTTGAATCTAAAATCGTGCTTAGAGGCAGTTTCAACACAAAATCTCAACACCATTCACTTGTTGGACATCCACTGATTCAAAAGCAGTCAAAAGCACACTCTCATACCCTCTCAATCGCGATGTAAGTCTCTCACAAAACCGCTCTGCACTTGAAATCGCAACTCCATATTTTTGCATCTTTTGAACAAATCTTTGGTATATTCATGATGCTCATTCAATTTGCAAGCTTTCTGCATTAACCAATTGTGTTTATATGACCTGTAGTGCCATACCCGAATCTAGGGTTCTTCGTTTTTGTTTTTTGGGCGTTTTATTTGTAGGTAAAATTGGGGCCATTAATGAACATAGACGTGCTCAGGAGGCCTAGACGATCATGACTATGGTCTTGGAATAGATTTCTATGGCCTATGATAGATTTTAGGATGCAGCTACGGATTTAGCTGCGGATGTAAATCCGCAGGTAAATATCTAGGTCTCAACGAGGAAGATGAAGACGTGGCCCTCCCCCATTGGACAATTCATATCTAGGTTTCAAGGGTTGTTTTTGGCGATGTAAATACCCGACGCCTTGTAATAGTTAGTTTAATTTCCGCAATTTAATTTCCGCAACTTATAAACTGTTAGATGTTTGATAATAGGGAATGCATGACAAGATCAAATGTTTAAACCTAAAATCAACATAGATCACCCATGACATGTACAAAGACAAAATTAACTGAAAATAACACACTCGCACATGCGCACTCTAAGGGTACACCTCGCTTGGTTGCCTTTGAACGTGGTCATTGAGTATAGGAAGTTTTAGAGGTCTCCCTCTTGTCCAAAGATCATAGTTGCCTCGAAACGGTTGCCTCGGAAAAATGATCTAAGACATTAGGGTTACCGCTAAGGCGTCCTAACATTGCTTTAGTGACTGCACGTCCCTTAATCGAATTGACCCTTAAAACTCCAATGACGGTGCTACCTACTCATCCATAGTGGGATAGCATTGTCTAAAGGACATTAGCACAGATTAATTCCTTTTTTCGAGTAGGTAGATGGTTCTTAAGTACTTGCTCCTTTCAAAACAAAACAAAACTTTTCGCACTTATACCTTTCAAACAAAAAACTCTTTTCAAACCTACAAACACAAAAAAGAAAATTTTGAAAACACTTTGAGCAAGTACCTAAGAGCCCGTGGATAACCACGGATAGAAAGGGTGCTAACACCTTCCATTTGTATAATCTACCCCCCGGACCCGAGAAACATCTCGAAAGAGGAATTTTTCTGTGCTTTTTTCCTTTCCTTGTTGGATAAAATAAAAGTTGGTGGCGACTCTTGCTTACCGCGACATTTTGCAAAATCAAACACAAAACGCAAACCAGCATTCCAAAAACAGTCAGTTCTCTTCCCACCGTATCACAGAACTGGCGACTCTGCTGGGGATTTAATAAGTGGGGTGTACCTTAGGATTAGATCATTGTGTTTTCAATTGTTTGCTTTGTATGCTTTATATTTGTGTGCTTGTATCGGAGTTACTATAGATCCGAACCCGGATCTGGGGATACCCTTTAGGTAAGTAGCAATAAACTGTGAGGGAACTGTACAGCGTAGACCGATACGGTTGAAGCAGTAGCTACATTGGTGTGGCACTTTAGTCTGCACCGATATCCCTTGTGTTGGAACGAGAAGAATATGGGTCTTCTAAGGGGTCATTAAGCACCAACTGACCTTAGAACCTTTAAATTGACCAACTTGGCCATATAACAGCAGCAGTATGCTACACTCATTGAGACTAAACTCTCGCGATGATTCCGGCCGCAAGAAAAGTTTGCTAAACTGGAATTATGACCGATCGAGGGTAGTCAGTGATATTGAGATCCTCTAGAACCCGATTACTATTTTTAGGACAAGTTTAAACCAACTGAACTGAAAGAGGGTAGTACCTAAGCTCCTTGCCAGCCTGAAATCTAAGGGCTCTCTGTGTGACTTGTGTGCCTTTATCATGTTTGCTATTTGTGGATACTTGTGGTGTGCTTACTATCATAACATCATGACATCATAACATTGCATATATCTTGCATTGGACTAACCTATTTCAAAGACGGGAGGGATTCATCTTTGTTCTGTTTTGTAGGTCATGATGCCCATGCGTAGGTGTGATACGGTGGGAGAACTGACTTGAGGTTTTGCGTTTGTATTCGCAAATGTTTCGGTTGAGCAAGAGTCGCCACCGACTTTTATTTTATCCTAAGGAAAGGTTAAAAAGCACAGCAAAAACCTTTTGAGATGTTTTCTTGGGTTCGAGGAGTAGGTTATAGAAAGGGAAGGTATTAGCACCCTTTCTATCCATGGTTATCCATGGGCTCTTAGTTACTTGCTTAGATCACTTGCCTTTTTGTTTTCAATTGTTTTAAATGGTGCTTGAGTGTGTGGGTTTGAAAATGTTTTGAAAAGAAGCCAATGTGGTGGCAACCTTTGTAATGATCCATGTGGGGATGTATACAAAGATGTACGTCTTTTGAAAAGGTTTTCATTTGTTTTTGGAAGTTATTTTGAAAGTGTAGTGATGTGTGGTTTTTGAAATAGGCAAGTGTTTTAGTTTGCAAGATTGATTCAAGTAACTAAGAGGTTATCTACTCCTAAATTTCTCAAAATATTATTACTATGTTTTAACCCTTTTAACAAGTTTGTTCCACCATTGTATTTGGTGGACAATCTTATGTTAGGATGTGAAAGGGACGGGCGTGGGTCATCGTTTAGACCATAATTGCAAGGGTGCCAAGTATCTTTGGGCATTTTCTTTAAGGGACTTGATCATTCAATTTGTTTGTTTTGAAAAAAATGTTATCGAGGGACTATGATCATTCAATTTGTTTGTTTTGCCCAAAGAGACCTAACATGCAATATGGCCTAATTTTGAAAGGCAACAAGTGGAGTACCCTAGGGGGTGCAAGTGTGATTTGTGTGTCCACTTTCATGCTTGTTTATCTTGAGATTAGGTCATAACTATTTTTTGTCGTTTTTCGCATACAAACCCTAATTCTAACATGTTATCATTAGAAAGCAATAAAGTGCGAAAATAAATTTACTAAGCTATTACAAAACCAAATATGGGAAAGGGGGTACAAATGTTCAAATGGGGATATTGACAAGTAATGTAAACCTAAAACTATTACATCAATTTGGATTTATACAGTTTAATTAATGCATAATAATTAAATAAATAAAAATGGAATAAAAATGCAAGATGCAAAAATGTTTTGTATATGTATGAAAAAAAGTGTTATTTATGTAAAATAAAAAAGATATTATTTTTGGAGTATTTTGAATTTAGGGCAAAACCCTAATTTTATTAAGGAAAATGCATTATTGTTTAATTTAATACAAACATTTATTTATTATGTACAAAAATAAAAATAATGAAGTATATTATGAAAAAGTATTTTTTTGTATCAAATATTAATAAAAATAAAAAATTCAAATATTTTTATATTCTAACCTAAATATATTAATATATATATATATATATATATATATATATATATATATATATATATATATATATATATATATATATATATATATATATATATATATATATATATATATATATATATATATATATATATATATATATATATATATATATATATATATATATATATATATATATATATATATATATATATATATATATATATGCATTATATACAAAATAATATATATTTAATAATAATAATAAAATAAAAAAAAGAGTATTTTTTATGTGAAATATTTTCAGAAGGTAAACAAAAATAAAAATGTATAAAAAAATGTATTTACACTATTTTTTATATTTATTCTAAATAATAGTATATATAATATTTTTGTTCAATCAAAAGAAATAATCAAATAAATATGCAATAAATTCAAAAAATGATGGGAAAAATATTTTTATTTTTTTAATGTCATGAGAAAAAATAAACAAAGTCAATCAAAAAAGAAAAAGTCAAAAAAGTCAAAGGAATCAGCAAATGGGCCTTGGGGGTGTAAAAGCAAAATAGTGGTGCAAATAAAAAATATGAAACAAGCCCAGCCCAAGAAACTCCTTCTTCAACCTCCAGCAACAATATTTGAAAAAACGCGCGCCCTGTTCATCATCTTCCAACTCTTGATTCCTGGCTTTTTAGCAAAAACTCATAACATAACAAATGCTCAGCATGAAGAGACGATTCTAACCATGTATAGAACTTGACCTAACTCTCTAAGATGAAGGAGAATTTCTTCTCCCCCAATTTCTGACCTAACTTTTATACCATGTTCAGACTCAAAATTCTTGCAGCACACATAACATAAATGAAATCTAACTATATGGTCATGTTCAGGGCTATGATTGTGACATATTTTCTTCACAAACCTAAAGCTAACAATGCCTAATAAGAGAGATAAAACTTCATGAATGTACCTGTTCAGTTGGAATTGTGCTTTGCAATGGAGGATGTTTCAGAGTAAAATGATGATTTGTATAGCTTCCTTGAAGTGTAAGGATGCTTTTCCAAGTGCTACTTTGTCTTGAAACTCTCTGAATCATGCTAGTGAACTCCAACTGCAAGACAAAAAAGCAAAAATGGTGAAGTGGCTTAGAGGGATTACAGGTCAGGTTTCAGGTCATGGTTAGCTTGCATAGATGCTAGGGGATGTGTATGAATTGGTTTTGACAAGAATGCTCGAGAGAAATGGAAGTTGGTACTCAAACTGCAGAGGCAACTCTGTTTTTGCAGTTTGAGAGTGATTCTGAGATGGAGGGTGGATTGGAGGTCAAAGGCTCGTGCAAAAGCTTGGATATGTTCTTTGGAATGTGTTTGATAACTTTGTTCTTGTGTTAGTGAGCTGAGATGGAAGTTGTCATAAGTTATGCTATGTTTCTTCTATGTGAAGCAAAGAAATGCAAGTTGGTGTTTTTGAATGATGCAGGCCCCCATAACAAGCTGCAAACCCTTGTCTTGATCAGTTCAATTAGCTCCTAAACTTGTGCCAATGAGATCCTAACTGTACTTGCTTGGATTTCAATTTGACATAAAGTGATCTTTTGCAAAAATGGAAAGAATGCTTTATCTAGTTTGGGATTAATCTTGCATACAATGTTCAAACTCATAGAACAACACCTTAACACAATGAATATGCATTAAATTATTGATTGCAACTTGGTTTAAGGACCTGTAATCTAACCTAAAGCATGCTGAGTTCAAATTGCCAAGTTATGAACATGAAAAATGGCCAATTCAAAAGTGAGTTTTTGCTATATTGTGAAATTCGATTCTCCCTAACCATGAGGTTGTTTGAGAAGTTCTTGGACATTTTGGAAAGCTTGGAATGTTTACTACAATCCATCTTTGAAATGCAAATTGAAATTCCAAGTGGAAGTGTATGGAAAATGGCCTTGAAGTGGGGTAAAAACTTGTCAAAAATAGGTCAAATTTTCACTAAGTTAAGAATGGTTTAGTGCCCTTATTCAAAAATTTGTAACTTGAGATACAAGCTTCAAATGAGAAAACTTTGTGAATCAAAGTTGTAGATTATGTAACAAGCTACAACTTCCATGTTTTGACTTTTGTTTGAATCCAAATGAATCATGGTGAAAAAGTGGGGCAAAGTTTGAAAAAAATTAGGGTTTTCCATAACTTAGAAAAATTCTAAGTTATGAAAAATTCCATTTTAAAACCCTAATTTGCATTTCTTGGTTTCTTGGTGAATAAGTTTCATGATTTGGCATGTTTTGATGAAAAATGAATCTTGACTCTTGATTTTGACCAAAAAGTCAAAGTTTGACTTTTCAGTGTACAGTCAAAATTGATCAATTGACTGGGAAATTCAACTGTCAATCTTGTGTACTTGGGATCTTTTGAGCTTGATGAATGTGTCAAGACCATTTCATTGAGTCCTTGAGTCCATGTGTTAGCTTTATTTGCCATTGGCTAGGTCAAACAGTCAAAAATTGCCTTTGTGCAGTCAAAACCCTAAAAATGACCATTTTGCCCTTTTGGTGATCTGATCAAATTTCTTAGGGAATTGTGATCCAAACTTGATCAAATGGTCCATATGAGTTCAATATGTTGATGTGGGTCAAATTTCATGAGGTTTGACTGTCAATTGGCCACAGTTGACTTTTTCCCCAATACAGCTGATTTCTAGGTCATCTGTCTAATTGACTGGGCAAAACTTGGACTCAAGACTGGAAACTTGGTGAGGATAAACTTGGGAGTCCAATATGAAACATGAAAGTCATCTTAGGCATTTTAGGTCAAAACATCCTTGGGCAAACACAAACCCTAATTTGAGTCCACAGTGCAAGGAGAAGTCTTGAGCAGAGGAAACCCTAACTGGATCTTGATCTTCAAGGGTCTTGTGATGAGAAAATGTTGAGGAAATGGGAGGGCAAATTTTGGGGTACAACAGTTGCCCCTGTTCAATCTTCTTGGACCTGAAGAGTTAGATTGGCAAGTTTGCCTTTCGTGACTCGAGGGTAAAAGGAGATTGGACACTAGAGTGCCCAGAAATTTGCACTCGCATGCTGGAGTCTCAACAATGTGGTGTTGGGAATGGGCTTATAGATGCCATTTGGAGAGATGGTGGATAGGGATATGGGCTTATAGATGCCATCTGGAGATGTGACAGAACCTTGTCGGGAATGGGCTTATAGATGCCATTTGGAAGTGTCGATCGCATAAGAGATTCCTTAGCGAGAACTTGTGTATTTGAGAAAGACGGATGTTTTCCTGGCTTGTTACAGGTGTTTGATCTTCAGTCTCCTTATGCAGATATGCCCTGGCTAGATACAGGTATCGAATCTACAATTGGTTGCTCACAGATGTGCCCTGGCTGGATACAGGAGTCGAATCTGGAAATAGTCGTTAATAGATGTGCCCTGGCTGGATACAGGAATCGAATCTGGAAATAGTCGTCAATAGATGTGCCCTGGATGGATACAGGAATCGAATCTTCGAACTCTTCAGACGTGCCCTGGCTAGATACAGGAATCGAGTCTGGAAACGTGGTCAACAGATATGCCCTGGCTGGATACAGGAATCGAATCTGGAGATGTTGTAGTTGATAGATGTGCCCTGGCTGGAGACAGGAATCGAATCTTCGAACTCTTCAGACGTGCCCTGGCTAGATACAGGAATCGAGTCTGGAAACTGATCACTCTCAGATGTGCCCTGGCTAGATACAGGTATCGAATCTGGAATTGTGACAGTTGAAGGTAGTTGTTTTTGGGATTGTCTTTTTCCTGAAAAGGCAAAAACATAAGTTGTATGCAATGTCATGATGTATGATATGCATGATGTCATGATGTTCAACATGAGATAGTGTTGTATGCACTTTATCATATATGTAAGCAAGATGTATGAAAATGTGAAATGTTTATGAATGTAATTTCGTCTTAGGAAAATAAATCCTTGACGAACGGCCGGGGAGTTGCTCTGTGGAAGAGATACTTGGCCGAAGTTTTGCTGAGAGGCCTGTTGAGGACTTTAATGATGGATTCCGCTGGGGATAATGATGATAAACTCCGCTGGGGATTGAAGGAACTTGCCGAGGGCGATCTTCCGTTATTATCATTATTATTTTAACTGAGGATAACCCAGTTATAAGTCCTTGTGAGGAAATAACTCTAAATAACACTTGGGAGAGACGTCCGTGCACTATAGGGAACAAGCTTCCAGAATCTACTGGGGATGAGCTTTAAGACCTGCCGGGGAATGTTGTGCCTTTTCAGGATTGTCGGGGAGTCAACTCCGCTTGCGGAGAGTATTGCTGAATCTTGTCTTACTCTGCGGGACGTTGAGATGATTTGGTCACATTCTTCAGTCGAATCTACCTTGGTACCTTGGCGGACAAAACAACCAGACTGCCTCAGACAACTCCACATTGCCCCTGTTTCTGATGTCACCTGTAATTAATCTTTCGTTTCATATGCGAATATTTATGAGTCAACAATTTTAATGTCAAATGCATATATCAAAAATGAACATTGGACGTTCTTCGCAAGACAAAGCAGAAAAAAAGGGAAAACAATGGCAATTTGTATGGACAAGTGAATTTGTATTGATTTGAACTTTGCCTGTGAATAGGCGTTTTTGTACAAGAGGCTGACATCCTAGTAAGAGGACGCCGCCAAATAACATAGAGTTTACAATTTGAAAAAGGAAACAAAACAGCTATGTGAACAATCCCACTGGGTTCCAACTCTGCTATCGCCTTTATGTCTTCAAATGTCTCATCGCTTTGCTACCTAGTTAAAGATGAAGCTGATTGGTCGATGCCGAAATCTGAGCCAGATAGTTGATGCCGAATTCCGGATGCGAAGTGATCCAATGAGACATAGTGTTACGCTTTTATCCCTAACTTTTGCCTGGACCGCCCTTTCGGGTTTTCAGTCCACCGGGATACCCATTTTTGCCCAAGTCGCCTTTTCAGGTTTTCGACTTGCCGGGTGTACAGATTTTTATTCATTTCATCCCTTATTTTTGCCCGAACCCTTTTGGTTCGCCGGGAAGCCCTTATTTTTGTCTAGGTATGTCAACCTAGCGGGTCTTTTATTTATGCGTAGTATTTTTTCACTATGTCTGTATTGGCGGGGTGAGGAAGGTCGTCACCATCCATGGTGGTTAGGATCATGGCTCCTCCTGAGAACACACGTTTAACCATAAATGGCCCTTCGTATGTAGGGGTCCATTTGCCCCGGGGATCACTTTGAGGAAGGATGATGCGTTTGATTACCAGGTCTCCAACTTGATACTCTTGTGGTCTGACTTTCTTGTTAAATGCTCTGATCATCCGTTTTTGATACGTTTGACCATGACAGATAGCAGTGAGCCTTTTTTCGTCAATCAGATTTAATTGATCAAGTCGAGTCTGGATCCAATCATCTTCATTCAAGTCTGCATCTTTCATTATCCGGAGAGAGGGTATCTGGACTTCAATTGGCAAGACTGCCTCCATGCCATAGACCAAGGAGAAGGGAGTTGCCCCGGTTGACGTCCTTGCTGAGGTACGGTACCCATGAAGAGCGAACGGTAGCATCTTGTGCCAATCTTTATAGGTCACTGTCATCTTCTGCACAATTTTCTTGATATTCTTATTGGCTGCCTCTACAGCCCCATTCATCTTCGGCCGGTAGGGAGAAGAATTGTGGTGCTGTATCTTGAATTGTTCACAGAGTTCAGTGATCATTTTGTTATTGAGATTGGTACCATTGTCCGTAATGATTCTTTCCGGGACTCCGTACCGACAGATCAGATTATGTCGGATGAAACGTGCCACGACGCTCTTGGTTACTGTGGCATAGGAAGCTGCCTCAACCCATTTCGTGAAATAATCGATCGCCACCAAGATGAAGCGATGCCCATTGGATGTCGTCGGTCGGATCTCACCGATCATATCGATGCCCCACATTGCAAAAGGCCAAGGTGCCGTCAGGACATTCAAAGGAACCGGAGGGATATGCACCTTGTCAGCATAGATCTGGCATTTATGACAAGTTCGGGAGTGTTGGTAACAATCGGCTTCCATTGTGGACCAGAAATATCCTGCCTGAAGGATTTTCTTAGCCATGGTGTGTCCACTGGAATGTGTTCCAAAGGTGCCTTCATGTAATTCCATCATAATTTTCTCTGCTTCAGCCTTATCCACACAACGTAGCAGAGTTGAATCATGATTCCGTTTGTAGAGAATGTCGTTGCTGAGGAAGAATTTTGCAGCAAACCTCCTCATGAACTTCTTATCATTGACAGATGCACCTTCAGGGTATTCCTGAGCTTCCAAGTACCTCTTCACCTCATGATACCAGGGTTTTTCAGTCACCTTCTCAGCCTCCAGCTCGCAGCAGTACGCCGGTTCATCCAACTTCCAGATAATGATCCGGGGAGCCTCATTGTCCCATTTAACTTTGAACATTGAAGACATCGTAGCTAGTGCGTCCGCTAGCTGATTCTCCTCTCTAGGGAAGTGTTCGAAAGTTATTTCTTCAAAGTGGGGGAGCAAGGTCAACACGTACTCCTTGTAAGGAATAAGATTTGGGTGTTTCGTATCCCACTCGCCTTTGATCTGATTGATCACGAGAGCGGAATCTCCGAAGACACTTAGAAATTTGATCCTTAAGTCAATTGCAGCTTGTAAACCCATGATACATGCCTCATATTCTGCCATATTGTTGGTGCAGCTGAAACATAATCGGGCGGTGAGGGGAGTATGAGTTCCTTTGGGAGATATGATTACAGCGCCGACGCCGTTACCCAAAGCATTGGAGGCTCCATCAAAATGCATAGACCATCGGGATCCTTCCTCAGGTCCTTCATCCGGTCCAGGTACTTCATAGTCAGTTACCACTATGATGTCTTCGTTCGGAAAATCAAAGTTCAATGATTGGTAATCGTCCACAGGTTGGTGTGCCAAATGATCTTCCAGTACACTTCCCTTAATTGCTTTCTGAGTTGTATACTGGATATCATATTCTGTTAAGATCATTTGCCATCTCGCTATTCTTCCAGACAGAGCGGGCTTTTCAAATATGTACTTGATGGGATCCATCTTTGAAATCAATAAAGTAGTGTGAGTCAGCATATACTGTCTCAGCCGGCGAGCAGCCCATACAAGAGCGCAGCAAGTTTTCTCAAGCAGTGAGTAACGAGACTCACAGTCGGTAAACTTTTTGCTCAAGTAATAAATAGCGTGCTCTTTTCGGCCAGACTCGTCACGCTGCCCCAGCACACACCCCATTGAATTGTCAAGTACTGTCAAGTATAGTATTAGAGGCCTTCCTTCCACCGGTGGCATAAGAATGGGTGGCTCTTGGAGATATTCCTTTATCTTTTCAAAGGCGGCCTGACATTCATCGTTCCAGCGTACTACTTGATCTTTCTTCAGTAATTTGAAGATTGGCTCACAAGTAGCAGTCAGGTGTGAGATGAATCGGGCAATGTAATTCAGTCGTCCCAGGAAGCCTCTGACTTCTTTCTCTGTTTTTGGAGTCGGCATCTCTTGTATGGCTTTTACCTTGGCAGGGTCCACCTGGATACCCTTATCACTCACGATGAAACCTAACAATTTTCCGGATCTTACCCCAAAGGTGCATTTGTTGGGATTCAACCTCAGCTTGTACAACTTGAGTCGGTCGAACAACTTCCTCAGATGGTCAAAGTGCTCCTCCTCAGTTTGAGACCTTGCAATCATGTCATCAACGTATACCTCAATTTCATGATGGATCATATCATGAAATAAAGCAACCATGGCACGTTGATAGGTTGCCCCAGCATTTTTCAATCCGAATGGCATGACCTTATAACAGAAGGTGCCCCACTGAGTCACAAAGGTAGTCTTCTCCATATCTTCTGGAGCCATCTTGATCTGATTATACCCTGAAAAACCATCCATGAAGGAGAACACCTTGTGTTGAGCTGTATTGTCAACAAGGACATCAATGTGAGGTAGGGGAAGTCATCCTTGGGGCTGGCCCTGTTCAGATCCCTGTAGTCAACACACATTCTGACCTTACCGTCTTTCTTTGGCACCGGCACCACGTTGGCAACCCACTGAGGGTAAGAAGTCACTGCAAGGAACCCGGCATCAAACTGTTTCATAACCTCGGCCTTGATCTTTTCAGACATCTCTGGACGCATCCTTCGGACTTTTTGCTTTACCGGAGGGCAATCTTCCTTGGTTGGCAGGTGGTGAACTACAATGTCGGCATCCAAACCAGGCATATCTTCATAGGACCAAGCAAAAATCTCCATGTAATCCTGTAGCATCTGGATCAATCGTTGCTTCACGCTGAGCTCTAGATTGGCACCAATATTGACCTCTTTCCTATCTGTCTCAGTACCCAGGTTAATTGTCTCCACCGGCTCTTCATGTGGCTGAATAGCTCTCTCTTCCTGGAGTAGCAGTCTTGCGATTTCACCAGGCACTTCGCAATCATCTTCACCTTCGTCTTCGGCTAAGTTGATCGGATTTTCGAAGTCATAACTGGCGGTAGCAGAGCTGTTACCAGTGAGATCCAGAGTGGATTGAAACCTGTATAAGTGAGTGTGTGTAAATATAGCTGTTTTGTAATATATATAACACAGAAAGGAAAAGAGCACAAGATTTGAAATGCAACAAACGTCCAATGTTTTGATTGATGATATATGAAAATGTCATACAAAAAAGCCCTCACAAATGGAGCTACGATGCCCCGGGTAGGACACCGAGCCAACAAAGTTTTAACATATTGTTTGTTACAAATTGGAAATCAAAAGAAATTAATTACTGCGTGACATATGTGATAGGTGTAAAATCCTTTTCCGTTCAGTTGCTTGGTCCTTTGCTGGTAGTCGGGTAGATCCAACTGTCAAATTCCGCTTCCTCTACATCCTCCTCAATAGCATCCACCCTTGGGTTGGAGATAAACACTGGAGCCTTTCTGACCTTCTCCTTGCGCACAACCCTCTGAGCCTCTGCAGTAAAGCCCAGCCCAAACTTGTCGTTCTTCTGAGTGAAGTCAGGAAGCTGACCCCAGTTTGCACAATTGCCTTTCTGAACCACAACCCGGGCATCCCTTAGGGAAGCCATCTTCAAGGGAACATTCTCTTCGATTGTTGTTTCTGCTGCTGCTGAAATTGGATGCACCTCCTCGAAATGCTGAAAGGGGGTTTCAATAAACTCCCCGTCCATCTCAATGTATCTGAAGGAATTCAAATGGCTCACCATATACTCCTCTTCTCCTTGCACAGTGACGATCTTCCCCCTTACAGGGTACTTCAGCTTCTGGTGCAAGGTAGAGGTCACTGCCCCAGATTTATGGATCCAAGGTCGACCCAGTAGACAAGAGTACGATGGACGTATATCCATCACATAAAAAGTAGAGTCAAATACTTGAGAGCCCACACGAATAGGGATGTCAACCTCTCCATGAACCATCCTTTTTGAACCGTCAAAGGCCCTGACGATGATATTGTTGGGCTTCAGTTCTAGGCCTTCATAATCCAAACGGTCTAAAGCCTTTTTCGGTAGAACATTCAAGGAAGAACCAGTATCCACCAATACATGCGCCAGAGTAGTGCCCCTGCATTCGATAGAGACATGCAGGGCATCATTGTGGTCTCTTCCCTTCGCAGTTAGGTCAGCATCTGAAAAACCCAAGCCATTGTCTGCTGTCAGATTTGCTACGCAATCAGTGAACTGGACTGCAGACGTTTCTTGCGGCACATGGGCCATCTTGAGAAATGAGATCAAGGCCTTAGCATGGGCCTCGGAGCATAGCAATAAAGAGAGCATGGAGATCTTGGAGGACGTATGCCCCAGCTGCTCGACAACATTGAAATCACTCTTCTTTATTATTTTCAGGATCTCCTCCATTTCTTGTTGGGAGGCCTCAGCATTTATAGGTATTGGTGCCTCCATCCGGGCAGGCTCCTCTTCAATCCCTTTGCCCCGAGCATTAGATGACTCGGAGGCAGGGGAAACAACTTGATCAGCAACAGTAACAGGTACACTTGTAGGTGTTATAAGGAGGGGTCTTCGAATAGCGGACGGTGCAATGTCAGGCGAGAAGAGCCTGCCACTGCGGGTGACCTTGGCTGGACCAGTGATATCGCAGATACTGGCGCCAGTGTTGAATTCTTGTTTGATTCCATTTACATATACGTCTGCCCCATAATGCCAGGGGACAGCTTTATCAGATACGTAGCGGAGAGGCCCCGGAACAGTAATAACCACAGGCGCAACAGTCATGATTTGAACAGGCTTCTTCGGGAGAGCCTTGCTTGGATTATTGAAGATGGTAACCACAGAAACTTCTTTTACCGGAACCAACTGAATAGTGGACTTCTTAAACAGAATCTCCTTGCTATCTATTAGGCTTTGGACGCCTAACCTCAGCAAGGGACAACCAGATAGGGAAACAGCACAGAACAAGCAACCTTCACTGTAACCCGGAAATAAACCGGCTAGTAGTAGGTTCTTCTTGACAGTCAAAAGAGGGGTAACAACTTCATTTACCGAAACAGCATACATTTCTTCCTCAATGGAATTTACTCTATGCTGGGGCATAGGAGCAGTTACAACATTTGGTCTCTCCGGCGCTTCAAACTGAATTTCCTTTGCGTCGATCAGATCTTGCACTTTGTTTCTCAAGGCCCAGCAATCATCAGTAGTGTGCCCGGGACTATCAGAATGATAAGCACACCGGGCATTTGGGTTATACTTAGGAGACGCAGTGTTGACGACCTTAGGAGCTTCTTTGAGGGTCACCAGGTTGGTGGATAACAGTTGGGGTAAAATTTGAGATAAGGTCATACTCAGTCGAGTATACTGCCTCTTGGGCCTTTCGCTTCTTTGTTGATTGTACTGCTGAGGAGCAGCAACAGGTTTTGAGATGACCAAAGCATTGACGGCTTGGCGACTTTCGGGCTTGATTTGTCTCCTAGTACCATAGACGGCACTTGCTTCTTTCTTAAACGGCCTCTTCTCAGCACTTGTGGAGGCAGCCTTTTGTATCTTGCCTGACCTGATGCCAGCTTCAATTCTTTCTCCCGTCAATATCAAATCTGTAAACCCAGCGGAGGAGTTACCAACCAAATGATTGAAAAACGGACCAGACAACGTCCCTAGAAACATATCAACCAGCTCACGATCAGTCAATGGAGGCTGCACCCTGCCAGCCAAATCTCTCCATTTTTGTGCGTACTCTTTGAACCCTTCACCCGTTCCTAGAGACATACCCTGAAGTTGGGTACGCGTAGGAGCGAGATCAGAATTGTATTGGTATTGTCTGTAGAATGCGGTTGCCAAATCTTCCCAGTGTCGGATGCTAGTTCCATCTAATTGGTAGAACCATTCAAGCTGTGACCCCGAGAGGCTATCTTGGAAGAAGTGAATCCAGAGGTTCTTATCCGCCGTATAAGGTTGGATCTTCCTTACGTACGACCTTAGATGCAGCTTTGGGCAGGAGACCCCATCATACTTGGCGAAGGCAGGCGCCTTAAACTTATGTGGAATTACTACCCCAGAAGATAACCCCAAATCTCCGAAATCCAACCCCGGCACATTCTGAATTTCCATGGCGCTTAAGCGGTCCTCCAATTGCTTGTATCTGTCAGTAGCAGGTGGGTATTGTTCGTCGTTATAGTCCGTCTCTTTGTCGGAGACCGCGGGACTAGGAGCTCCTCCCCCTTGGGGACTATTTTTCTCAGCAGAAGAAGTAGTTGGATCAGCTTCATTATGGAGTGTGTTCCCAAATCTGCGTCCGGTGTTGAACAATACAGTCCTCTTTTTCTTCTTCTTCTTCAGGAGTAGAGTCTTCAACTCTTGCTGACCTTGGGCTAGGCTTAGGACCATCTCTTGAAACTGTGCACTTTGGGCCTGAAGGGCCTTGATTGCTTGCTCACTGGAGGAGTCTGGATTCATGATGACTGTTCAAAATAAACAGCGAAGGAGATTAAGCAACCTGTGAAATAGGGTACCTGCTATGCATATGGTGCAATGGAATGCGTATGTTTTATGTTTTCAAAGACAAACAAGATTCAACTTTGTAGACAAAAAGGGAAACACACTTCATTAGATTAAAACTTTCAATTGTTCAACAATTTGCCCTTAGGCATTATAGGAATGAAAAATACTGGAAAGGAAATAAACTATAAAAGGAAACATCCAAAGCTCATCAATGCTCCCATGGCCTCCTCTTTTCAGTGCTGATGTAGTTGTTCAGGACCCATTCTTCCTCCAATTGCTTAGTCAGCCTCTGGATCTTCCGTTCCTGCTCGTTGAATTTCTCCCGATAGAAATCCCGTTCTTCCTTTAGCTGCGCCCAAGATCTCTTCATGGTGTCAAAATCAGTAGGTATCTGAGGAGGGAGGACAGTTGGAGGAACCCCATCTTCAACAGGAGACTCAAGAATGAGAGGTCTAACAGCTTCGTAGGGCATACCTAACCTTTGAGCACGGATGCGGACCCATTTGCAATAGGGCTTCAATGGCAGAGAAGTCTTTGGTCCCAACTCATGTGGGTTGGCTTTGTGGATTCTGTCCCAGGCTCTAATGAATCCCTGGCGTAGTTTGTCACTGTCTGCCTGAAACTCAAAATGGAAGTGAGGAACCAGCATTTCATGAGGCCCATCTCCTCTGGCTCTTCCAAACTGACGGAGAGCTAAGCACGGATTGTAAGAGATTCCTCCTTGGATACCAATCAACGGAACGTTAGGGTATTCTCCGCAACGGTCAATAACAGCTACCTCATCCAAACCTCTGAGAGTCCAGGTGATGTCATTATTAGTGAGAGCCATTAACCTCCTAGCCCAACCTTTTCCTTCTTCATTCTTCAGCGCGAACTTAGGAAGGTGCGAAATAAACCACCTTACTAGCAAAGGAGCACAACACCACGGAGTTCCCCGTTTTCGAGCAGTACGAGCATAGAGTTGTTGTAGAATATCACCCAAAAGAGTGGGTACCGGATTCCGAGACATGAAGATCCTTATGACATGGATACTTATAAAAGTGTCAGGGTTGGGAAACAATACCAGACCATAGATCAAAAGAGTCAGAATATCCTCGTATGCCTTGAAGTCCAAGTCATTCCAGAAATCATTAGCCTTGCCAACCAGAAATTTGACCAAAAAGCCCTTGATCCCATTTCTAGTTTCCCAGTTGGACAATACCTCTTCTTTGGTCAAGGGGAGAATTGCAGCAATCTCTTCAGGCCTAGGAGTCTTTTCCAAACCAGTGAATGGAGTTTGTTCCAAGACAGGGATCCCAAGCAAATAAGAAAATTCTTCCAGGGTAGGAACCAGCTGGAAGTCTTGAAAAGTGAAACAATGATACAGAGGGTCATAAAATTGGGTCAGAACACTTATCAGTTGTTGGTCCCATTTTGCAGTGATCAAGCCAAGGAGAGACCCATGTCTGTTGATGAAGGAAGAAGTGTTTGGAATCCTACCAACCAAATCCTTGAGTAAAACTGGTGGTTGAACAAAGTTGAGCCGGACAGTATTCCTACGCACGGGCATCATGATGTCCTACAAAACAGAGCAAAGATGAAACTCTTTTGTCTTTGAAATGGGTTAGTCCTTTATACAGGATGCATGCAATGGTATGATGGCATGATGCTATGATGAAGCACACCACAAGTATTCACATAGGTAAATAAGGCACACAAGTCACACAAGACACCCTTAGGTTTCAGGCCAGCATGAGTTTCAGGTATTACCCTCTTTTGGTTTTGTTGGTTAAAACCTGTCCTATCAAAAGTAACCGGGTTCTAGAGGATCTTAAATCATTGGCTACCCTCAATCGGTCATAACTCCAGCATCGCAATCTTTTCTCGCGGCCAGAACCATCTCGAGAGTTTAGCCTCAATGAGTGTAGCATACTGCTACTGTCCTAATAGCCAAGTTGGTCAATTTAGGGTTCTAAGGTTGGTTGGTGTTTAATGACCCCTTAGAAGACCTATATTCTCCCCGTTGCAACACAAGGGATATAGGTACAGACTAAGATGCCACACCAACGTAGCCACTGCTTCACCCATGTCGGTCTACGCCGGACAGGTCCCTCACAGATTATGCTACCTAAAAAGGGTATTTCCCAGATCCGGGTTAGGATCTATGAAACTCCGATGCAAAGCCCACAAATATAAAAGCAAACAAAGCAAACAATTGAAAACAAAGGTGATCTAAGCCCTAAGGTTACTCCACTTTTAAAGAACTCCCCAGCAGAGTCGCCAGTTCTGTGATACGGTGGGAGAACTGACTTGAGGTTTTGCGTTTGTATTCGCAAATGTTTCGGTTGAGCAAGAGTCGCCATCGACTTTTATTTTATCCTAAGGAAAGGTTAAAAAGCACAGCAAAAACCTTTTGAGATGTTTTCTTGGGTTCGGGGAGTAGGTTATAGAAAGGGAAGGTATTAGCACCCTTTCTATCCATGGTTATCCATGGGCTCTTAGTTACTTGCTTAGATCACTTGCCTTTTTGTTTTCAATTGTTTTAAATGGTGCTTGAGTGTGTGGGTTTGAAAATGTTTTGAAAAGAAGCCAATGTGGTGGCAACCTTTGTAATGATCCATGTTGGGATGTATACAAAGATGTACGTCTTTTGAAAAGGTTTTCATTTGTTTTTGGAAGTTATTTTGAAAGTGTAGTGATGTGTGGTTTTTGAAATAGGCAAGTGTTTTAGTTTGCAAGATTGATTCAAGTAACTAAGAGGTTATCTACTCCTAAATTTCTCAAAAGATTATTGCTATGTTTTAACCCTTTTAACAAGTTTGTTCCACCATTGTATTTGGTGGACAATCTTATGTTAGGATGTGAAAGGGACGGGCGTGGGTCATTGTTTAGACCATAATTGCAAGGGTGCCAAGTATCTTTGGGCATTTTCTTTAAGGGACTTGATCATTCAATTTGTTTGTTTTGAAAAAAATGTTATCGAGGGACTATGATCATTCAATTTGTTTGTTTTGCCCAAAGAGACCTAACATGCAATATGGCCTAATTTTGAAAGGCAACAAGTGGAGTACCCTAGGGGGTGCAAGTGTGATTTGTGTGTCCATTTTCATGCTTGTTTATCTTGAGATTAGGTCATAACTATTTTTTGTCGTTTTTCGCATACAAACCCTAATTCTAACATGTTATCATTAGAAAGCAATAAAGTGCGAAAATAAATTTACTAAGCTATTACAAAACCAAATATGGGAAAGGGGGTACAAATGTTCAAATGGGGATATTGACAAGTAATGTAAACCTAAAACTATTACATCAATTTGGATTTATACAGTTTAATTAATGCACAATAATTAAATAAATAAAAATGGAATAAAAATGCAAGATGCAAAAATGTTTTGTATATGTATGAAAAAAAGTGTTATTTATGTAAAATAAAAAAGATATTATTTTTGGAGTATTTTGAATTTAGGGAAAAACCCTAATTTTATTAAGGAAAATGCATTATTGTTTAATTTAATACAAACATTTATTTATTATGTACAAAAATAAAAATAATGAAGTATATTATGAAAAAGTATTTTTTTGTATCAAATATTAATAAAAATGAAAAATTCAAATATTTTTATATTCTAACCTAAATATATTAATAAACATATATATATATATATATATATATATATATATATATATATATATATATATATATATATATATATATATATATATATATATATATATATATATATATATATATATATATATATATATATATATATATATATATATATATATATATATATATATATATATATATATATATATATATATATATATATATATATATATATATATATATATATATATATATATATATATATATATATATATATATATATATGCATTATATACAAAATAATATATATTTAATAATAATAATAAAATAAAATAAAAGAGTATTTTTGTGAAATATTTTCAGAAGGTAAACAAAAATAAAAATGTATAAAAAAATGTATTTACACTATTTTTTATATTTATTCTAAATAATAGTATATATAATATTTTTGTTCAATCAAAAGAAATAATCAAATAAATATGCAATAAATTCAAAAAATGATGGGAAAAATATTTTTTTTTTTTAATGTCATGAGAAAAAATAAACAAAGTCAATCAAAAAAGAAAAAGTCAAAAAAGTCAAAGGAATCAGCAAATGGGCCTTGGGGGTGTAAAAGCAAAATAGTGGTGCAAATAAAAAATATGAAACAAGCCCAGCCCAAGAAACTCCTTCTTCAACCTCCAGCAACAATATTTGAAAAAACGTGCGCCCTGTTCATCATCTTCCAACTCTTGATTCCTGGCTTTTTAGCAAAAACTCATAACATAACAAATGCTCAGCATGAAGAGACGATTCTAACCATGTATAGAACTTGACCTAACTCTCTAAGATGAAGGAGAATTTCTTCTCCCCCAATTTCTGACCTAACTTTTATACCATGTTCAGACTCAAAATTCTTGCAGCACACATAACATAAATGAAATCTAACTATATGGTCATGTTCAGGGCTATGATTGTGACATATTTTCTTCACAAACCTAAAGCTAACAATGCCTAATAAGAGAGATAAAACTTCATGAATGTACCTGTTCAGTTGGAATCGTGCTTTGCAATGGAGGATGTTTCAGAGTAAAATGATGATTTGTATAGCTTCCTTGAAGTGTAAGGATGCTTTTCCAAGTGCTACTTTGTCTTGAAACTCTCTGAATCGTGCTAGTGAACTCCAACTGCAAGACAAAAAAGCAAAAATGGTGAAGTGGCTTAGAGGGATTACAGGTCAGGTTTCAGGTCATGGTTAGCTTGCATAGATGCTAGGGGATGTGTATGAATTGGTTTTGACAAGAATGCTCGAGAGAAATGGAAGTTGGTACTCAAACTGCAGAGGCAACTCTGTTTTTGCAGTTTGAGAGTGATTCTGAGATGGAGGGTGGATTGGAGGTCAAAGGCTCGTGCAAAATCTTGGATATGTTCTTTGGAATGTGTTTGATAACTTTGTTCTTGTGTTAGTGAGCTGAGATGGAAGTTGTCATAAGTTATGCTATGTTTCTTCTATGTGAAGCAAAGAAATGCAAGTTGGTGTTTTTGACTGATGCAGGCCCCCATAACAAGCTGCAAACCCTTGTCTTGATCAGTGCAATTAGCTCCTAAACTTGTTCCAATGAGATCCTAACTGTACTTGCTTGGATTTCAATTTGACATAAAGTGATCTTTTGCAAAAATGGAAAGAATGCTTTATCTAGTTTGGGATTAATCTTGCATACAATGTTCAAACTCATAGAACAACACCTTAACACAATGAATATGCATTAAATTATTGAGTGCAACTTGGTTTAAGGACCTGTAATCTAACCTAAAGCATGCTGAGTTCAAATTGCCAAGTTATGAACATGAAAAATGGCCAATTCAAAAGTGAGTTTTTGCTATATTGTGAAATTCGATTCTCCATAACCATGAGGTTGTTTGAGAAGTTCTTGGACATTTTGGAAAGCTTGGAATGTGTACTACAATCCATCTTTGAAATGCAAATTAAAATTCCAAGTGGAAGTGTATGGAAAATGGCCTTGAAGTGGGGTAAAAACTTGTCAAAAATAGGTCAAATTTTCACTAAGTTAAGAATGGTTTAGTGCCCTTATTCAAAAATTTGTAACTTGAGATACAAGCTTCAAATGAGAAAACTTTGTGAATCAAAGTTGTAGATTATGTAACAAGCTACAACTTCCATGTTTTGACTTTTGTTTGAATCCAAATGAATCATGGTGAAAAAGTGGGGCAAAGTTGGGGAAAAATTAGGGTTTTCCATAACTTAGAAAAATTCTAAGTTATGAAAAATTCCATTTTAAAACCCTAATTTGCATTTCTTGGTTTCTTGGTGAATAAGTTTCATGATTTGGCATGTTTTGATGAAAAATGAATCTTGACTCTTGATTTTGACCAAAAAGTCAAAGTTTGACTTTTCAGTGTACAGTCAAAATTGATCAATTGACTGGGAAATTCAACTGTCAATCTTGTGTACTTGGGATCTTTTGAGCTTGATGAATGTGTCAAGACCATTTCATTGAGTCCTTGAGTCCATGTGTGAGCTTTATTTGCCATTGGCTAGGTCAAACAGTCAAAAATTGCCTTTGTGCAGTCAAAACCCTAAAAATGACCATTTTGCCCTTTTGGTGATCTGATCAAATTTCTTAGGGAATTGTGATCCAAACTTGATCAAATGGTCCATATGAGTTCAATATGTTGATGTGGGTCAAATTTCATGAGGTTTGACTGTCAATTGGCCACAGTTGACTTTTTCCCCAATACAGCTGATTTCTAGGTCATCTGTCTAATTGACTGGGCAAAACATGGACTCAAGACTGGAAACTTGGTGAGGATAAACTTGGGAGTCCAATATGAAACATGAAAGTCATCTTAGGCATTTTAGGTCAAAACATCCTTGGGCAAACACAAACCCTAATTTGAGTCCATAGTGCAAGGAGAAGTCTTGAGCAGAGGAAACCCTAACTGGATCTTGATCTTCAAGGGTCTTGTGATGAGAAAATGTTGAGGAAATGGGAGGGCAAATTTTGGGGTACAACAGTAGGAATACCATCCGGATCAACTTTGTCCAAGTTCCCACTATGCTTAAAGAGTTGGTTGCAAAGATGCCTGACACTACCTTCTCCATCAGAAGACATGGTTATCTTCTCAGTTTGGTCACTTCCAAATTGGACGAGCAGATGATGAGTGTCCTGGTCCAATTATATGATCCATTGTACCATTGCTTTACTTTTCAAGACTACCAGTTGGTTCCCACCTTAGAAGAGTTCTCTGAGCTGCTCGGTATCTCTATCCTGGAGCAGACCCCATTTACTGGTTGGGAGAAGATCCTTAGGCCAGAAGAGATTGCTTCAGCCCTTCATTTGACAAAGGATGAGGTAATGGCTAATTGGGAGACTAGAAGTGGAGCAAAGGGCTTTCTGACTAAGTTCTTGGTTGGTAAGGCTAACTATTTCTGGGATAGTCTAGACTTCAAGGCATTCGAAGATATTTTGGCTCTTCTGATATATGGCTTGGTGTTGTTTCTGAACTCTGACTCCTTTGTTGATGTGAATGCGGTGAAAATCTTCATCTCTCGTAATCCTGTACCCACTCTCTTGGGTGACATCCTTCATCAGCTCTATGCCCGTACTGCCCGAAAGCGTGGAACCTTGATGTGTTGTGCTCCATTATTGGCGAGGTGGTTTATTTCGCACCTCCCCAAGTCAGTGCTGAAGAACAAAGAAGGCATGGGATGGGCTTATAGGGTTATGTCTCTCTCTCATAATGACATTATCTGGACTTTCAAGGGTATGGATGAGGTGGCCATTATTGATCGATGCAGGGAGTACCCCAATGTTCCCCTGATAGGAACCAATGGAGGAATTTCTTACAATCCGTGCTTGGCCCTACGTCAGTTCGGGAGAGCCAGAAGAGAAGGACCTCATGAGCTGCTAATGCCTAGTATCATCTTTGATTTTCAAGGGGGTAGCGACGAGCAACGCCGTAGGTTCATAAGGGCTTGGGATAGAGTTCACAGATCTAATCCACATGAGTTGGGTCCAAAGACTTCACTTCCGATGGAGCCGTATCTCAGATGGGTCCGTATCCATGCCCAAAAGCTGGGTATGCCATATGAAGCCGTCCGACCTATCATTGTTGAAGTTGCTAATAAAGAGGGGGTTCTTCCTACCATCCTCCATCCTTATATGCCCACTGACATTGGGGCACTGAAAAGGTCTTGGACGCAGCTGAGAGAAGAACGGGATGCTTACGGAGAAAAGTTCAACGAGCAAGAGCAGAAGATCCAGAAGTTGACTAGGTAACTGGAGAACGAGTGGATTCTCAATGACTATGTCTGCACCGACAAGAAGAGACCATGGGAGCACTGATTGTCCTTTATTTATTTCCTTTCCAGTTTTTTACTTTTCAGTATTTCCATTCTTATAACGCCTTAAGAGCATCAGTTGAACAATTTGAATTCCAAAGTTTATCTAATAAAGTTTGTTTCCTTTCTGGTTTACAAATTTGAATCTCCCGATTGTCTTTGAAATCATAATCATACGCATTTCATCCCATGCACTTCATAACAGGTACCTATTACAGGTCTCTTTACTTCTTCGTTGTTTATTTCAGCACTCATCATGTTTGCTGAACCTTCAACTGAGCAAGCCATCAAGGCCCTCCAGGCCCAGAATGCCCAATTCCAAGAGTTGTTCGTGAATCTAGCTAAGGGTCAGCAAGATATGAAGACCCTGATTCTGAAAGAGAAGAAGAAGAAGAAGAAGAGGACAATCCTGTTTAATACAGGTCACAGGTTTGGAAACAGGCTATGGGATGAAGTTGATTTGACCACCTCATCTGGAGGGAAAGATAGTCAAGAGGAAAGGAGAGCTCCTAGCCATGTGGTCTCCGACAACGAGATGGACTTCGACGAAGACCAGTATCCTCCTGCTGAGGATAGATACAAGCAACTGGAAGACCGGTTGAGTGCGATGGAAGTTCAGAAGGTGCCTGGTCTGGATTTTGGTGATCTGGGTCTATCATCTGGGGTGGTAATTCCCCACAAGTTCAAAGCACCATCCTTTGCTAAATATGATGGAGTTTCTTGTCCGAAGTTGCACCTCCGGTCATATGTAAGGAAGGTTCAGCCGTACACCGCTGATAAGAACCTATGGATCCACTTATTTCAAGACAGTCTCTCAGGGACTCAACTTGAATGGTTTTACCAGTTGGACGGAGCCAGCATCCGCAGTTGGGAAGATTTGGCTACTGCTTTCTACAGGCAGTATCAATACAATTCCGACCTTGCTCCCATGCGTACCCAACTCCAGGGTATGTCAATGGGAACGGGCGAAGGTTTCAAAAATGATGCTCAGAAGTGGAGGGACCTCGCCGGAAGAGTGCAACCACCCTTGGCTGATCGGGAGCTTGTGGACATGTTTCTGGGGAGCTTGTGAACTAATCCTAATTATTTTTATGAAGTCTTGATTTTATGATTTTATGGAAAATAAATTGATTTGTGAATTAAAATAAATAAAGTAAATTAAAAGAATGAATGAAATAAAAATAAGAAATAAAAAAGAGGTAAATGGGCATGGTGGCATTTGCTGAAAGGGGGGAGCCAACTGAATTCCTGGGCCCAAGGTTGATGGCCCGTTTTGACTTTGTTGGATCTGGTGTGTGGGTTGACTTGAGGCGTATGGTAGTCCTCCAAGGGTGGCACGTTGATCTGGGCCAGAGATGTGTTTGATGGCCAGATGTTAATGGTACATAGTGGACGTACACTAAGGGAACACGCTTGATCACCCATTGAAAAACAATATGAAATAAATATGGGACCTGGGGATCGAACCCATGTCCTTATGCCTATTTCCAATGCACGCTTGCCAACTGAGCTATTTGACTTGTTTGTATATATAATGAAAACAAAATATAATATATATGAAAAATAATGGTTAATGGAAAAAACGCGCTAAAGTTCAAACTGCCCAACCAGGGAGTGCCACGCATCATCTTCTTCCTCCCAACCGCCGTTTTAGCCCAAGATATTTTTACCTACGGACATTGCCTTGTAGCTACAAACACATGTATCTCAAAAGTTATCCACAAGCAAGATAAATGACCATGGCTGGTACCAATCAACTCGTCTCATCCTCACGAGTGTCATGGTACCAGAATCAACGTCCAATTTAACCTGTATTGCAAAGCCCTAAAACTAAACAAGAAACCCTAGCCATGGAAATTTTACATACAGTCATCAAAAACGCAATTGAATAGAATGAGTAGTTTGCAAACTCAATAAGGAACAAGAATATGTAATCAAAACGTACAAATGATGTATAAATCAATGAAAACGAAAACGAGTTTTTTAGGCTAACTGTGTGACTGCTACAATGTGTTTCAGGACGTGGGGAGGCTTGCTAGTGATTGGAACACGTTCCTGAGACGTCCAACAATCGATTGGTAAGGTTAGGATGGCTTGAGATGGCCTGTGACTTGGAATTCGATCTGCATTTTTTCTTTTAAATTTTGAAGTTTATTCGGCCTCTTTCACGACTGCTCAACCTCTCTCTTGCCTTGGATTCCTTCTCTATATGTAGTACAACATATTAGGTCAACAAAAACGAATTGAATCTTGCCCATTATGAAGATTTGATTTGGTCTTTCATGGCATATGATATCTTTCAAAATTTGCTTCAATCCAATCTTTTCCACCCAAATCAATCTTGCACAAATTGGTTGTCCTACTAGTTGTACATAGACTCAAAAGATGCACAAAAAATCCAAGATTTGATTTGATTTTATTATTTTACCATTTAATTTGATTTATTTTGATTTAAATGAATAAAAAATCAAAATAAATGATAAAAATAATAAAATAAAAGGTGGAAAAGCTTAGGGGTCGTGGGTCCTATTAGAAACATGTTTCAAACAAGAAAACATGGGCCCCTTTGGGAAAAAAATGCAAATTTGATCAATGTTGACTTTTGGAAATTTTTCAAAAAGGGTCAACTTGGCCAAAGCATAAATCTCTCAATTTTGACCCTAGAAAGGTGTTCTTGGACTTTTTAGAAAGATTAGGATGTTCCCGAAGCAACTTTTTTGGTCTCATCTAAATTCAGTCTTCCATGTTCATGCATGAAGCTTTGACCTAAAAGGTGTTTTTGTTGACTTTTCAAAATGACCTATAATCTCAAAATTCATATCATTTTGTGAGTGCATATTTTTAACTTGGGAGATGAAGATGAATTGTAGGTAATTGCATCCTCTTAAAAATGAGATTTGGATGGGTCATTTCTGATAAGGTATGAGAAAGTTATGCTTGGTCAAAGTTGAGTTGACTTTTCATGCAAAACCCTAATTTAGCAACTTTTGGGTTTTGATGCATTGTGAGCAATCCTTGATGAATCATGATCAACCCTTGATCAAATGATGATGATAATTCAAAATGAGGATGTTGACCAAAAATCTTGAAGTTTGATTGTATGTGGGCCACAGTTGACTTTTGACCTAGCATAGTCGATTTTCAGGCATTTGAGCAATTGACTGAGCAAACTTCTTCTGCAAGGCTTGAAACTTGACATGGATGATCTTGGGAACATTTAGGACAATGATGAGCATTTGGTATCCTTTGGACTCAAGTATCTTGATGAAAAATGAAACCCTAATTTGAGGTATACTGCCTTAGGAGAGAGTTTGTCTGGTCAACTCTTGAACTTCCTTGAGAAATATGGGAGGGAAAATTTTGGGGTACAACAGTAAGCTACTCAACTAACTCAGTCATCAAAGGGAAAGTAAACTCAACAAAATTAAGGAAATAGGCCAGCTACTCAACCATCTCAGTCATCAAAGGGAAAGACACATAAGCTAGGTGTTAGAATACCATTTGTACCCTAGGACCAATAACTAGATTAACCGCAGCCAAAAATGTAGTTATCCTAACAACCAAGAGGACTACTCCAACAAATAGAATCATACCAAATAAGAACATCTAGTTTAAATTAGCCTCGTCTATTTAATGGTTTTAGTTGTATTTTGAGCCTCTTTTGATGTATTTTGAACCACTTTAGTTGTATTTTGAACCACTTTGGTTTTATTTTGAATCATTTTGGAATGATGTAATGTTTATTGAACATGTGTATGGAACATGTCAATGTCTCCTAACAATTCTGTAATGTCGTGCGAACATATGCAAATCTATTTATTGTCAATTTAGTTATGAGTTATACCAATTCAGTTTTGTGTTATACAATTTTTTTTAATGTAAATATCATTTTAGTAATGGGTTGTGAACATAGGTTCAATTTTGGTATTCCACAATTAATTCATGCCAAAATTCCATTGAAAGTAGTATGCCAAAATTCATACAGGCAAGCCAAATGCATACAGGTGTGCCAATTCAGTTCAATTATAGAACTGGTATAAATCAATTTAGTAGGAATTAATTGGTTAGTATATAAATAAACTTATAAAATGATATGTAATCAAACTTCAGTAGTAATCAACTTAACATGGTATACTTTGCCAACATTCCATTGATACATAACAATACATTCAACTGATACAGACATCATAATCAACTGATGAAGTTCAACTGATACAACCCAAATATTCTACTTAGTACAATCAGTAGATACTCCTAAAAAATTCTAAAAACCAATACCGAAAAAATTACAAAAAACATATTATTCCAAATTTTTCCACTTCAAGATTTTGTTCACTTGAGTTTGAAGTTCCATCAACACTTTCCCTAATTATTCATTTGTCACCTTAACTTTTTCAAACTCCTTTTTTGCATCATCAATTTCCTTTGCTATGCTTTCCAACCTGTGCATCATAAATTCCCCCTTCTCATCTCCCACATCCACATAGAACCAATCAAAATAACCATACCCTCTTTGCAAGGATCCATGAAATTTTCATAGATATGGAGTTTAAATACAAACATAAATTATTGTATCAAAATGATTTTTCATATTTGGGCAAAAATTAAACAGAACTTACTTGCATACCTTAAAATTTGGACAACCCCAAAAATTCTTAACCGTTGTTGCTCTACGAAGCATAATCATGTCTCTATAATGACAAGTAGGTTTCTATCACGAGCTTGTGTATACATTGGAATAAAAAATTTCAGGGTTCTTCTACTTTAATAAGGATGAACATTGGCCAGATTTCATGCTTCAGTTTATGGAAAAGTATGGACATGATGACCTCAAATAAGGAAGAAGTAGAACTTTAATTGCCCTAATTTGATTTTGAGATGCAGAACATGATGAAGCACAATGGTAATAAGGAAGAAGAAGTACATTTGCTAACTCAGTTGCCACATTTAATAACAAAAATTAATGTTTGAGGAAAACAGACGGAAATGACTCGTATGCCTCTATTTAAAAGTTAAAGGACCAATGTGACAAATTTTAAAATTAAGGGTCCAAATTGAACCCAAGGATATAATTAAGGAACCAAAAAGGGTATTTTTCCCAAGAATAATGACTCAACTCAAAATTGATCGAGTTTTACTACTTTTGTCCAAAGGATTAATTGTCAGTTTAACCAACGAATATAACCTAGTGTCTACTGTAAAATTAAAGTTTAGATTTATTCAAACTAATAGGTGTTATGCTTTTAATTGTTTATGGTTTTGTAATATTTTAATAAATATTCTGAAAAAAGTGTGAGATAGACTATAAGGAATAATGTTTTTACTATATTAGTCACAAGGTATATTGGTACAATATATAGAAACATATTTGCTATCATAATAATTGCTTCCTACTGTTATAACTTAATTTCTTCCAATTAGTTATAATATGATTTGATTTCTTGATCCCAGAATAAATCTCATCTTAAATGCTTGATCCTAGAGTATCTCTCAATTTAAATTCTTTGACTCTCTAACCTTAACATGCCTTTGCAAGATAGGGGTACCGTCGGATAATTCTATCTTGAATCAAAGATCTTGATAACGCTTCCTGGATAAGGGTTTAGTGAGGTAATCATCAAGTTGATCTTTAGTTGAAACATGTTGAACCTGAATCTTGTTATTGAAAACATGATCTCTAACAAAATGAATATGTACGGCAATGTGTTTCATGCGACTATGGAAGACGGGGTTGACGGTGAGATAAGTGGCACCGAGATTATCACAGTAGATGGTAGGAATAGTTGGTATATTTACATGTAGTTTAGAGAGAAGTGATGACAACCAGAGAACTTCTACAGATGCAGATGCTAGACCTCTATATTTGGCTTCGGTGGATGATCTTGAACCAACTTTTTATTTAAAAGACTTCCAAGAAATGAGGTTACCACCATAGAAAGTAACATGTGTAGAGGTGGATGTATAGTCATCCTGATTTCCAGCCCAATCAACATCACTGAATACATAGAGATTTTTGGAAGATGAACTCTTCAAGTGAAACCCATGAAAAATGGTGGCTTTGAGATATCGAAGAAGTCTTTTCAAGGTTGTAAAGTGTGTGGATGATGGATGTTTCATGAACTGTGCGAGCTTATTTATGGTGTAGGCTATGTTAGTCATTTTCATGGACATATATTGGAGAGCCCCTATGACACTTATATATTCTGTAGGATTTGTTGCAATTGCAACATCATATTTAGTAAAAGGAGAAGATGTGGACATCGGTGAATGGATAATATTTGCATCTTTCATCTTTATATGATCAAGCATATCATGAATATATTTGTGTTAACTCAGAAATAATCCTTGAGTAGGGGAAATGACTTCAACACCAAGAAAGTAATGAATGGATCCTAAGTCTTTGATGGAAAACTTAGTGGCTAGTGTTGAAAAGAACTTGGCAATTGCTTGCTTATTGTTACATGTAATTAAGATATCATCAACATATACCAAGGTGTAGACTTTAACATCTCCTCTGAGATAGATGAATAATAATGGATCACATTTGGAGTTGACAAACCCATAAGAGAGTAAAAAAGAATGTAAGGTGGTGAACCAAGCCTGAGAGGCCAATTTTAGGCCATACAAGGATTTCTTTAGTCGGCAAAGATGATAAGGGTAATCTGGATGATGAAATCCTGGTGGTTGTTGCATGTATGTGATTTCTAGAAGCTTACCATGCAAGAACGCGTTATTTACATCCAATTGTCGAATGTGCCAATGTTTTTGAATGACCAATGTGAGAACCAACCAAACTGTTGAAGGTTTAACCACAAGGCTGAATATTTGATCATAATCTAGTCCAGGGCGTTGATGAAATCCTTCTGTGACTAGGCGTGCCTTATATTTTTCAATGGAACCGTCTGGGTGGCGTTTTACTCTAAACACCCACTTATATCCAATGAGATTAAACATTGTGTTTTTGGGAACTAGATCCCAAGTTCCTTGTTGCGTCAATGCATTGAATTTTGATGCCATGGTAGCATTCCATTCAGAGGAAGCCATTGCTTGTGAGACACACGTGGGTTCATGCGATGATGGTAAATGATGTTTTGTAACCAGTAAATATTTTTTGTTTGGCTTTTGTATGTTATGCATGGATTGTGTGATGGGTCTCGGAGATTGAGAGGATGATGTTGATATGTGTTCCAATGGCGATGTGGTTTATTGTGAGGATGTAGGTGTGGGTAAATATGTTGGTTGGATGTTATTTGAGTTTAAAGGTGTAGGTTCAGTTGATTGAGGTGTAGTAGAAATGGCATGGTTAATATTGGAGATGGTTTGAGGGGATGAATGAGAGTCATTTTGGGATGTAATATGAGGGATTGGTAGCATGGAATTAGGACTTATGGTTTCGGATGTGCTAGGTTGATGTGGTTGAGCCAATTTATTGGGGAGTGGGAGCCATAAATGTTGGGGCAGTAAGGGAGGTGAGAGTTGAGGTTTTGGGTGTGAGAAAGGAAATTAGTCTTCAACAAAAACAACATGGTTGGTGTTTACCTCTGGATTTGGTAAAAAATGTTGGTCTCTTTAAAACAAGTTTACTAGAGAGATCGACCAGAGAATATCAATACAGTGCTTTAGTTCATGTGCATAGTTAAAGTGTTTTCAAAAAGGTTCGTTCGACTGAGAGCCAAATGGATTGATAAAAGACAAAGTAAATAAGACAAAAAGCATTTTGAATTGTAAAAGGTAATGACATAACATTAAAGAAAGGTTGAAAATAGGTTGTTTCAAACATACATTGCCTTCTCTTGACTTATTTCGCTCGTTCGCTTGGTTAATCTGAGTGACTAGCATACAAGAATGTGAAAGTTTGACCCTTTACAAAGTGTACTAAGTGCTTTATTTATAATACACGGAAATAACTACTTTTTAAGTGGGCTTCATTTTCTTGCATGCCACGTGTTCTTCATAACTTCCCTCCATAATCCTACATTCATCACTCCTGATATCAAACCCATATTTTCCCTCTATAACACTTCGCCTTTGCAGTTTAGGTGCTTATGGGCCTTTTAACCCTTTTTGGCTTCTTACTTCTCTCAGACCCAATCCATTCACCATGAACCCTTCTCTGATCGAATGCACTTACGAAACCTTGGTCGACTACCTATGAGACCATCCATGGTCGACATGCTTATGTAGTCGACTCCTCATAATTTAATGCTCTTTAATGCTCTTAAAATAACCTTTTTAACTTTTGGTTTGAATTTCTCTCTTTATGAAAATCCTAGCCAACAAATTTCCCCCAAAATGTCCTTTTCGACTGAAAGAATAGAAACATACATTTTAATCATTTTCTCTTAGTATGAAGTGATGTCATTATAATCATGACCTTGTTCTTCAAATGTTACATCAGCGATCACACAACCACTTCCTTACTTTCTAGCTTCAACTTCCTAGGATAATCGTGGCCTCCAACTTACCAACTTCCTCACCTCAGTTTCCATCTGTTTTACATGTGTCAGTCGTGTAGCCACAATTTTTCCCACTTTCTTATCAAATGTTTAGTTTCTTTGGTGGTATAAATACCTATTTCATTCCTTCATTTTTCTCTTTATTCTTTCTTTGCATCCTTAATCTCCTAGCTTCCAAACTCAGTAAACCCCACCTTCGTTTTCATTCAAAGCTTCTATTCATCTTCCATGGAGTATCCAAGCCAAGTTGTTGAACACATTAACACTTCTCACGCAGTTGAGCTATTTCCACCATGCCTTATTTCCTTGTTATTTATGGACAAAATTTTGTATTGGAGCCAAACCCAGCATGCAACATTGTTGCTTTCCTTTATAACCTGTTGCTTCCATTTGTCTGCAACAAAACTGTGTATGCTCTCGTGGGACCTACCCCTGATGAGATTAGGGCACCAAAAGATCTGAAAAATGCTTCCCTATTCATAGAAGCACAAGGCCCCCATCACCTGGAAGTGTCCTTTAGATTTCTCGCACATCTATAGGACCTTAAAAGTTTTTCGCTCTGCTCCTACTATCAACCAGGATTACAATGCATGGTTAAATAAGGTAGAGAAAGTTAAAGGTAATGTTTGGACATCCCAAGGAATTTTTGACTTGATTCAACTTTCTAGGGTTGGTCCTAGTTATTTCAACTATATGATGATTTACGCCCTCTACTTCTGGGAGAGTTCCATGAACACTTTCCATTTCACGACTGGTATGATGACTCCCACTCTGTTCGATGTTGCGGCTATCATTGGCCTTTACCCTACAGGTGAAACTTTCATCCCTATTGAAGTTGATGAAGACGTTATTCCTTTTGATAAGGACGTTGTTGGTTTCACCAAGTATATGGAGCATTTTCACGCTAAGGATGTCGACACGGTGTCTGTTGAAGAACACATCACCTTTCTAGCCTTGTGGCTCTCTAAGTATATTTTCTGCAGCAGGTCTCTAAAGATGGCCAAACTTTTTATTGCATTAGTGCATCACCTTCACATGTGTCAAAACACTTGCTTGAGCGAACTCATCCTGGGTTTGCTTTATGAATCGCTCAATGTGGGGGTCGACCAGATGACTTCTCTTACATTGACTGCTAACTATCTACTTGTTGGTCCATTTTGGCTATTGTAATTGTGGATAAATGCCACCTTTGGGAATCAGCTTAAATTGAAACTTTCAGCGGCACATGAGACATTCTTTTCTAATCGTGCCATTGAAGGCCCTCGTCTTGTTACAATAACATCATTCAACAACGACTTGAGTCAAGAGGAGGCGCTTGAAACGTACTTGAAGTTTTTCTTCAGGTGTACCTCTTTTCACCCTAGTATGGCACCATTTGCTTCAAGCCCATGTGGTCCTGAATGGTTTACTCGACCATTTCCCCCTGCTGAGCCAACACATGTCCCTGAATCCACAACCATTTGGCAAGCTTTTCTAACCCCTAAGCTTATAGCGTCTAGGGTGGGCGCTAATGATGGGGTAATACTTCTGTGTTATCATCCCAATCTGGTGCTAGGCAATTTGGTTTGTGCCAAACTTTGCCTCTCAGCTTTTATAAGCCATCAGACAAAATGTGCCTTTCGTCCCAAAGCTACAGCAAAGCAGAGTGCGCTCAACGCCTCCAACACTTTGCTGCTGACGCCCCTAATCTGAACCTCATCGCCTTCTAACCCTTTTCTATACAACGAAGTAGTTTTTTGATTGGTGGATCATGAGGTTCATAAAGAAAAATGGGAACCTCAAATATTTAAAGCATCAATTAGCCAGTGCTTTCGAAGCTATGAATCAGCAATTTAAGAAAGGTATGACTTACTATTGTGACTGTCGATCACTTTATTTTCTTTCTTGCTTCTTCATGTTTCAACCTTTAAACTTTGTCTTGTGCTTTTGTTTTATTCAGCAGTTGAGCACAAGAAGCATGCTATGGAGGTTGTTAGTAGTGCAGTTGCTTCAGCTTCTGTTGAAAAATCTCATGCAATTTCCTCTCACGTAATTTGTTAATTTTGGTGTTTTCTTAACTGACCACATCCCATGTCTAACATGTTGATATGTCGACCCATTTGCAGGCTGCTAAAGCCAATGTTGTTGTCCCTTCTGGACCCTCTCCAAAGAGGAGAAAACACTTTTCCCATGAAGAGAAGAAAGTGGACGACACACCTTCACTTGTTATCCCCACAAAACCCAAAAAGTCTCGGTCGAATCGATCTAAGGCTATTCCAAAACAAACTACTTCTACCATTGTGCCTGCTCCAGTGGTAGAAAAAATATGAGTCGTGCAGCCAGCGTTGACTCGCCAGAGAGCACCAATTCCAGCTCTGAAGGGGACTCTCAGGTATCCTTTCTATTCCCAAAACTCATTTTTTCTTCAAGCTTACTTTCTCCCTTTTAGTTTTGTTCTTAGTTGTCTTTGTTGTTTCAACGACCAGCCGCTAAATACAAACAACGCCCACCAAACTTATCTTAAGGACTTCAAAGGGAAAAAATAAAACGAATGTGATTTTGTCATACAGTAAATCTACTAATAGTGATCTCAATTCTTCTGTCGATTAGGGAGCCCCTGAGTATTCTCCCATCAGTGAGGGAGTGGAAGACGACACCCACAAAGATAGCTTAGAAAGGGATGCTGGAAATGATGAAATGGAGGGTCCTGAATATGCTGCTGAAATTGATGAGACTATCAACCAACAACCTTCTCAAATAGCAGAATATCCTCCTCAAACAAATTCTACCTTTGGAATCCAAGCACTTCAACTGTCTAGCACTTCGACTGTCTCTCGGGGTGTTTCTTCTCTTGGAACCCAAGGCAAAATTCTCAATCGTCTGAAAATGAAACTTTTTCATGTCGATCTGATCAACCATTTGAAGGTGTTTCATATTGATGGTTCTAAGGTCAAAAAGGCTTTTCAAAAGGTTGACGTTCACACAGCCTCTCCTCATGTCGTCACGTTTGTTGCTGAAGTATCTTCTTTTCTTGACCAGTTTTTGGCCGATTTGGCCAAATGAAAGGAGATCCTTGGGAAACGTCTTCCTAAAGAAGGAATATAATCTTGAATTGGCCTTCATGGAGTCCTCTATAACTGCTAGTGAATATCTAAAGAAAGCTCTTGACAAAGCCAAAGAAGACTTCAAAAGGAGGGCTGATAATATCTCTTTGTGGTAGCGACAGATTATTGTTTTGAAACAACAAATTGAAGAGTTGGAGAAGAATACCAATGAAGCTAAAACCTTGCAAACTGTTGCATTTGAGACATCTGAAAAGGAACTGAATGATGAAGCTTTTATCGATGTTCTTCACTGGGAGCGTGTTGAGGCATTGGATATCGAGCTAGCTGAATTGGATACCTTCCTTTCATTGACCAATGCTCGGCTTTCTCTCGCTCGATATCACTTTCTTACTCTCAAGGAAAACGTGCCCTTTAAGCCATCTTTGTAATGCCTAATTTTTCTTTCAAGCCCTTTAGTGGCCTTTTACTATATAATGAATGGTTTTTTACTCTTTCCCTATTACAATTTCTTGCAACATAGGTCTATATTTCTTTAAGTATTTACCATTTACTCTTGATATTCGACCTTCTGACGTGATCTCTTCGATCTCATAAGCATTGTTGGAAAAAACTTGAACCACTTGAAATGGTCATTCCCAATTTGGTGACCATTTTCCTAAAAATCTATCTCTTCGATCCATGGGTAAGATCACTTTCCAACCCAAATCTCCAAAGACGAATGCTTTTGCATTCACCCTTATGCTACTTGTACTTTTTTGCCTGAACAAAGTATCTAAAGCTGCTAGCCTATGCTATTCAACATCTATCAGCGCATCATGCATCATTCCCCAATATTACTCAGTAGGAATATTTGATTGCATCTGTAATCTCACTGATTGCAAATGAATTTCTAAGGGCAATATTGCTTCGTGTCCATAAACTAAATTAAAAGGCGTTGTGTTAGTCGACTCCTTTGGTGAGCTTCGACATGCCCATAATGCTTGGCCCAAAGTTTTATGCCAACTTCTAGGCTTTTGGACAACATATTTCTTGATTAAACTTATAAGGGTCTTATTCGCTACTTTGACTTGCCCATTCGCCTGGGCATAATATGGTGTTGATGTTAATAGTTTGAACCCCGTTTCTGTAGCAAACTCATTTACCTTTCGCCCTATGGATATAGTTCCTTGGTCAGTTGTTATGGTTCTGGTATCCTAAACCTATATATGATTTGATTTTGAATTAAGGCCATGACTTCCTCTTGGTCTACTTTAACCAGAGTGACCGCTTCTATCCATTTTGAAAAATAATCAATACCTACCAAGATGTACATGTGGCCTTTTGATGATGCAAGTTTAATTTATCCAATAATATCCAAAGCCCATCCCTTGAAACGCTAAGATTTGATAACATGATGCAACTCACTAGCTGGTACATGTTGAATTCAAGCATGTTTTTGGCATTCTTGGAAGCTTTTGGCAAAATTGATGCAATTTTTTTAACATGGTCGGCCAATATACTCCTATTCGACATAACAACCATTTCATCTCCCGGCCTGCTTGATGCGTTCCACAAGCACCACTATGTACTTCAGATGTTGTCACATATGCTTCATTCTCTCCTAAGCATTTTAATAACACTCCTTCAGGTGTTTTCCTGAATAATTCTTCTCCCATTAATCTATAACTTAATTCCATATACTTAACCTTACGCTCTATCGACCCAACTAGATTTTTTAAGTATTCAACTATGGGTTTCCTCCAGTCGTCTTTAGCTAACGCATCAAAGGCGAAAACTTATTCTACCATTTAAAAATTTCCAAAATACTCGTAGTTCAGAAGATCAGGGATTACTTCAGGTGTTTCCCCCCAAGTTTTTGTCATTGGTGTGGTTTCAAACTCCAATTTCTCTTTTACCTCAATGAACTTGTCTATGCTTACTTTGGATATTTTGTATCCAGATGCCAACTGGGCTATATCATTCGCTTCTTGGTTGTCAATGCACCTTACATGACTAATCGACACATTGTCAAACTTCTGAAGTAATGATAATGCTTTGGCCATATACATTACCAAATAATCTTTAACACAACTGTATTCTTTGGTCAATTGTTTCACCATTACCTCTGAATCTCCTTAATGTCAAAATCTCTAATTCCAATGTCTAACATAATTTGAAGACCAATTATTAAGGCTTCATACTCAGCCTCGTTGTTAGAGCATTCGCCTTTGATTTTATAATGAAATCTAGTTGGAATGCCATCTGGCGATAAGATGAAAATCCCTACCCCAGTTCCTTATTTGTTTTTATAGCCATCAATATAACATTGCCAAGACTTAGTGCTTACATAAGCTTCAGTAGTGTCAACCACTGAATGGTCGACTATAAAATCTGCAATAATTTTCCCCTTGATTGCTTTTAAAGGAACATATGCTAATGAGTATTCAGTTAATGCTAGTGCCTATTTACCTATTCGACTGTGCAAAATGGGTTTAGATAACATATGCTTGATGACATCAAAATAAGAATAAATAGAAACTTCGACTGGTTTTATATAATGCTTGAGTTTAGTACATGAGAAATACAAACATAAACATAGTTTTTCAATTGCATTATATCTATTTTCAGCGTCATTTAGTACTCGACTAAGGTAATAAATGGCCCTTTCGACCCCATTTTTTGTTTTCCTGGGCCAACATGCTTCCCAGTGACGACTCTGACGCTGCAATATACAGTTTCATGCCTTTGTTTGTGTTTGGAGGTGCCAGTATTTGAGGCTTAATAAAATAATCTTTCAGGCCATCGAATGCCTCTTGGTGTTCATTTTCCCACATGAATTCAGACTCTTTGCCTAATTTCAACAAAGAAGAAAATGCCAAAGTTTTTCCACTCATGTTTGACACGAACTGCCTTAGGAAATTTATCTTTCCCAACAAAGATTGGAGTTCGTTCTTCGTTGTTGGGGCTTTGGTATTCAAAATCGCCTTGGTTTTGTTATGATTAATCTCTATGCATTTCTTGTGCACTATAAAACCCAGAAAATCTCCTTCACGAACACAAAAAGCACACTTTAATGGATTCATTTTAAATCCATATTCCCTCATTCTAATAAAATATTGTCTAAGATGGTCTAAATGACCAGCTCTCGAGGGTGATTTGACTAAAATGTCATCAATGTACACTTGCATGAAGATGTTTATGAAATCATGAAACATTGAGTTCATTGCTCTTTGGTAAGTCACCCTTGCGTTTTTCAAACCAAAAGGAATTACGACCCACTCATATGTTCCTAGCGCCCCAGGATATCAAAATGCAGTTTTGTAGGTATCATCTTCAGCAGTGAAAATTTGATTATACCCTGAATATCCATCCAAAAGACTTAAATATTCATATCCCACCGCCGAATCGACCAACATTTCTGCCACATGCATTGGACATTCGTCCTCTGGGGTGGCTTTATTTAAATTCCTAAAGTTTATGCAAATTTTCAAAGTTCCATTTTTCTTTATTACAGGGACTATATTAGCTAACCATTCAACATAACTAGTTGTCCTGATGAACTTACTATTCAACAATTGTTTGATCTCTACTTTGATTTTGGGCAGCACTTCTGGTACGAACCTCCTTGGCATTTTCTTGATTGGTCGTTTGACTGGATTTATAGGCAGCTTCATCTCCACCATTTCTCCACTCAAACCAGGAATCTTATTGTAATCCCATGTAAAGCAGTCCTTGAATTCTTTAAGTAATTTGATCACTTGATCCTTCATCTGGTTGTCGATCTTGGTGTTGATGTAGGTAATTCTCTTAATTGAACCATCACCCTAATTGACTTCCTCCAAGGGATCTTGTGCTTGCATCTTCAAAACATTATCTCCTGGATCTTTCTCAAACCCAAAAGACTCTTCTTCGTATATACAATCAAGCCTCTAGATTTCTGAAGTTGTTGTTTGGCTTGTGTCTCCAAGATCCTCCACCATGATGGCCTCAGGTTCCATATTTGAAACATCTTCAGCCTCTAAAGCCGCATTTATTCTGTTTTTGGCCATATAGGCCAAAATCCTTGCCAGAGCATTCGCCTCAGGCATCATCATGATTTCATCCTTCTTCCCATCCAGTGGGCTCAAACTCCCCTTCTACAGCTGGATATGTGTCCAACTTTTCTTGTTCCCAAATAAAACCATGAGTGGGGTGTAAAGTCAAGAAATTGACCGCATGAGGATGCGACTTGAAAACTACATCTTCTGGGTCGCACAATGGTATAGTTGCAAATTCTTTGTCAAAATTATTTCGATTCACCACCTTCACATCAGCAGTAAAATAGATATGATCTGCATCTATGTTTTCGACGATCCCATCCTGACGCCATATGGACACGCGTTGATGCAGGGTCAATGGCACCGTCCCTATTCCATGTATCTATTCGCACGCCAACAATAGGTTGAAATTTTCCTTGGACGATATCACCGTGAATAATGTTGGCCTTGATGTCGAGGCAACTGACATATTTACTTGAATCACACCTAAGATGTGACTTGTCTTTCCTTCATAATTTGACAGGACCATATTGTGTGATTTAAGGTCTGTGTCGAACTTACCAATTTTCTTCAGTAATGATTGTGGCATCAAATTAACGGCAGCGCCACCATCCACGAACACCTTGTTCATATGGAATCCATCAACCTTAACCGTTATGAACAAAGGTTTGAGATGATACATCATGTATGATTTAGGTTTCTCAAACGTTGCACGTTGCTCTTCTACCACCCCATTGTTCATGACATAGTAACATAAAGGGTTTTGACCTTCTGATTCCTCACACATGTCTTCTTCCTCATCCCCAGATGCCTTTGAGGCAAACCCATATTCATTGGGAAAAACTGACACAATATTGTAGTGGATTATTAAACCGTCCTCTGAACTATCTTTGAAACTGTCTGATACTTCATAATCCATGTTTTTGTTACCAAGATATTCAATTTTCACTGACGATGAATTCACAACTGGCATCAACAATATCTCTTTGGCCGGTCGATGTTGTACTTCTTTCTGGATGCTTTCACCCTTTTATGGAATAACTTTTGTTGTAGCATCTCTTGTAGTTTTCTTATTCCTCTATTATGGAATAACTTTTTTTGCAGCCTCTCTTGCAGCTTTCTTATTCCTCTGAAACCTCCTACATTGGGTCTTCGTCATACGACTCTTTCCTTTGTAAGTGGGAGGAACATGGTATTTCTTTGAAGTTGGAACCTGGTACTTCTTCGAAATGATCCCAATTTCAGCAAGTTAGATTGAACTAGATCCTTTTTCCATCATCTCCCATTTGTGAGTCGAACCTGACCCCTTTTTACCACCTTCCAGCTTTGGTATGCCCCCTACGATAAAAGGGTCAAACCCAGTTGTGATACGGTGGGAGAATTGACTTGGAATTTTGCGTTTGTGTTCGCACTTGTTCGGTTTAGCAAGAGTCGCCACTGACATTTTATTTTATCCAAAGGAAAGGTCAAAAAGCACAGGAAAGACCTTTGAGATGTTTTCTTGGGTTCGGGGGGTAGATTATGAAAATGGAAGGTGCTAGCACCCTTTTCATCCATGGTTATCCATGGGCTCTTAGTTACTTGTTTTAGATCACTTGCCTTTGCTTTTCAATTGTTTGAAATGGTGTTTTGTGTGTGTGGTTTTTGAAAATGTTTTGAAAAAGATGCCTTGTCTAAGCAACCTTTGTAATGATTCTTGTTTGAATATATACAAAGGTGTGTGTCTTTTTGAAAAGATATTTCAATGTTTTGAAAGTTGTTTTGAAATTGTGTTGTGAAGTGTGTTTGAAAATGGCAAGGATGTTTTGCAAGATTTTTGATCAAGTAACTAAGAGTTGTCTACCCTACTTTACTCAAAAGATGTTTCTTATGTTTTTAACCCTTTTAACAGTGTTGTTTCACCATTGCATTTGGTGAACATCCTTGCGTTAGGATGTTAAACGGGACAGGCGCGGGTCATCGTATACAATCATTGAAAGCAACTCGTGAGACGCTCTAGCAATTTTGTAAGGGACGAGATCGTTTTATCGAAGGCAACATCGAGGGTCATCTAGGGACTACGATCTTTGTTTATCGAAGGGGCATTTGCTAGAGTGTCACATACTCGAGGGACATGATTGTATTTTCCGAGGCAACAAGCGAGGTTACCCTAGAGGTGCGAGTGTGAATGGTGTTTGTCATGTTCATGCATTTATCTTGTATTAGGTCATCTAGCGATTGATTTTGAATCTTCGCATACAAACCCTAATTACTATACAGTATATGAAAAGCGATAAATTGCAGGAATTTAAAGTCTAAGTTATTACAAATAAGTATCCGGGGATGGGGGTACAAATGTTTACAAATGGGGATGAGTCTTATCAGAATAGTAATGTCCAAGTATATATTACAACCAAATCGAATTGTCGCATTCTCAATGTAAAAATATAACAAGGTATAAGATGATGAAAATCAAAGAGATATGAGATGTGTATATTTATTTACAAGTAAATAAAAATTAACCTAATTAAAGACTTAAGTATTTATTTTTATTTTTTTTGTATTTTATGTTTTTTTATTGATTATATAAACAAAGAGTTTTAAAGAAAAGAAAAATTATTTTAAGTTAAAATTCTATTACTTATATATGTTGATTAAATGTAATAATTGTTTAAGAAAAATTATTAATAAAATTTAATATTTCTCTTTATTTAACAAAAGAAAAAAAAAGAATTTAGATTATAGAAAGTGAAAGCAAAGTGATAAGAAAAAACTATTGTTTTTTTAAAACATTAAAAAAAAGGAAAAATGGGCTTAAGGAATGTTTTGGATGGCCCAAATAAAAAAAGGATAAAGAAAACAACATATTAAAGAAGAGGGAAGGGGGGTGTAGGCGCCAGTCAGTGTTGGGCCTTATGCAATTGGGGTGCACAGGCCCAGAATGGATGTTGTGACAAAAATTTAGGGTTTGTGTTTTGTTCACTCCGAGCCTAGGGTTTGTAGTTTAACGACGCCGCTCCTCTCCTCTTTGTTCTCTTCGTCTCTCTCAAACCCCATGAGCAACTGATTCGTTCTCTCCAAGCTCCAGGCTACCAGAATGTTGCCTCCATCCTCTCCTCTCCGTGACTATTCAAGGCGGTGATTTGAAAGGTATCGTTTTCGTTCTTGAAGCGTTTTTTACAGTTTAGGTTTGATTCTTGCATGTTATTGTTTTACAATGTTTTAATCTTTGATGTTTTGGGTGTGAGATGTAGGAAAGTTGAGGGAAAAATACCTTGGCATTTTGTTCTCTGGAAAGGATGGTGGAGAGAGGACTTGGAACGACGGCGCTCTTGGTAGCCGGAGAAGGAGGACGAGGATGACAGTTGTGATCGGTGGATCTGGAACTGACTGTTTAACGCTGGTTCGCGAAATGTCGCGGAAGCAAGAGTCGCCACCGTCTTTTATTTTCTCCAACATGGAAAGGATAAAAGCACAGAAAAATTCCTTATGAGATTATGTTCTCGGTTCGGGAAGTAGATTTATAGAAAGGGAAGGTGTTAGCACCCTTTCTATCCATGGTTATCCATGGTGTTGTACCCCAAAATTTGCCCTCCCATATTCTTCAAGAAATTGCCAAGCCAAGTCACAAAATTCCCCAAGGGTTGGGCAGTGCAACTGTCTCCTATACAGTCAAAACTAGGGTTTGGGTTCTGATCAAGAAAATGAAGTTTTCAAAGGCCCAATCAAGTCTCACATGCCTACAAAGATGGTCAAGCATCCTCATATCAAGTTTCAAGGCATTCAGCTCAAAATTGCACAGTCAAAACCCTAAATTGCACTACAGTCAACTGTAGGGGCAAAATGGTCATTTGACAGTCAAAAAGTTCAAATTTTTGGTCAATATATCATTTTGAAGCCACAAACATCATTTGATCAATGCTTGATCATGATTCTCAAAATTTGGCTCAGAAATAATCAGAGATGCAAAAGTTACTATATTTGGACAGCTGAAAAAGTCAATTGAAATTGACCAGGGCATAACTTTCACATGGATTATCAGAAAAATTCCATCCAATGCTCATTTTGAAGAGAAAGACATTTCCTACAACTCATCTTCATATTCCAAGTCCAAGAAATGCTCTCACAAAAAGTTATCAATTTCAACATTATAGGTCATTTTCAAAAGTCAACAAAAAGGGACTTTAAGTCAAAGGCCATAACTTGAGATTGGTAAATCAAAATGACATGGGACCAAAGGCATTGGTTAGAGGACTCAAAGACCTTTCCAAAATGTCCAAGAACATGTGAAAAGCTTAAAAATTGAGCAAGTTATGCCTTGTGGAAGTTGGGAAATTTTTGGGAATTTTGAAAAGTCAACTTTACTTCAAATGACCTAAATTTGCTAATGGGCCCTTTTTTCTTCCATGATTCATCATTCCAAGCATATGCACGACCACTTGGCCCAAAGGGAAGTATTTTCTCAATTTTTATTTATTTACTTGAATTTATATTAATATTAATTCATTTAAATTATTTAAATATGTGAAAAATATCTACTTTGACCTAAAAAATCTTTTTATGCATGTTTTGCTTTCAAAATCTCGTGCACATCCCAAACATGGAAAGAATTGGACTAATTGATCATAATTGATACAAAATGCACATGAAAAAAGATTCAAAAAGATCCTTGAAATCAAATGTTCAAAATCCATAATTATGAGAGATTTGATTGAGTTTCTTAACCTAATTGCTTCTATACATAACCAGGAACACAAACCTAATGGGAGGACACCCTAAGCTGCGCAGAAGAGCAAGATAGAAACTTGAAAATTTGGCTTAAGAACAAGAATCTGAAATCAACTTTAAGAGGCGATTCAAGGCATAACAACGATCCCAATAGCATCCTCAAGTCTCACTGAGCGATTCTCACTCATTAATCACCATCGAAACCCCAAGAATTGGTAGATTGAGCCTCAACTGTGTCCAAAAATTTCTGGGATCGTGCATCATAATTTATGCATATTTTGTCATTTTGATTGATTGATTCATGTTTGTTATAAGTCTCTGATGCTAACCATGCAGTTTGATTGCGTTTTTATGCTCTATACGTGATATTGCCATGAATGCAGTCTAGGGTTTCTTGAGCTCTCAATTGGGGATTCTCTTATCCTGTAAAATTGAGACACAATAATGCCATGATCAAGACCAGGAAGCTTGGACGAAGGAGATGCAATACTCGCGCCAAATTTCTGAACTAAGGCGTGCTAATCGCTATTTTTAAAACAAGCGTGTATTGAGGGGGTTCAGAACCCCCGCTAATTTCTTTTACATTTTCAGGAAATAAACAAAACGGAGAAGATGATGTGTTGGCCGGTGCTGATTGGAAGATTTGAAATTTCGCGCGTTTAGATCACTAATGCGTTTGTTCTTTTATAATAATTATTGCTTATGTAATATTAACAATGCATGAAGCGCTTCAGTGGCACAGGTGTTGAGCTTGCAACGTCCAAGACCTGGGTTCGAACCCCAGGTCTGTATAATTTCATTATTATTTTTCCATTGCAATTCTTATGCAGCGCTTCTGATGAGACGCACCATATTCCATCATCATCCCACCATACACGCGTCTAGCTCCATCAATCTAAAGGCCATGGATTAGAGATCATGATGAACAAGAGTCAACGTACCAACATGTTGCACAAAAAGTCAAAAGGATCTGAAGCTTTTGGGCCTGGATTCTTGGACCAACACCTCACTTTGGGGCCTGAACCCCCCCTGGTTTGCTTTTCTTTTCATATTTTATTTTTTTTAATTATTGTGTTATTAATTTTTATTGTTTTAATTAATTAATTATTTTTCTACAAAATATAGAAACATCATAAAAAATCCAGAAAAAGATAAAAAATGTAATAATATTTATTTTAATTATTTTCATGAATGAATTGTATAATTGAATTTAGTATAATTAGGTTTTTTTGCAATTTTAATTCCTTTCATAATAAAAATATAAAAAAATATAGAATTTAGGTTTAATAACTTTTTATTCCTTTTTTAATTTTCTCTTTTTTATCATAATACTTATTTATTTATTATTTTCATAATTAAATTGTACATAAAAATAATTAGGTTTAAATTAGGTCAAATTTCAATATTTTCTTAATAACTAAAAAATAATTAGAATTAGGGTTTGACATTTTGTTTTAATTTTAATTAATCCTCTTTTTCTATTAAATCTAAAAAAACACAAAATACCAAAAAAACATTCTTTTTTAAATCTTTAATTTTAATTCCTCATTAATTCTAATTAATTAATTCATTAATTTTAAATATTTTTGCAAAAGGATCCAACGCCCTAGTTTTGTTTTTAATTCCTTTATTTCGCGTATTTATTTATTTCGCTCAAATAATTATGTATCTCTCTCAAAGCCGTGTAAACAATTGCTCGCACTTTTACTTTATTTACTTCTTTACTTTCCGTCAAATCGGGTCCGGTTTAATTTTGGCGATGTGGACCCGCGCCATTTGTAATAGCTTAGATTTATTTTTCCCGCAAACTTTTAACTGTTAACCAAGCTTGCAAGAATGAATGGATTTAAAAATAAAATCAAGCGTAGATCACAACAAACATGACAAGACAAATATCAAATGAAAACGACACACGAATCGCACACACCACCCCTAGGGTACGCCTCACTGTTGCTTTTCGAAAGGTGATCGCCGAGTAGAGGATGTCTTAGTAAGTCCTCATGATCCGGGAACCTGGCATGAGGGTAGCTTCTAAGGTGTCTTCCCATTGCTCTGGTGATCACCATGTCCCTAAAACTCGAATTGACCCGAACACCTCCAACGGTGGTGCTACCTACCTCTCAATGGTGGGACGGCACTACTTTAAAGGACATTTACACAGACGAATTCCTTAGGGTAGGTAGGTTCTCAAGGATACTTGCTCTAATTTCAAACGAAAAAGACTTTTCACACCAACACATTTTCAAAAGCTTTCAAAGCAAATTTTTCAAACACTCTGACGCACGAGTCGAACTGAAATTTTTCAAAGAAACTTTTTTAAACCCACATTGAAAAGCAAACAAACATTTTTGAAAACACATTGAGCAAGTACCTAAGAGCCCATGGATAACCATGGATAGAAAGGGTGCTAACACCTTCCCTTTCTATAACCTACCTCCCAAACCGAGAGCAATCTCTTTAAGGAATTTTTCTGTGCTTTTGTCCTTTCCATATGGAGAAAATAAAAGACGGTGGCGACTCTTGCTTCCGCGACATTTCGCGAACCAGCGTTAAACAGTCAGTTCCAGATCCACCGATCACAGAACTGGCGACTCTGCTGGGGATTAAACTTAAAGTGGGGTGTACCTTAGGATTAAGATCACTGTGTTTTCAATTGTCTTCTTTGCTTGCTTTATTATTGTGGGTTGCTTGGGAGTTCTATAGATCCTAACCCGGATCTGGGGGATACCTTCTTAGAAAGTAGCAACAAGGTTGTGAGGGAACTGTGCGGGGTATACCGACATGGTTGAAACAGTCTGCTACGTTGATGTGGCACTTTGGTGTGTACTGGTAACCCTTGAGTTCAGTCAAGGAGAGTACGGGGCCTCCGCGTGGTGTCGTGAAGCATCAACAGACCTTAGGAACCTTAATTGAACTATCTTGGCCTCTTTAGGGTAGTGAGATAACTGACTTTGGTGCAGTCCGAGGTTGGTTGATACTCGATACTACGCTCAATTGAGGGTTGCTTTCCTGGAATATTTCGGTCGCCAGTTCAGTGGCTAAATCGAAACGATGAACAATGAAAGCAATCCCGTGATATTGGGAACCTTAGAACCCGGTTACTTTGATTAGGACAGGTTGAACCCACCAACTTCAAGAGGGTACTACCCAGACCCCATTCTGGCTTAAAACCTAAGGGTTTCTCTTGTGTGACTTGTGTGCCCTTGTACTTGCCTACTTGCATGCTTGTTAGCTGACACATGAGCTATTTGCAGGTTTTGTTTATAGTCCTTAACTAGGACTCATGACAAGGTTTACCAAATTCCTTGCAGGTTTTGTTTATAGTCCTTAACTAGGACTCATGACAGGGTTTACCAAATTTCTTGCAGGTTTTGTTTATAGTCCTTAACTGGGACTCATAACAGGGTTTACTAGATCTCTTGCAGGTTTTGTTTATAGCCCTTAATTGGGACTCATAACAAAGTATACTGAATTTCTTGCAGGGTTGTTTATAGTCCTTAATTGGGACTCATAACATGGTTTACCTACATCACCCCATGCATAGCATGACATCATACCATTGCATACATCCTAACCCATTTCAAGGATCTCAAGGGCTTGTGATGCAGGTCATGATGAATCAAACACCCAGCAAGGGGCAAAGGGGATTTATTTTCCTCTAGCCAAGGATGTCAGGGGCTGTGACCCACTGGATATGGTGAGCCTTTGACCCTTGAAGAAGGACTCTCAACAACATGAAGTTCCTTCAATCAAGTTACCGGGTCTCAACTCTAACAATTTCTCTGTTTACCCCGCGAGGTCCTTGAAAACATTACATGCATGTCATACATCTCATTGCATTGCAGGTATCCCTTTGACAGGTTGCTTACCCTTCTCCACTGTTTATTTCATCCGATCGTCATGAATCCTGAATCATCAGCCGAACAGACCATCAAGGCCCTCCAGGCTCAGAACGCCCAGTTCCAAGGGTTGATCATGAACTTGACCCAGGGGCAGCAAGATCTGAAAGCTTTGCTTTTAAAAAAAGAAAAGAAGAAGAAGATGACTGTTTTGTTCAGCCCTAGACGCAGATCTGGGAACACACCGCAAATTGAAACTGAGAGGACAACCCCATCTGTGGGAAAAAGCAGTCATCAAGAGGAAAGGGTGCCCAGTCCAGAGGTCTCTGACAATGAAACAGATTTCGACGACGAACAGTACCCTCCGGCTGAGGACAAGTACAAACAGTTGGAGGATAGGCTGAATGCTATGGAGATCCAACAGGTACCTGGGCTGGATCTTGGAGATTTGGGTTTGTCAACTAGTGTGGTTATTCCGCGGAAGTTCAAAGCACCATCCTTTACTAAGTATGACGGGGCGTCTTGCCCTAAGCTGCATCTAAGGTCCTATGTTCGGAAGATTCAGCCATATACGGTGGACAAGAATTTATGGATCCACTTCTTCCAGGAGAGTCTTTCAGGGACTCATCTCGAATGGTTCTATCAGCTGGATGGGACCAAAGTTCGTAACTGGGAGGAGTTGGCAACTGCTTTCTATAAGCAGTACCAGTACAATGCCGACCTTGCCCCCACACGTACCCAACTCCAGGGTATGTCGTTAGGCGCAAGCGAAGGTTTTAAGGAGTACGCTCAGAAGTGGAGGGATCTTGCTGGAAGGGTACAACCACCTCTGACTGATCGGGAACTTGTCGATATGTTCTTGGGGACCCTATCTGGGCCATTTTTCAACCATCTCATCGGGAATTCTTCTGCTGGGTTCACAGATCTTATCTTGACTGGGGAGAGAATTGAAGCCGGCATCCGGTCTGGGAAAATTCAAGAGGTTGCACCTTCGGATAAAAAGCCTCATCATGGAAAGAAAGAATCCAATGATGTGCACGGTAAAAAGAGCCGTCATGAGGCAGGGGCAATCCAAATCTCCAATCCCGGACCTGCTCAACAAGGACAGGGGCAGCAGCGCAAGGAGAAACGGCAATACACCAAACTCAACATGTCGTTGGATCAAGCACTGCAACAAATGTTGAAGGCGGGGCTGATCACCTTAAGGGCTCCTCTCCGGAATCCGAACACTTCTGCACCCAACTATCATCCCAACGATAGGTGCGCATATCATTCAGATAGCCCGGGGCATACTACAGACAACTGTTGGCCTCTCAAGAACAAGATCCAAGATATGATTGACGCCGGAGAGATTCAGTTTGAAGTGCCAGAGACTCCGAACATAATCACTGCTCCGTTGCCCAATCATTGAAGCCTTTTGTTTATTTGAATTTTTGAGTTGTACTTTTCTTTGCTTATACAAACAATTAATGTCATAGCAAACTATTTTATCAATGCATCGCATACGTCTGTTTTGGAAATTAATACAATTGTTTTCATTATGTTCAAATATCTTTTCATATTTTTTCTGATGTCAACTCTGGATCTAAAATTCTAAGCCTCTTGAGGGAGGATGACGAAAACGATACCATGATCTACAGTATGCTTTTGAACAGACCCCGCTGATGAGGTACAGGCATTGTTTCAAATCCTAAACACTGGAGTTATAAGGATGATAATCCCTCGTCAACCCCTCTGAGCCAAAGAAGTAGGAGTTTTTCTTTTCGAAATTTAAAACCCTTTATCATAACCTGGGGCAGGGTAGTTCTCTCAGTTGATCCAAGTGCATGACGAATGGCACCGAAGAGATGTTTACGAAACGAACAAAGACAGTAATGGTTCAGAACAATCAAAAGGACAGGCCGTCATCATCAAAATTCATAAATGAAAAGCCCAAAAAGTCTAAACCTACAAAGGGGACTTATGAAACTGGGGCATCCCGCTGACTGTAATTCCAAAAAAGGAAACAGTTCAGGCAAAAAAAATAAGGATAACACAATCAAAAAGAAAGAGGTCTTACAAACCCTCAACAAAAAAAGGGAAATGACTGCCTATTCAAAATAAACTGTCAATGTCCGAATCATCACTGGTATATCAAAGCAAAGACTCAAACAAGGTCTAATGCACGATCAACTGAGCATAGGTTTGGAGGACATCACGAAGAGCGGGTGGGTACAAATAATTTGAGCCTTTATCCTTTGTTTCTTAAACCGTGAACCAAGCCACGTTATAACCCTTAAAAGTCCTAGCTGAAGCATGGGTTAGTTCGAAAGCATACTGTCACGAAAGGTATCCTGACTCCTGAAGGCCTACGGTAAATACGGAGTTGACATCACGTTTTACAAACATTCACTTGTTTTATGAAAAGATGCATTTTCAAAATCTTCGAGACAGACATAAGCTTTGCGTTTTTAACATAACTTTGTTTGCATATGACTTTTTGTTTGAACAGCATAAAAATTTGCACGACGAAAGTCTAACGAACAAGAGTATCTCCAATCAAGGGGCATGGCATGACTATTGTCCATCATCTGGGGCAGCGAAGTCAAGATCCAGAGAATCTCTCAAAGGCCAAATAGACTGGGGCCAATCTTCGTCTGAATAGCTTGGGGCAAATCTCTGCCTGAATCACTTGGGGCATTCCGACAATGAATCTTGCCTGATTAAACATCTTCTGGTAACATGGTAACATAAACAGCCAGGGGCACCTCCCTGCATTCTAAAAACATGGACATAGTCGAAAAGATACTACGCAGAGTCAAAGACCCGCTAGGTTGACACACCTAGGCAAAAATAAGGGCTTCCCGGCGAACCAAAAGGGTTCGGGCAAAATAAGGGATGAAATGAAAAAAATCTGTACACCCGGCAAGTCGAAAACCTGAAAAGGCGGCTTGGGCAAAAATGGGTATCCCGGTGGACTGAAAACCCGAAAGGGCGGTCCAGGCAAAAGTTAGGGATCAAAGCGTACGACTATGTCCTGTCATCTTGTCACCTGCCTACCAGAAGAAGGTTTGACCCTCAACAATTATCAGCATCCCACATGTGCCTCCCCCATAGAAACAGGGGCAATGAAGAGTGGTCTAAGCAGTCTGACTGTTCTACCCTCCGAGGTATCAGGGTAGGTTCCGTTGAAGAACTTAACCAATACAGTTCAATACTTCCCCAGGAGAGTCCAATCCAGTTCCCCAGGAAAGTGGGAATCCATCTCCCCCAAGCAGAAGCTTACCCCCAGTTGATTTTGGAAGCTTATCCTCGCAGAGCACGAACGCGTCGTCCGGCTTGATTTAAAGAGTTATTTCCTCAACAGGATATAACTGGGTTATCCTCATCCAAAAGCCACGGAAAGATCGTCGTCGACGCAATTTTCTTATCCCCAGCGAAGTCCATTCATACTTCCGGCACAACAAGGGTATCCCCAGCAAACTATTATCAACACTCAGTGAGGCATCCCTCTTCCCACAGAGTGTTGCTTCTCAGCATGGTCACTAGAGTATCTTTTCTCCCTGCAGAATCCTCCATTTGCCAAGTTTATTCCCCAACGGAGTTATCTTCTCCTACCGGTATACTTGCAACTATCATCCCCAGCGGAAGCAAAAGCTATTCTTCAACATCAGCCCAGGAGTGACCTCCCGGCACCCGTCAAGGATTTATTTTCCTAAGACAAACATATATTCATAAACATCACATCTTCATACGTTATAGCATGCATATGCATCATACTACACGAATCTCATTGATTTTGAAGACATACAGTTCATGCATCATGATTTTGCATACAATTATGTTTTGCCTTTTCAGGAAAGAGATCAATACAAAAATGATTACTATCAACTATCGCAATTCCTTCTAGATATAGTTTCAGATATGACCCAGATGTGGTGACGTTCTGATACTGCTTCCAGATTTCCTTCTAGATATAGTTTCAGATATGATCCAGATATGGTGACGTTCTGATACTGCTTCCAGATTTCCTTCTAGATATAGTTTCAGATATGATCCAGATATGGTGACGTTCTGATACTGCTTCCAGATTTCCTTCTAGATCTAGTTTCAGATATGACCCAGATATGGTGACGTTCTGATACTGCTTCCAGATTTCCTTCTAGATCTAGTTTCAGATATGACCCAGATATGGTGACGTTCTGATACTGCTTCCAGATTTCCTTCCAGATATAGTTTCAGATATGACTCAGATATGGTGACGTTCTGATGCTGCTTCCAGATCTCCTTCCAGATATAGTCCAGATGTAAACCAGATATGGCAACGTTCTGACACTTATTCCAGTTGAAGATATTTCAAGGCCTTCTCTAGTCCAGCTAAATCGACTCCTAACAGATTTCTCTGATAAAGACTCAGTAGAAGTTATCCCAGATTATAAATTCCAGATGGTTCCCTCTCCGACGGAGTGTGAGGTGATAGTCTCCTATGGTCCCCTCTCCGGCAAGTGCGTGAGGTGGTAATTCCTTCTTCAGATGTTTCCCTCTCCGACGATGAGTGTGAGGTGATAGTCTCTTATGGTCCCCTCTCCGGCAAGTGCGTGAGGTGGTAATTCCTTCTTCAGATGTTTCCCTCTCCGACGATGAGTGTGAGGTGATAATCTCTTATGGTCCCCTCTCCGACGGAGTGTGAGGTGATAGTCTCCTATGGTCCCCTCTCCGGCAAGTGCGTGAGGTGGTAATTCCTTCTTCAGATGTTTCCCTCTCCGACGATGAGTGTGAGGTGATAGTCTCTTATGGTCCCCTCTCCGGCAAGTGCGTGAGGTGGTAATTCCTTCTTCAGATGTTTCCCTCTCCGACGATGAGTGTGAGGTGATAATCTCTTATGGTCCCCTCTCCGACAAGTGCGTGAGGTGGTAATTCCTTCTTCAGATGTTTCCCTCTCCGACGATGAGTGTGAGGTGATAATCTCTTATGGTCCCCTCTCCGGCTAGTGCATGAGGTGGTAATTCCTTCTTCAGATGTTTCCCTCTCCGACGATGAGTGTGAGGTGATAGTCTCTTATGGTCCCCTCTCCGGCAAGTACGTGAGGTGGTAATTCCTTCTTCAGATGTTTCCCTCTCCGACGATGAGTGTGAGGTGATAATCTCTTATGGTCCCCTCTCCGACAAGTGCGTGAGGTGGTAATTCCTTCTTCAGATGTTTCCCTCTCCGACGATGAGTGTGAGGTGATAATCTCTTATGGTCCCCTCTCCGGCAAGTGCGTGAGGTGGTAATTCCTTCTTCAGATGTTTCCCTCTCCGACGATGAGTGTGAGGTGATAATCTCTTATGGTCCCCTCTCTGACAAGTGCGTGAGGTGGTAATTCCTTCTTCAGATGTTTCCCTCTCCGACGATGAGTGTGAGGTGATAATCTCTTATGGTCCCCTCTCCGGCAAGTGCGTGAGGTGGTAATTCCTTCTTCAGATGTTTCCCTCTCCGACGATGAGTGTGAGGTGATAATCTCTTATGGTCCCCTCTCCGACAAGTGCGTGAGGTGGTAATTCCTTCTTCAGATGTTTCCCTCTCCGACGATGAGTGTGAGGTGATAGTCTCCTATGGTTCCCTCTCCGACGGTGTGTGAGGTGACAGTTCCTTTTCCTATGATTCCCTCTCCGACGGCGAGTGAGGTGATTTCCTTTCAGATTATAATGGTCTATTGGTTCTCTTCCTGATACTGCAAAGATGGTAATTTCCACCAAGATTTTCCTCAACGAGCGTTGTTGAAGTTAAAGTTGCCCAAGGTTCTCTTACCATTCATGCTAAGGCAGTAACCATCTCTGGTTCATTCATTATCTTTTGAAGCTCCAGATCCAGCTCCTGTAACCAGTCAGGACACATCTATACCAAGCATCTGAAAACCAGCTCCTGCAACGCGTCAGGTACTCATTTTCTTTTGCAGGTATGCAGGTTCTCGCTAAGGAATCTTCCCCGCAATCAACATTCAGATGGAATCTATAAGCCCATCACCCTATCCAGCAATCTCCAAATGGCATCTATAAGCCCATTCCATCATCACTGCTACTATGTGAGCGCAAATTTCTGGGCACTCTAGTGTTCAATCATCTTCTACCCTCGGATTACGAAAGGCACGTCAGCCAATCTGCATCCTCAGGTCTAAGAAGATTGAACAGGGGCAACTGTTGTACCCCAAAATTTGCCCTCCCATATTCTTCAAGAAATTGCCAAGCCAAGTCACAAAATTCCCCAAGGGTTGGGCAGTGCAACTGTCTCCTATACAGTCAAAACTAGGGTTTGGGTTCTGATCAAGAAAATGAAGTTTTCAAAGGCCCAATCAAGTCTCACATGCCTACAAAGATGGTCAAGCATCCTCATATCAAGTTTCAAGGCATTCAGCTCAAAATTGCACAGTCAAAACCCTAAATTGCACTACAGTCAACTGTAGGGGCAAAATGGTCATTTGACAGTCAAAAAGTTCAAATTTTTGGTCAATATATCATTTTGAAGCCACAAACATCATTTGATCAATGCTTGATCATGATTCTCAAAATTTGGCTCAGAAATAATCAGAGATGTAAAAGTTACTATATTTGGACAGCTGAAAAAGTCAATTGAAATTGACCAGGGCATAACTTTCACATGGATTATCAGAAAAATTCCATCCAATGCTCATTTTGAAGAGAAAGACATTTCCTACAACTCATCTTCATATTCCAAGTCCAAGAAATGCTCTCACAAAAAGTTATCAATTTCAACATTATAGGTCATTTTCAAAAGTCAACAAAAAGGGACTTTAATTCAAAGGCCATAACTTGAGATTGGTAAATCAAAATGACATGGGACCAAAGGCATTGGTTAGAGGACTCAAAGACCTTTCCAAAATGTCCAAGAACATGTGAAAAGCTTAAAAATTGAGCAAGTTATGCCTTGTGGAAGTTGGGAAATTTTTGGGAATTTTGAAAAGTCAACTTTACTTCAAATGACCTAAATTTGCTAATGGGCCCTTTTTTCTTCCATGATTCATCATTCCAAGCATATGCACGACCACTTGGCCCAAAGGGAAGTATTTTCTCAATTTTTATTTATTTACTTGAATTTATATTAATATTAATTCATTTAAATTATTTAAATATGTGAAAAATATCTACTTTGACCTAAAAAATCTTTTTATGCATGTTTTGCTTTCAAAATCTCGTGCACATCCCAAACATGGAAAGAATTGGACTAATTGATCATAATTGATACAAAATGCACATGAAAAAAGATTCAAAAAGATCCTTGAAATCAAATGTTCAAAATCCATAATTATGAGAGATTTGATTGAGTTTCTTAACCTAATTGCTTCTATACATAACCAGGAACACAAACCTAATGGGAGGACACCCTAAGCTGCGCAGAAGAGCAAGATAGAAACTTGAAAATTTGGCTTAAGAACAAGAATCTGAAATCAACTTTAAGAGGCGATTCAAGGCATAACAACGATCCCAATAGCATCCTCAAGTCTCACTGAGCGATTCTCACTCATTAATCACCATCGAAACCCCAAGAATTGGTAGATTGAACCTCAACTGTGTCCAAAAATTTCGGGGATCGTGCATCATAATTTATGCATATTTTGTCATTTTGATTGATTGATTCATGTTTGTTATAAGTCTCTGATGCTAACCATGCAGTTTGATTGCGTTTTTATGCTCTATACGTGATATTGCCATGAATGCAGTCTAGGGTTTCTTGAGCTCTCAATTGGGGATTCTCTTATCCTGTAAAATTGAGACACAATAATGCCATGATCAAGACCAGGAAGCTTGGACGAAGGAGATGCAATACTCGCGCCAAATTTCTGAACTAAGGCGTGCTAATCGCTATTTTTAAAACAAGCGTGTATTGAGGGGGTTCAGAACCCCCGCTAATTTCTTTTACATTTTCAGGAAATAAACAAAACGGAGAAGATGATGTGTTGGCCGGTGCTGATTGGAAGATTTGAAATTTTGCGCGTTTAGATCACTAATGCGTTTGTTCTTTTATAATAATTATTGCTTATGTAATATTAACAATGCATGAAGCGCTTCAGTGGCACAGGTGTTGAGCTTGCAACGTCCAAGACCTGGGTTCGAACCCCAGGTCTGTATAATTTCATTATTATTTTTCCATTGCAATTCTTATGCAGCGCTTCTGATGAGACGCACCATATTCCATCATCATCCCACCATACACGCGTCTAGCTCCATCAATCTAAAGGCCATGGATTAGAGATCATGATGAACAAGAGTCAACGTACCAACATGTTGCACAAAAAGTCAAAAGGATCTGAAGCTTTTGGGCCTGGATTCTTGGACCAACACCTCACTTTGGGGCCTGAACCCCCCCCCCCCCTGGTTTGCTTTTCTTTTCATATTTTATTTTTTTTAATTATTGTGTTATTAATTTTTATTGTTTTAATTAATTAATTATTTTTCTACAAAATATAGAAACATCATAAAAAATCCAGAAAAAGATAAAAAATGTAATAATATTTATTTTAATTATTTTCATGAATGAATTGTATAATTGAATTTAGTATAATTAGGTTTTTTTTGCAATTTTAATTCCTTTCATAATAAAAATATAAAAAAATATAGAATTTAGGTTTAATAACTTTTTATTCCTTTTTTAATTTTCTCTTTTTTATCATAATACTTATTTATTTATTATTTTCATAATTAAATTGTACATAAAAATAATTAGGTTTAAATTAGGTCAAATTTCAATATTTTCTTAATAACTAAAAAATAATTAGAATTAGGGTTTGACATTTTGTTTTAATTTTAATTAATCCTCTTTTTCTATTAAATCTAAAAAAACACAAAATACCAAAAAAACATTCTTTTTTAAATCTTTAATTTTAATTCCTCATTAATTCTAATTAATTAATTCATTAATTTTAAATATTTTTGCAAAAGGGTCCAACGCCCTAGTTTTGTTTTTAATTCCTTTATTTTGCGTATTTATTTATTTTGCTCAAATAATTATGTATCTCTCTCAAAGCCGTGTAAACAATTGCTCGCACTTTTACTTTATTTACTTCTTTACTTTCCGTCAAATCGGGTCCGGTTTAATTTTGGCGATGTGGACCCGCGCCATTTGTAATAGCTTAGATTTATTTTTCCCGCAAACTTTTAACTGTTAACCAAGCATGCAAGAATGAATGGCTTTAAAAATAAAATCAAGCGTAGATCACAACAAACATGACAAGACAAATATCAAATGAAAACGACACACGAATCGCACACACCACCCCTAGGGTACGCCTCACTGTTGCTTTTCGAAAGGTGATCGCCGAGTAGAGGATGTCTTAGTAAGTCCTCATGATCCGGGAACCTGGCATGAGGGTAGCTTCTAAGGTGTCTTCCCATTGCTCTGGTGATCACCATGTCCCTAAAACTCGAATTGACCCGAACACCTCCAACGGTGGTGCTACCTACCTCTCAATGGTGGGACGGCACTACTTTAAAGGACATTTACACAGACGAATTCCTTAGGGTAGGTAGGTTCTCAAGGATACTTGCTCTGATTTCAAACGAAAAAGACTTTTCACACCAACACATTTTCAAAAGCTTTCAAAGCAAATTTTTCAAACACTCTGACGCACGAGTCAAACTGAAATTTTTCAAAGAAACTTTTTTAAACCCACATTGAAAAGCAAACAAACATTTTTGAAAACACATTGAGCAAGTATCTAAGAGCCCATGGATAACCATGGATAGAAAGGGTGCTAACACCTTCCCTTTCTATAACCTACCTCCCGAACCGAGAGCAATCTCTTTAAGGAATTTTTCTGTGCTTTTGTCCTTTCCATATGGAGAAAATAAAAGACGGTGGCGACTCTTGCTTCCGCGACATTTCGCGAACCAGCGTTAAACAGTCAGTTCCAGATCCACCGATCACACATGGGCTCTTAGATACTTGCTCATTTGTGTTTTCAAAATGTTTGTTTGCTTTTCAAAGTGAGTGGGTTTGAAAAAGTTTCGTTTAAAATTTCAGTTCGACTCTTGTATCAGTCCTCAAGAGTGTTTGAAAAGTTGTTTTTGAAAGCTTTTTGCAAAGTGTCGGTGTGAAAAGAAGTTTTTGATTTGTTTTGAATTAGAGCAAGTATCTACGAGTCATCTACCTACCCTAAGGAATTAGGCTGTGTAAATGTCCTTTAGGTAGTGCCATCCCACCATTGAGAGGTAGGTAGCACCACCGTTGGAGGTGTTCGGGTCAATTCGAGGATTAGGGACAGTGTGGTCACCAGAGAAACAGTAGGACACCTTAGAAGCTACCCTCATGCCATGTTCATGGACATGAGGACTTACTAAAACGTCCTATACTCGACGACCACGTTTCGAAGGGCAAGGCAACAGTGAGGCGTACCCTAGGAGTGGTGTGTGAATCGTGTGTCATTTTCAGTTATTATTTGTCTTGTCATGCATTTGGTGAGCTACGCATTGTTTTTATTTGGGCATACATTCTTTCATGTGATTAACAGTTTAAAGGTGCGGAAATTAAAATGCGAAAAGTAAAGGTCCTACGCTATTACAAGGCGCGAGTCTATACATCGCCAAATTAAACCAAGACCCAATTTGAATAAAAGTGCGGAAAGTAAATGTCCTAATTATCTATTACAAGGCCTTGGGATAATTACATAATATTTAAAATGAGGAATGTAAATAAACGCGCGAAAAGAAATTAGAAGCGAAAGTGCGAGGGCGTTGGACCCTTTAAGGAATTGAATTGAAATTATAAATTAATTAATGATTAAATAAAGAAAATAAATTGTTTTTTTTATGTTTTTGTATTTAATGGAAATAAAGAAAATTAAAAGGAAAAGAAACCCTAATTCTACATGTTTTTAATTTATTTAAGGAAAAGAATTAAAGTTTAAACCTAATTTACTCAAATTATTTAATTACAAATTTATTTACAAAGTTAATTAATAATAATAAAAAGGAGAAAAAGTTATTTATTGAGAAAAAGAATAAAGATACTAATAACCTAATTTTTATTATATTTTTTTAGTTATTTAGAAAAAAGACATTAAAGTTAAACACCTAAATTTAAACTAAATTGTTTTATTGGAATTTATTTACAAAATTAATAGAAATTGATATTAATAAAAACATATTTTTTTGTTTTATGATTTTCTGGTTTTTTGTGTTATAAAATTTATTTTACGAATTAAATAAAACAATTAACATAATTAAAATAAATAAAAGAAAAGAATAAAAAGAGAGAAAGAAAATGCAAACATGGGGGGTTGGTTGACCCAATTTGGAGGCTTATTGTGAGTAATCTGGCCCGCTTCAATCAGGCCTTTTTTGACTTTTCAGACTTGTGTATGGAGTTGTTGACCAATGCGTATGGTGATCTGCAAGCTCTGATTTTTGGATTGGGACCCCTGGCCACTTGGCAGGCAAGTACAAATGCGTGTATGATGGACTTCAGGTAAGGCGCTGCATGGAAACGTATTAAGAAAAATAATATTGAGAAAGTGGGGGACCTGGGAATCGAACCCAGGTCCCAATGCTTGCATGACAACACAACTTCCACCAAGCCAAACGCGTTTATCTGATGTATAATGGACAATGAATAATAAGAGAGAGAAAGCAAGTATTAGTGGGACAATAAAAAAAAGCGCCAATTATTCAAACTGGCCAACCATAGTCCAACACGCTAGCATCTTCTTCCTTGGTCTTTCGTTTTGCCTGAAAAATAAGACTAGATAGCGGGGGTTTTAAACCCCCACTAACTGCAACATTCAAAAATAGCGATTAGCACATGAGGGAATATAAAAAGGGCGCGATAGGGGGAATTGATTCGTTTGGACATTCTGAATCCAGTGGTATAGGTCTCGTGGCTCAATTTTTCCACATGAAAGAAACCCTAATTTCAAACCTCTGAAACCCTAAAGAGCTTCCATGGTAGATTCTCATACAGGCCTTATTAATTCAATTAAAGCATGCCATTAGCTTCAGAATACCCATGTTATTACAAATCAATCATTAGAATACATTAATGTGGCATAAAAATGTAAATACGAATATGCAAAATTGTATGAACAGGGCGACTGTGTTCTACCACTTCTTCGAGTATGGAGACTTGAAAAGTATTGAGTTACATTCAGGAAGGTCCCAGCAAGCCTTTGGAGTGGATTGTAGGTCTTGAAAGGAGCTCTATCTATGAAAACAGTTTTGAAGTTTTTTGTGAAAAATGAAAATTTGTTCTCCCAATTCCTGCGCAGCTTTCTTTTTTCTTGTGCATTAGGGTTTGTTTGTATATGTATGAGGAATGATTTAGGTTAGAAAAACTGGCCCAAAATCCATGTATTCAATGCTTTTGAATTTGTGATTTTCATGATCTTTTTCAATCTTTTCTTGCCATGGAACTTGCCTATTTGGAAGATTTGGTCCCTTTGATCATGTGCACGAAATATTTAAGTCATAAAGAGTGAATATGCTGCATAAAAAGATTTGGAAAACATGTTTTAGTATTTTTCTTATATTTAATTTTAATTAAATGAATTAATAGGATAATAAACTCAATTAATTAATTAAAAATAAGAAAATAACTCCCTTTTGGATCAATGGGTCGTGCATAGCTTTTGGGTGATGATTCTTGGAAGAAATTGTGGCCCATTAGCAATTTTGAGGCATTTGAAGCAAAGTTGACTTTTCAAAATTCCCAAAAATTTCCCAACTTCTACAAGGCATATCTTGCTCCATTTTTAAGCTTTGATCATGTTCTTGGACATTTTGGAAAGGCATTGAAGTCCTCTAACCAATGTCTTTGGTCCCATGTCATTTTGATTTACCAATCTCAAGTTATGGTCTTTGACTTAAAGTGCCCTTTTGTTGACTTTTGAAAATGACCTATAATGTTGAGATTGATAACTTTTTGTGAGAGCATTTCTTGGACTTGAAGTGTGAAGATGAGTTGTAGGAAATGTCATTATCTTCAAAATGAGCTTTGGATGGAATTTTTCTGATAAACCATGTGGAAGTTATGCCTTGGTCAATTTGCAGTTGACTTTTTCAACTGTCCAAAAATAGAAACTTTTGCATCTTGAGACTTTTTGAGCCATGCTTTGAGAATCATGATCAAGATTTTGATCAAATGATGTTTGTGGCTTCAAAATAAGATGTTGACCAAAAATTTGGACTTTTGACTGTCAAATGACCATTTTGCCCCTACAGTTGACTGTTGAGCAATTAGGGTTTTTGACTGTGCAATTTTATGCTGTAAGTCTTGAAACTTGGCATAAGGGTGCTTGACAATGTTTATAGGCATGTGGGACTTGTTTGGGCCCTTGGAAACTTCAATTTCTTTGCCAGAACCAAAACCCTAATTTTTGACTGTTTAGGAGGCAATTGGACTGTGCAATCTTTGGGAGATTTTGAAGCATGCTCTTGGCAAATCTTGAAGAATATGGGAGGGCAAATTTTGGGGTACAACAGTTGCCCCTGTTCAATCTTCTTAGACCTGAGGATGTAGATTGGCTGACGTGCCTTTCGTAATCCTAAGGTGGAAGATGATTGAACACTAGAGTGCCCAGAAATTTGCGCTCACATGTTAGCAGTGTGATGGTGGGAATGGGCTTACAGATGCCATTTGGAGATTGATGGATAGGAAGATGGGCTTACAGATTCCATGTTGAGAGGTGATGGATAGGTGGATGGGCTTATAGATGCCATCTGGATGTCGATCGTGTAAGAGTTTCCTTAGCGAGAACTTGCGTACCTAGAAAAAGAAAGATGATTACCTGGCCTGTTACAGGAGTTGGTCTTCAAACTCTTTGTGTAGATGCGCTCTGGCTGGATGTAGGTATCGAATCTTTAAACTCTTCAGACATGCCCTGGCGAGATACAGGAATCGAGTCTGGAGCTTTAAAAGGTGATGAATGAAACAGGGATGGTTACTACCTCAACAGTAACGATGAGAGAACCTTGGACGATTACTACCTCAATAGTAACGAAGAGAGAACCTTGGGTGATTACTACCTCAACAGTAACGTTGAGATAACCTTGGGTGATTACTACCTCAACATTAACGATGAGAAAACCTTGGGCGATTACTACCTCAACAGTAATGATGAGAGAACCTTGGGCGATTACTACCTCAACAGTAACGATGAGAGAACCTTGGGCGATTACTACCTCAACAGTAACGGTGAGAGAATCTTGGATGTCTTCTACTGAGTCTTCATCAGGAAAATCTTTAGGAATCGGTTTAACTGGACCAGAGAAGGCCTTTGACTGGATCGGCATCAGAAAAATCTTTAGGAGTCGATTTAACTGAACCAGGCAAGGTCTTGAAATAACTTCAACTGGATAAGAATCAGGGAGATCTTAGGGTCGATCTGACTGAACTAGAGAAGGCCTTTGACTGGATCGGCATCAGAAAAATCTTTAGGAGTCGATTTAACTGAACCAGGCAAGGTCTTGGAATCTTCAACTGGAATAAGAATCAGGGAGATCTTAGGGTCGATCTGACTGAACCAGAGAAGGCCTTTGACTGGATCGGCATCAGAAAAATCTTTAGGAGTCGATTTAACTGAACCAGGCAAGGTCTTGGAATCTTCAACTGGAATAAGAATCGGGGAGATCTTAGGGTCGATCTGACTGAACCAGAGAAGGCCTTTGACTGGATCGGCATCAGAAAAATATTTAGGAGTCGATTTAACTGAACCAGGCAAGGTCTTGGAATCTTCAACTGGAATAAGAATCAGGGAGATCTTAGGGTCGATCTGACTGAACCAGAGAAGGCCTTGGATTAACTTTGACTAGATAAGAATCAGAAAAATCTTAGGGTCGATTTAACTGAACCAGACTAAAGTCTTGGAATAACTGAGAACTTAACTGGATCTTTCCTGAAAGGTAAAGGTCAGTCATATGCAATGCATGATATGGATAAGGCAATGATGTTCTCAACATAAATGAGATTGTATGTTCATGATGCGTATATGCATGCTATAATGTATGGAAATGCGATGTTTATGAATGTATGTTTTTGTCTAGGAAAGTAAATCCTTGACGGGCGCCGGGAAGTCACATCCTGGGCTGATGTTGGAGAATAGTGCTTTGTTGTTTCCACTGGGGATGATAGTTGCAAGAATACCGGTAGGAGAAGATAACTCCGTTGGGGAATAAACTTGGCGAATGGATTACTCTGCGGGGAAAAATTACTCTAGCTACCTTGCTGGGGAACAATACTCTGTGGGGAGAGGGGTACTTTGCTGAGATGCTGATGGTAACTTCGCTGGGGGTACCGTGGTTATGTTGGAAGTGTTAATAGACTCCACTAGGGATAGGAAGACTTCGCCGAGGACGATCTTTCCGTGGCTTTTGGCTGAGGATAACCCAGTTATATCCTGGTATGGAAATAACCTTTGAATAAAGCCGGGAGACGCGTTCGTGCTTTGCGGGTGGAAAGCTTCCAGAATCTACTGGGTATAAGCTTCCTGCTGGGGAGATGGATTCAAACTTTCCTGGGGAAATCTTGAACTATACTGGACTCTCCTGGGGAAATTTTGAGATGTACTGGGAAAGTGGCTCCGCTGGATGTTTGGTAGACTGCCGGGGATGCTTGTTAAGAATGTCTGTGTACTCCGCTGAGGAATGTTGAGATTTGCTGGGAGTCCCCAATTTCCTTAAGGATGATAGTATATTAACTCTGCTTGAGGAGAGTATGGTTGACTTGCTGGCTCACTCTCTGGGGAATTAAGGTATATCGGTTATGTTCTTCGGCTGAACTTACCTTGGTACCTTGATGGACAGAACAATTAGATCGCTTAGACAACTCATTATTGCCCCTGTTTCTAATGTTACCTGTAATTAATCCTTTGTTTCGTATGCAACCATTTATGAATTAGCAATTATTGTCAAATGCATATATCACAAATTGAACCTTGGACGTTCTTCACAAAACAAAACAGAAAAGGAAAAACAATTGGCAATTTTAATTGAAAAGTGAATTTATATTGATTTTTGAATTTGCCTGTAAATAGGCGTTCATGTACAAGAGGCTGACGTCCTAGTAAGAGAACGCCGCCGAACAAAAGAATTTATACAATTTGTACAAAGGGAAAACAAAACAGCTATGTGAAAAGAATAATCCCACTGGGTTCCAACTCTGCTATTGCATTTATATCCTTGAGCGTCTCATCACTTGATGACCTAGCTGAAGATGAAGTTGATTGATCGATGCCTTCTGAACTTGAGGTTGATACCGAATTCTGGATGCAAAGTGATCCAATGAGACATAGTATTACGCTTTATCCCTAACTTTTGCCTGGACCGCCCTTTCGGGTTTTCAGTCCACCGGGATACCCATTTTTGCCCAAGCCGCCTTTTCAGGTTTTCGACTTGCCGGGTGTACAAAATTTTTCATTTCATCCCTTCATTTTGCCCGAACCCTTTTGGTTCGCCGGGAAGCCCTAATTTTTGCCTAGGTATGTCAACCTAGCGGGTCTTTTTCATGCGTAGTATCTTTTTACTATGTCTGCATTGGCGGGGTGAGGAAGGTCGTCACCATCCATGGTGGTTAGAATCATGGCTCCTCCTGAGAACACATGTTTAACCACAAATGGCCCTTCGTATGTAGGGGTCCATTTTCCCCTTGGATCACTCTGAGGAAGGATGATGCGCTTGATTACCAGATCCCCAACTTGATATTCTTGTGGTCTGACTTTCTTGTTAAATGCCCTGATCATCCGTTTTTGGTACGTCTGACCATGACAAATAGCAGTGAGTCTCTTTTCGTCAATTAGATTTAGCTGATCAAGTCGTGTCTGGATCCAATCATCTTCACTCAGATCTGCATCCTTCATTATCCGGAGAGAGGGTATCTGCACTTCGATCGGTAAGACTGCCTCCATGCCATAGACCAAAGAGAAAGGTGTTGCCCCGGTTGACGTCCTTGCTGAGGTACGGTACCCATGTAGAGCAAACGGTAACATTTCGTGCCAATCTTTATAGGTCACTGTCATCTTCTGCACAATTTTCTTGATATTTTTATTCGCTGCTTCTACATCTCCATTCATCTTCGGCCGGTAGGGAGAAGAGTTGTGGTGCTGTATCTTAAATTGCTCGCAGAGCTCAGTGATCATCTTGTTATTAAGATTGGTACCGTTGTCTGTAATGATCCTTTCTGGGACGCCGTATCGACAGATCAAGTTATGCCGAATGAACCGTGCAACGACATTCTTGGTTACTGTAGCGTAGGAAGTTGCTTCAACCCACTTTGTAAAGTAATCGATCGCTACCAGGATGAAGCGATGCCCGTTGGATGCCGTAGGTTTAATCTCGCCGATCATATCTATGCCCCACATTGCAAAAGGCCAAGGTGCAGTCAGGACGTTCAGAGGAACAGGAGAAACATGCACCTTATCTGCATAAATCTGGCATTTATGACATGTCCGAGAGTGTTGGTAGCAGTTGGCTTCCATTGTGGACCAGAAATACCCTGCCCGAAGGATCTTCTTTGCCATAGTGTGTCCACTTGAATGTGTTCCGAAGGTACCCTCATGCAGCTCTGCCATGATCCTTTCTGCTTCAGTCTTATCCACACAACGCAGTAAGGTCGAATCATGGTTTCGCTTGTACAGGATGCCGTTGCTAAGGAAGAACTTTGCAGCGAACCTTCTCAGAAACTTCTTGTCATTGACAGATGCACCTTCAGGGTATTCCTGAGCTTCCAAGTATCTCTTCACCTCATGGTACCAAGGTTTCTCAGTCACTACCTCAGCCTCGAGATCACAACAGTATGCCGGTTCATCCAGTTTCCAGATAATGACTCGGGGAGCCTCATTGTCCCATTTGACTTTGAACATGGAAGACATCGTAGCTAACGCGTCCGCCAGCTGATTCTCCTCTCTTGGGAAATGTTCAAAAGTTATCTCTGTGAAATGGGGGATCAATGTCAACACATACTCTCTGTAAGGAATAAGATTCGAATGTTTCGTATCCCACTCCCCTTTGATCTGATTGATCACGAGAGTGGAATCTCCGAAGACACTCAAAAACTTGATCCTTAAGTCAATCGCAGCTTGGAGACCCGTGATGCATGCCTCGTACTCCGTCATGTTGTTGGTGCAGTTGAAACATAGCCGGGCAGTGAGTGGAGTATGAGTGCCTTGAGGGGATATGATCACAGCGCCGATACCGTTACCCAAAGCATTGGAGGCTCCGTCAAAGTGCATAGACCATCGGGATCCTTCCTCGGGTCCTTCATCCGGTCCAGGTACCTCACAATCAGTCACTATCATGATGCTCTCGTTCGGAAACTCAAAGTTCATTGACTGATAGTCGTCCACTGCCTGGTGTGCCAAGTGGTCTGCCAATACACTTCCTTTGATGGCTTTCTGGGTCGTGTACTGAATGTCGTATTCTGTCAAGATCATTTGCCATCTTGCTAATCTCCCAGATAGAGCAGGCTTTTCAAATATGTACGTTATAGGATCCATCTTTGAGATCAACAAGGTAGTGTGAGTCAGCATATACTGTCCCAGCCGGCGAGCAGCCCATACCAAAGCGCAGCAAGTTTTCTCGAGCAGTGAGTATCGGGTCTCACAGTCGGTAAACTTTTTGCTAAGGTAATAAATGGCGTGCTCTTTTCGGTCAGACTCGTCATGCTGCCCCAGCACACACCCCATTGAGTTGTCAAGTACTATCAGGTATAATATCAGAGGTCTCCCCTCAATCGGTGGCATAAGAATGGGTGGTTCTTGGAGATACTCTTTGATTCTATCAAAAGCGGCCTGACGTTCATCATTCCAACGTACTACCTGATCTTTCTTCAGCAGCTTAAAGATTGGCTCACAGGTAGCAGTTAGATGCGAGATGAACCGGGCAATATAGTTCAGGCGTCCTAAAAAACCTCTGACCTCTTTTTCTGTCTTGGGAACTGGCATCTCTTGAATGGCTTTAAGCTTGACAGGGTCCACTTGAATACCCTTATCACTTACAACGAAGCCTAGCAATTTTCCAGATCTTACCCCGAAGGTGCACTTGTTCGGGTTCAACCTCAGCTTGTACAACTTCAGACGGTCAAACAGCTTCTGCAGATGGTCAAGGAGTTCTTCCTCAGTTTGGTAGCTTGCAATCATGTCGTCGACATATACCTCAATCTCATGATGGATCATGTCATGAAATAAAGCAACCATGGCACGTTGGTAGGTTGCCCCAGCATTTTTCAACCCGAATGGCATGACCTTGTAGCAGAAGGTTCCCCACTGAGTAACAAAGGTAGTCTTTTCCATGTCTTCAGGAGCCATCTTGATCTGATTATAACCTAAAAAGCCATCCATGAAAGAAAACACTTTGTGTTGAGCAGTATTGTCAACTAGAACATCAATGTGAGGCAGAGGGAAGTCATCCTTGGGGCTGGCCCTGTTCAGATCCCTGTAATCGACACACATTCTGACCTTACCATCCTTCTTCGGTACCGGCACCACGTTGGCAACCCACTGAGGGTAAGAAGTCACTGCAAGAAACCCGGCATCAAATTGTTTCATAACCTCAGCTTTGATCTTCTCAGACATCTCTGGACGCATACGGCGTACCTTTTGCTTAACCGGAGGGCAGTCTTCCTTGGTAGGCAAATGATGGACCACAATGTCAGTATCCAACCCAAGCATGTCTTTGTAGGACCAGGCAAAGATCTCCACGTAATCATGTAACATCTGATTCAACCGTTGCTTCACGCTGAGCTCTAGGTTGGCACCAATCTTGACTTCCTTCCTATCTGTCTCAGTACCCAGATTTATTGTTTCCACTGGCTTTTCATGTGGTTGAATTGCCCTTTCTTCCTGGAGTAACAGTCTTGCAAGCTCGCCAGGCACTTCGCAATCATCTTCACCTTCGTCTTCGGCTAAGTTGATCGGATTTTCGAAGTCATAACTGGCAGTAGCAGAGTCGTTACCAGTGAGATCCAGAGTGGATTGAAACCTGTATGAGTGAGTGTGTGTAAATACAGCTGTTTTGCAATATATAAAGAAAGAAAGAAAGAAAGAAAGGGAGCACAAGATTTGAAATGCGAAGAAACGTCCAAGATCTTTATTCATGATATATGTAAATGACAGTTATAAGCCCTCACAAATGAAGCCAACGGTGCCCCGGGTAAGACACCGGGCCATAAAGTTTCAATTCATTGTTTATTACAAATAACAAAAACAAAGGAATTCATTACTGCGTAACAAAAGTAACAGGAGTATGATCTTTGGCGGTCCAATTGTTCAATCCACCGTCAGTCGTCGGGTAGATCCAGCTATCGAACTCTGATTCTTCCACTTCGTCTTCATCCCCAATAGCATTCACTCCATGGTTAGGCATGGGAGCAGTTACTACATTAGGCTTCTCAGGTGCCTCAAACTGTACCTCCTTTGCATCAATAAGGTCCTGCACCTTATTTCTTAAGGCCCAGCAATCATCAGTAGAATGCCCCGGGCTATCGGAGTGATAAGCACAGCGGGCATTTGGATTATACTTGGGGGATGCAGTATTTACAACCTTTGGAGCCTCTCTGACAGTCACCAAGTTGGTTAATAGCAGCTGCGGCAAGATTTATGATAGGGTCATACTCAGCCGGGTAAACTCTCTTCTGGGTCTTTCAGCCCTTTGTTGATTAGTTTGCCGAGGAGCGTCAGCATGTTTAGCAATCACCACCGCGTTGACAGATTGGCGGTGGTCTGGTTTATCTTGCCTTCTAGGCCCATACACAGCATTGGCCTCCTTCTTAAAGGGTTTCTTCTCAGAACTTGAAGATGCACCCTTCTGAATCTTTCCGGACTTCATGCCAGCCTCTATCCTTTCCCCAGTCAGAATGAGGTCAGTAAACCTTGCAGACGAATTACCGATAAGATGATTGAAAAATGGCCCGAAGAGGGTCCCCAAGAACATATCTACCAATTCACGGTCCGTTAACGGAGGCTGCACCCTGCCAGCCAGATCCCTCCACTTCTGCGCATACTCTTTAAAACCTTCGCCTGATCCTAGCGACATACCCTGGAGTTGGGTACGTGTAGGAGCAAGGTCGGCATTATATTGATACTGCTTGTAAAAAGCAGTAGCCAACTCCTCCCAGTTACGAACCTTGGTTCCATCCAGCTGATAGAACCATTCGAGATGAGTCCCTGAAAGACTCTCCTGGAAGAAGTGGATCCACAAGTTCTTGTCCACTGTATACGGTTGAATCTTCCGTACATAAGATCTGAGGTGTAACTTAGGGCAAGACGCCCCGTCATACTTGGTGAAAGATGGTGCTTTAAACTTGTGAGGAATGATCACACCAGTAGATAAACCCAAGTCTCCGAAATCCAAACCAGGCACTTGTTGGATCTCCATGGCGTTCAATCTGTCTTCCAACTGCTTGTATCTGTCTTCAGCCGGAGGATACTGTTCCTCATTAAAATCAGTCTCATTGTCAGAGACTACCGGACTTGGAGCCCTTCCCCCCTGGGGACTGTCTTTGCCTACAGAAGAACCAGCTTCCTCATTCTGCAGAGTGTTACCAAACCTCCGGCCCGAGTTGAATAGAACAGTTCTTTTCTTCTCCTTCTCCTTCTTCAGAAGCAAAGCCTTCAGCTCTTCTTGACCTTGAGCCAAACCCATGATCAGCTCCTGAAATTGTGCGTTCTGCGCCTGAAGGGCCTTGATAGATATCTCAGTAGAGGATTCAGGGTTCATGATGCTGAAATAAACAGCGAAGAACAGTAAGCAACCTGAAAAGAAGAGTACCTGCTATGCACATGATGAATGGAATGCGTATGATTTATGTTTTCAAAGACAATCGGGAATCAACTTTGTAAACAAAAAGGAACACACTTCATTAGATTCAACTTTGAAATTTAAATTGTTCAACAGGTTGCCCTTAGGCGTTACATAAAATGGAAATACTGAAAAGGGAAATAAAACTGTAAAAGAACATCCAAAGCTCATCATTGATCCCAGGATCTCCTCTTCTCAGTACGGATGTAGTCATTCAGAGCTCGCTCATTCTCCAACTGCTTTGTCAGCTTCTGGATCTTCAATTCCTGCTCGTTGAACTTTTCCCGATAAGAATCCCGTTCTTCTCGCAGTTGCGACCAAGACCTCTTTAATGTCTCATAATCAGTAGGTATCTGAGGAGGGAGGACGGTTGGAGGAGCCCCATCTTTGTCAGGATACTCAAGAATGACGGGTCTGACAACTTCGTATGGCATACCTAACTTCTGAGCACGGATGCGAACCCATTTGTAGTAGGCTTCCATAGGTAGAGAAGTCTTTGGCCCCAACTCTTGTGGGTCAGCTTTATGAACTCTGTCCCAAGCCTTGATGAACCTACGACGCAGCTCGTCACTATCCACCTGAAACTCAAAATTGATGTGAGGCACCAACATCTCATGAGGCCCTGCTCTTCTGGCTCTTCCAAACTGACGGAGAGCTAGACATGGATTGTAAGAGATTCCTCCTTGAGTACCAATCAAAGGAACATTAGGGTATTCTCCGCAACGATCAATAACAGCTATCTCATCCAAACCTCTGAGGGTCCAAATGATGTCCTTATCAGTGAGAGACATTAACCTATGAGCCCAACCTCTTCCTTCTTGGTTCTTCAGTACGAACTTAGGGAGGTGCGAAATAAACCACCTAACCAACAAAGGGATGCAACACCACAGAGTTCCTCGTCTTCGGGCAGTACGAGCATAAAGTTGTTGCAGGATATCACCCAAGAGAGTGGGCACAGGATTCCGAGACATGAAGATCCTTATGGCAGTGACATTAATGAAGTTGTCAGGATTAGGGAACAAGACTAGACCATAGATTAAGAGAGCTAGGATGTCTTCATATGCCCTAAAGTCCAAGTCATTCCAGAAACTGTTAGCTTTACCAACCAGAAACTTGGCCAAGAAACCCTTAACTCCGCTTCTAGTCACCCATTGTCCATTACTTCTTGGTGGGTCAAGGGGAGAGCTGCAGCAACCTCCTCAAGCCTGAGGGTCTTTTCCCAACCAGTGTAGGGAGTCTGATCCAAGATATGGATGCCAAGCAAATCAGAGAACTCTTCCAGGGTAGGGACCAGCTGGAAGTCTTGAAAGGTGAAGCACTGGTATAGAGGGTCATAGAATTGGGTCAGGACACTCATCAGTTGTTGGTCCCACTTTGCCGTGACTAAACTGAGAAGAGAACCATGCCTCTGGATGAAGGAAGTAGTATTTGGAATTCTACTAACCAACTCTTCAAGCAACTCAGGTGGGTGAACAAAGGTGAAACCCTCTTGTCTTTGAAATGGTCAGTCCTTATGCAGGATGCATGCAATGCTCATGATGGCATGATGTTATGATAAAGCACACCACAAATATTTACAAAGGCAAACATGATAAGGCACACAAGTCACACAAGACAAGCCCTTAAAGTTTAGGCCAGCATGGGGTCTAGGTATTACCCTCTTTCAGTTTGTTGGTTCATACCTGTCCTATCAAAAGTAACCGGGTTCTAGAGGATCCCAATATCACTGACTACCCTCAATCGGTCATAACTCCAGCATCGCAATCTTTTCTTGCGGCCAGAACCATCACGAGAGTTTAGCCTCAATGGGCGTAGCATACTGCTACTGTTCTATTGGCCAAGTCGGGTCATTTAAGGTTCTAAGGTCGGTTGGTGCTTAATGACTCCTCAGAAGACCCATATTCTCCTCGTTGCGACACAAGGGATATCGGTACAGACCAAGGTGCCACACCAACGTAGCCACTGCTTCACCCATGTCGGTCTACGCCTGACAGGTCCCTCACAGCTTATGCTATCTAAACAGGGTATCCCCAGATCCGGGTTAGGATCTATGTAACTCCGATGCAACCCACAATTTAAAGCAAACAAGTCAAAACAATTGAAAACACAATTATGAACTATCCTAAGGTACCCCTCACATTAAGAGTATTCCCCAGCAGAGTCGCCAGTTCTGTGATCGGTGGATCTGGAACTGACTGTTTAATGCTGGTTCGCGAAATGTCGCGGAAGCAAGAGTCGCCACCGTCTTTTATTTTCTCCAACATGGAAAGGACAAAAGCACAGAAAAATTCCTTATGAGATTATGTTCTCGGTTCGGGAAGTAGATTTATAGAAAGGGAAGGTGTTAGCACCCTTTCTATCCATGGTTATCCATGGGCTCTTAGATACTTGCTCATTTGTGTTTTCAAAATGTTTGTTTGCTTTTCAAAGTGAGTGGGTTTGAAAAAGTTTCATTTAAAATTTCAGTTCGACTCTTGTATCAGTCCTCAAGAGTGTTTGAAAAGTTGTTTTTGAAAGCTTTTTGCAAAGTGTCGGTGTGAAAAGAAGTTTTTGATTTGTTTTGAATTAGAGCAAGTATCTACGAGTCATCTACCTACCCTAAGGAATTAGGCTGTGTAAATGTCCTTTAGGTAGTGCCATCCCACTATTGAGAGGTAGGTAGCACCACCGTTGGAGGTGTTCGGGTCAATTCGAGGATTAGGGACAGTGTGGTCACCAGAGCAACAATAGGACACCTTAGAAGCTACCCTCATGCCATGTTCATGGACATGAGGACTTACTAAAACGTCCTATACTCGACGACCACGTTTCGAAGGGCAAGGCAACAGTGAGGCGTACCCTAGGAGTGGTGTGTGAATCGTGTGTCATTTTCAGTTATTATTTGTCTTGTCATGCATTTGGTGAGCTACGCATTGTTTTTATTTGGGCATACATTCTTTCATGTGATTAACAGTTTAAAGGTGCGGAAATTAAAATGCGAAAAGTAAAGGTCCTACGCTATTACAAGGCGCGGGTCTATACATCGCCAAATTAAACCAAGACCCGATTTGAATAAAAGTGCGGAAAGTAAATGTCCTAATTATCTATTACAAGGCCTTGGAGCAATTACATAATATTTAAAATGAGGAATGTAAATAAACGCGCGAAAAGAAATTAGAAGCGAAAGTGCGAGGGCGTTGGACCCTTTAAGGAATTGAATTGAAATTATAAATTAATTAATGATTAAATAAAGAAAAGAAATTGTTTTTTTATGTTTTTGTATTTAATGGAAATAAAGAAAATTAAAAGGAAAAGAAACCCTAATTCTACATGTTTTTAATTTATTTAAGGAAAAGAATTAAAGTTTAAACCTAATTTACTCAAATTATTTAATTACAAATTTATTTACAAAGTTAATTAATAATAATAATAAGGAGAAAAAGTTATTTATTGAGAAAAAGAATAAAGATACTAATAACCTAATTTTTATTATATATTTTAGTTATTTAGAAAAAAGACATTAAAGTTAAACACCTAAATTTAAACTAAATTGTTTTATTGGAATTTATTTACAAAATTAATAGAAATTGATATTAATAAAAACATATTTTTTTGTTTTATGATTTTCTGGTTTTTTGTGTTATAAAATTTATTTTATGAATTAAATAAAACAATTAACATGATTAAAATAAATAAAAGAAAAGAATAAAAAGAGAGAAATAAAATGCAAACATGGGAGGTTGGTTGACCCAATTTGGAGGCTTATTGTGAGTAATCTGGCCCACTTCAATTAGGCCTTTTTTGACTTTTCAGACTTGTGTATGGAGTTATTGACCAATGCGTATGGTGATCTGCAAGCTCCGACCTTTGGATTGGGACCCCTGGCCACTTGTCAGGCAAGTACAGATGCGTGTATGGTGGACTTCAGGTGAGGCGCTGCATGGAAACGTATTAAGAAAAATAATATTGAGGAAGTGGGGGACCTGGGAATCGAACCCAGGTCCCAATGCTTGCATGACAACACAGCTTCCACCAAGCCAAACGCGTTTATCTGATGTATAATGGACAATGAATAATAAGAGAGAGAAAGCAAGTATTAGTGGGACAATAAAAAAAAGCGCCAATTATTCAAACTGGCCAACCATAGTCCAACATGCTAGCATCTTCTTCCTTGGTCTTTCGTTTTGCCTGAAAAATAAGACTAGATAGTGGGGGTTTTAAACCCCCACTAACTGCAACATTCAAAAATAGCGATTAGCACATGAGGGAATATAAAAAGGGCGCGATAGGGGGAATTGATTCGTTTGGACATTCTGAATCCAGTGGTATAGGTCTCGTGGCTTAATTTTTCCACATGAAAGAAACCCTAATTTCAAACCTCTGAAACCCTAAAGAGCTTCCATGGTGGATTCTCATACAGGCCTTATTAATTCAATTAAAGCATGCCATTAGCTTCAGAATACCCATGTTAGTACAAATCAATCATTAGAATACATTAATATGGCATGAAAATGTAAATACGAATATGCAAAATTGTATGAACAGGGCGACTGTGTTCTACCACTTCTTCGAGTATGGAGACTTGAAAAGTATTGAGTTACGTCCAGGAAGGTCCCAGCAAGCCTTTGGAGTGGATTGTAGGCCTTGAAAGGAGCTCTATCTATGAAAACAGTTTTGAAGTTTTTTTGTGAAAAATGCAAATTTGTTCTCCCAATTCCTGCGCAGCTTTCTTTTTTCTTGTGCATTAGGGTTTGTTTGTATATGTATGAGGAATGATTTAGGTTAGAAAAACTGGCCCAAAATCCATGTATTCAATGCTTTTGAATTTGTGATTTTCATGATCTTTTTCAATCTTTTCTTGCCATGGAACTTGCCTATTTGGAAGATTTGGTCCCTTTGATCATGTGCACGAAATATTTAGGTCATAAAGAGTGAATATGCTGCATAAAAAGATTTGGAAAACATGTTTTAGTATTTTTCTTATATTTAATTTTAATTAAATGAATTAATAGGATAATAAACTCAATTAATTAATTAAAAATAAGAAAATAACTCCCCTTTGGATCAATGGGTCGTGCATAGCTTTTGGGTGATGATTCTTGGAAGAAATTGTGGCCCATTAGCAATTTTGAGGCATTTGAAGCAAAGTTGACTTTTCAAAATTCCCAAAAATTTCCCAACTTCCACAAGGCATATCTTGCTCAATATTTAAGCTTTGATCATGTTCTAGGACATTTTGGAAAGGTCTTGAAGTCCTCTAACCAATGTCTTTGGTCCCATGTCATTTTGATTTACCAATCTCAAGTTATGGTCTTTGACTTAAAGTGCCCTTTTGTTGACTTTTGAAAATGACCTATAATGTTGAGATTGATAACTTTTTGTGAGAGCATTTCTTGAACTTGAAGTGTGAAGATTAGTTGTAGGAAACGTCATTCTCTTCAAAATGAGCTTTGGATGGAATTTTTATGATAAACCATGTGGAAGTTATGCCTTGGTCAATTTGCAGTTGACTTTTTCAACTGTCCAAAAATAGAAACTTTTGCATCTTGAGACTTTTTGAGCCATGCTTTGAGAATCATGATCAAGAATTGATCAAATGATGTTTGTGGCTTCAAAATAAGATGTTGACCAAAAATTTGGACTTTTGACTGTCAGATGACCATTTTTCCCCTGCAGTTGACTGTAGAGCAATTAGGGTTTTTGACTGTGCAATTTTGTGCTGTAAGTCTTGAAACTTGGCATAAGGGTGCTTGACAATGTTTATAGGCATGTGGGACTTGTTTGGGCCCTTGGAAACTTCAATTTCTTTGCCAGAACCAAAACCCTAATTTTTGACTGTTTATGAGGCAATTGGACTGTGCAATCTTTGGGAGATTTTGAAGCATGCTCTTGGAAAATCTTGAAGAATATGGGAGGGCAAATTTTGGGGTACAACAACAGTGTTGCTTTCTGGTATTTCTGTTGTGCTTTTGATTTGATGATTCATTGATGATGACGTTGTTCTGAAAACTAGATTGCTCTTGAGTTGAACTTTTCGTTGATGATGAATATTTTCTGAGACGGTATTGCTCTTTTCTTCACTTCTGTACTTCTTCCTCTTCTTTGAGTGTTGCTTTGTTTTTGTTGGCTTGAGTTGATGATGAGTACTTCTGAAATTCTTCCTTTCTTTGGGTACTGATTTTTGATGATGAATGTTTTTTGAGACTTGTTTGCTTCTGAATGCTTGACAATGATGAACTTGTTTATTCTTATTTTGAGTTGATTCTCTTCCTTTCTTCTTTTGGTTGATGCTTAATGATGATGAGTACTGCTGAAACTAACTCATGTTTGAACTATTTTCTTGATGTTTGATGAGGAATTCTATTCTGAAAACTGCTTGCTTCTAAACTCTTCCTTTCTTTGTGGACCCTGATATTCTGATGATGAACTTGTTCTGAGGAGGCTTGAATATTTGTTTCTGATTTAAGCTGATGATTTTGTTGGTTACTGATTATTGGTGAAGGTTTAGCAGTTTTGTTCACTGGTTTGTTGGCCTGAGTATTTGGAAGGCAATTTTACAGGTTGAACTGGTTTGTGTGATTTGTGAGGCAGGCTGATGAGTATTTGGTGTTTGTTGTTTAAAGTGTTTTTTTGCAGTTTTGTGCAGTTTTAGTAGGTTTGAATAGGTTGGAGATTTGCTTGTTATGCAGGCTCCAGGTTTTGCTTGTTGAAGGCAGGCTTGGTAACTTGCAGTCTTGCAGGTTTGAGTTTGTAACACAGGTTTTGTGATTTTGGAGCTTTGAATTTGCTTGTGTTTTTAGTATAGGCAGGCTTCTTTTGGTAAACTTTAGGCAAGTTACAAGTTTTTGCTTGTTGAAGGCAGGCTTGGTAACTTGCAGTCTTGCAGGTTTGAATGGGTTATGCAGGTTATGCAGGCTTGTGTGATTTGTTGTGCTTGTGTTTACAAGCAGTTTTGCAGGTTATGCAGGCAGGTTGTGTTTTGTTGTGCTTGTGTTTACAAGCAGTTTTGCAGGTTTGATAACTTGCAGTTCTTGTGACTGCAGTTTGAATTGAGTTGCAGTTTGTGGCTCTCTCCCCCTCTGAACTGTTAGACTGTTGTTCTCTTATATCTTTTAAGCCTGCCAAAACTGCAAACCTTTTTTTGATTCTCTCTTTCTCTCTCCATAAAATCATTTTAAATTGCTTAATGTACTTTTTATTCTGAAAAGCTTTGTTGGCCAGAATATGATGAGAAGTTTGACAAGCCTGCTTGCTTGTATCTTGGTTTATCTCTGCATTGTACTTGCTTCCAGATTTCCTGCATTGTATGCTTTTTTTGACAGCTTGTGTACTTGTTGTGACAGTTTTGCAACTTAGTTTGCTTTGCCTTGCTGCCTTTGGTTGACTAATGCAGTTTGGGAATCCAGTTTGCTTTGCCTTGCTGCCTTATATCTTTGCATTTAATTGTATGCTTGCAAATTATTTTTACTTTCCACTTTGTGAACCAAGAAGAGAAATCTTCTTGTGATTTGCAAAGAGGACAAGTAAAACATGATGAACCCAAAAACAATCTGATTTCGGCCAACAAGCTTTAATGATGATCTTTTTTATTTATCTGCTTAAAAATGCTTTTCAATTTAATTGCACTGATTTCTTTTTCTTCTGTCCTTTACAGGTAAGTATCAGTTGGATAATGGAAGAAGTAGTAGAAGATCAAAGATTCCAAGAGATTTTAGGCTTTAGATTTATTTTCTTTCCATTTATTGTAATAAATATTATTGTAAACACTGTAAATTATAAATTTACAGTATTCGAATAAAATTTGTAACAATATTTGAAATAAATAAATAAACAAAGTCTTTGTCAAATACGAATTCTTTACTGTCAAATATTTCATTCTTTCCTTTGCACTGTCTATTTAATTATTTAAATCTCTTGAATTAAAATAACTGGAAATGTATCCCAATGACTTTAATCCAGATGAAATAAATAATCAACAAACTTTGCAGTCTCGCAATCTCGCATTGATCACAATATACCTGGCGTTCCAATTAATCATATGCTTTGTACAATTAAACAAACAAGCATTCCATACACTTCTCACTTCACTGATCAAACCAATGCCTCAAAGTTTCAATCAAAGCCTCAGCTCCTATCCCAGATATTTAGGTTTTGAGAAGCAACCGGTAATCTGGAACAAGCATAAAAATAATGTAACAGTCAATTGAATTATTGTGGATTCAATTTCTTCTGAGAAATATGAGTGAAAACCCTAATTCCAGATTTGTCGTCAAAGAAAAGTCTGCTTGATCAATTCCTGAGCCAATCTCAATAAAATCAATGGAAACCCTAATTCTGGATTGACTGATAAAGAAAAGTTTGTTTGACCGATTCTTGAGCCAATCTTGAAAGATCAGGGAAACCCCTGAAGTTGTGATTTCTTGTGAAAAAAGGGAGGGCAAATTTTGGGGTACAACAGTTGCCCCTGTTCAATCTTCTTGAACCTGAAGAGTTAGATTGGCAATTTTGTCGTTCGCGACTCGAAGGTAAAAATGATTGGACACTAGAGTGCCCAAAAATTTGCACTCGTCAAAGCATAGTTGAGGGAATGGGCTTAAAGATGCCATTTGGAGATGTGACAGAATCTTGTCGGAGATGGGCTTAAAGATGCCATCCAAGAATATTTGTTAAACTGTATGTTAAGGGTGAAAGAATGAGTATTAGAAAAGTATCCGTGTTTGGAACATCTCTGAGTTGGGGGTCTGAATAAGCAATAGATTGACATCCATGTTGGGAAGCATCTGTAAACTGTTTTCAAAAGTTGAATCTGAACAAGCGATAGATTAACATCCGTGTTTGGAAGCATCCATAAACTGTTTTCAAAAGTTGAATTTGAACAAGCGATAGATTAACATCCGTGTTTGGAAGTATCCGTAAACTGTTTTCAAAAGTCTCGAAGTTTGTATGAGCAGCAGAATGACTTCCGTGTCTAGAGTATATCTGAGACTGTAACTGGAATTTGAATAAGTGACAGAATGAATTTCGTGGCGAATGCACTGGGGAAGATCAAACTGTTAGTGCAAAGGCCAGAATGGCATCCGTGTTTGGATCATATCTGAACTTGAAGTTGATAGTTGAATCTGAATGAGAGATAGAATGGCCGCCGCGTCTGGAGCATATCTAGTTTGTATCGGATTGCTGAAGTCTGAATGAGTAGTAGAATGACCGCCGTGTCTGGGGTATATTTGTACTGTATTTGACTAATTGTTAACGATAGCCTTTTAATCTTATCCTGAAAAGGGCAAAATGTTAGCTAAAACATAAAGTCATGTTGCATGATATGTATGATGCAGTGAACTGTACTTCATCAATGTTTATGATATGAATGTAATGGATGCACATGTAAGCTGAGTAGTTGTCTTGCTGAGGAAGATAAATCCTAGATAATGAAATCTTTGACTGCTGTCGGGGAAAGTAAATCCTTGACTACTGCTGGGGATTGAAAATCCTTTGATCAGAAGTCATGGGACCACTGTTGGGGAAATCAGGAGTTTGGGTTGTACGCCAATCTACTGGGGATTCCTGTTTTGAGGAGATCTTCAATGGGGAATATCTGAATACTCTGTGAGGAACTGAGAATGAGAGTCTTCATTCTGCTTGGGGAATAAGAATTATGTGGGGAATAGCCATACTTTTGAAAAGTAGTTATCCTGTTGGAGAGTAAAACTCAGGATTCTGGAAAAAGCTTATTCTTGTCTGGAAGAAGTTCAAGTTTAGGTTGTATTCCATTTTAAGAACGAGAATCTTCACTCTGTCGGGAATACCAGGAGGTTGGGTGTATGCCAATCTACTGGGGAAGCCAAAATGCGAATCTTCATTCAGGTCTTGGGTCATAAGATTGGGTGTATGCCAATCTCTTGAGGTTTTAAGGATGAGAATCTTGATTCTGTTAAGGGTCAGGAGGTTGGGAGTAAACCAATCTTTCTAGGTTTTAAGGATGAGAATCTTCATTCTATTGAGGGTCAGGAGGTCGGGAGTATACCAATCTTCTGAGGTTTTAAGGATGAGAATCTTCATTCTGTTAAGGGTCAGGAAGTTGGGAGTATACCAATCTTCTGAGGTTTCAAGGATGAGAATCTTCATTCTGTTAAGGGTCAGGAGGTTGGGAGTATACCAATCTTCTGAGGTTTTAAGGATGAGAATCTTCATTCTGTTAAGGGTCAGGAAGTTGGGAGTATGCCAATCTTCTGAGGTTTCAAGGATGAGAATCTTCATTCTGTTAAGGGTCAGGAAGTTGGGAGTATATCAATATTCTGAGGTTTCAAGGATGAGAATCTTCATTCTGTTAAGGGTCAGGAAGTTGGGAGTATACCAATCTTCTGAGGTTTCAAGGATGAGAATCTTCATTCTGTTAAGGGTCAGGAAGTTGGGATTATACCAATCTTTTGAGGTTTTAAGGATGAGAATCTTCATTCTGTTAAGGGTCAGGAGGTTGGGAGTATACCAATCTCTTGAGGTTTCAAGGATGAGAATCTTCATTCTGTTAAGGGAAACAAATTTTAGGAGCTTCAGTTGCCCGTTATTCTGTTGGTGGCTATAGCTTCCAACAGGTGATGAAGGAATTTTTGATGACGACTATAACTTCCAGCAGGTGATGAAGGAAATTTTTAACGACCGTTCAACTTGAAATGTAATTTGTTTTGGAGAATAAATCCTTGACAAATGTTGGGGAAATAAACCCATGACTGCTGGTTTGCTTAGAGAGGTGATAACCTTCTCGAGGACGCTTGAATTTCTTTTCAGAAAGATTTCGGAGAGATTCGTCACTGCCCCTAGCATCAGATGCTTGTGGCACTGCCAGGAGACTTGGAATGCACGTAACCCTTTGTTGAGATTGACGTTTAAATGCCCCAAGTGATGGTGAGGGAGATTTGCCCCAGGTTATCCTGCAATTGAGAGATTTCTTAAAATCTTGACTGGACTGCCCCAGGTTTAATGGGCTTTGAAAGATTTGTTTAAATCTTGATTGGACTGCCCCCAGATTTGTTGTACTATACCAAACCAAGTCCCCTTCTTGTTGATATGAGATCTTTGCAACGGGAGTGTCATCCAACTTGAAGTGATTTCATTCACTGAGAGAGCTTTCGTTTCTCCGAACATTCACCGTTGTGAATTTCTTCGTTGTCAAACCTCTTTTTTGTTTTTGCCTTAATGGTGGATCCTTAGTCCCTGGGATCACTATAATCTGACTATCTGAAACTAAAATATCAAATATTTCATCATATTTTGACACATCAAAATATATGTTTTAGTATTAGTGCTATCATTTTTTGGATCTTCAATCGTCTTTCCTTTAGACGGTCATATAGGTTTACATACATATGGAGGCCCATCTTTCAATTTGGCCATGTTAACCTCTCCTTCTTTCATGTATTCGTTCTCAGACTCTATAGAATAATCCTTTGTGTCTACATAGGCAATTTTTCCTTTTTTATGGTACTTTGATACCCTAGCTTTCTCTATTTTTAAATGTTCGACATATCAAACCTTATCAGCTAGTTGGGACATATCCGTAATAGATTGAGGATCAAACTTTTTCCTAATAGAATAATCTAACCCCTCAGCGTCCATTTCAACCAGCTCATGTTCAGGAACCCTAGTAAAGCATCTAGACTTTACGATCCTAAACTTATTCAAATACTCTTCCATTGACTCAGATGACCTTCTCTTGATGGAGGATAATTACTTCAAACTTATCTTAGGCTAACCAGCATAAAATTGCTCATGAAATATACCCTCAAGTTGTTCCCAAGTGCGTATGGAGTTTGGAGTCAACATCGTAAACCAAGTAAAAGCATTTTTTGTTAATGAATTAGGAAAACATATTAATTTTAAGCCCTCATCATTGGCGATATCACCATCTTTTGTTTTGTATCTAGCAATGTGTTAAATGGTCGACTCATTGGCCTCACCAGCAAACTTGGTAAACTTAGGTACCTCACATCCCCTGGATAATTATGTCCGTCGAATGTAATCAGGCAAGGAAGAAGAGTAATTGGGCCTCCAGAGACCAACATTTAATCCAGATCATGTTAATACTTCTTCTACCATATTTACTATGTTATTCCATCAACTAGTGGCATTTCTTAACACTCGATCAACATCTTGGTTTCTCCTAACTAGGACCGGCCTAGGTTCATATTTTTCAATGAATTCTTCCTCTTCATAAGTGGGTGCTTCCACTCTTCGAGGTCTAAAAGGACGCTCATTGTTTCCCCCCTTTAGTTCTTCAAAAACCCTCAACGACTTATGGCGCGTTTGAGTTTGAGTTGGTTGGACCCCTAATGAGTCGATCAATTTGCCTATTTGGTCAACTACAAGATTAAGGGTGACTCCTATTTGTTGAGTTTAAACATTTACTAACTCTAAATTACCCTCATTCATTTGTTGCCTTAAATCCATAACGGATGTTGTATTCAAAGATGATGTCGACTGCGGACATAACTAACACCACCTAGTCGACCACTTGGGACATAACTGCCTTGGTTTCCAGTGGCCATTGTGTTTTCTGTATATATGGTAGGGTTTGACTGTAACCCAACCATCATGGAATAAGACATACCATATTGGTGAGGGACAAATGATGACCCTGGACCCCCTGGAAAGAGTGGTTGATTTGGGTCAAATGGTGATACCATATGCCTAGGTTCTATCATTGTGACTGTTGTCACTGAACCATGAATTGCGGTCGATCTTACGGGAGATAAAACTGTCACGCTTTGAGTTGTGGTACTTACTGATATGATATTCATATTTTATGTAGAAATCTGTGTATGTGAAGTATTTGTGTCAGAGCATGGTATTTTAGACTCAGTTAAAATTTTACCACTTCTCATATTCAACACACACTAACTATAAGAAACTTTGTGAAACTACACACAAAATCCAAAAATATTAGCACTGTTCTACCGGGTGTGCCAGTTTGTTTAACTCTGGATTTGGTAAACAATGCTGGTCTCTTTAAAATAAGTTTACTACCGATATCGACCACAAAATCTCAGTATAGTGCTTCAGTTCGTATGCGTAGTTAAAGTGTTTTCAAAAAGGTTCGTTCGACTGAGAGCCAAACGGCTTGATAAAAGACAAAGTAAATTAGACAAAAAGCGTTTTAAATTGTAAAAGGTAATGACATAACATTAAAGAAAGGTTGAAAATAGGTTGGTTCAAATATACATTGCCATTGCCTGACTCATTTTACTCGTTCGTTTGGTTACTCTGAGTGACTAGTGTACGTGAATGTGAAAGCTTGACCCTTTACAAAGTGCACTAAGTGCTTTATTTATAATACACATAAACAACTACTTTTAAGCGGGCTTCATTTCCTTGCATGCCACGTGTTCTTCATAATTTCCCTCCATGATCCCATGTTCATCACTCCTAATATCAAACCCACGTTTTCCCTCCATAACACTTTGTCTTTGCAGTTTAGGCGCTTATGGGTCTTTTAACTCTTTTGGGCTTCTTACCTCTCTTGGGCCCAATCCATTCACCATGAACCATTTTCTGATTAACTGCACTTACGAAATCTTGATCGACTATCTGTGAGATCATCCATGATCGACGTGCTTATGTAGTCGACTCCTCATAATTTAATGCTCTTTAGTACTCTTAAAAGAATCTTTTTAACTTTTGGTTTGAATTTCTCTCTTTATGAAAATCCTAGCCAACAATGAGATAGATGCACCCTTTGAGTTGTTCGATCTTGACAAATATAAGAGTGATATTGTATAGAATAACCAAGAAAGACACAGGGTGGACTACGTGGGGATAATTTGTTTGGAGCATATGGACGTAGCCACGGATAACAAAGACATCTAAAAACTTTAAAAATTTTATAGGATGGAAGTTTGTTGTGAAGACATTCAAAAGGTGATTTATCAGAAAGTAAAGGAATTGACATTTTGTTAATGAGATATATAGAGGCTTGAAATGAATAACACTAATATTTTGATGGAATGGAAGCATGACTTAATAGTTTGAGAGTTATTTCAACAATGTGTTGATGTTTATGCTCAGCTAGTCCAATATGCTCCGGGGTGTATGGTAGAGAGATGAAATGGGATATACCATGGGTGGAAAAGAGAGATTTTAATGTTATATATTTTCCCCCATTAATGTAGATGAATTTGATTTTGAAAGAGAAATAGTTTTCAATAGTTCTTTGGAATTGAGGAAAGATTGTGACAACTTCAATTTTTTATTTTAATGGAATAATCATGAATATTTAGTGAAGTGATCAACAAAGATAAGACAATAGCGATAATCATTAATAGAGGTTATTGGAGAAGGACCCCAAATATCAGAAAAAATTAATTCAAGTAGAGTAGAGCTTTTTATTGGTGATTCATGAAATGCCAATTTGTGACTCTTATTCAAGAAACACGAGTTACATGTAGAAATGGAAGGTAGAAATGTATTGAGAGCTTGAAGTGTCTTGCTGTCATAATAAGCTTAATTTCCTCTAATTAGTTATAATATGATTTGCTTGTTTGATTGCAGAATAACTCTCATCTTAACTGCTTGATCATAGAGTATCTTTCAATTTAAATATTTTGACATTGTAACCTTAACAAAGACCGATTCATGATGAAAAAGTGACTGCTCTTGTGTTTTAAATTAATTTTATCATTCGGAGAATTATTATGGTATGTGTTTAATACTTATTATTGATTAGATACCTTTAAAATAATGTATGATTTTTGTTAGAACGAGAGTTCAATGTAAATTCTTTGAGAACTGATTTTCTTGCCTTTGTCACCTAGAAATAGGGATGGAACCTTGAAACCGTATTAGAGCTAAATGGTTAGTTTTATTTATGATTCACTACAAATATTAGGAATTGAAATAAAACTAAAGATAAATAATCTAGAGAAATAGTAATAAAATAGATAAAGTAATTCAATTGGTAAGGTTTATTTAGAAAACATTAGGAAAACAAAATCAATCGCAGTCCTGACAACTTTAATCATATAAATTTTCCCATCACTTTGTATTTTACTTTCATCTACTGATTCTCTTTTAGTTTCTACCAGGCCAATTAAAAACTCTACCCTTTTGTTCAACCGAAATAATAAAATTAAAATTAAATAAATATTATTAGTCTTTGAATTTGACACTATATATATAAAGAATACAAAAAAGATGAAAAAATCTACAATTCAAAATAGTCAAACCCATTATTTATAAACCCATTACCTTTTTAGCAAGTGTACTAAATCTTCATAAGTGATATATATATATATATATATATATATAGAAAATAGGGTTTGTTAGAAATTTTAGAGACTATTTTCTTATAATTTATTTGTTATCTTTTATAATAAATTTTGAAAGTATAATGAATCAGAGAGTTACTATCTTCTTCATAGTAGATTAGTTTGATCGAACTCAGTAAATAAATTATTTGTGTTCTCCTCTTTTATCTTCTTCTAATTTGTTGATTTTCTTACACAAATGATAGCTTATTTTGTTGCTTAAGATCATTTATGAATTGTTGTTTATGGTCTCCAATGACAAGCCATCAGAAATTGTTGTTTTCTTCGACTATGAATTTTTAAAACTTACCCATGATTTGAGTCACGCCTTTGTATGATTTGAATCATGATTTTTGAAAGTAACTTATGAGAAATAAAAACTTCATGATTTGAATTAAGAACTTGCATGGTTTAAATCATGTTTGCTAGAATTTCTTGATTCAAGTCTCAAACTTTCTAATTCAAATCATTGTGCTTTGTATTCCAGTCAAAGACTTGTTTTATGCACAAAAAGCATGTATCCATGAAAATAATCATTTTCTAAGAGATGTGCAACAAAATTATTGTGAAGGACTCAATTTCTAACAATAATAAACAAAATGACAAGCAATAAAATACCTAAGCAAGATAGGGAGACTCAGAGGTACAAGTGTGTGTGTTTCCCTTGTAAGGACATGGAGACTCAGAGGTCTTAGTAGGTTTATAACATAATTGGATAGTGAGGGCTTTCCCGCGGCAGCGAGAAGCTCTATATGGTAGTGTTTTGAGGTGATTTAGGAGTCTCGCTCAAGTGAGGGGAGAGGCTCCACTGATGATCGGTGATGCATGATAGCAAGCGTATAATCGTTGGCAGACGTGTATTAATAATATAGTGAGCGTAGTTCTCTTTAGGGTGTAGAGAATGTGTATAACTTGGGATCTATCCCTTCTCCTTGAGAGAAGAGTATTTATATAAGTCTCTAGGTCCCAGAATTTGAGTCACCCTTAATGACACCAACCACTCTCTTTGTAGCACCCCAATTTTATCTGAAGTTAAATTATTTTCAAAGTTATCAGCTTTATCTTGCATGTTTAAAGATCCAAAAAAAAAAAATATAATAAAATAAATTAAGAGATTTATTTTGACCATTAACTTGAAAAATTAAAAAAATAATACATATGTCACATTAATCTTTTAATTAATAGTTTTTTTTTGTTCTTTTTAAAATTTTGAATGGTAATCATAAGACATATTTTCAATTTTATTTTCTTAAAATAAATTAGACAAGGGAAAAGTTTGTATTGGGCTAAAAGAGAAAACTCTAAAATAGAATATAAAATCAATGGACTAAGTGGATAAAGAAAAGAAGGGGAACCAACTGCTACTCTGTAACCCTTTCTCACAAATAAAAAAAACAAAAAAAACTCTCTCATCCTCTTTCTCTTTCACGATCTCAGAAAAAGAAAAGAGAAAGAGATATTCCTCTCGTCGCAGCAACATCGTCTCACTGCGATATCACTCATTCCCTTTCTCCAACGACCTCCCTTTCGTTCACCATATCTCCTTCTTCTTCTTGAATCACCACTGATGTTATCATCACTACCTCCGGCCACCTTCAACAACCTCTTCTTCCACTCAAATCTCACGCTCAATCACCACATACAAACCTCTTTTCCACCCAACACCATGAAACTAACATCATCACTTTCAAACTCACTCTTCATTCACTCCCCCTCTCATCTTCATCAAAAACTGACAGAAACCTCACGCGCCATTAGATTTTTTTTCTACCGCCACAACCAACAACCACCACACTATTCATCTTCTCCTTCTCTTCTATATTCGATACCTCTATTTTCCCACTTGTCTATGGGTGATAGGGTGTTGCTACACGGTGTCGGACTCCATATTTCAGTAATAGTTTTTCAAAGATCTTTGAAATGAAATGGGAGCCACCATCACTGATGACAAGTCTCGGCACACCGAATCTAGGAAAAATTATATTCTTGAAGAGCTTGATTAATACTCGTGCATCATTTGTTGGAGAAGAAATAACTTTGATCCATTTCGATACATAATCAACAACAACGAGTATGTACTTGTTACCAAAAGAAGATGAGAATGGTCCCATAAAGTCTATTCCCCACACATCAAATACTTCTACTTCTAAGATTCCTTTTTGTGGTATCTCATCGCGTCTAGAGATGTTGCCAGTGCACTGGGATCGGTCACAATTTATGACCGCGATATGGACATTTTTCCATAGATTAGGCTAAAAGAGGCCAACTTGTAAAATCTTAGCGCAAGTCTTTGAAGTACTTGCATATCCACCATAAAGGGGCAGAATGACAATGAGAAATGATACTTTCTACTTCATCTTTGGGGACACACCAAGGAAAAATACCATTGGAGCCTCTCTTGAAAAGTAGAGGTTCTTCCCAGTAATATTGTTTAAGATCATGGAATAATTTCTTCTTTTGTTGGTAAGTTAAATCTAGTGGAAACACTCCAGCTGCTAAGTAGTTGACAAAGCCAACATACCATGGCAGTGTGGTTTTAGTGTAGATTGCCTCCACCACTTCATTTGTTTTGATATCGTTATAAGTTGCAGAGCATTTAATTGTATTCTTTTCCATATGGTCTATGAGTTGTTTGTAAGGGAAATCATCATTGATAGGCACTTGTTCAGGATTAATGCCTTCCATTCTAGATAACTGATCAGCTATTACATTTTCAGTGTCTTTCGTGTATTTGATTTCTAAATCAAACTCTTGTAGGAGTAAAATCCACCTGAGTAATCTTGGTTTGGTGTCCTTTTTTCTCAATAGGTACCTAATTGCAGCATGATCGGTATAGATAATTATCTCTGCTCCTACTAAGTAATAACAGAATGTATCCAAAACAAACACGGTAGCTAAAAGTTCCTTTTTTGTGGTGGTGTAGTTCATTTGTGCAAGATCTAGGGTTCTACTAGCGTAATAAATTGCATGAAGCTTTTAATCCTATATTTGTCCTAAGATTGCGCCTACGGCATAGTCACTAGCGTCACACATGATTTCAAACGGTAATCTCCAATCAGGTGGTTGCATAATAGGTGCGGTAATGAGAGTTGTTTTTAATTGTTCGAATGCTTTTAAGGATTTTTCATCAAAAATTAATTCAACATCTTTCATTAATAGGTCAGTTAGTGGTTTGGTGATTTTAGAGAATTCTTTAATGAATCATCGGTAGAAACTGGTGTGTCCTAAGAAACTTCGTATTTCTCTTACGGTTTTCAGAGGTTGAAGGTTTTCTATAACTTCTATTTTAGCTTTGTCAACTTCAATCCCCTTATCAGACACTAGGTGTCCAAGCACGATTCCTTGTCGGACCATGAAATGGCATTTTTCATAATTTAACACGAGATTTACTTTTACGCATCGTTCAAGTACCATCTCTAAGTTTGATAAGCATCCTTCAAAACTTTTGCCACAAACAGAGAAATCGTCCATAAATACTTCCATGATGTTGTCTATAAAATCAATGAAAATTGACATCATGCATCTTTGGAATATTGTGGGAGCGTTACATAGTCCAAACGGAATTCGTCGATAGGCAAATGTACCATAGGGACAAGTGAAATTGGTATTTTCTTGGTCTTTAGGATGAATAAGGATTTGGAAGAATCCTGAATAACCATCTAAGTAACAAAAGTGAGAATGCTTAGCCAATCGTTCAATCATTTGATCAATAAAAGGTAAAGGAAAATGATCTTTTCGAGTGGCTTTGTTCAATTTCCTATAGTCAATGAACATTCTCCATCCGGTTTAAGTACGTTGTGCCATAGATTCACCTTTTGCATTGCTGACAACTGTAACACCTTCCTTATTTGGTACCACGTGTACTGGGCTAACCCATTTACTGTCGGATATCGGGTATATGATTCCTACTTCTAATAACTTTTGTACTTCTTTCTTAACTACATCACTCAGAATTATATTTATTCTTCTCTGATGTTCTCTCGAAGTCTTGCACTCTTCCTCAAGCATAATGTGATGCATGCAGATAGAGGGACTTATTCCTTTTAGATCTGAGATGTTATAGCCTAAAGCAGTTGGGTATTTTCTTAGGACATGTTATAATTTTTCTGTTTCTATCTGTCCTAAATCTATGTTGACTATAACGGGTTGTTCAAGTTTTGTATCTAGGAATTCATACCTTAGATCTTTGGGTAGTGTTTTAAGTTCGATAGATGTTTTCTTTAGGCAAGGCATAGGGTCAGAAGTTAGCGCGAGACATTCACTTAGATTGTCATCTTTGTATTCATCACACCAATTATCGTCTTCAAGGATAAGAGGTATTGGAATTTTCAAAACTTCGGAATATGTAGTTTGTTGTTTGTCTATTTCTTTAACACATTCATCAATAACATCTAAGAAACAACACAAATCATCTATAGCAGATTCCTTGAAGAACTGTGAGAGAATAAATTCGACCTTTTCTTCGCTAACCTCAAAAGTTAGTTTTCCCCTTTTTACATCTATAATGGCTCAGGCGGTGGCGAGGAATGGTATTCCTAATATAATAGGGATGTTGGAGTCCTCCTTAATATCCATAATCATGAAATCAATAGGAATATAGAATTGTCATATACATACTGAAACATTTTCTAGCATACCTAAAGGAAATTTCATTGAACGATCAACTAGTTGCGCATACATACTTGTTGGTCTCAATTCTCCCATGTTGAGCCTTTTGAAAATTGATAGGGGCATTAGGCTAATACTAGCTCCTAAGTCGTATAGAGCTTTGTCTATGACAGACTTTTCGGTTTCACATGGTATGGAAAAACTACCAAGGTCTTTTAGCTTAGGAGGCATGTTATTTTGGATTATAGCGCCACACTCTGCAGTAAGCATAATAGTTTCATTGTCCTCAAGCTTTTTCTTATTGGATACGATTTCTTTAAGGAACTTAGCATAAGAGGGAATTTGTGTGATAGCTTATGTGAAAGGTATAGTGATATTCAATTTTTTTAGAAGTTCAACGAATTTCTTAAACTGCCCTACATTTTTAGACTTAGCTAACCCTTGAGGGTACAGTATCAGTGGTTTGTACAGTGGCGGAGGCACATATGGTTTTTCTTTCTCTTCTGCCTCTCCGCTTTCATCTTCCTTCTCATCTTATTTTGTTCTGTCTTCCTTTTCAGTTGGTTTACCAGTATTCTGACACATGATTGGATTTTTGGTTCTTGGATCAGTTTGTCCATCCAATTCTCTCCCACTCCGAAGTATTATAGCATTAGCATGACCTTTCATATTTGGTTGTGGTTGTTCAGGAAAAGTGCCAGCTGGAGCGGTCGTAACTGCTTGTTGTTGAGCCACTTGAGAGATTTGTGTTTCAAGCATTTTGTTATGAGTTGCTAGGGCATCAACCTTGTTTGATAGTTTCTTGAGTTATTCGCTAGTGTGTATGTCCTGATTTAGAAAATCATTGTTTTGTTGAGCTTGAGTGGCTATAAAATTTTCTATCATGATTTCTATATTTGATTTCCTAGGAACATTTGGAACAATTGGGGCGGCTTTCTAATATCCTGGCGGTGTAGTTGGAGCTTGGCTAGGTGCATATAATGCATTGTTGTTCTTGTACGAAAAGTTTGGATGGTTCCACAGACAGGGTTATAGGTATTACCGTATGGGTTCCCTTGAGCATAATTCACTTGATCAACTGGTACTCCTGTTAAAAGTGAACATTCGGGCGCAACATGTGCGTGAAGTCCGCATAAATCCCAGGTTGGAGCTACTGCAACCACGATGGTTGCGGGAGTTTTGGTCAAACTTTCTATATTTTGGGTAAGGGGGTCTACCTTAGTGTTAACTTGATCTAAACTACTAACTTTATACATACTGCCTTTTGTTTGAGGTTTCTTCACAATGGTTCTATCGCTTCCCCAATGGTAATGATTTTGAGCCATACTTTCGATAAGCTGATAAACGTCATGGTAATGTTTATCCATCAGTGCACCGCCAGCTGCAGTGTCTATCGTTAATCTTGGGTTATACAAGAGACCATTGTAAAAGGTGTGGATGATCAGCCATTCTTCTAGACCGTGATGTGGACAAAGTTGCAACATGTCTTTGTATCTTTCCCATGCTTCGAAAATAAATTCATTTTCCTTTTGTTTAAATAATTGATGAAATAAGCAAAATGTATTAAATAATCAAATAAAAATCCCAAAAAAACTCTAGAGGTCAAACATGAGTCAATAAGTGTTGACAAATTTTTTTACAATTTTTAAAAGTGAGAAACTATTTTTAAAAATACAAAAATTAATTAATATACATCAAAAATCGTAAAATAAAAAATAAATAACAAATGAGGTCACCATATTTGTCAGAATATGATTGGATCCTTCCATAATTTTTTTAGATTTTTTAAAGGTCTAAATATATTTTCAATGAATAAAACAAATCAAATAATGAGAAAAATCATAAAAAATATCATATCATAAAATAAAATTATGAAAAAATGAGAATCAGAAAGAGAATATTCAAAAATATTTTTAGTAATTTTTTCTAATTTGCAAGTTAGAAATGATTTTTTTAATGAATTTTTTAAGTTTAAAAAATAAAATAACAGAAAATAAAATAATAAACCAAAAAGATTTGGACCATTTGATCAGTGTCAAAACGCGTTAGTAAGGAGATCCAACGGATCTGACGCGTTGTGTATGCTATGGTCTTTATTAAATAACACACATGATCCTTATTAAAATCTGAAAATATAAAAATAGAACCAAAAAAATGTGGACCACCAAATCATTGTCAAAACACGTTAGTAAGCAGATCAAAAGGACCTGACGCGCTGTGCATGATATGGACCTTACTGGGAAACACACAAAATTAATTAAAATCGGGCCAATCAAATTAAAACAAATGTCCAAGGATTATTGGTTGAAAAATGACACGCGTGTCGTCTTCAACCTCCCGACACATGTGTGTGGGATATATACGAGTTTCTTCAAATGGAAAAATTAGAAACTCGGTTATACCCTAATTTTCGCCCCTAAGATTTCTCATCATCTCATATCATCAATACATCCAAATCACGCATTAGGGTTCAGATATTTCTTCTACGTCATCCTATTTTTAAGTTCTTCCTTGAGGAATTACCAAGCACCCTAACTGTGTATCTTGTATACATGTGTTTCATATTTTACTGACCTCTAACAAAAATCCAAAAATATGTCTTGTTTTTTTTGTTTCTTTTAAAAAATAGGGTTTCGGATTAAGGAGTTTAGGTGATGGTTCTCCGATTAGGGTTGTGGTTTTGTTCAGGCCAAGGGATGGTTCCCAAAAGCCCATGTTTCAGAGTGGTGATCTATAATCTTAGGTCACAATATCCTCAAGCTTTATTCAGCATGGTTAAGGCGAGTTTGGTGGCTTAAGTCTCAAGACTCTTCGAGATAGGTTCAAGTGTTTATTTCCATGCCTTCTTCGACGAGTAATCTCAAGTTCTGACAAGTGTGAGCATGATTTGATCAAGATTTCATCATATCAAGTTCATATGTGCTTAATAATGCCTCGGGTTATCGAAAAAGATCAAGTTCGTGAGTTGATTCGAAGTTGTCGGACAAAAAGACAACATTTGCAAGTTTTAGTTCAAATGATCATAACTTTTTCACTATTTAGTATTTTTGATCAATTCTTCGAGCATATGAATCTTCTTGACATCACCTCCAGTTTCTCTTTTCAAGTTGAGAGCTAATTATGTGTAGAAGGCCATCAAAAGTTTAAGTACATTAGAGGTCGTTTTATGACTTTGGCCTAAATTCATTTGATTTTCGTCCAATTTATACAAGGATCATAATTCTTTTAATCTTCATCATTTTGAGTTGATTCTTTTTGCATAATACTCTCCATGATGTCATCTATACATTTGCTTTAAGGGTCAAAAACAAATTGTGCTTAGAAAGTAACGATTTCTATTGTAACATTATAGGTCATTTTCGACCTCTAATTTCAATTAATGCCATGGCTACTTTCTAGAGATGTTGATTTATGTAACTGAGGTTACTCGTGCTCAAGCCAAAGTGTTTATTTCTAAGGGATTGGGATTTCACATATTTTTCAAATAGAATTTGTTTGAAAATGGGTTCATGACTATGGAATTTCTTTCAAGTTTAGCTCAAAAAAGAATTCATGATTATGGTTAGGGTAAAATTCAATGTTTTTGATTCAAGCACATCCCAAATTTCTCAAAGGGTTTAATTCAAAGAAATTTAAGTTCATCTATGAGAATTTCTCAAAAGGAAGTTAAAGCATTCTCATTCAATCAAATTCCAAATACAAGACTATTGGTTTCAGGTGGTCAAAAGTTCAATGATCATTTAAGAAATTACAAGGAAATATTAATTTCAATTTCAAGTTTCTTTTTCAAACTTAAAATCTTAAGATTCAATTTAGATTTCATTTTTTGAATCAACAAGAACTAAAGTCAATGTAAAAGATTCATGTTAGATTTTCCCAAGCTTTGTTCTTCACTCAAAAATCTATATGTTGGCCCTGCTGCTTTGTTCAGAAGCTCATGCTAAAGCTCTTATCAGATTTTTGAAGACGGTCCATGTGCCACAAGAAACCTCTGCGGATCAGTTCCAGGAATGTGTAGCTAGCTTAACAGCTGACAATGGTCTAGGATTCTCCGATGCTGATTTAACATCTAAAGGGAGAAAACATAATGACGCTTTGCATGTTTCGATGGAATGCAGAGGGACTACTCTAGCACACGTACTGGTAGACATTGGTTCTTCGCTGAATGTCTTGCCAAAGAAAGCCTTGGATAGACTGGATTGTGAAGGTTTAACCTTGAAGCCCAGCAATATAATTGTCAGAGCCTTTGATGGTTCTAAAAGGATGGTTCACGGGGAGGTGGACATCCCGATTAAAGTGGGAACTGAAACCTTCAACTCCATATTCTATGTGATAGACATTCGTCCTTCCTATTCTTTCTTGTTGGGAAGACCCTGGATTCACAATGCTGGAGCCGTCACTTCTACTCTGCATCAAATGCTCAAGTACCATATCCAGGGGAAAATTATAACTGTTCACGGCGAAGAGGAATACATGATAAGCCATCTAAATTCTTTCCGCTATGTAGAATTGGATGGCGAATTTATCGAAACCCCTTTTCTTCATTTTGAAGAGGTAGCTCAGGAGATTGAGGCAACCAAGAAAGTGTCTTCTGTACCCATGATTATCAGACCTCCGCCTCGGATGTCGTCTCTCAAAGATGCAAAGGCCGTGATTGAAGAATGAGGAAGCACAATCTGGGGACAGCTTCCCGAATTTCCTTTCAAATCAGATAAATTCGGCTTGGGGTTCACTTCTTCTGCTCAAAAGGTTGTACGCTGCACCCGTGCTGGAGGGCCACCAGTGAATATCACCCATCATGGAGTCAATGCTTTGGAGGATAGTGAAGAGGAGAGCAACTTAGAAGACTGGATTTTTCCCACTGTTGACGGAGGACTGTGCAACTGGGAAACAAAAGACTTTGTTCCGATTACTTTCATACCGCAGTAATTTATCTTTCAAACATTTTTGTTGGTTTGTAATAATTCTCAAACAATTCGTACTCTTTTAACCTTGTGCCTTACCCGAGGCACATAGGTCCATTTGTAAGGGTTTGATTTTTCATCTTAATATGCCATTTTAATGAATCATGGACGTTTTCACATATAAACTTTTGTGTTCATTGTCTTTCTGTTTACATTTTATTTGCTTAAAGGTGGCTATCCCTTACACACACCCACACTCACAAATGCAGGTATCCTTCCATCTCGGATTCCATGGGTAACAATTTTGCTATGGCCTTCAGTGACTCTGAAGATCTGGTCTACCATGCCGAATACGAAGGTGAGGAAGATTGTGAGGTGCCGAGAGAATTGGCTAGGCTGCTACAACAGGAAGAAAGGGCTATTCTACCACATGAGGAGCTGTTAGAGACAATCAACTTGGATACTGAGGAAGACAGAAAAGAAGTCAGAATGGGTGTCAACCTAGAGCCAAGTGTCAAGGAGCGCTTAATTCAGCTGTTGCATGAATATGTTGAGATCTTCGCCTGGTCATACGAAGACATGCCGGGACTCGATACAGATATTGTGGTTCACCGTCTACCCACAAGAGAAGATTGTCCACCAGTTAAACAGAAAGTCCGCCGCATGAGGCCCGACATGTCAGAAAAGATCAAAGTAGAAGTTATGAAACAGTTCAATGCTGGATTTCTTGTTGTTACTTCCTATCCACAATGGGTTGCTAACATTGTTCCTGTGCCTAAGAAGGACGGCAAAGTGAGAATGTGCGTGGATTACAGAGACTTAAACAGGGCCAGCCCTAAAGATGACTTTCCACTACTGCACATTGACATCTTGGTTGACAATACAGCTAAACACAAGGTATTTTCTTTCATGGACGGATTTTCAGGTTACAACCAGATCAAAATGGCACCTGAAGACATGGAGAAAACTACTTTTGTTACACAGTGGTGTACGTTATGCTACAAAGTGATGCCATTTGGACTGAAGAATGTCGGGGCAACCTATCAACGCGCCATGGTAGCTTTGTTTCATGATATGATACATCATGAGATAGAGGTCTACGTGGATGACATGATAGCCCGTTCACAAACTGAAGAAGAACACCTCGACCATCTGCAAAAGCTGTTTGTCAGGTTGAAGGAGTACAAGTTAAGACTGAACCCGAACAAGTGCACTTTTGGAGTCCGGTTCGGTAAACTCTTGGGTTTCATTGTCAGCAACAAAGGCATCGAGGTTGATCCTGCCAAAGTCAAAGCTATACAAGAAATGCCCGCTCCTCGCACTAAGAAGGAGGTCAGAGGTTTATTGGGACACCTAAACTACATTGCAAGGTTCATTTCTCACCTAACATTTACCTGTGAACCAATCTTCAAGTTGTTGAAGAAATATTAGGTGGTTAAATGGAATGATGATTGTCAAGTTGCTTTCGATAAAATCAAGGAGTATTTTCTAGAACCTCCTATCTTGATGCCACCCGTAGAAGGAAGACCGCTAATCATGTATCTGACTGTCCTAGAGAATTCAATGGGGTGTGTAATGGGGCAACATGACGAGTCTGGCTGAAAAGAGCATGCCATTTATTACCTTAGCAAAAAATTTACCGACTGTGAGACCCGATACTCACTGCTCGAGAAAACTTGTTGCGCTTTGGTATGGGCTGCTCGCAGGCTAAGGCAATATATGTTGACTCATACCACTTTGCTGATATCTAAGATAGATCTGATCAAGTACATCTTTGAGAAGCCTGTTTATCTGGAAGAATAGATAGATGGCAGATGATCCTAACGGAATATGACATAAAGTACATGACCCAAAAATCTATAAAGGGGAGTGTGCTAGCTGACCATTTGGCTCATCAAGTTTTCGAAGATTACCAATCCATGAGGTTCGACTTCCCCGATGAGGATATCATGACATTGGACAACATTGAAGAGAATAGACCATATGACGGACCTGAACAAGGATCCCGATGGACCCTGTACTTTGATGGGGCCTCCAATGCACTTGGCAACGGTATCGGTGCAGTACTCATATCTCCAGAAGGTTGCCATACACCTTTCACAACCAGACTTTGCTTCAACTGCACTAACAACATGGCAGAGTATGAAGCTTGCATCTTTGGACTCAAGGCTGCCATAAACTTGGGAATCAAATTCTTGATTGTGTTTGGGGACTCAGATTTGGTCATCAGTCAGATCAAAGGAGAGTGGGATACTATGCATCTAAACCTCATCCCTTACAAAGAACATGTCTTGACATTGTTACCACATTTCGATCAGATTACCTTCGAGCACTTCCCGTGAGAAGAAAATCAGCTAGCAGATGCTCTAGCTACAATGTCATCCATGTTTAAACTTAACTGGGATAATGAGGCTCCCCAAATCACCATTGAACGGATGGACGAACCTGCACATTGTCACGAGATTAATACCGAAGAAATAATGGACCTACCTTGGTTTCATGAAGTCAAAAGGTATCTCGAGGCTCAAGAATATCCTGAGGGAGCTTCAGTCAACGACAAAAAGTTCTTGAGGAGATTCTCTGCCAAGTTCTTCCTGAGCAATGGTATCCTGTACAAGCGCAATCATGATTGCATTCTGCTCCGTTATGTGGATAAGATTGAAGCTGAACAGATCATGGTTGAACTGCACAATGGTGCCTTTGGCACTCACTCTAGCGGACATACGATGGCTAAGAAGATTCTACGGGCAGGCTATTACTGGTCTACCATGGAAGCTGATTGCTATCAACATTCTAGGACTTGACACAAATGTCAAATCTATGCAGACAAGGTACATATACCTCCAGTTCCTCTCGATGTCTTAACAGCTCCTTGGCCATTCGCTATGTGGGGAATCGACATGATTGGAGAGATCAAGCCTACAACATCCAATGGACATCGCTTCATTCTGGTGGCCATTGGTTACTTTACCAAGTGGGTGGAAGCAGCTTCCTTCGCATCCGTTACTAAGAATGTTGTTTCCCGCTTCATCAAGCAAAACCTCATTTGTCGGTACGACATCCCCAAAAAGATCATCACCGACAATGGTACAAACCTTAACAATACCATGATCACCGCCTTGTGCGAGCAGTTCCAGATTTAACATCACAATTCATCTCCCTATCGGCCAAAGATGAATGGTGTTGTCGAAGCTGCGAACAAAAATATCAAGAAGATTATCCAGAAGATGACAGTCACCTACAAGGACTAGCATGAGATGTTACAGTTTACTCTGCACGGGTACCGTACCACGGCGCGTACGTCAACTGGGGCAACACCCTATTCTTTGGTATATGGCATGGAGGCTGTTTTACCTATCGAGGTTCATATTCCCTCTTTGAGAATCATGAAGGATGCTGGTTTGAGTGAAGACGGTTGGATTCAGACCCGACTTGATCAACTTAACTTGATTGATGAAAAACGACTTACTGCTGTTTGCCATGGTCAGGCGTATCAAAAACGAATGATCAAGGCATTCAACAAGAAAGTCAGGCGCCAGGTATATCAAGTCGGGGATCTTGTAATCAAGCGGATCATTTTGCCGCAAAGTGATCCCAGGGGCAAATGGACTCCTACCTACGAAGGACCATTTGTAATCAAGAACATCTTTTCTGGTGGGGCAATGATTTTAACCACCATGGACAGCGACGACCTGCCGCACCCTGCAAACGCAGACATAGTCAAAAGATACTACGCATAAAAGGCCCGCTAGGTCGACGCACCTAGGCAAAAAAAATGGGCATCCTGGTTAACCAAAAACCCGAAAGGGCGGTTCAGGCAAAAGTTAGGGATAAAACAAAAAAAATATGTACACCCGGCAAGTTGAAAACCCGAAAGGGCGACTTGGGCAAAAAAGGGTTTCCCGGTGGATCGAAAACCCGAAAGGGCAGTCCAGGCAAAAGTTAGGGAATTAAAGCGTATGACTATATCTCGTTGGATCACTTTAAGGACAATCTCTTCACAGATAAGCTCCGGGTTTCTGATCAACTCAATCATCTTCGGACGAAGCAACAAATGGACAAGATATTCAGAGTTACGAAGGCTATAGCAGAATGGGAACCCCATGGAATTTTCACACATAGCCATCTTTCTTTGTATAAATTTTTCTCATTTTTATGACAATGTTCTCTTACTAGGATGTCTGTCTCCTTTGTACAAAATACTTACACAAAGTTAATACAAAGATACTTCAAAGTGCAGAAAACTATTTGCCTTTTCTTCTTTTTTACACTTGTGTTTATTTGAAAACGTCCAATGATTTATTAATGAGCATATGCATTTGAATATAATCACTGTTTACAAATAAACGAAATGGGAAAGAATAATTACAGACAGATTGAAAGTATAGGAAAACGTCTTAAGGCTATTCCAGGAGAAATCCCCTGCAATACATCATCTAGATCCCCAGCGGAGCTAAAACCTTGAAATACATATCCCCAGCGGAGTTCTAATTTCAAATCCTTAATTCCCATCAGAGTTAAAACTTCAAACTCCTAATCCCCAGTGGAGTAAAAACTTTGAACTACAGACCCTCAGCGGAGATGAAACCTTCTTCCCTAGTCGAGTCAAATTTCCAACTATCTATCCCCAGTGGAGACCATCCAGTTTATCCAAATTCCCCAGCAAGTTGTCTTAAAGTCTGAGAATCAACCAGATAACAGTTAACTTTTATCCCTAACCTATGATAACTCCCCAGTAGAGTGGCATACAACCCAAACTCCTGAACTTTTTCCAAACAGGAATAAGCTTTTTTCCTCAGAGTCCTGAACTTACTCTCCAGCAGTAAACCTTCTTCCACATAGAGTTTTTACTCCCCAACAGAATGAAGATTCTCATTCTTGATTCCCCAGTAAAGTTGTCAGGGTCTTCTTTATTCCCCAGCATGAAGTCACCAAAGTTTTCATTACTCCTCAACAGAATGAAGATTCTCATTCTTAATTCCCCGCAGAAATCATCAAAATTTTCCCTTTTCCCCAGCTGAGTAAGGATTCCTATCATTTAACCCCCAGTAGAAGTCTTCAAAGTTCTCTGGATTTTCCAAGCAGATTTCTCAAGAAGTTTGGCATTACTCTCAACAGATTTTTGTCGATACTCCAACTTCAAGACATGAAGGATCCTCACATCCCTACAGAAATTGTCAAGGATTTTCCATCCCCAACAGTCACCAAGGATTTCTCATCCTCGACAATCAAAGATTTTGAATCTCCAACAGCGGTCAAGGATTTATTTTCCCCGGCAGCAGTCAAGGGTTTTATTATCTCCAGCCATCAAGGATTTATTTTCCTCAGCAATACAGCAAATCAGCTTACATGCGCATACATTACACTCATATATAATAAACATTGATAAAACACATTTTATTGCACCATACATTTCATGCAACATAACTTTGTGTTTCAGCTAACATTTTACCCTTTTTAGGATAAGATTAACAACTATCTTTAACAAATATTCAAAGATTTTAGATACAGTACGGATACACTCCAGATACGGAAGTCATTATGTTACTCATTCAAATCTCTTATTCAGATACAGTACAGATACACTCCAGACATGGAAGTCATTCTGTTACTCATTCAGAATTCAAAGTCAAGATACAGTACGGATACACTCCAGACACGAAAGTCATTATGTTACTCATTCAAATCTCTTATTCAGATACAATACGGATACACTCCAGACACGGAAGCCATTCTGTTACTCATTCAGAACTCAAAATCAAGATACAGTACGAATACACTCCAAACACGAAAGTCATTTTGTTACTCATTCAGAATTCAAAGTCAAGATACAGTACGGATACACTCCAGACACGAAAGTCATTTTGTTACTCATTCAGACCTCAACTTCAGATATAGTCCAGATACGCTCCAAACATGGTTGCCATTCTATCACTCATTCAAATTTTCCCCCAACTCAGATACACTCCAGACAGGGAAGTCATTATGTCACCTATTCAAGTATAGTTACAGCTCGGATACGCTCCAGACACGGACGCCTTTCCATTGCTCATACAGATTCAATCTCCAGATACAACTCAGATACGTTCCAAATACGGATACCATTATGATGTTCATTCTCCTGATTTACAACAAGCATTGTTGGATGGCATCTACAAGCCCATATCCAAGCAAGATTCTATCATTTCTCCGAATGGCATATTTAAGCCCATTTCCTCAATTTTATTTTGACGAGTGCAAATTTACGGGCACTCTAGTGTCCAATCATCTTTTACCTTCGAGTCACGAACGGCAAAGCTTGCCAATCTAACTCTTCAGGTTCAAGAAGATTGAACAGGGGAAGCTGTTGTACCCTAAAATTTTCCCTCTCATTTTATCAAGATTCTCCTCACAAGACTTCTTGGACTCAAGACCAGATTAGGGTTTGCTCAGCTCAAGACATTTCCTTGCACTAATGACCTGAAATTAGGGTTTGAGATTGCACAAGGATTTTTGGACTTTCAATGCCTCATGTGACTTTCATACTTCATGGTAGACCTATAAGATTTCTCATACCAAGTTTTAAGCCTTGAATCACATTTTTGCCCAGTCAATTGGACAGTTGACCTAAAAATCAATTGTATTGGGGAAAAAGTCAACCATGGCCAATTTATAGTCAAACTTCGTAATTTTTGATCCACATCAACATTATAGACTCATATGAACCATTTTATCAAGTTTGGATCACAACTCCTCAAGAAATTTGATCAGATCATCAAAAGGGCAAAATGGTCAAAATTAGGGTTTTGATTGAAGAAGGGCAATTTCTGATTTTTCACCTAGCCAATGGCAAATTGGGTTCAAGAATGGTTTCAAGGACTCAATGGCACCATCTTGACCTAATCACAAGGTTCAAAAGATCTCAAATGCATTGGATTGACAGATGAATTTTCCAGTCAACTGATCAAAAATCAACTATACATTGAAAAGTCAAACTTTGACTTTTTGGTCAAAATCAAGTGCCAAGGGTCATATTTCATCAAAATGTGTCAAAACATTAAACTTGTTCACCAAGAAACTTAAATTTGGAAATTAGGGTTTAAGTTTGAAAATTTTCATAACTTAGAATTTTTCTAAGTTATGAAAATTTCTTATTTTTCCCCAACTTTCCCCAAATTTTTCACCATGATGCAATTGGATTCAAAGAAAACTTCCAACATGAAAGTTGTATTACTCCATGAAATATACAACTTTTATTCACAAAGTTTTCCCAAACGATGCTTGGATCTCAAGTTATGATTTTGTGAATAAGGGTCCATAAACTTTTTAACTTAGTGAAATTTTCCCCTAGTTTAGGCAGATTGTTGACCTAACTTCATGGCAATTTTTCACATAGTTACAAGAGGAATTTCAAATATGGATTGTAGATAATGTTACAAGCTTTCCAAAATGTCCAAGAACTCTCCAAGATCATTTATGGTTAGGGAGAATCGAAGAAATGAAAATGGCATTTTATCACTTTTGTCCAAGGCATTTTTCACAATGGTGCAAGTTGAAAATATGTCCTAAGCATGCTTGTACTTGGTTTTAAAGGTCCTAATCCCTTTTACACTCATTAATTTAATGAAAACATATTGGACAATGGTCTTATTCTGATCTATGAAGCTTTGCACAAAGAATTATTCCAAAAATGGCATAAAGGTTACAATGCTACTTTGATAAAGCATGATTTTTGCAATTTTGTTTATCTTGAGCCATGGACCTAATCTCTTTTTGCAAACAAGATCCATAGTTATCAGGCAAAGTTCACCAACTATGTGCAGATAAGGAACTAGCAAGTACAAGCTTTTGGGCATTGTCATTTCACCTTTCTTCAAAAGCAAGCAAACTTGCAAAAGTCCACACAACTTGTCCATCTGATAAAGGCAAGGCTAAGCATCATTTGAACCAACCTCAGAACTTTGTTGCAAGCCTAAAAACGATTGCCCAACCTCTCAAACACCCTTAAACACAGAAATCACCATTTTCTGCCCAAACAGGGCAACCTCTGCAGAACCTTGGCCAAATTCATTTTGCCTCGTGCGTTTTGCTTGGAATCACTTCAAACACATTACATACATCCTACCTAAACCATCCAGGCCTTTGTCAAGCAACTGTAACCCCTGTTTTGAGCTTCACCGTTTCTATTTTCTGAGTTTGCAGGTTGACTTCTACAGGGAGTTTCAAGCAACTTCAAGGCCAGCTGAGCATTAGGATAGCTTGAGGGAACTTCAAGCAAGCTCACACGACCTTCAGGCCCCACTCAAAGTTGCTACATTGCCATATCCAAACTCAATTGAACAAGGTATTTGTCAAGTTTCTATCTCTCTATTTAGGCATCATTAAGCTTAGGTTTGTGAAGCAAAAATGTAGTCCTTAAGTTGCTTGAGCTGTACATATGCATAGTTTGTATTTATATTAACTGAGCTAGGAGTATTTGATAGTTAAAGTTGCTGAAAAAACTAGGTCAGAATTTAGGGCCGTTAAAATTCTCTCTGATCTTTGAGAGTTAGGTCACGTTCTTTATATCATTAGAATCGTGTGATGATGAGCTACATTTTTCATGTTATAAGTTTTTGATTTTATGCAAAGAATAGCAAGAACGGGATTTGAAGTACAGCGCACGCGTTTTTGGTCTGGAGGTCATGGAAGAAGTGAGCTTGGGCTTGGGCTTGCTGTTTCTACTTTTCACACCTCTCTTTTACTTTTTGCACCCCATTTTTACTTTTTGCACCCCCCTGACCTTTTATTTTATATTTTTTTTGTATTTTCTTGCATATTTATATTTTCTGGCTTTATTTATTTTTTCTAAACATTTAAAATCACAAAAAATATTTTCTTTATTTTTTGCATTTTTATCATATTTTTTATTTTATTTTTTGCATAATAAATAGTTTTGTTAGGATTTTATACTTTATTTTATTAAATAAAACTTGTAAATGATATAAAAAATACCATACATTTTTATTTTTATTACTTATACACTTAAAATAATATTTTCATACACATTTCTTTTTTTTAACATTTTGTACATATTATTATTATTTTTCTTGAATGAAAATGAATAATATTAGAATATATTTTCTTTTAAACAAAAAAATTAGGGTTTTCACCCTTTCAAAAATAATCACTTTATTTTCTTATTTGTAAGATATAAATAAATTTATTTTCTCATACATAAAATTAATACAAAAACATTTCTTGCATATTTACATTTTATTGCATATTTAAATATTTGCTTATTTATTTATTTGTACAATAAATTCAATTTGGTTGTAATAGTTTTAGGGTTTTATTTTGAGCAATATCCCCCTATTCAAAACATGTATCCCCCTCCCCATAATATTGTTGTAATAGTTTAGATTTACTTTACGCATTTTATTGCTTTCATATACCATGATAGTAAACTAGGGTTTTGTATGCAAAGACCAAAAATCAAACAAATAGCATGACTTAATACAAGACAAAAAATGCATGAAAAATGATAACACATTGCACACAAGCACCCCTAGGGTTTCATCCACTTTGTTGCCTTAAAATGGACATGGTATGCATGCTAGGTATCTTGGTAAAACAAAACAAAACAAAAAGATCATAGTCCCTCGATGACGCTATCAAAATGTTGCCTAAAAACAAATGATCTTAGTCCCTAAAACTTGCTAAGATACTTGGCACCATTGCTATCATGGTCATACGATGACCCACGCCCGTCCCGTTTAACATCCAAAGATAGGTTTGTTTACCAAATACAATGGTAAAACAACAATGTCAAAGGAATAAGAATGTGTAGGAAAGACTTTTGAGTAGGTAGATGCTTCTAGTTACTTGATCAATTTGCAAACCATCCTTGTTATTTTCAAAAACACATACACAATTTCAAAACATTTTCAAACAACTTTCAAAACATTGAAACATTTTTCAAAAGACAAACATCTTTGTATACATTCTTACAAACAAGAATCATTACAAAGATTTCCAAAACAATGGCCTCTTTTCAAAATACTTTCAAAACCACACAAAGCACCATTTCAAACAATTGGAAAAGCAAAGCAAGTAATCTAAACAAGTAACTAAGAGCCCATGGAAAACCATGGATGGAAAGGGTGCTAGCACCTTCCCTTTTCATAATCTACCCCCCGAACCCAAAAAAAAATCTCAAAGGTCTTTCCTGTGCTTTTTTACCTTTCCTTTTGGATAAAATAAAAGTCGATGGTGACTCTTGCTAAACCAAAAATTTGCGAACACAAACGCAAAACCTCAAGTCAGTTCTCCCACCGTATCACATTATTCATTTAAATTCAAAATTAAATCAAATAAATATTAAATTGAGGTGTAAGGCTTAAAAGGCTTTTGATTCTAATCTTTTGGAGGCCCAATGACACATTACAAATTGTGTGGGGTTATTTTCAAAACAAATATTCACATTTTGTCTTATTCCAATCTTAGTTTCAAACAAAATCAAATATTGTTTTACAAGAGGTCCAAGCCCATGTGTTGACCTAATTTCTTCCCTATAAATACACTTCAAATTCAGACAAGGAAAAAAAAAGGTTGCCATAACCCTCTCTAAAAATCTCAAATTTTGTCCAAACTAGAGCAAACTCGAAATCATTGTTCTATCTCTTCTCAAAGCAAACCAATCGTTCAAATCAATCTCTGAGGTGTTATAGGGTAATACTTGATCGTTCTTGATGATCAAAGAGGCTTGAAACATGCACATGAAGCATCACCAATTTCCATATTTTCATGAATTTAGATTTTTAATTTTTACCATGTTTTGGTTCATACTAATGATTCTAATGTGTTCCTGAGATAAAACTATACAGGATTGAACCCTTCCATGAAGCCCATGACGTCAGAACACCCCATTGCCATTGTTACGCCAATTTGCAATATTTTTTTCATATCTCACTATGCAGGACGATTTAGCCAAAACTAAGGCCACCAATGGATTCATAAGGGTTGATTTAGTGGGACAGGGTCTTCTTTGATAACTAACACACGTTGTTTTTGAAGAAAAACACCTCGCCGAAGAAGACGACCGGAGCTAGGACTCCGGCGCCTCTCCAGTCCATTTGTTTTCATGTTATATTTAATTTTTTGCATTAGGTACACGGATGAGAGCGTAGTACCACTGGTCAAGGCGAAGGCGTATAATATATAGAACGTGGGTTCGATCTCTGCCTTTTGCAATCCTTTTTTTTCTTCTATTTTTACAATTAACACGCATGTTTCATATATCATCATCCGGTCTAATTTCCAGACACCAACAAGCGTTTGTCTTAGTGGCAAGAAAGGCAGTGAGAAGGCTAAAGGGTGTGGGTTCAACACCCACCCCATGCAATTTTTCCCCTTTTTCTATTTTCATTGATTTTTCTTTCCCTAAACCTAATTTGTTTTCTTATTTTTCTTTTCCTAACCCTAATTATGATTAATCATCAAATTAACTTTTTCTTTCTTAATAAACTAGGATTAGGTTTTCTAACTAATGTTTAACTTCCTGGTTATTTAATTAATTAACCTTTTTTATATTAAAATTAATTAGAATTTTAGGTTTTAATTAACTATCAACTTAAATCATTTTCACAAAAAAATCACCAAAAATATTTTCTTTTCTATTTTCTTATTTCTTATTTATTTTCATAGATCAAGTGTATAAGGCACATTCTAATGTAATAGTTTAGATTTGTTTTCCGTATTTTTCTATTATGTAACTACTCACAGGATGTAATAGTATAGGTTTATTTCCTCCATTTTTATACTTATGTAACTTCCCCAAAGCCATGTAATAGCTTAGGACTTTACATTCCGCAATTTATTTTTCTGTACATATTTAACTGCTAGTAACTAGGGTTTGTATGACAAGACTAAAATCAATTGATAGAAAAACCTAATTCAAGATAAATATAACTGAACTGAACACGCTTTTCACACTCACACCTCTAGGGTAGCCTCTCTTCGCTGCCTTCGAATAAATGGTCATGTCCCTCGAAAGTAGGGATACTTTAGCAAAAAAAACCTCGAGTAAAGATCATAGTCCCTCGATGACCCTTCGATGTTGCATAAGAAAAATGATCTAGTCCCTCCGATACAATTGCTAAAGTATCTCTACATGTTGCCTTCAATGATCGTTCGATGACCCTTCGTATGTCCCTTCACATCCAATAGATAGGGATACCTACCAAGTAATGGTATGCATAGCACTATCTCTAAAGGAGAAGGAAAAGAACAAGAACGACCTTGAATGGGTAAGGAACTTTTAATCGCTTGCTCACGACTCTTTTCTAAAAATAAACATTTCTCACATCACACTTTCAAAATGATAAATATTTTCAAAAAACACTTTGTATACATTCTTGAGGACCAATACAAGAATCATTACAAAGTTAACCGTACTTTGGCTTTTTATTCAAAAGTATTTTCAAATCACACACACAAAGCAAGATTTTCAAAAGTGAGCTAAGTAATTAAGAGCTCGTAGATAACTATGGATGAAAAGGGTGCTAACATCTTCCCTTTTCATAACTTACCCCCCGAACTCAAAATATATCAAGGTCTTTCCTATTCTTTTCACCCTTTCCTTATTGGATAAAAGAAAAGTCGGTGGTGACTCTAGCTATTCACACATTTTGGATAAAACCAAAAAAGCCAGTTCTCCCACCGTATTACACATGGGTAGGATAATTCCTCTCATGAATCTTCATCTGCCTTGAAGCATAAGCTATAACCTGACCACTTTGCATAAGACACCACCTAAGCCCATCTTCGACACATCACAATACACAACAAAGGATTCCTTCGCATATGGAAAAATCAAAATTAGTGCATGTAACACCCTATTTCCCCGTCGGTAATTTAACCAAAAATCAAAGTAAATTAATTCATAAAATAAAAACATCAAAAATAGGATGTCACATCTTCATACATACACACATGCTCATGTAATAAGATACACAACACATAATCACATGTTCACCAAGTCTAAAATTCATTTCATTTATTTGCAGTAGAAAAACATCAACAACAATTATTCTTAACTCTTTAATATTATTTATAATTATCATAATTCAAACTTCAACATGCATCATCAAATAAATCCAACAAAGTGGAGTTCTACAATAGTTTTCTCTCATCATAATAAAACAAACGCAAAACCCCAAGTGTTATGTATTAGAGCTGACACCGACTCAGTCTACACAAAATAAGGCACTTCTCAGTGAGCCTCTACCTCGAGCTACTTCGGATCATCTGCATGTTACCCACGTACAAGCAACATTTAAACATTAGGGGTTAGATATCACAACAATATAATAAGTTATATAATCATAGGTATACGACAGATATATCACACAAGATTCCAAGCTCAACAATCATCAATCATAATTCATAATGATTATACAAGTACATACATATTTATCATCTTCCATCATACAACACATACCAACTATGCAACTAAACTTCATCGTTATATCAACAATTCAATCATATGCAATGTAACTGACGCTGATGCAAGATGCATGTGGTACCAATAGGGCAGAACCCTCATCGTGATAATGCTAACTTAGGACAACAACATCATAACGCCAATACAGGCCATCATTCGCCAATACAGGCTATCATTCACCAATACATGCCATCATCGCCAATACAAACCATCGTTTGCCAATACAGGCCATCGTTCTCATGAATGCATGCGACACTGACGCACAACAACATAAAATGAATTGGTATTACTACTCACTAATGCCAAGCCAATACAGGCCATCATCATCATCATGCAGTATTTATGCAATTCATTCATACATCATTCGTACAACACCATCACGTTCAATCACAATAATATGCATCACACTTCATACAACATTAACACACAAGGCATAAACCTTCACCAAAATAATCATCATAAGATAGAAAATATCACATCACATCAAAACCAAAATCCTCATGATTAATTCCACAACAACAACAATTATTCATTAAAAATAAGACATTCCCAATTAATCTACTATACAAAGCATTTGTATATATTTCACAAAACGACATAACTCGACAGTACGAAACACTCATCCTCGCATCAAATAGTTAGAATTCTAGTACTGAAAATATTTTTAAAAGAAATTACGTTAAACCAGTGTTCCAACGATTCGAACTACGCGTCAATCGAATACCTGAAACTCAAGTTATGAATTTTTGAAGTTTTACCATATTTACCAACACCGACAACCTACATCAACAAACACTGACACCATAAAACATATTTACATACCACTGCATTCACCGATGCATCACCATGCATCATATAACTCACCATAGTTCATATATTCACCAATATTCACACTAAATTAATTAAATAATTAATCTAGATTTTTAGGGTGTTACAACACCAACGTCAATCTCTTATTCAACTCTAGAAAACTTTCTTCACAGTGAAAACTCCACACATAAGCTTTCCCTTTTTGAGTTAATTGAGTCAAAGGCAAAGCCAACTTCGAAAATCCTTATATAAAGCTTCTATAGTAACCATTTAAACCCTGAAAACTTATAATCTCGGTAATTGACTTTGGAGTCTCCCACTGCAACACCACGTCTACCTTAAATGAGTCAACTTCTATACCATCGTTAGATATCACATGACCAAGGAAACACACTTCTCGCAACAAGAAATCACACTTCTAAAACTTAGCATACAACTTGTTATCTTGTAAGGTGTGAAACACAACTCTCAAATGTCCCGCATGTTTTTCATCTGACTTAGAATACACCAAAATGTCATCTATGAACACAATAACAAACTGGTCCAAGTAAGGATGAAAGATCTTGTTCATATATTCCATAAACATACTTGTGGCTTTACACAAACTGAACAATATTTCTAAGTACTTATAATGATTGTATCGATTTCTAAAAGTAGTATTGGGAATATCTTCAGACTTCACTCGAATCTAATCATAACCTGATCACAAATTAATCTTACTGAACACACAAGCACCAACCAACTGATCTATAAGGTCATCGATCCTAGGAAGAGGATACTTGTTCTTGATAGTAACTTTATTCAACTGTCAGTAATCAACTGTCAGTAATCAACACATAGCCACGTGTTATCGTCCTTCTTCTTAACCATAACACTGCTACCACCCATGGTGATACACTAGGCCTGTCAAACTTCTTCACCAACAACTCTTATAATTATTTCTTCATCTCTCTTAACTCTGACACAGACATTTGATATAGTGTCATCCACACAGTTCTAGTACTAGGTACTAAATCTATGGCGAACTCAACTTCTCGCTCTGATGGAAAGTCACAAATATCTTCAGGAAAACATCAGGAAACTCACACACCACATGCATATCACTCTCCCCAACATCGCTCTTCACTCTAAATTAAGAAAACATCACGAGCACCTTATCATTTTCCCTCAAAAACATCTCAGCATGACCGATAAACATGAATCTCGAATCTTTTCTCCTTTTAGATTTGGGAAACAACAAAGTCTTGTCAAAATAGTTGATATAAACATTGGTTAAATTCCAACTAATTCATTCCCAAAATAACATCGAGTTGACTCAAAGGTAAATAAACCAAGTCAGTCCCAAACTCTCTACCATAAATTGTCAAAGCACAACTCAAACACGCCAACGTAGTAGTCACTTGACCATTAGCTGAGGTATCAATAACCATGCTACCAATCATATAATACACTTCTAAATTCAACCTCTTAACACAACCAAGAGATATAAACAAATGCGTCACACCAATACAATAATAGTAATTAGAGAAGCAGCATTACCGACACACGTACCTTGAATCAAATTATCTAAATTTGAGACATCCGTATCGCTCAAAGCGAAAACTTTTCCACTTGATTGAGATTTCTTCGGCTTATGGAACTGGGTACTAATATGACCTAGTTCTCCACAATTGTAACAAGTCAAAACAATACTCTCAAACTCAACAATATGATGTCCTTGCTTCCCACACTTAAAGCAACTTTGAATCGTGCTCTTGCACTCATTAGCATGACAACCCATCTCTCTGCAATTGAAACATATCAAAGCAGCAGGAGTTCCTCCCTCACTTGCATCTTTTCCACATGTAGCCTTCTATTGAAGCTCGTGTTTTCCCTTATCAATTGGAGACCCATAAGGTTTACCATGGTTCTGATTCCATTTTTTATTCTAACTAACACTCTTATAATGAGAAAATCTGGCCCGACTATGCTCATCATAGATCTTGCATTTATTGACTAACATAGAGAACTAATGAATCTCCTGATAACCAACGAAGTACTTGATCGCAGAATGCAACCCACTCTCGAACTTTATGCACTCAGAACCTTCAGCTCCTACCCCATTGTAGGGGAGGCAAAACCTAAACAACTCCTCGAACTTATCCGCATAATTAACCACAATCATGTTTCCTTGATTCAGCTCAAGGAACTCAATCTCTTTCTTAATGCAAACATCAACCGAAAAATACTTCTCCATAAACTTTTTCTTGAAGTTCTCCAAATCTCAGTACCTGCACCTTCTAACTTCTAGTGGGCATTATCCTATCAATACTTAGCCTCCTCAGATAACATATGTGTCCCAAGCAACACTTTCTACTCATTAGTGAAAACCATAACCCAAAAGATTTTCTCAATCTCCTGAAGCCAACTATGAGAACCCTTATGATTGTATCTTCCCTTAAAAGTAGGAAGATTATTTCCCTGATACTTTCCCCGCTTACAGAATTCATCATCCAATCCTTGTTGATTCTACTGATCCTGCAAAGCCTAATTTTCTTGTCCTATCGCATGAGTCATTGGTTCTAAAGTATCAATAATTGCTTGATCGTTTCTACCTCTAGTTATTTCTTTCTGCACAATCAGCCAAGACATGTTAACTAATTGTAAACAGTAAAGCAACAACGATTAACAAAATAAAGTATCAGCAGTGCTCATACACACGTCACATACAAAGACACCAACTAGTTCAGAACCTAGGCCAGATAGACTGGCCTGCTCTGATACCAACTATGTAACACCCTAAAATCCTGACTCTTTATTTATAAAAGATAAACATATAATTTCTCGAATATAGGTGTTACACATACTTGACATACATCTACAACAACATCATAATAAGAAATAGTAGCAAAATTTAATTATCAGTCATACTTAATTGTATCAATATAATAAAGTGCTTTATATAATTAAATAACTCAAACTTCAAAAATGCAAAATAAATAACAAATATTCTCGTCCCAGTGTTACATATCAGAGCTTAAACGAAACTAAATAATGTAGAAAACATTAGATAAACTAAGAGGCCTTAATGCCATCCTTCAGCTCAAAGGACAACTACTGCTATACCTGATTATCTATACTCGAAGAGTGTATATAACACCATAATAAAACAAACACGAGTGATTATACGCTAAAAATATGTTAGTGGTGTAGAAGATAGCAAAGGCAGCATCATTCATAATAATCATCAATGTATGCATTATATAAAAGCAATAACAATCAATTCACAATGCAATTATATGTGAAATGCTATAAACACCTTGAATCTAATGCATATGGTACTAATTATGGACATCATAGGTATGTTACTAATTTCGTCCACTCATTAATGGTTCCCCTTTGAACCCTACTCGTCTTTGACTCCTCATTCTGAATCAGGGACTCGTCACTGGACTGAGGTCTATAAATCTATCAATGACATACATGATACATGACATGCAACAACAACATATAGGCGTGATACTCACCACTGGGTCCTCTTTAAACTGTAACCATCACCCATTAAAGGCCACCATCTCAACATAACAAGTATGATATGCAATTATAACTCACCAATACAAAATCATACAAGTATTCAACAATATATACTTATACATCCATAAAGTATTCACACAACTCTTAAAGCATATCAATTAACTCAACTTAGTTCTAAAATTGATCAACTCATCAAAAACATCAAACAACATTAAACAATTTAGGACTTTTTGTCATTAATATTCATCTTATACACATCATTAGTAAATAATTATATTGATGACCTTGTAAGAACATTTAACCTCTTTGGACATTACCATGGACTAGTTATACGCATTATCTTTCTAACACTTCAAATTGTGCCTTAATCGGAGTAACGAAACTCAAGATACGTCATTTTCATTTATATAATTTCCCACCCATACAGCGGTAACCAGTTACGCTCAGTGTGTATCCAATTGCATGCACGTAAAACAGCCCAGAAACCCATTTTTCTCAGAGGTAACTAATTAGTGACTACTAGTAACCAATTACCATTGCGCCCAAAGTCTAATGTCACCCATTTTGCACCTAAATCTCACTCATAAACCCAATCCGCTCACATGTATCTCAATATTCAAAAGTATGAATTCAACGAATAATCACATGTATTTTATTTAAGGGTTAATACTACTTTACCTCCTACAATATAGGCGAATTTTGATTTATCTCCCTGTAAAAAAATTGGATTATCCCCCTGTAATTATTATTTTTTGGTATAATTTAGAGCACGGATTTTACATAGAATACATCAAATAAGATAAGTTTTACACAAATCTTCTCCAAAAAATATAATGCTCAACAATGAATAAAAATATAGGAAAACAAAGAAGAGGGTGAGAATCCATTTCTACCCTTCATATAATATACACCCATAGATGTGTAATTTCCCTCCAATAAGGACCTTGAGTTCTACAACAACGGAGGTTCTTGTAGTTAGGGTTGACTCTCTACTTCAAACTTCTCACATTCTCTAATTCTCATGTATTGCACTTTCTATCCCTTCTTTTTCTATTTAAATAAAATAAAACCTAATATTTCTATTTAATTTAATTATCACCACAACTCCCCTCAACTTTGGTTAATTCTCTCCTTGCCCCACCAATTTCATAAAAATAGCATTTCCTCCCAAGTTTTATAATTATCCTATTTTATTTAATAATTAATTATAAAAATCTAATTAATTCCTGATCAGTCACCATTTGTAATATAGTTTTTGTCAGTTGTTTGTCAAAAATCTAGGTGAACTGTATGACTTTAGTCTTAAATTCTTGATCTTTTGAGTCAGTTTGTGTTAAGACAATGTTTGCTAGAGTTTGAGTTTATTTTGGCTATATTTATACGTTTGGTATGTGTAGCATGTTGGATACAGGTTAAAGGAGACAAAGTATCAAAAATCATATCAAAATAGCTGAGCAGAGCACTGAAACAGAAGAAAACGAAAAAAAGCAACAAGACTGCCTATACGCGTATGGAGTTAGGTCATACGCGTATGGCCCAGTCATTACACATATTATACGTAGTCCAGTAGAATGGGAAAAAAAGAAGGCTATTGCCCATACGCTTACCATACGCAGTCAATCTGTCTAGATGCACATTACTATCATTACGTGTATCATATGCGTACCATTCCGACTGGGATGTATGCCACTGCCTATACGCGTAGCATACGTGTACATGAACTTTCTAGGAAGCTATCCTTGTACCATCCGCGTATCAACTTGCCACCACTCAATGCCATACGCGTATAGAGGCCCAAATTTGACAAAAAGCCCAGAGCGTGTCTGTTTAACCTGGGGACGCAATTTCACAAGGGATTGGATAATTTTTTACGGCAAAGAACACTGTTGAAGGCCTAAGAACTCAAATTTATGCTTGGGATCAAGATTTTCATGAGCTTTTGCTTGGTACAAACTGAGTTTGATTAATGATTAACAATTTGGCTGGACCTCTATTGTTAAGGCTTTTTGTGAGAATATTTTGTAGTAGATATCACCTAGGACTAGGGATACCTTATGGAAACCGAATTATTCTTGATATAATAATGCTTAATTTCATCTGTAATTTTATATGGACACAGGAGTTAGTTTAAAGGATTAAATTTTTTTCCACTAAGGACTTAGGAGTAAACACTCAAAAGAACCGGTAATCAATTCTTTGAAATATGTTATTGCAATGTTAGTTCAGAGTTGTTACAAAAATGAATCACATATATTCCCTAGCATATTACTCATATCATTTTAAACTATTCAAACACTTCTGTTTACTTTTAATTTTCAGTTATTTATAATTTATAATTAGTATATTTTCCAAACCAAAACCCCAATTGTTTTTGTTTAACTAGAATTTAACTTCAACTTTGTATCTCCGCGTAGTCCTCAAGATTGATACTTGGGATTTCCCATTCTTACTATTTTGGAAAATTAGTACACTTGCTAATTTTTCTATCAATTTCCACGAATGCCAAATAAATCACATAAATCACTCAAGCACCAAAATAAAATAATAAAAGCAGTTTAACTTAATTAAAATAAATAAATAGAAATCTGGGGTGTTACAAACCCTCTTGTTATAATGTTGAGTGTGTAATGTGTGGCCTTGATGTGCTCACCTTGATGCGACTCTTTGGATTTGTTAGGCTCGGGGCTCCCAGAATCGTCTCACCCACGCAAGCTAGACTTATCTGACGAATGAGATAAGTCGCCCTTCATATATTTCTTGAGGTGCCCATCCTGTATTAGTTTCTCAATTTCCTTCTTGAGAGGATAGTTGTCCTTGGTGTGATTTCCTTTTACCTTGTGGAACTTTAACCATCTTCCTGGTTCAGAAACCTTCATGTCCACCTTAGGAGCAGGTGGTGTAGGAATATTGTGCATGTGGAGTACCTCACGCCATATTTGCTCGCGGTGAGTGTTCAAAAGTGTGAAGTTTTCCATTGCCTTACCTACCCTTTTGAACACTGACTTGTCCTTTATGGGAAAGGTATATTTGCTTTTCCTCTAATGGTTCAGGCTTTAAACGTTGGGAATACTCTATTTAATGTTGCATGCCTTCTTTTCAGTGTTGTTTTCCTCGCCCTTTATGTAGCACTCAACTCTGGTGACAACTTCGGCCAACGACAACACTGGCTTATGGGAGAGGTATTCATTAAAGTGTCCTGCCTTAAGTCCATTTTGGAACGCCCCCACAAACATTTATTGGTTTGGTGAGATGACCCTGATAGTGACCTCGTTGAAGAAGGCGAGATAGTCCCTCAACGACTTTGATGGACCCTAGCGTATATTAAATAGACTGGTGGTGGACATCTTCTTGTGGTAGCTGGTGGCAAACTAGTGTACCAACTTCTTTACGACATCCTGATAACTGTTGATAAAGGCATGAGGTAAACCCATATACCATCTGAAGGCGACCTCTCTGAAAGTGCAAGATAGAAGCTTGCACTTTAAAGAATCGGGAACTCCTATGATTGCCATCTGTGTATTAATGGAGGAAACATGTTCTTATAGATCGTTGCACCCATCAAACTTGGCCAAGTAAGGATGTTTGAAATCTTTAGAGACAAACACCCCCATATCTCGTCTGATAGTGGTTAGGGATCGAACAATTCCATTTCCTCTACGAGGTTGGGATATTTTTGGCATTGTCTAATGTTTTTGATGTTGTCTTCCAATGTCTAGTTATGGGGGCATAATTCGTCCATGATAACACACATCTCTGCTAGGGTGTCAACATCATCGCTACTGTTGGTGCCTTTTGGCATAGGGGATGTATATCTCCTATTAACCATAGCTAAATGTGGCTAAATATAAGAGTTAATAGTAACAATAGGAAGGGTGAAAGTGATAGAAGAAGGTGTGGCCTATGTTAATTTTATCGGGCCCTAGGATGAGCGCCACTGTACTGGTAAAAAAGTATATGCGTACATGTTCACATTGCAAGGGCAGAGATACTCAGAGGCTTTAGTAAATTTATAATATGATTACATAGTGTGGCTTTCCCGCGACGATGAGAAGCCTTATACGGTGGTGTTTTGAGGTGATTTAAGAGCCATTCTCACGTGAGGTGAAAGGCTCTGCTGATGACCGGTGATGCTTGATAGCAAGCATATAATAGTCGATAGTCGTGTGTTAATACTATAGTGAGCGCCGTTCTCTTTAGAGTATAGAGAATGTGTATCATTCCTTAGTGTATGTCCCTTCTCCTTGAGAGGAGATGTATTTATATAAGTCTCTAGGACCTAGGGTTTGAGTCACCCTTAGTGGCGTGAACCACTCCCTTCTTCTTCAAGGAGTTATTGACCACCTATATTTTAGGAGTTAGAAGAGACTCCTTCTTTCTTGGCTCACACGTCATAGTTTCCTCTAGGTGAGTCTCCCGACCATCGCTTGGACAACACGACTCCTAGGAGAGGGTGCCCTAGTTTAGGGCATCCACAAATATAACACTACAAAACCTTTTAATTTCACAACATTTGGTTTTGATCGCGTGACAAAGGGGTTTTATTTATAATTGAGCATCATGGGTACTAAATTGGATAACGAGAAGTTTTCTGAAGACAATGATTTTGGATTGTGGAAAGTGAAGATAAAAGCCATCTTAACACAAAAAGGTATATTGATGCATTAAAGGGTGAGGAATCGATGCATGCACGTCTGACACAAATTAGGAAGACTAATATGGTGAATAATCCTAGAAGTGTCATTATCTTGTATCTCTAGGATAAAGTTTTAAGGGAAGTCAACAAGGAGAAGACTACGACTTTAATGCAGAAAAATTGAATAATATACGACCAAGTCTTAAGTTCAATATAGTTTTTAAAAAAACAACTCTACCCATTCAAAATGGTAGAGAACAAATCTATAATGGAGTAATTGATAACATTTTACAAGTTTGATGATGATCTAGAGAATATCGAGGTGAAAATTGATGATGAGGACGCAAATTACTTTTGTTAAGCTCCATTAACCATATCTTTTGAGCACTTCAATGATGCCCTTGTTTATGGTAAGGAAAGTGCTATTACTCTTGATGAAGTCCAGACGACTATGAGATCTAAAGAATTTTCAAGGGTGAAGGATTTGAAGATTGACGATAATGATGAAGATTTGAAGATTAATTTGGAGAATATCGATAATCATGTTTGACGATCTAGGTTATTGCAGTTGATTTGAACACGGGGTATTGAAGATTTCACATGGTGGAATGATCGTAGCTAAAATGGTCTAAAATATATGAATTATATATTTTAGATGGTTTCAATGTTATAGATCATTCATCAATAGGTAGTGAAGACTTTCATGACAAGAATAAGCTTTGGAATTTGAGGTCAACGCACGATAGATGCTTAAAGGTTGTCTTAGGTAACTTTAATGAGTTTTGCATGAGATAAGAGATAAAAACATATGATTGTTTCTGACTTGTTACTAGTAGATGAGTTACTATAAAATTTCTAGGATAAGGCTGGTGCAAAAACAACTTACTTATCCACAAATATCCATTCGCAAGAATAGACTTTTAGATATCTAAAGAGATTTTAGCGTAGAAAACATTTTAACTACTCTTATTTGAAAGGTCGTCGAAATTATACCGAATGCGTATATCAAATTATGCCAACTTAATAGTAAAATTGTAAAGTGTGTCTTCAAGAACTATCCAAAACGATGAGTTGTGCAAAAATAAAATTTATAAGATTAAAAATCCATCATAAATAAATATATTATTTTTAGTGAGTTATGTAAAAAGAGAAAGAGCAAATGAAAATATTAAAAACTATCATCCGAAACAATCACTTGTTTTGTTTTTTTACAAATATGAGAGTCGTTTGTTACCGATTATAAAAAGTGGTTCTGCTAAGTTATTTACAAATGAATTTTAGATTTTTTTTTTAAAAATTATTGAAAGAGTATAAATTATTGTGTTTGTTTACCAAAACAATTTTCTTTTAAAAATATCTTAAAGAAAATAAATCTTAAATTATTTTAAATTATTTTCATATTTTATTTTTTATAAAAATCTCCAAAACATTCCAAAATAATTATTGATTAACAAACTAATTTTTATATTTTATATTTTCATTAAAGAAAAGATATATTTTTTATTTATCCTTTTTTACCAAAAATGGCATACACTAAAAAAAACATATGGTGCTAAGTTTCCAAACCAAACTGGTGAAGCTCAAAGGCTTGAAAGGTCAAACTCAGAGTGAGTGAAAGATTGTAACAAAAAGTTTCAATTTCACACTCTCATTCTCACTCTCACTCTACAAATAGAGAGAGAAAGAAACAACCCTTCTTTCACCAAACTCGCCGATCCGAAAGGTTCAATCTTACCCTTTTCAATTTTCCTTTTTTTTCCTCTTTCAATTGAAATATGATATGGGGTTGTGTTTTTCTTGTTAAAGTTTCGATTTCTTGAATTATGGGTTTAATTTTTTAGGAAATTTTTTGTTTTAGTGATTTTTTTTGGTAATGTGTATGTGGAAGTCACAAATGTGCAGAGTTTTTTGTGATTGAAATTGTGGGGTTGGAGTGGAATTGAGTTTGATGAAAACTTTGGATTAGAGTTTGTTGGTTTTTCAGGTTTTACAGAAGAATTAGCTCAATGTCTTGGGCTGCCCCTGATGAGCTCTTACTCTCCACCTCTCTTGCTACATACCTAGACAGTAATCTCTCTCTCTCTCTCTCTCTCTCTCTCTCTCTCTCTCTCTGATGTTTTATATGATTTTTTTGTTCATGTGCATGCAGATCTTTTCTGAAAAGAGTTACTTGTCCTGAATTTTTATGTTTTTGTTTCTTCTTGTTGTGCTTATTAGATTGTTTCTTTATGTTGATTGTACATGAATTGTTGATTGCCCTTATAGTCAGGGCTGTCTTAAGTTTTCGGAGGTCCTGTGTTACAGTTTAGTTGTGGCAAAACAAATAGAAGCCCTATTTTGCCACGGTTTAACGTTGATAAAAATTTTATGAGGCCTTATTTAGTCATGGTTTAATCATCTTGAATTTTGGATCCTGTGCGGTAGCCCATCTTGCACGTCCTCTAAGACGGCCCTGGATATAGTTCTTGTTAGATGGATGAGAACGAGCATTCATGATTCTAATTTTTCATTTTGCAGAAAAACTTCTTGTTCTGTTGCGAGATGGTCGAAAACTTTTGGGATTATTACGGTCGTTTGATCAATTTGGTAACTACTGATTCTATTTGCATTCTTCTTTGTGAAGTCTCTATTATTTAATGTTAAATGACAATTTGATGCAATGGCATTTACAGCTAATGTTGTTCTAGAAGGTGCGTGTGAACGGGTAATTGTCGGAGATCTTTATTGTGATGTCCCTTTAGGACTTTATGTAATTCGTGGGGAGAATGTTGTCTTAATTGGAGAGCTGGTATGATGTGTTCTTGATTGTTTTCTATCATTTGACTTTGATTACGTGGTTCTCAGAGGAATCTTGATTATTTTGTAACCTTTATTGTTGATTTAGGACTTAGGAAAGGAAGAGCTTCCACCACATATGACATGTGTGTCAGAGACTGACATAAGAAAGGTTCGTCCATGAATTTTTATTTATAAACAATTGATATTCATTTCTCAATTTTACCATAAAAACTATTATAATTATGAGCGCCTGAGGACCAAATCATTATCTCTCTTGATGCGTCTTGCAGCAATGTTTTAGAAACTTGATTAGTCATTTTTAGGGATTTGATTTCCATGCCGTAAATGCAGTATTGTCAATGCTTTGTAATATTGCGTCCCGGTGACATATAGGAAGCGTTCTAAATGACATAATTGCTTCCACTTTGGCTCATTTTGGAAAATACTGTCCGTTCTGTTTTGTTTATTCTTCTAGCAAGCATTGTCAAGTGAACTTGTGGTTTTTTATATGCCAGTTTCTGTCTTTGGTAGCACTATAGAGTTTTCTCTCTACCTTTTGGTAAAGTGTATCAACCATTTCTTTCGAATCTGTCAGCTACACTTTCTTGTGGTCTTCATTCGTCATAGTATGGCCATTAACATGATTTGGTGAGAACCCGATTTTCCTTATTCCAACTTGTTCTCTGTTCTCCAAAGGATTCTCAGCAGTGTTATCAAATTGCGGCGCCATGGCCGCTATGGCGGATATACGTGACAGTTTTTGGGCTCGCCGCAATGGTAATATCGGCCGATATTGTGGGTTTGTCCGCCATAATCCGATATAGCGGCACCGCCTAAGCTTGTGCAAGTGATGAACAATGGATAGATGACAAGTTAAAGTGACCAACCCAAAGTTATGATACAATGAGGGTCCGTAGTATTTTTGTTTTTGTAGTTTACAATGGATGTGAACTATTACCTATCTAGCCATATATGTAGTTTCTAGGTTTGCGAGCAACCTTGCAAACTGCAAACTTTTCCTTGTGTGGTATAGAGTTATCGAATATCCGCCATGGCGACTATCAATAATGTTTTATGGACTGACCGCAATGGTAAATATTAGCTGATATTCCTGGTTTTTCCGCCATAATCAGCTATGATGGCGCCACAAAGCAGCTAGTATGGCGGGATTTTGGCTCTCCGCCATGGACCACCATCCGCCCTCAATAACTCTGGTGTGGTACATATGTAATGGTATGTAGGATTTTCCACGACAAATTGGATTTATGGAAATCATGGTTGTCGGAATCTTGAGATTACTCATACAATCTTGTTTACAAAACAATTTCTATGTAAACTTGAGTTTGTGACCACATATCACAGAATATCACGAGTTAGAGGAAGATTGACCCATCCTTCAAAATTGATTATAAAAAGATTTATATTCTGGTAGCCTTATTTTCATTTATGTTCTAAATTGATTATGGACCAAATTTTATTTCATTTTCTATGCGTTTCAGGCTCAAAAAGCAGAACGCGATGCTAGTGATCTAAAGGGCACCATGAGGAAACGGATGGAATTCCTCGATTTTGACTAAAACTTCCTACCGCCTTCAAGCTGATGGTCCTATCTGCAAATTTTAATGCAGCTGTGACTCAAGTTTGATAACAACGGGTGGAAGAAAAAGTAATATGGTTGATGTGCATTTATCTTCTTTAGAAACTAGCGCGACATGAGACCGAATACTTCACAGCTAATAGTTTTTTTTTTTTTTTGGTTTCTTTTTGTAATTGAGATCAATCAGCAATCATCATTGATCCATGCCCTATAACTTGCATTTGGATTGTGTTAATGCATTTTGAAAACATGTTGTATGTTTCTAGATAATCAGACATATTAGTGAATATGATTTCTTGTTTGTGCTCAGTTACCTTTATTTTTATTCTGCTCATTTTCAATGTTTTTTTTCTTCTCATTGCTCTACATAAATAAGAGTACAATTACAAACAGAACCAATCTCTTGTATTTGATATACATAACAGTTTTGTCAAAAATAAATAAGTATATAATATCTAAAGGAAAAAAACTAGAAAGGAAAAAAAAAAAAAATCCTAAAATAGTCTTTACAAACTTAAGAAATGCTATCCTACAATGTTTTTTATCGCTCAAATTTTATAAGGGCCAATATAATATTTCCATTTTCTCTGTAATTCTCACCTACAAATGTTTTTTTTTTTAAAACTACGCTGTCTTTATATACTTAATATTTAGAGTTGTATGTCCTCTATCCTTCTAATAGCTTCTTTCATGTGTACTCTTTGTTCTGGGTTACTTTCGGTACAAGCAGCACCAATTAAGAGAAGTTGGAGCATATTATTCATCGAATTTGATGCATTCTTTTGTAACTCAGGATCAATCAATTCAGTTTCTCTTCTATCAGAAATCGCTGTGAGAACCCATTGAACAACATCAGTCCCACCTTTACCATTAGTATGATATTGAGAAGGGAATTTTCCCGTTACGAGTTCAAGAAGGATGATTCCAAGGCAATAAACATCGGCTTTCTGCGTAAGCTTCTGGTTTTGAACGTAATCTGGTGTTTTGTATGCAAACATTGATTGCACTGCAATGCTCGGGTTGATCAGTGGTTGAAAAGCATAGTCACTTAACAGAGGCTCATACTCATCGTTTATTAGAACATTGCTTGATTTCAGGTTTCCATGAGGCAAATCATACGTGCAAAACTCGTTGTATAGGAAGCTTAAACCTCTCGCGATTCCTTTAGCAATCTTTAATCGGATAGGCCAAGTTAACTCCGCATGAGACGATCCTCTATCACCTGAAAAAGTTACATAATGACATAAACAAAATGCTTATACTATAAACTCTTGCGACTGCAACTGCAATTTAAAACCAGAACTTGACTTAAGTTTTATCGATGAACTAGTAAAACATGCATACCGTGCAAGACATATAACAAGCTTCCTTTAGGCATGTACTCGGTAACAAAAAGCTTTTCTTCTCTCCTATAATGATAAGCCAAAGGAGTCAAAATATTAGCATGTCGAATCCTCCCAAACTGTCTCATCTCAGCATCAAACACGTCTTTACCGATTTTATTCATCTCCCTCATCCTCTTCACAACGACACTCATCCCGTTCGCCATCGCAGCTTTATAAGCCGATCCCAATCCGCCATTCCCCAATACCTCAGCAGCAGCTTTCATCAAATCCTGTAAACCAAATGAACCCTTCTCATCATTCACCATCACAAGATCACCTAGCCCATTTCTAGTCCCACCCCCCATTCCTCCTCTTTTCGCCGATTCTCCCACGTTCCTTCTCCCGACTCTCTCGGATGCAGACGAAGATCTATTTATCGGCACGTGCACTTGCATGACTTCTTCGACGCTGGAGTCTCGGACGCTGAAATCATCGTCCCGTTTTCGTTGTCGAGACTTGACTAACATAAATATAACCGCTGCTATAACTGCCACTATCAGAATCATTATCAGTTTCAACGGCAAATCAGATCCAGAATCATTTTCTGTTACGTTATCTGGTAGAGAATACTCGGAGGAAGATGAAGCGACACATTGTTTTTCCAACGGTTTTCCACACAGACCACCGTTTCCAGAAAACGAAGCTGCACTGAATTTGGACAGGCCTTCTGGAATAGGACCTTCTAACTTGTTATTCGAAACGTCGAATGATTTGATATCTTGTCTGAGGTTCGGTAACTGACCGGAGAACTGGTTTCCTTCGAGGTGAAGCTCTTTGAGAAGGTCGAGTTCGGTTAAAGAAACCGGAATGTCGCCGGAGAATTTGTTATTGGAGAACCATATTTTCTTCAAGGATGATAAATGAGAGAAAAAGTCCGGTGGAATAGGCCCGGAGAAATTGTTTTGCGTGAGGAGAAGAGACTTGACGGTGCCGAGTTTGTGGAACTGCGGGATTGGACCTGAGAAAGAGTTGTTGACGAAGCTGAGTGTTCTTAGGCCGCGAATCTCGGAGATAGCGTCGACGTCTATTGTCCCAGAGAGGCCGAGGTCAGAGAGATGGAGGCCGGTGATCACATTGTTGAAGCAGATGACGCCAATCCATGTGCCGGAACATGGAGAGACGTTTGGGATCCATGAGGCTAAGTTTTTGTCGGAGTTATTGAGAGATAGTTTTAGTTTGAGGAGGGATTGAGTTTCTGAGGGTGGTGGTGGTGCGGTGGATAGAGAAAGTAAGGAGAGAGAGAAGAGGAGGAGGAGGTGGTGGTTGGCAGCAGCGGCCATTTGTTGTATTGCCAGCTGCCGGGTGATATTATAGGAGACAGTTGTTGGTCGGAGAGGTTAAGGTTGTTTCTGTTATTTTGATGTTTTTGCTGTTTTTGGTTTTGGGGGGTGGCGTAAGAGAACGGGTGGTGTGTCATGTTGGTGTGTTTTGTTTATGTTTTTGTGTTTTTTGGGATGTTGGTAATGTGGAGAGAGAGGTGATGATGGTGTTTTGCCACAAATTGAAGTTGGATTCTAAGAATAGAGGTTGCATGGAAATAGTACGATAATTTTGGAGTTGAAGTAGGTTTAAGGGTTTTGTTGAGTTGACCAAGTCATATGTATTTGAGACATGTTTCTAATTTTGGCATCATCAATCAAATGTATGTCAGGGATGTTTCAATATTATGAACTTTTGTGACACACTGGTAACTTTAGCTTTAGTTAAGTCGCAAATTTAGTTTTAAATCTTATTTAATAGTAAATTTACTTTGAAATATGAGTATGGAGATAGTGTAATTATGAAAAATTATGAAACTCTTATATTTTAGATAGACTTGCACATCTTTAAAGACGATCTTGAGAGGAATATGCTTGACAAACATGTTTATGGGCTGTTTGCAAGACCCAAAAGCACCATCAAACGATAAAGCGTATCGAATTCCTCATTCATCTAAGATCAGACAATTTTGTATCATAAATATTTCGACCACCGTCTGATTAGATCCAATGACTACCCACACAATGCGCCTCATATCACGCGAATGGTTTTAGCTGCTCTCACTATATAAGAAAAATCCATCCGTCTATCATTGTAGGTCAGTCTTCTCTCATCGTATCAGAAAGTTACTCAACCGTACTAAAACCTCATTCTATCGTACCAAACTTTCCAAATTATAGATTACAAGGAAAACATAAAACAATACAAAAAACAATACTACTTTCACTTTGTTTAAAAGAATGTAAATCCCGTATCAATAATAAGACTCAGATTATGAAACACATTACATGTAAATAACAGTAGAATATTTCTAGGCCAATATTGTGCAAGTTCATTCTGATTCTTCTCAAATCATAGCACTACCTTGAAGTGAAAGCCTGCACATATGAAATTTTTTGCCTTAGTATATATAACGTTTAATATATTATTTATTTGCACATTTATAGTCAATGTGAGACTAATCTATAAATGAAACATAGTTAAACATATTAGAAATGAAGCGAAGAGTATTAATTACCGAGAAAATGTTGCAGTGACCGGGATCAGCAAGATGAGCCATCAAATTCTGAATAGGACTATCTCCAACATAAACAGCTTGAAAACAAAACCCAACAAAAGCAAGCATAGCAAGTCTTCCATTCTTAATCTCTTTAGTCCTCAAAACCATAACAGGCTCAGGTGACCCTCTTCCCCACTGCATAGGATCGAACCAAAGTCCACCTGGATAACCAACATCTGGTTTTGGGTTAGGCCTATTTGGAAACTTGGGCTCGATATCAACGCTTCCTGGGTTGACGATATCGGCCCATCTTCTACCTTCAACCCAGCCCATTAAGGCTAGCTGAACAATGAATAGTGTTATTGGGTCTGCGAAATAGTGTACTGAACCTGCATTGTACCATGAGAAGTTTTTTACGTAGCCCATTCCTTCGAGTATCTCGGGGATTAGGATTCCTGATACTCCTAACATTGCCCATCTTCCATGTACTAGTTCTGCTTGTGCAAACCATTTTAATAACTCTGGATCAGAGCCTGAGAGAATCAAGTTCACATGTTAGTAATTACTTGCTGGTGAAGAATCAATAATTAATAAGCAGAGACACGAACACCATATGACATGGATACAGTCACGGACACAGATGATACCAAATGACATAGACACACACAGGTACAAATGACATCAGATGACATAAACACAAACACAGATAAAAATGACACAAATTACAATAGATGACGTAAACACAGACACAAATGACACCATATGACATAGACACAGACACATACTCAAATAACACCAGATGACACCAAATGACATAGACACTACACGAACACACATGACATAGACACAAACACAAACACAAATGACACCAAATAACATAGACACAAACACAAATGACACCAGATGACATAGATACAAATGACATAAACACTAACACTCGTGAGAATTTGAATAAATAAAAATGACTAAATATAATCAAATGGATCGATGCGTGGTGTCCAGTCATATAGACGCACCTTTAATTTAAAATGTTGGTGCTATATAAGCCGATATATATTAAAGTGTAACATTTTTATGTGTTTGGTATAAGTAAGACATACCTAATCCAAGAGGGTCAAAACCAAAATCACCAGGAAGACTGCCATCAAGCCATTCAGGAGGTGAACTACCAGGAAACCACAATGGCCTATCTGGAGGAAGTGGTACACACAAATCGGAAACACCTTTTTTCGCATTTCTAATCGTAAGTGTTCTTCTTCTACTTAACCATGAACTTGTTGTAGTTCCTTGATATAAAACCTTTTGACATATTTCTCTGCATCCAAATACAAAAATAACTATATAGTATAATGAAAATAAGTTAATTTAAATGGTTGAAACAAAAGAGTTGAACCTGTTTGGAAAACTTGATAATGAAGTGGATGAAATGGCTAAAGCCATGACTCAGACGAAGCTGAAACTTTTAGATGGAATGGAAGAAATGTTTTATCACTTTATCTGTTATATATGGATGATGGATAACTTTTGTAATATTGTGTGTGTGTGTGGAACAAATATTAATGAAGGGCCAATAGTATTTGAATTTCACACGTGGCTTTGATGTGGGAGCTTCAAGAGAATTTAATTTGACACCTCTCATTTTAAATCTGGCAACCCACCATATTTGTTTATTTCCAATATGTCCTTGTGACTATTTTTATCTTTAAATTTTAACGTTTGTTAAATTTTTTTACTATTAGTCAAAGGGTGAAAATTAAATTTTTGATGAGATTACAAAATTTTCGGTACCGATTTTTGTTCGTTAATCGAAAATTCTTTGTATTTTCAAAATTTTCAGTTGCGGTTAATCGGAAATTCCAAATTTTCTAATTGGGATATATCGGAATTTTCATCTTTCCGGGACGATTTTGCAAAAAAAAATTATATAAATCATAAATTTCCAAAATTTCCGGTAGCCAGCATAATACCGGAATTTAGATATTTCCAAAATATCAAAATTTTGAAATTTTCGGAATACCAAAAATTTCGGCAACAATTGAAATTTCTGGTATGTGTGCAGATAAAATTTTGCAGTTGTGTGGTCCTGATCTGGCAGCTTCTGCTTCTTCTACGGATTCATGTACAGATTTCACACCGTTCTTCACCACACATACCGTATGTTTCCTATTGAATTTACACATTCTTAATTGTTTTCCAAAATTAATGAAATTGATAAAGTTTACTAACACCACTTTATGTTGTAATTGACAAATTTTAAATCTCGGTCTGAAGTTTTAGAATGGACACAGTCTATTGGTAAAAAGCATGGTATCGTTGTTGTTACAGTTTGTTCTGATTCTGCTAATGGAGTCTGAGGGAGAAAGGATAAATTGATTATGGGTTGTGAGAGAGGAGAAAATTACAAAAGAAAAAATGAATCCGAGAACACCTTTGATGACATCTATACTATGAATGTTAAATTTCCTTTTAGGCTGAGATCAATTCTAAGTGGTATCAGTTGGAAGGTGGTGGTTAGACGTGGGATGCATAATCATAGACTAGATAAGGACATGGACGACCATGACATATTAGAACGTCTAAAAGATCATGAAAGAAAGTTTGTGAATGACGTGACGAAGTATAATATGGCACCAATGTGAAGGGTGTAACACCCTATTTCCCCGTCGGTAGTTTATATAATAATTAGAGTAATTTAATTTCTAAATAAACATCAATCAAATAGGATGTCACATACTTCACCAATCACACATGCTCAAAATAAGAATACGTAGCACAAATCGTGTATTCAAAAGTCTTAAACTTCAATGCATTTATTCGCATCGGAAAAACATCAAATAATTAATCATCTCCATCCTCCAACCGGAGTTATAATTATTATCCTTCACACATCAGCATAATCATAAAACAATTCAAATAAAAGAGTAATACATGCTCACTCTTAATCATAACAAAACAAATCACGCGAAACCCCAAAGTGTTACGTATCAGAGAAGACACTGACTCAATCTACGCAACTGATGGAACTCCTCAACTAACCTTTAATCTCTATCTACTTTGAATCATCTGCACGTTATCCACGTGGAAGTAACATTCAAACCGAAAGAGTGAGATATCATAATAATATAAGAGAAAGCATAATAATAATAAGCATGTAAGATTCAAGCACATAATCAACACGTAACATACATCGTAATATAATACACACTTTCATCAATTTTCACCCATCGGTTTATCAATCACAATATGATGCAAGGACTGACACTAATGCAATGCATGTGGTACCAGTCAAGGTAGAACCCTCTTTGCAATAATGCCAATTTAGGAAAATCAACTTCGCTCGTTAATACAAGCCTTTGCTCGCCAATACAGGTCTTCGCTTTATGAATGCATGAGACAATATCATGCAACAACATACTTCACATTTATCATTCTTACTCGTAACAATTTCGCCAATTATAGGCCATCGTCGTCATCATCATCATATATATCATGTCACACAATCAAAACAATCATCACAAATAACCACAACATAATTCATGGCATACAAATCAAAACACTCTTACAAATTTGTATCAATGTTGATGAAATAATTAACTACTTCATTATAAATCATTTTTATAAGATAAGTAATTATTTTATCTTTCCAACAGTTCAAACAGCGTGTCAGACGGACACCCGAGGCAAAAGTTACGAGTTTTAGAAGTTTCCTAAAAAATGCTGTCAGTAGCAGTGGTAATCGGTTACCCAGTTATGGGAACCGGTTACCGCAGAACAATAATCTTGTTTTTTTTCAAAATTCATTACGGTAACTGATTACCCACTTATGGGAACCGGTTACTGCAGGACAGTAGCTAAACCTCGTTCCAACTATTGATATGGTAACCGATTACCATATTCGGTTAACCGGTTATCCTGTGATAACAACGACAAATTCTGCAACTTTCAGGTTACGACATCCCATGTTTCCACACCCAAAAATCATAACTTTTACATCAAAATTTATCTTTTTAACAGGTTAATTATTCACCAACATTCATCTACCAATTCTAACCAATTCATATCATTTAATCACATCACAACACACCAAAATCGCCAAAATTCCATCAACGGGAACAAATCCCAAAAACAACCAAATATGGAGAAATCAAAACATACGATTATACGACCTAAATTCTACCATACCCCATCATTAGGAAAACCCTTATAGAGTTAGAACCCCCCATTACCTTAGATTATTACAGTTCTTAATTCCTATGGATGAAATTTCTTGCCCTAGCCTCCTAATGCTCTTTCTCTTCTTCTCTCTTCTACACTTCTCTTTCTCTGTTTCTACGTACTGACTCTTTTTCCTTATTCTTACTCTAATATATCCCAATAATATAACTAACCCAATAAATGATTATTTAATTATTATTATAAAATAATAATAATTATCATGATAATATAATAATAGTAATAATCCATATTATTCTACACACCCCTATGTTTCTACACAATTAGCCAAACACTCCCCATAATCTCAATTTCTATAATTCTAAGGCATCTAGTCCCCAACAAGGTATCACACCACATCGTAAATTCTACCAACTCATATAATTTAACCGCATCGTCTTATTATTTAATTAAAATAAATTTTAATTAAATCATGGTGTTACAACTCTCCCCCACTTAGAATATTTTTGTCCTAAAAAATTATCTGAAGCAAATAACTTTGGATAAGCCTCCCGCATCTTGCTCTCTAGATCCCACGTTGCATTCTCTCCGGTAGCTCCTCCCCATATTACTTTCACAAGGGTGATCTCTTTGCCTCTTAACTTTTTTATTTCGCGATCCTCGATCCTCGCAGGTATAGTCTCAACAATAAGATTATCCCGTACTTGTATATCATCTATTGGAATTACATACGACAGATCTGAAATATATTTTCGGAGTTGCGACACATGGAACACATCATGCAAATTTGAAAGATTAGGTGGCAAGACCACTCTATACGCAACAGTCCCCGCCTTTTCTGAAATTTGATACGGACCAATAAACCGCAAAGTCAACTTCTTTGACTTTAGAGCACGACCTACACCGGTTATTGGTGATACTCTCAAGAATACATGGTCTCTCTCTTGAAATTCAAGATCCCTATTCCTCTTATCATGGTAACTCTTCTTCCTACTCTATGAAGCTTTCATCCTTTTTTTGGATTACCTTTACCTTCTCCGTAGTCTCTCTCACCATCTCGGGTCCGAGCACCACATGCTCACCCGATTCATACCAACACAAATGTGTTATGTACCTCCGACCATACAGTGCTTAAAAGGTGTCATACCAATACTAGTATGGTAACTATTGTTATAGGTGAACTCAATCAAAGGAAGACAACTATCCCAGGTACCTCCCTGCTCAAGAACACAAGCCCTCAACAAATCTTCTAACAACTGAATAGTCCTTTCTGTCTGACCATCTGTCTGGATGATATGCCGAACTCAATTTCAGCTTCGCCTCCAAAGCATCCTACAAACTCTTCCAAAAAGCAGAGGTAAACCTCAGATCTCTATCTGACACAATGCTAGAAGGAACACCGTGTAGCTTCACAATTACCTGAATATAAATCTCCGCCAACTTCAATACATGAAAATTGATACTAGTTGGAATGAAATGAGTTGATGTCGTTAATCTATCAACAAATTCTATAGATATACTATCCCATTTACATTCCGGAACGTCTAAAGGTTCCAACAGCCCTGGAGGTTTTTGATGTTCGACTTTCGATTTCTGATAAGTCAAACACGCATTCATAAACTGTACCACATCTCGCTTCAACACGGACCACCAAAATAAATTCTTCAAGTCGTGAAACATCTTGGTAGCTCCCGGTTGAATATGCAAATTGATTTTATGGCCCTCTTGCATTATCATCTTCCTCATATCAGAATCATCAGGGATACAAATACGGTTTCAGAATCGCAACACACCTTGGGCATCTAGTTTAAAGTCACTGTCTTCAGATTTGTTACTCTCGACCATCAAATCTACCAACTTCACATCTAACTTTTGAGCTTCTTTAATATTGTCTAAGAAGTCATTGTTAATCTTCAACATCCCTAACATTACACTCTACGGTATCAGTTCACAGACCAAACTCATGTCTATGAATTATTCGATCAACTCTAGTTCTCTAACCATCATAGCAGACATATGCAAAGTCTTTCGACTCAAGGAGCCAGCTACAACATTAGCTTTACCTGGATGATAATTCAAGCCAAATTCGTAATCCTTAAATAATTCCAACCATATCCCCTGTCTCATGTTCAATTCCTTCTGATCAAATAGATACCGCAAGCTCTTATGATCGCTAAACACTTCAAATCTGGAACCATAGAGATAATGTCTCCAAATATTTAGCACAAACACTAGTGCATCTAATTCTAGATCATGGGTAGGATAATTCCTCTCGTGGATTCTCAACTGTCTCGACACATAAGCGACTACTTTATCATTTTGCATGAGCACACCACCTAAACCGAATTTAGAAGCATCACAATATACAACAAACGGTTCTTCAGAATTAGGTAATATAAAAATTGGAGCCGTTGTCAATCACTTTTTTAACTCAACAAAACTCTATTCACATTGGATGTCCCACATAAATGCTCTACCTTTACAAGTTAGCCGAGTTAACGGAAGTGCCAACTTAGAAAAACCTTCAATAAATCTTCTATAATAGCCAGCCAAACCCAAAATGCTTCTAACCTCCGTGACTGATTTTGGAGCTTCCCACTGTAGCATTGCATCTATTTAGATGGATCTAGCAATACCATCACCTGAAATAACATGGCCAAGAAAACTGACTTCTGTCAACCAGAACTCACATTTCGACAACTTTGCATATAACTTCTTCTCTTTCAATACTTGCAATACAATTCACAAATGTTCTGCATGTTCTCCTTCGGACTTAGAATAAATCAAAATATCATCGATGAATACTACAATAAACCGATCTAAATAAGTGTCAAAGATGCGGTTCATATATTCCGTAAACACTCCCGATGCATTGGTAACACCGAAGGGCATCACATAATACTCGTAATGTCCATACCGAGTTCTAAAAGCTGTCTTCTGAATGTCCTCATCTTTCACTCGAATTTGGTGATAACTCGATCTCAAATCAATCTTGCTAAATACATGCGCACCCACCAATTGATCCATCAAGTCGTCTATTCTCGGAAGTTGATACCTGTTTTTGACCGTCACTTTATTCAATTGTCGATAATCCATGCACAACCTCATACTACCATCTTTATTCTTCACAAGTAATACCAGAGCTCCCCAAGGAGACACACTTGGTCTCACAAACTTCTTTTCAAGTAACTCTTCTAATTGCTTCTTCAATTTTGATAATTCGGACGCCGATATCTTGTATGGTGCCATAGAAATAGGTTTGGTACTAGGTATAAGATCAATTAAAAATTCTACTTCTCTTTCTGGCGGCACATCCGAAATATCATCAGGAAAAACTTCAGGAAAGTCGCACACAACCTACAACTTGTCAATTGCAGCCTGATTCTCAATGGATAAGGACGCCATTAAAGAAAACAACCGAGCTTCGTCCCTCAATAACTCCTTCAACTGTCTAGCAGATAAGAAACCATCCCCCTTTTCCTCTTCCGAAGTAGAAAACCGCACTGACTTATTATAACAGTTAATATGAACGTAGTTATATTCTAACTAGTTCATTCCCAAAATTACATCCAGACTACTCAACGGTAAACAAACTAGGTCAACACAGAAGTCTCTGTCATAGATGGACAAAGGACACTTCAAGCATACTAGAGAAGTAGTCACCGACCCTTTGGCTGGAGTATCGATAACCATTTCTCTATTCATATAAGACAAGGAAAGACCCAACTTTTTAACACAATCAGCAACAATAAAGCAATGTGTAGCACTAGTATCAATAATAGTAATTAAAGGAGTACCATTAATGAAACATATACCTCTGATCAAGCGGTCTCCACTGGATGTCTGAGTCCCAGCTAAAGCAAACACTTTCCTAACAGATCGGTCTTTCTTAGGTTTCTGGCACTGGGAACTGATATGTCCTTCTTCACCGTAGTTTCATATTACTTCCTTGTCTTTGCATTCCGTTATCTCATGCTCGATTTTTCCATAATGGAAACACCTCTTCACTTCAGTATTGCATTCACTACTCCGATGACCAGGTCTTCCATATTTGTAACACACAATACCAGCAGGAGTACCTCTCCCGCTGAGTATCTTCTTCATAAATCCTGCAGCTGTTCACTAAATCTGGAAACTTACGGATCCGCTGATACCCAATTGCCTTCTTAATTTCCGAACGCAGTCCATTTTCAAACTTCACACACTTTTAGAATTCATCAGTATCTTCATTGTAATGAGGATAATAGTTCGCTAATTCCACGAATTTGGAAGCATAATCAATTATCGATAAATTCCCTTGTTTTAGTTCTAGGTATTCAATTTACTTCTTCCCTCGGACATCCTCTGGATAATACTTCACCAGGAATTCCCTGTGAAACACAACCCAAGTAATAGCCTCTCTTGTGCTTTCTAATCTCTGGCGAGTAGCGATCCACCAGTCATCAACCTCCCGTGCCAGCATATGCGTACCAAAATGCACTTTATGCGTATCAGAGGAGTTCATAACCTGAAAGATCCTCTCAATATCCTTGAGTCACTCTTGTGCTCCTTCAGGATCATGCTTCCCTTTAAATGTAGGTGGATGATTCCTCTGGAAAGTTTCCAAAGCACGAGCTCCATCGTTCTAACCAGCGTTAGGTTGATTCTGCATTGCCTGAGCCAATGCCTGCAATGCATTAGCGAGCACACCATTTCCTCTTCCAACTATTTCTATGCTTGCATCACAACATCAAAAAACAGTTAGATAGAAAAACATCGACAATATTCCACCGTCACACTACACTAATGACTAAACAACCTGGACGGACGGACCAACCTGCTCTAATACCAATTGTAACACCCTATTTCCCCGTCGGTAATTTATATAATAATCAGAGTAATTTAATTTCTAAATAAACATCAATCAAATAGGATGTCACATACTTCGCCAATCATACATGCTCAAAATAAGGATACGCAACACAAATCATGTATTCAAAAGTCTTAAACTTCAATGCATTTATTTGCAACGGAAAAACATCAAATAATTAATCATCTACATCCTTCAACTGGAGTTAAAATTATTATCCTTCACACATCAGAATAATCATAAAACAATTAAAATAAAAGAGTAATGCATGTTCCCTCCTAATCATAACAAAATGAATCACGCGAAACCCCAAAGTGTTACGTATCAGAGCAGACACCGACTCAATCTACACAAAGGAACTCCTCAGATAACCTTCGATCTCTAGATACTTAGGATCATCTGCATGTTACCCACCTGGAGGTAACATTCAAACAGAAAGGGTGAGATATCATAACAATATAAGAGAAAGCATAATAATAGTAAGCAGGTAAGATTCCAGCACATAATCAACACATAACATACATCGTAATATAATACACACTTTCATAAATCTTCGCCTATCGGTTTATCAATCACAATATGATGCAAAGACTGACACTAATGCAATACATGTGGTACCAATCAGGGTAGAACCCTCTTCACAATAATGCCAATTTAGGGCAATCAATTTCGCTCGCCAATACAGGCCTTCGCTTGCCAGTACATGCCTTCGCTTTATGAATGCATGAGACAATATCTTGCAACAAAATACTTTGAATTTATCATTCTTACTCGTCACAATTTCGCTAATTACATGCCATTGTCATCATCATCATCATGTATATCATGTCACACAATCAAAACAATCATTGCAACCACAACATAATTCATGGCATACAAATCAAAACAATCTTATAGATTGGTATCAATGTTGATGAAATAATTAACTACTGCATTATAAATCATTGTTATAAGATAGGAAGTTATTTTATCTGTCCAACGGTCCAAACGGCGCGTCAAACGGACACCCGAGGCAAAAGTTATGAGTTTTAGAAGTTTTCCAAAAAATGATGTCAGTAGCAGCGGTAACCGATTATCGAGTTGTGGGAACAGGTTACCACAGAACAGTAGCCTCGTTTCTTTTCAAAATTCATCACGGTAACCGGTTACCCACTTGTGGGAACTGGTTACCGCAGGACAGTAGCTAAACCTCATTCTAATCATTGATATGGTAACCGTTTACCATATTCGGGTAACCGGTTATCCTGCGATAACAGTGGCAAATTCTGAAACTTTCAAGTTACGACATCCCATGTTTCCACACCCAAGAATCATAATTTTTACATACAAATTCATCTTTTTAACAGGTTAATTATTCATCAACATTCTTCTACCAATTCTAATTAATTCATATAATTCAATCACATCACAACACACCAAAATCACCAAAATTCCATTAACGGGAACAAACCCCAAAAACAACCAAATATGGAGAAACCAAACATACAATTAAACGACCTAAATTCTACCATACCTCATCATTAGGCAAACCCTTATAGAGATAGAATCCCCCCTTACCTTAGATTATCGTGGTTCTTGATTTCTATGGATGAAACTTTTTTCCCTAGCCTCCTAGTGCTCTTTCTCCTCTTCTCTCTTCTACACTTCTCTTTCTCTGTTTCTCCGTGTGATACGGTGGGAGAACTGACTTGGGTGTTTTGAGTTTGATCGAAAATGTCGCGGTTAGCAATAGTCGCCATCGACTTTTCTTTTATCCAAAAGGAAAGGTGAAAAAGCACAGGAAAGACCTTTGAGATTATTTCTTGAGTTCGGGGGGTAGATTATGAAAAGGGAAGGTATTAGCGCCCTTTTCATCCTTGGTTTCCATGGGCTCTTAGTTACTTGCTATATCACTTGCTTTTTGTTTGAAAATTATGCTTGGTGTGGCTTTTGAAATTATTTTGTAAAGAGGCCATTGTTTAGGCAATCTTTGTAATGATTCTTGTTTGTAAGAATTTATACAAAGATGTTTGATCTTTTGAAAATGTTTTCAATTTTGTAAGATGTTTGAAAGTGTAGGTGTTTGTTTTGAAAATAGCAAGGATTTTTGTTTGAAATTGAGCAAGTAATTAAGAGCGTTCTACCTACTTAAAAGTCTTTCTTGTTCATTTTCTTTTTCCTTTGACATTGTTACCTTATCATTGATTTGGTAAGTAACCCTATCTTTGGATGTAAACGGGACGGGTGTGGGTCATCGTATAACCATGATTAGCAAGATTGCAAGGTATCTTAACATTCTTTTTGAGGGACTGAGATCATTTGTAAAGCAACTTAGATAGCATCATCGAAGGACTATGATCTTGTATTTGCTTGTTTTTGCTAAGATACCTTACATGCGTAATATGGCCATTTTGTATAGGCAACTGTGATCGGTGGAAATAGAACTGACTGTTTTGAAATGCTGGTTCGCGAAATGTCGCGGTAAGCAAGAGTCGCCACCGTCCTTTATGTTCTCCAACAAGGAAAGGACAAAAGCACAGCAAAATTCCTTTTCGAGATGTGTCTCGGTTCGGGAGGTAGATTATAGAAAGGGAAGGTGTTAGCACCCTTTATATCCGTGGTTACCCACGTGCTCTTAGGTACTTGCTCACTATGTTTTCAAAAGAGTTTGCTTTTCTTGTGTTTGTGGGTTTTGAAAAAAAGTTCGTTTGAAAACTTCATTTTGACTCTTGTATCAGTCCTCAAGAGTGTATGAAGTGTTGTTTGAAAACTTTTGTTTGAAAAGTGTAAGTGCGAAAAAGTATTTTTATTTTGAAAGAGCAAGTACCTGAGAACCTCTACCTACTCAAAAGAAATTAAGCTGTGTAAATGTCCTTTAGACAATACTATCCCACTATTGAGAAGTAGGTAGCACCGTCATTGGAGTTATTCGGGTCAATTCGATTATAGGGACATGTGTGGTCACCAAAGCAATAGTAGGACGCCTTAGAGGTAACCCTAATGTCCTAGATCCTTTTTATCCGAGGCAACCGTTTCGAGGCAACTTGGATCTTTAGACAGGAGGGCGACCTCTAAAACACCCTATACTCAATGACCACGTCGAGGCAACCAAGTGAGGCATACCCTAGGAGTGGCATGTGCACGTGTGTCAGGTTTCATGTTAAATTGTCTTTGCACATGTATTATGGTGAGCTACGTTTTGATTTTAATTTCAGGTAAGTCTTGTCATGCATAGTTAACAGTTAATAATTATGCGGAAAATAAATTGCGGAAAGTAAATCTACGCTATTACAAGGCGTCGAGTATTTACATCGCCAAAAACATAACCCTTTGGAAAGTAAATGCGGAAAAATTAAAGAAAAGCGATAAAAGTCCTAATTACGCTATTACATCCTCAAAACAGTTACATAAATATGATCAAAATAGGAATCAAGAATAAATATACGCGAGAAAAATTGAATCGGGAAAGTCATTAGGGTTTTGACCCTTTTTGAGAAAAGAATGAATTTTGGACCTTTTTTGCATTTAATTAAATATTAAACCTAAAACTAAATAATCAATTAATTAAAAGAAAAAGTATTTTTTATGTTTTTTATGTTTTAATGAAAAGAAAAGAAAAGAAAAATTGTCAAGAAAGCCCTAATTCTAATCTATTTTATTTGTTATGAAAATAATTACAATTAACCCTAATTAAACTAAATTAATTAATTATATTTATTCACAAAAATAATAAATAAAAGGTGAAATTAATAATAATAATAATAATTATATTTTTTAGGTTTTCTGAATTTATTATGAAAATAATTTTTTAGTTAATTAAATAATGATAATAATAATTATAATTAATAAAATAATTAAATAGAAATTAAAATAGAAAAGAAAAAGAATAAAGAAACCAGGGGGTGATGGCCCATTAGGAGGTTTGTTTGGCAATCTGAAGCCCAATAAGCTCTCCAGCCTGTTTGACTTTGGGGAATTGTCCACGCTTGCTTTGACCAGGGAGTATCATGATCATTCAATCCTGACCTTTAGATCCAAGCTTGTGGCCACTTGGCATACTGAGATGAGAAGCGTATGGTGGAACGCTTCCTAAAGCCTGTATGTAATTACATGAAGAAAAATATGAAACAATTATTTTGGGGGACCTGGGATTCGAACCCAGGTCCCAATGATTCCATGCCAGCACGTCCTCCACTACACCAACTTGCACGCCTTGTTAGTAAGATAACAAGTAATTAATATATTAAGAAACACATCAATAATGCTGTAAAATAAATAAAGCGCGCATGGTTTTGAATGGTCCAACCACGTATCACCACCTCATCATCGTCTTCACTGAACCTGCAAAATACATGTTACATAGCGGGGGTTTTTAACCCCCACAAACTGTAATGACCAATAATAGCGATTAGAGCTACAAGCAACATAAATATTTCGCGATGGTCCAGTTACATTCGTCTGAGTCTCCTGAATTCAACCATGGGTCTTATAAGGTTCAATTTTTCCTAGATAATAAAGCCCCAATTTGAGAACTCATGAACCCTAAAATTCGTTAGTGGCAATTTGTGATTCTATGTGTTATAATTCAATTAATTAATACCATTAGCTTCATATGAGTTCTAGCAATGCAAAACACATAAAAAATCACGTCAATGATGCATGAATTAAGCTACTCGATTCTGAAAATAAAATGCAAACCGTTAAACTGTTCTCGGTGATTTCTTGAGCTTTAGCGTTTGGTTTTGATTGCAATACGTTTCTGGGAACCCCTGCAATAGATTAGAATAAATAAAAGCCTTTGAATCACATTAGAACATGGAAATCAGTTTTCAAATTTCTTGAGTTTTTTTCAAAGTGGTTATGGCTTTTCTGCAGCAAATTCACGTCTGCATGAATAGGATTAGGTTGTGTACTTATAGGAGAATGAAACTAGGTTAAATCTTTGACAAGAAATCCATGGGATTGATGATTGTATATTTGATTGAAAATCAAATATTTTTGAATCTTTTTGATTGGGAAAACTTGCTAAATTTGGAGATTCTTGTCCCTTTGATTTGCACACAAAATTTCTAGCATATATTGACCACTTTTGCTTCACAAAAAGATTGAAAAATCAAATCTTTGTATTTCCTACAATTTAAATAAATTAAATGAATTAAAATTGATTAAAAATCCAATTAATTAATAAAAAATAAGAAAATAATTCAATTTAAGCTTGATGGGTCGTGCATAGGCCTTGGATAAAGTTTCAAGAAGAAATTTGAGGCCCATTAGCAAAAACAAAGTGTTTTGAGCAAAGTTGACTTTTACAAATTCACAAAAATTTCCCAACTTCTCCAATGCATATCTTGCTCAATTTGGATCATATGAACATGTTCTTGGACATTTTGGAAAGTTATTGAAGTCCTCTAACCAATGCCTTTTGTCCCATGTCATTTGGATTTACCAATCTCAAGTTATGGTCTTTGACTTAAAGTGCATTTTTGTTGACTTTTAAAATTGACCTATAATGTAGAAATTGATAACTTTTTGTGAGAGCATTTCTTGGACTTGGAAATGTGAAGATGAGTTGTAGGAAATGTCATCCCCTTCAAAATGAGCATTGAATGGGATTTTTCTGATGAACCATGAAAAAGTTATGCCCTGGTCAAGATACAGTTGACTTTTCTACTGTCCAAAAATAAGAACTTTTTGCATCTTGATGATTTTTGAGCCATTCTTGTAGAATCATGATCAAGACTTGATCAAATGATGATTGTGACCTCAAAATAAGATGTTGACCAAAAATTCTGACTTTTGACTGTAAAATGACCATTTTGCCCCTGCAGTTGACTGTGGATCAAATAGGGCTTTTGACTGTGCAAACTGGCATTGTAAGTCTTGAAACTTGGCATGTAGATGCTTGAGAATATATATAGGCATATGAGACTTGATTGAGCCATTGAAAACCTCAAATTCCTTGAGAGAACCAAAACCCTAATTTCAGCTGGCTTAGGAGGTGGTTTGACTGTGCAACCCCTTGAGAAATCTTGAACCATTTGAAGATGACTCTTGACAAATCTTGAAGAATATGGGAGGGCAAATTTTGGGGTACAAAAGTTGCCCCTGTTCAATCTTCTTAAACCTGAGGATGTAGATTGGCCTGCGTGCCTTTCGTGATCCGAAGGTGGAAGATGATTGAACACTAAAGTGCCCAGAAATTTGCACTCGCATGGTGTAGTATCAGCAATGTGATGTCGGGAATGGGCTTACAGATGCCATTTGGAGAGATTATGGATAGGAGAATGGGCTTATAGATTCCATCTGGATATGTGACATAATCTTGTCGGGAATGGGCTTATAGATGCCATTTGGAAATGTAATGGATAGTTGTGGAGAAGGGCTTAAAGATGCCATCCAGGGGTGTCGATCGCGTAAGAGATTCCTTAGCAAGAACTTGCATACCTGAGAAAGAAAGATAGTTTTCCTGTCTGGTTTTAGGTATTGGTCTTCAATTTCTTCATGCATATACTTTCCTGGCTAGATACAGGTATAGATCTACAATCAATTGCTCACAGATATGCCCTGGCTAGATACAAGTATCGAATCTGGAACTTCAAAAGGTTGGTCGAGATAGCTTTCCTGGCTGGATACAGGTGTAGATCTCTGACCTGAGAATGAAAGATAATTTCCTGGCTAGATACAGGTGTTGATCTTCAAACTCTTCATGTAGATAACTTTCCTGGCTAGATACAAGTATAGATCTACAATCAATCGCTCACAGATATGCCCTGGCTAGATACAGGTATCGAATATGGAACTTCAAAAGGTTGGTCGAGATAGCTTTCCTGGCTGGATACAGGTGTAGACCTCTGACCTGAGAATGAAAGATAATTTCCTGTCTAGATACAGGTGTTGATCTTCAAACTCTTCATGTAGATAACTTTCCTGGCTAGATACAGGTATAGATCTACAATCAATCGCTCACAAATATGCCCTGGCTAGATACAGGTATCAAATCTGGAACTTCAAAAGGTTTGTCGAGATAGCTTTCCTGGCTGGATACAGGTGTAGACCTCTGACCTGAGAATGAAAGATAACTTCCTAGCTAGATACATGTATTGATCTTCAATCTCTTCATGCAGATACTTTCCTGGCTAGATACAGGTGTAGATCTACAATCAGTCGCTCACAGATATGCCCTGGCTAGATACAGGTATCGAATCTGGAACTTCAAAAGGTTGGTCGAGATAGCTTTCCTGGCTGGATACAGGTGTAGACCTCTGACCTGAGAATGAAAGATAACTTCCTGGCTAGATACAAGTATTGATCTTCAATCTCCTCATGCAGATACTTTCCTGGCTAGATACAGGTGTAGATTTACAATCAGTCACTCACAGATATGCCCTGGCTAGATACAGGTATCAAATCTGGAACTTCAAAAGGTTGGTCGAGATAGCTTTCCTGGCTGGATACAGGTGTAAACCTCTGACCTGAGAATGAAAGATAACTTCCTGGCTAGATACAGGTATTGATCTTCAATCTCCTCATGCAGATACTTTCCTGGCTAGATACAGGTATAGATCTACAATCAATCGCTCACAGATATGCCCTGGCTAGATACAGGTATCGAATCTGGAACTTCAAAAGGTTGGTCGAGATAGCTTTCCTGGCTAGATACAGGTGTAGACCTCTGACCTGAGAATGAAAGATAACTTCCTGGGTAGATACAGGTATTGATCTTCAATCTCCTCATGCAGATACTTTCCTGGCTAGATACAAGTATAGATCTACAATCAATCGCTCACATATATGCCCTGGCTAGATACAGGTATCGAATCTGGAACTTCAAAAGTTGATGGTAATATCTTTTGATTGACCTTTTCCTGAAAAGGCAAAACATTAGTTGTATGCAATGTCATGATGTATGAAATGCATGATGTCATGATGTTTTCAGGAATAAATGAGATTGTGTCGTATACACTTTATCATGTATGTAAATAGGAGATATGAAATGCGAAATGTTTATGAATATATTTTCGTCTGGGAAAATAAATCCTTGACGAATGTCGGGAAGTTAAATCCTGGGCTGATGTTGAAGAGTAGAGTTCTTCATTTCCGCTGGGGATGATGAACAAAGATGATTGCAAGAATAAACCGGTAGGAGAAGATGGCTCCGTTGGGGGATAAACTGGTGAAGATATTACTCTGCAGGGAATTACTCTGTGGGGAAGAGATACTTCGCTGAGGTTTTAACGATAACTCCACTGGGGATACCGTTGATAAGCTCTGTTGAGGGATTTTGATGAACTCCGCTAGGGATAGGAAGAACTTTGCTGAGGACAATCTTTCCGTTGCAAATTGCTGAGGATAACCTAGTTAGACTCTGGTGGGGAATAACCTTTGAATAAGGTTGGGGAGAGATTTGTACTCTGTAGGAGACCAGCTTCCAGAATCTACTGGGGAGTTGATTCAACTCTCCTGGGGAAACTTTTGAGGAAATTGCTCCACTGGGGGTATCTTGTATTCCGCCGAGGAACAATCTTATATTTCTGTCGAGGAATATTAAGACTGTCGGGGATATCCAACCTTTCCAGGACTGACAGTAGACTAACTCTGCTTGGGAAGAGCGTTGCTGACTTGCTGGAGATACTGTGCCTTTTTAGAGCTGATGGGAGACCCACTCTGTTTGGGGAGAGTATTACTGAATCTTGCCTTACTCTCGGGGAGTGAAGGCATCTTTGTCGTATTCTTCAGCTGAACTTACCTTGGTGCCTTGGTAGACCGAGTGATTGTACAGTTCGGACAATTCTTATTGCCCCAGTTTCCGCGGGAGAAGAAGGCCTATGAGGTGCTGATAACTGTTGATTGACAAATCTTCTTCTGGTAGGCAAGTGACGAGATGACGGGACATAGTCATACGCTTTGATCCATAATTTTTTCCTGGACCGCCCTTTCGGGTTTTCGGCCCACCGGGATATCCATTTTTGCCTAAGCCGCCTTTTCAGGTTTTCGACTTGCCGGGTGTACAGATTTTTCCATTTTCATCCTTTATTTTTGCCCGAACCCTTTTGGTTCACCGGGAAGCCCTTATTTTTGCCTAGGTGTGTCAACCTAGCGGGTCTTTGATTATGAGTAGTATTTTTTCGACTATGTCCATGCTTTCAGAATGTAGGGAGTTGTCACTGTCAGTAGTGTTGTGTTGCCATACTACCAGAAGATGTTTGATCATGCAAGATTCGTTGCTGGAATTCATGTCCAATGCCCCAACCGACTCAGGCGGAGATTTGCCCCTGGCTGTTTGGCATTTTGAGAGATTCCTTGAATCTTGACTTAACTGCCCCAGATGATGGACAATGCTCATGCCGTGCCCCTTGATTGAAAGTGTTTTTCCACTTGAGGTGATCCTTTTTATTGAGAAGGTTTTTTTGTTCACTGGATATTCATCGTGTAAATTTCTCTGCTGTTTGAACAAATAGTCATATGCAAACAATGTTATTTTAAGAATGCAAAGCTTATGTCTGTCTTGAAGTTTTTGAAAATGCAGTTTTCAATAAAACAAGTGATTTTTTTGTAAAATGTGATGTCAATTCAAGATTTTACAGCAAGCCCTACAGGAGTCAGGATACCTTTGTAACAGTATGCTTTCGAACTAACCCATGCTTCAGCTAGGACTTTTAAGGGTTATAACGTGGCCTGGTTCACGGTTTAAGAAACAAAGGATAAAGGCTCAAATTTTATTTGTACCCACCTGTTCTTCATGATGTTCTTCGATCCTAAACTCAGCTAATCGGACATTAGATCTTGTTTGAGTCTTTACTCTGATATTCCAGTGATGGTTCTACTGCTGATAGTTTATTTTGAACAGGCAGTCATTTTTTTTGTTGAGGGTTTGTAGGACCTCTTTCTTTTTGATTTTATTATCCCTGTTTTTTGCCTGAACTGTTTCTTTTGTGATTACAGTCAGTGGGATGCCCCAGTTTTATAAGTCTCCTTCATAGGTTTTGACTTAATGGGCTTTTATTTTGAAAGATGACGACTGCCTGTCTTTATGATTATACAGAACCATCCCCATATTTTGTTTTGGAAGGACTCCTTTGATGCTGTTCATTATGCACCCGGATCAACTGAGAAAACTACCCTGCCCCAGGTTATAATTAAGGGTTTTAATTTTTATGAAAAGAAAAACTCAAACTTCTTTGGCTCGAAGGGGTTGACTAGGGATTATCTTCCTTATAACTCCACTGTTTAGGATCTGAAATAATGCTTGTACCTCATCAGCGGGGTCTGTTCAAAAGCATACTGTAAAGATCGTGGCATCGTTTTCGTCATCCTCCCTCAAAAGGCTTAGAATTTTTGCAATCGAGAGTTGAACATCACAAAAAAATGAAAGCAATTTGAATATAGTGAATACGAATGGATTGATTCAAAACAGACATATGCGATGCATTAATGAAATAAAAAAGTTTGCCATGACAATAATTGTTTGAATAAGCAAAGAAGAATACAACTTTAGAATTCAAATGAACAAAAGTTTCTTTAGTTTAAACTAGTCATCTCAGATGGAGAATTCTCAGCGGAAGATTTTCATCTCGCCATCTAGCATGAACTCCAGTACCCTCTCGTCAATCAAGTCTTGGATCTTGTTCTTCAGAGTCCAACAGTTGTCGGTGTCATGTCCTGGACCGTCAGAGTGGTATGCACACCTTTCGTAGGGATGATAGGTAGGAGCGGAAGTATTTAGGTTCAGGGAGGAGCCTTTAATGTAATCAGCCCTGTCTTCAACATATGTTGTAGCGCTTGAGTTGGTGACATGTTGATCTTGGTAAATTGCCTCCTGGGCTTGTTTGGCTTGCTCTGATCAACCTGTTGTTCTTGGTGAGGTTATTGTCGGACCCTTGAGGTAGTAGCAACTTGGAGAGGTCCATTCTTCACCATACCAAACTCTTGTCTTCTTGGAGGCTGATTACTGGTTTGATCCCCAGCCTTGACTGTTTGCTTCATACTATTGTATTTGTCTTGATGAAGTTGGTTGATCATGGCTCTCAACTCTTCTTGTTCCCGAGCTAAGCCTTGGATAAGAGCCATCTGCCCCAACATCTAGGTTCTCATTGCATCTACCTCAGCTTGCAGATGTTTCAGCCATTCTTCCTTACTGTCTTCAGGACTCTTCTTGACCAAATTCCCCATGAGGAGTGTTCTCAACTCTTCCTGCCCCTTGGATAGGCTTAGAAAGATTTCCATGAACTGAGTCTCTTGAGTATGAAGATCCTGGTTGTCTTGTTGGAGAGCCATTGCTGAAATAAACAGCGAGAATATGAGAGACCTGTAAAGGGTAACCTGTTATGTAATGATATGTATGCATGCAATGTTTTCAAGGATCTCGCGGGGTAAACAAGAAAATTGTTAGAATTTGAATCTGGTAGCTTGATTGAAGGAACTTCATGTTGCTGAGAGTCCTTCTTCAAGAGTCAGGCTCACCATATCGAGTGGATCATAGCCCCTGACTCGAGTTATCATGTTTTGATCTCCGAACAACCTTGGCTAGAGGAAAATAAATCCCCTTTGCCCCTTGCTAGACATTTGATTCATCGTGACCTGCATCACAAACCCTTGAGATCCTTGAAATGGTTAAGGAAATGCTATGGCATGATGTTATGATGCGTATGATGTTATGTACGTGGATGCAAAGGTGTGAGGTGTAAGTAAGCTCTGTAATAAGTCCAGATTAAGGACTGTAAACAAAACCTGCAAGGAACTCATGTGTCAGATAACAAGAATGTGCAAGTAGTTCAAGTTTGAAGGCACACAAGTCACACAAAAGAGCCCTTAGATTTCAGGCTGGCATGAAGTTTAGGTACTACCCTCTTGAAGTTAGTTGGTTAAGACCTATCCTAAAAAATAGTAACCGGGTTCTAGAGGATCTCAATATCACTGACTACCCTCAATCGGTCATAACTCCAGCTTCGCAATCTTTTCTTACGGACGAAACCATCGCGAGAGTTTAGCCTCAATGAGTGTAGCATACTGTTACTGTTCTATGGCCAAGTTGGGTCTATTTAAGGTTCTAAGGTCAGTTGGTGCTTAATGACTCCTCAGAAGACCCATATTCTCCTCGTTCCAACACAAGGGATATCGGTACAGACCAAGGTGTCACACCAACGTAGCTACTGCTTCACCCGTGTCGGTCTACGCCGGACAGGTCCCTCACAGTTTATTGCTACCTAAATGGTATTCCCCAGATCCGGGTTAGGATCTATGAAACTCCGATACAAGCCCACAAAATTTAAAGCAAACAAGGCATACAATTGAAAACATAGAATGATCTAATCCTAAGGTACACCTCACTTATTAAGTATCCCCAGCAGAGTCGCCAGTTCTGTGATCGGTGGAAATAGAACTGACTGTTTTGAAATGCTGGTTCGCGAAATGTCGCGGTAAGCAAGAGTCGCCACCGTCTTTTATGTTCTCCAACAAGGAAAGGACAAAAGCACAACAAAATTCCTTTTCGAGATGTGTCTCGGTTCGGGAGGTAGATTATAGAAAGGGAAGGTGTTAGCACCCTTTCTATCCGTGGTTATCCACGGGCTCTTAGGTACTTGCTCACTATGTTTTCAAAAGAGTTTGCTTTTCTTGTGTTTGTGGGTTTTGAAAAAAAGTTCGTTTGAAAACTTCATTTTGACTCTTGTATCAGTCCTCAAGAGTGTATGAAGTGTTGTTTGAAAACTTTTGTTTGAAAAGTGTAAGTGCGAAAAAGTATTTTTATTTTGAAAGAGCAAGTACCTGAGAACCTCTACCTACTCAAAAGAAATTAAGCTGTGTAAATGTCCTTTAGACAGTACTATCCCACTATTGAGAAGTAGGTAGCACCATCATTGGAGTTATTCGGGTCAATTCGATTATAGGGACATGTGTGGTCACCAAAGCAATAGTAGGACGCCTTAGCGGTAACCCTAATATCCTAGATCCTTTTTATCCGAGGCAACCGTTTCGAGGCAACTTGGATCTTTAGACAGGAGGGCGACCTCTAAAACACCCTATACTCAATGACCACGTCGAGGCAACCAAGTGAGGCATACCCTAGGAGTGGCATGTGCACGTGTGTCAGGTTTCATGTTAAATTGTCTTTGCACATGTATTATGGTGAGCTACATTTTGATTTTAATTTCAGGCAAGTCTTGTCATGCATAGTTAACAGTTAATAATTATGCGGAAAATAAATTGCGGAAAGTAAATCTACGCTATTACAAGGCGTCGGGTATTTACATCGCCAAAAACATAACCCTTTGGAAAGTAAATGCGGAAAAATTAAAGAAAAGCGATAAAAGTCCTAATTACGCTATTACATCCTTGGAACAGTTACATAAATATGATCAAAATAGGAATCGAGAATAAATATACGCGAGAAAAATTGAATCGGGAAAGTCATTAGGGTTTTGACCTTTTTTGAGAAAAGAATGAATTTTGGTCCTTTTTTGCATTTAATTAAATATTAAACCTAAAACTAAATAATCAATTAATTAAAAGAAAAAGTATTTTTTATGTTTTAATGAAAATAAAAGAAAAGAAAAATTGTCAAGAAAGCCCTAATTCTAATCTATTTTATTTGTTATGAAAATAATTACAATTAACCATAATTAAACTAAATTAATTAATTACATTTATTCACAAAAATAATAAATAAAAGGTGAAATTAATAATAATAATAATTATATTTTTTAGGTTTTCTGAATTTATTATGAAAATAATTTGTTAGTTAATTAAATAATGATAATAATAATTATAATTAATAAAATAGAAATTAAAATAGAAAAGAAAAAGAATAAAGAAACCAGGGGGTGATGGCCCATTAGGAGGTTTGTTTGGCAATCTGAAGCCCATTAAGCTCTCCAGCCTGTTTGACTTTGGGGAATTGTCCACGCTTGCTTTGACCAGGGAGTATCATGATCATTCATTCCTGACCTTTAGATCCAAGCTTGTGGCCACTTGGCATGCTGAGATGAGAAGCGTATGGTGGAACGCTTCCTGAAGCCTGTATGTAATTACATGAAGAAAAATATGAAACAATTATTTTGGGGGACCTGGGATTCGAACCCAGGTCCCAATGATTCCATGCCAGCACGTCCTCCACTACACCAACTTGCACGCCTTGTTAGTAAGATAACAAGTAATTAATATATTAAGAAACACATCACTAATATTGTAAAACAAATAAAGCGCGCGTGGTTTTGAATGGTCCAACCACGTATCACCACCTCATCATCGTCTTCATTGAACCTGCAAAATACATGTTAGATAGCGGGGGTTTTTAACCCCCACAAACTGTAATGACCAATAATAGCGATTAGAGCTACAAGCAACATAAATATTTCGCTATGGTCCAGTTACATTCGTCTGAGTCTCCTGAATTCAACCATGGGTCTTATAAGGTTCAATTTTTCCTGGATAATAAAGCCCCAATTTGAGAACTCATGAACCCTAAAATTCGTTAATGGCAATTTGTGATTCTATGTGTTATAATTCAATTAATTAATACCATTAGCTTCATATGAGTTCTAGCAATGCAAAACACACAAAAAATTACGTCAATGATGCATGAATTAAGCTACTCGATTCTGAAAATAAAATGCAAACCGTTAAACTGTTCTTGGTGATTTCTTGAGCTTTAGCGTTTGGTTTTGATTGCAATACGTTTCTGGGAACCCCTGCAATAGATTAGAATCAATAAAAGCCTTTGAATCACGTTAGAACATGGAAATCAGTTTTCAAATTTCTTGAGTTTTTTTCAAAGTGGTTATGGCTTTTTTGCAGCAAATTCACGTCTGCATGAATAGGATTAGGTTGTGTACTTATAGGAGAATGAAACTAGGTTAAATCTTTGACAAGAAATCCATGGGATTGATGATTGTATATTTGATTGAAAATCAAATATTTTTGAATCTTTTTGATTGGGAAAACTTGCTAAATTTGGAGATTCTTGTCCCTTTGATTTGCACACAAAATTTCCAGCATATATTGACCACTTTTGCTTCACAAAAAGATTGAAAAATCAAATCTTTGTATTTCCTACAATTTAAATTAATTAAATGAATTAAAATTGATTAAAAATCCAATTAATTAATAAAAAATAAGAAAATAATTCAGTTTAAGCTTGATGGGTCGTGCATAGGCCTTGGATAAAGTTTCAAGAAGAAATTTGAGTCCCATTAGCAAAAACAAAGTGTTTTGAGCAAAGTTGACTTTTGCAAATTCACAAAAATTTCCCAACTTCTCCAATGCATATCTTGCTCAATTTTGATCATATGAACATGTTCTTGGACATTTTGGAAAGGTCTTGAAGTCCTCTAACCAATGCCTTTGGTCCCATGTCATTTGGATTTACCAATATCAAGTTATGGTCTTTGACTTAAAGTGCATTTTTGTTGACTTTTGAAATTGACCTATAATGTAGAAATTGATAACTTTTTGTGAGAGAATTTCTTGGACTTGGAATGTGAAGATGAGTTGTAGGAAATGTCATACCCTTCAAAATGAGCATTGGATGGGATTTTTCTAATGAACCATGAAAACATTATGCCCTAGTCAAGATACAGTTGACTTTTCTACTGTCCAAAAATAACAACTTTTTGCATCTTGATGATTTTTGAGCCATTCTTGTAGAATCATGATCAAGACTTGATAAAATGATGATTGTGACCTCAAAATAAGATGTTGACCAAAAATTCTGACTTTTGAGTGTAAAATGACCATTTTGCCCATGCAGTTGACTGTGGATCAAATAGGGCTTTTGACTGTGCAAACTGGCATTGTAAGTCTTGAAACTTGGCATGCAGATGCTTGAGAATGTATATAGGCATATGAGACTTGATTGAGCCATTGAAAACCTTAAATTCCTTGAGAGAACCAAAACCCTAATTTCAGCTGGCTTAGGAGGTGGTTTGACTGTGCAACCCCTTGAGAAATCTTGAACCATTTGAAGATGACTCTTGACAAATCTTAAAGAATATGGGAGGGCAAATTTTGGGGTACAACAGCAACCAAATGGAATAACCCTAGGGGTACTTGTATGCAAGTGTATTATTTTCATGCTTGTTTTTGTCTTGAATTAGGGTTTTCTAAGTATTGGTTTTAGTCTTTCCATACAAATCCTAATTACTAGCATGTTATATATAAAAGCGATAAATTGCGAAATTTAAAGTTACTACGCTATTACAACATTTGTGGGAAGGGGGGTATACAAATTGAATGGGGATTGCAAAAATGTAAACCTAGTTAGTCTATTACAACCATATTTAATGGGTATCAATGTAGAAGGACTTAAATGGATACAATGTACAAAGGTGAGTAAATATACAAAAATATAAAATGTGAAGTAAATGGATATTTGTTTGGATTTTTTAGAGAAAAGGATTTTGTCTTAACCTAATTAATTAAAGAAAATAATTAATAAAAAAGTGAACCCTAAATTTGTTTAAGAAAAGATTTTTTAACAAAACCTTAAATCTATTAGTTAAAATAAAAGAAAATAAGTTTATGAGAAAAGTGTTTTTTTTTTGGTATTTTTGTCTTGAAAATATTTATAGTATTATAAAATATTTTAGCCTTTTTTACATTAAAATAATATATTTTAATATGTGTAAAGAGAAAATAAATATTAACCTAGTTTTAATTTAATTTACAAGACTAGTCCATAAAAATAAATAATGTGTAGTTAAATAAAATATTTTTTGGTGAGAAAAATAAAAAAAACTAAGTTAAAATGAAAATCTATTTTTTGTGATTTTTTAATATTATGAAAAATATTTAAGAGAATAAAAATGAAATGAATAAAAAATAAAAATAAAAAATAAATAAACTTGGGCCAGGGGTGCAAATAGCCTGCAGGGGGTTAGCTAGCAAAAATATAAAAAAAATAAGACATGCCCAACAAAGCCCAAGCGCCTACAAAAACCAGAATGGTGAAAAAATATGAAAAAAAAAACACAAAAGGGAACCACTAGGGTCGAACCCAGGTCCCAAAGGTTACAGGCGCGCGCTTCTACCACTGGGGTGACTATACATCCGTTAACATAGGCAAATCAATAAATATGTAAGTCAAAACGCGCCCTGATGACTTCATCTTCAACCTCCAGCCAGACCAACTGTAACTTGCTCATTTCTCATCAAAAATGAAAACTGTAAACATGAAACTCATAGCAAATTTTCTCACGGTTTCAGAAATGTAAAACATTAAAACTATAGATCAAAGATAAGCAAGAATTTTAATGGCCCTAATCTGAACCCTAAAAATCTCAGAAATTTTAGTTTCAAAATTCTCTAAGCTCAAGCAAAATTAATGGAAACTATGGACATGGTTAACTTCAGGGAAATGATATCTACATGTTTTGTTCACAAATAAACTATTGATTATGCCTATATGAAGAGTTCAAAGTTGATAAAACTTACCTCAAAACTGGAAATCGTGTTTTGAGTTTGAGCTTGTTTCAAGTGATGGTGATGATCATGTTAGCTTCCTTGAGGTCCTAGGAAGCTAATGCAATTATTAGCTTGAACAATGGATGGCTGAAATGGTCTAGAGAAGTCAATGTGCAAAGCTCTGTTTTATGAAATGGAGGATGGTGTTAATGGTGTTACAGTTCTATAATAGGGTGTGGGATTTATTCTATGTGATGTTTAGAAACTTTAGAAACCAAAAGGCCAAGAAACACACGAATAAATTATGAGTTTCAAGTTTTTGGTCAGTTTGTGTGAAAATAAGTGTGAAGTGTGATTATGAGTTTTAGGTTCTTTCAACGCTTGAGCATTCGTGTCCTTGTGTCAAAATGGTTTAAGTATGTATAAAAAAAGTGTTTGAGTGCATTGGCAAGTCAGAAGTACACGTTTCTAGCTTTTGGCTAGGTTACTTGATTTTGAAGAAAAGAGGGAAACAAGTTTCAAGAAGAGGTACAAGCATGGGATGGGTGATTGTAAGTGTTTGAAACATTTCTCATGAGTTATAGGACTGGTTTGATCAGAAGACAACAAGTGCAAGGCTCAAGAACAAGTTTTGTACAAAAAGTTGCTTTATCAAAATGACAATGTGACCTTTTATCCAAAAATGGATATAAAGCACATCCATGCATTGAATGCTTGAAGTGATGCCTCTAACAGCTGTGTAAACCATTAATTATGGGGTTCCTAACAAGTTTGAGGCCTGAAAAGTAGTGTTTATGCAGCATGGTTTGAATTTGAATTTTGTTCATCACTAAAATGACTTGTAATTAAAGTGATAAAATCCTAACTTCATCTCTTCGATTCACCCTACTCAAAAATGATCTCAAGGAGTTCCTGGACATTTTGGAAAGCTTGAAATGTGCTATACAATCTATAATTTAATTTCTTTTGAAGATTCCCCTTGGAACTATATGAAAAAGTGCCATGAAGTTGGGTCAAAATCCTGATCAAATTAGGGCAAAATTTCACTAAGTGTTTAGTTTCATGACCACATGTTCATAAAATTATAACTTGAGATCCAAGCACTTTTGGAAGGAGTTGTGTAAAGCAAAGTTGTATATTTCATGGATATCTACAACTTTCATGTTGTAAGTTTCTCTTGAATCATCTTGCATCATGGTGAAAATTTTGTTCAAAGTTATGAAAAAACATGAAAATTCCAACACTTAGAAAAATTTCTAAGTTTAGAAATTTTGACTTTTCAAAATGAAATCTTGATTTTTTGATTTCTTGATGAATAAGTTTCATATTTTGACATATTTTGATGAATTGTGATCTTTGGCTTTTGAATTTGACCAAAAAGTCAAAGTTTGACTTTTCAGTATACAGTTGACTTTTGATCAGTTGACTGAAAAATTCATTTGTCAATCCAATGGACTTGCAATGTTTTGAACCATGTAATTAGGTCAAAATGATGCAATTGGACTATTGAGGTCATGCCTTAAACCAATTGACCATTTTCTAGGTCAAAAATCAGAGATTGCTCTTTCTCAATCAAAACCCTAATTTTGACCATTTGACCCTTTTGGAGATTTGATCAAATTTATTGAGGAGTTGTGGTCCAAACTTGATCAAATGATACATATGAGTTTAGAATGTTTATATGGATCAAGAATTATGAAGTTTTACTGTAAGCTGGCCATGGTTGACTTTTTCTCCAATACAACTGATTTTTAGGTCAACTGCTCAATTGACTGATCAAAAATGTGATCCAATGCTTGAAACTTGACATTAGTAATCTTGGGGTCCATAATGATCCATGAAAATCACATGGGGCATACAAAGTTCAAAAATCTTTGTGCAAACTTAAACCCTAATTTTGAGTCATCAGTGCATAAGGAGGTGTCTTGAGCTGATCAAACCCTAGTGCAGTCTTGAGCCCAAGGAGATCTTGTGAGCAAATTATTGATAAGTGAGAGGGCAAATTTTGGGGTACAATACTATGTACTGACTCTTTTTCCTTATTCTTATTCTAATATATCCCAATAATATATCTAAACCAATAAATAATTATTTAATTATTATTATAAAATAATAGTAATTATCATAATAATATAATAATAGTAATAATCCATATTATTCTACACACCCTTATGTTTCTACACAATTAGCCAAACACCCCCCATAACCTCAATTTCTATAATTCTAAGGCATCTAGTCTCTAACAAGATATCACACCACATCGTAAATTCTACCAATTCATATAATTTCACTGTATCGTCTTATTATTTAATTAAAATAAATTTTAATTAAATCGGGGTGTTACAAAGAATGAGAAAAACACAAGAAAGGGGGGGGGGTGGTGAATTGGGTTTTCTAACTAAACTTTTTCTTCTAAAAATATTTCGCAAACTAACTATAAATAAATGACTTAGAAAATAATAAAGTGACTCTTTTGGTTTATACAAGTTCACCTTCAACAAGTTTACTCTTGTCCACCCGCCAAGGTGATTTTTCAACAAGGACTTAATCCACTAATTTCAACATATTACAAATGCACGGGCTACCCGCCGGTGACTAACCACAACAGTCTAAGAGTCCAAACTGACACCTTAGCCCTCTCAAGTCTTAGGCTAAAAACCTAGTCACTTGAGGCAATAATCAATTCTAAACATAATTACAATCAATTGTGTTTACAATGTTTTCTTCTAAAAAGAAGATTAACACAACAATAAAGAACAAAGTCTCTAATACAAATAATTAGCAACAACTCTTTGTATTGAGAACTCTAAGATGAAACACAAATAATGAGAAACAAATCTTTGTGTTTAATCCCTAATATCTTAACACAATAACGAGCAACAACTCTTGTGTTCTGGATATTTCTATAGAAGAATATTTATGCATGAATGTCAATAGTGATTCTTCTTCTTTTCTCTTGATGTTTCATAGCAATTTGATTCAAGCTTGATAGCGTTGTGTAGTTCGTCAATCTTAAAATGCTAACGAGGTATCTTTATATAGACTCTAAGAGTTAGACCATTGGTAGTACAAGGAAGTCGCTTTCACTCACCAGCTACAGTAACAATACTATTGCATCGTGGGAGACAACATAGTACAATACGTAAGCATGTAGTGAAATTTTAAACGCATTGATTGTACTATATTCTTCGTGGCTAAGTTTCTTAAGACCTTATTGTCTAATGATTTACTTCTGGCTTGAAGTAGTAAGCTTTGAAGATGTCTCCTGATCTTGTCTATATCTTCTTTTCTTCTTGCTAGATTGATTCTGATATGATGATGAAAATGATCCAAAAGACGCTTCATCGTTGTAGAATCAGAGTCTTTCAGATAGTTGAATATTGTCTTCAGATATATAACAACAACTTATCTGATGAACAATGTCTTCTTTAAGCGAAAGCTTTTCTGATATTGACTTCTTGGATTGATCCTTGATTATTGATAATCATCTTTTCTAAGCTGCATATCTGATGTCTGATTTCTGAAGCAGAAGCTTATATCAGTACATTTGATTTTGATGTTGAGTTCTTTTCTTTCTGATCTCTTGAATTCTGATATTTGGATTGAGCTGAAATCAACAGCTTATGCCAGCTACCCTTTGGTGTCTGATCATGAATTCTTTCTCTTGATATCTGAGAGTGGCGCTTTCCTGAGAACACACTATTTACCCTGGAATTTGGTAAACAATCGCTGATCCTCTAAATCCTTAAACAGATTCAGTTACTCACGAGATTGATCAGATTGATCTCAGGACTATCGTGTACTATCATTAAGAAAGCATGTTTTGATGATAATCTCTTTAAACAAAAGGAACCACTTCGCATGTCGAAGAGAAACTTCTTTATAAAAGTAATAAAATGTAAACTAGTCTAGACTAGGAATTTTAAAGAACGCAAATAACGTAAAGAAATTTGATTGAATGCAAATGACATTGAATACAAAATATGATGCACCATACATACATTCTCGTTAACTCTTTTCTCTAACATTGGTACTTTGAGTATTTTGTACAAAGACGTGAACACACTAAATCGAAACACAAAAGCTACAATTTATAGAACTTCAACCCTAACGGTCTCCTAACAAACTAATGCCACGTTTCCGCTGGCATGTCTTCGACAACCCAAGCTATTCCATGCGTCCTTCTGGATAAGAATGAATATTCAAATTCAAACCCTTCGCTATCTGATTGAGCGCCAAAACCAATAAAATTTGATAACGGTCAAAGTATAAAGTCTTAAACCATGTCTCGAATAATAATTTTGTTTCGCAATTCGAATTATAAACTATCCATAAATCTCTTAATGAATTTCGAATTTGAATCTTCATGGCTTTTAACAAACAAAATAGCCAAACAATTCTCTAAGTATATTCAGACCATTGACTCAGCTCAATTTCTCCTTAGTCAAAATTTCCAGCCAACAAATTCCCCCCAAGAAATATTCATTTTGAAACCAGAAATGCATATTTTTTGTAATCTCCTCAAATTTCAACCTTCTGAACAACTTATCAACCACTTCAACTATTATGACTTCATTATCATAATGACTTTTGATTCCCAAACGTCTAATCGCAGTATGGGTATATATAGATCTCATCATTAGCTATGATGAATAGTCTTAACTTTGGAACTTACAAAAACCGTTAATCAACCAAAGGATCACCTTACACGTGTCCCACTACTCAAAAAGTTCAACTTCCCTCTTTCCATAAAAAATGGTTTAATTTCCCTTCATATTATTTTTCTCTTTTCTGCACTTTTTCAAATAAAAAACTCTTCCTTCTTGTTCCAAATTTCAACAAACTTTTCTGCAACTTCTTCTTCTTCAAAACACAATCAATAGCGTCCCAGAAGAAATCAAAGTTTGGAAAGAGTAAACAAAATAAACAAGATTCTGCTTCCAACCCTTTACTCAAAGTAGCAACACCCATCATGATTGGTAATCAAGAATTTGTTCCCACACCATCTTTGAGGAATGAACAAATTTCCATCTATGCTTCCCAGGTAATGATTCCCTTCACTCTTGCTTCTGATACCTTAGGATATATGGGTCATATACCCAATGTATCAGATATATCAAAACTCAAAATATTTTTTCCTGCTTACCACTTGACTAGACCCATAGCTAGTAAACCAAGGGTTAGTAAGAAATCTGCTGAAAACACTAGGGTAGAAGACGAAACAATTCCCTAGGAAAATACTCCTCAAGAGGGTAAAGAACAAAATGAACCTTCCTTTAAGCTAGACTTCATCACAGAAGTTCTGAGACCTTTAGGTCAGGTCTATCGAAAGAGGATAAGAAGTACCTTGGATGGTTACCTAGGATAGAGAAATTGAAATCAAAAATATTGAAAAACCTGGGAATCTTTGACTTGATTCATCTGTCGAAGTTTGGCCCTGAATACTGTCAGCTAATGCTAATAGCTTCCCTGTACTTCTGGGATAGTACTTATAACACCTTTCACCAACCATGTGGAATGTTAACTCCAATGCTCTTCGATGTTGTTGTAATCATGGGCCTTCGACCCACAGGAGAGACTTTCGACCCTACCTTGGACGCTGATGACTCCATCGACTTCAGCAATGCTTCTCCCACTTACAATAATTATATTGATCACTACTTGGGATCAACAGACGAAGTTAGTGATCAGGAACACATAGCTTTTCTTGCTTTATGGATTTCTCGATGTGTCTTCTACTGCAAATCTCTGCAAGTCGCCAGAAGATTTTTAACCCTCGCCAACCAACTCCATGCCGGTCGAGATGTTTGCTTGAGCGAACTAATTCTTGCTGGACTGTATGAGAGCCTTGGGGAGGCTTCCACAAGATTAAAAAACTTTGAACCAAAAACCAACATTTTACTGGCTGGTCCGTATTGGCTACTTCAGTTGTGGCTCAATGCCACCTTCGAACCTTCCCTTTCGAATACAAACCCAATTGATGAACCTGACCTTGAAATCCAAAATAGGATTGTCGAAGGGACTAGACTAGTTTGTTTGACCCCGGATGATGGAGGGAAAAACTTTAAAGAGTGCTTCACTAGGCACCTGATGATGTTTGTGAAGAGGCACAAATTTACCCCTTCAATGGCACCATTTGCTCAAAGAACCCATGGCCCAGAATGGTTCACAAGACCTCTCACTGGCCTTTCGACTAACAACATACATAATCTCTCTAGATTCGGGAAGCTTTCCTGATCCCTAGACTTCTTGTTACCAGAATTATGCCCAAGAAACTCAGAATATTTTACTTACTTACCAACCCAATTTTGACACAAGATAATTTGGACTCTGCCAAATCCTTCCTGAACCATTGTACCGCCACAAAAGTGACATCTGTCATAGAGGAATGAATTTCATAACTGTCAAAGCAAAGAAAATTATAAGCAAGTTCACAGGCTTTCTCCACCTTAATCTTATCCCCTTCAAACCTTCGACTTTCTATACTCAAGACTTCGAAAGCTGGTGGCAAGAACATTATGTCTCCAATATGTTTGGTGTCACTGACTTTAATAATCATATAACCAAAGTTTTTGCCTCTGTGCAGGACAAGACAAAGGAAGGTACACATCGACACATCAAGGAGATCCAGGCATTCCAAAAGTACTTTGAAATCGCCTACAAGCCTACTCATCTTGGTCAAACCATTCGAGATGCATCTTTGATTTTAACGGAAAAGTTTACAAAAAACTCCCACATTTGAATATACCTTCGTGTGTCAAACCTGAGGATCGATATCACTTGGATTTTCAATTATAGCCTCCAAAATTCCCCAGATTTCCTACAGCTGACTTCTCTTTGGCTCGGTATCCACCTTATCCTAACTGGTTAAGTGTGAAGGGGGATTTCAAAGTCATGAAACAAGATGCTCTAAAACTCGAAAAACGAGTGGTTGCGACCAAGAACACCTTGTATAGTTTCAAAGGATTCCTTCACTTGAATTTAAAACATGTCAGAATGGACACTCCAGAAATTGAAGGTGTGGAAACCAAGGACTCCTTGGCTACTATGAATACATTTCTCTATTCTCGAAATGATTCTAACCAAACATTTATTTTGCAACTGTCGAAAGAAAACACACCAATACGGTGAAGCCTACCACGTGTACTGGGTCTGCGAAAGCAACCCCACAACCTCAACCTTAAACAACCAAAGCCTCTAAGAAAGCTAAAGAAACACTCAAAGTAAACAAGGTAAATTTTGTTACTCTTTTACCTGTTTTATCTTTCGAATTATGTAACTTACTTGCTTACATTTTACTTTGTTGCAGGATAGCGGGAAGCCACCTCTCACTCCCAAGAAAAGAAAACATACCAATGATGATTCGACAACTCCTACAGCAAAGGCTGATGCAACGCCTTCCAAAGACATTGCAAAGAAGCTTGAGAAGAAAAAGCCTTCTAGTGCAGGTTCTCCTCCACAGGGAACTTGTACAATCGAAAACCTTCCCCCCAGACCAAAGAAAAAGAAAGAAAGTTTGGCCTTGAATATGGCCTATATCTTGGAGAAAATCGAAAGTGACAATTCGAGCCCTGGGGCGGAGGGAGCAAAGGTAATAATCTTCCACTAAAGGAAGCCTTCTATTTCCTTTAAATCTTCTCATTGGTGACTAACACTTCACTTCGCAGGATCAATAACTTCAAGTTACTGAATCTCCAATTCACTACGAAGTACTTCATAGCAGTAGCACTCCATCAATCCATCCTTCCTCAGCGAAGGATTCCAATAAGGGTTCCACTACTAATGCTCACATGCAAGATATTCAGCAAGAAGTCCAAACTTTACCTCATTCCTCCCAAAAGTAGAATACAAAGGAGTTTGATAATGATCAGGCAAACACCGCTATCCAAGAAGAACCTAATAACGCAAGCTCAGAAGAAAATCATTCTACTGATTCTTCCCCAAAAGCAAATAGAGGGGTTTCTGATGAAGCTGAGGATTCAACAAGCGAAGACAACGAAACTTTTGCTGAGAAGGAAGATCCACCAAAAGATGATACAACAATGCAAGGAAATGATAACAGCAATGATCAACCCCAACAAATTCTACATCAAATCGACAATCCTGAAGTGGCCCAGGCTCAAATGTCCATTCCAATGGTTACTGAAGATACACTTCCTTCACTCGAAGAAATGGAGCTTCTTAAAAAGACTAAGCCTCTGGAGTACATCAAACTTTTCAAAGCTCGGAAAGAGTCGCTTGCACAAAGTATTTTCCCCGGTCCAACCACTACTTCAAGTGGCACTTCGTCTGGTGAAACGAATGAAACACTTCTCCAAAAGATTAAGGAAAAAGTCTTTAGAGTTGACTTGTTCGCACTTGTGAAGGCGAATGCCACTACCGGTGTCTCTTTGAGGAAGCTTATTAACAAGATTGATTTGGTTAATTTCCCCATACAACAACTGAGTTCTTGATCGACATGACCACTCTCATCAACAATCTAGAAGCGGATTTTCTCAGGGATAGAAATGTTGATTCGATGATCACAGAAAAACAAACCCTTCAAGAGACTAGATGGTCCAAGGCCTTCGAATCATCAGAGAAAGCTGAAAAACGTGAAGAAACTCTCAAGCTTGCCCAAGAGGAACATGATAAGAATACTAAATCCATCATGCTCTAGAAGCAACAAATCAAAGAGTTGCAGAAACAAATCTCTCAAGAAGAGGACCATTAGAAAGTTCTCGAAGCCATGAACAACAACGAGGCTAATGAAGAGCTGACTCAAAGTATTCAATTCATTGATGAAGCTAGAGGCTTAGAAGATGAAATCACCTCTCTTCGCACAACCAAAGCTTCGATTGACTGCATGCTAGGATTCTTGAAGGCAAAGTATGACAAGATGAAGGATAACTCGCCTTTCTGAAATTTGTATTTGAATGCTTTTCTCCATTATGCATTAGGTTTTTCATAAAGCCCTTTTGTAATATTTTGAGAGAGCCATTTTGGCACCCTTTTAAATTATACCATGTTGGCTTCGTTATTTTACTACTTTACTACTTTGTCATGATTTTTAAATCTTGAAGAAAAGGTTTATATTCTTTCAAATACTTACCGTTAATTTTCAAGATTCTTCGATCTTCTGCCAGTTCTTCGATTTTGTAGGCATTGTTAGTGAATGTTTGAATGATTCAAAAGGGGCCTTCCCAATATGGGGACCATTTTCCTAATAACTTATTATTTCGATCCATTGGCAAAATCATCTTCCAAACCAAATCATCATTTGAGAAGACTTTTCCCTTAACTCTCTTATTATATGCTCTGGCTACTCTTTCTTTTTGTCTTCTTAGAACTTCCAAAGCATGTAACCTTTCTTCATCCAAATCCACTAATTTGTTCATCATCATCTCCCAATAGAGATCTGTGGGAATTTCGTTTTGCCTTTGGATTTTGACTGAATGTAAGTAAATCTCCACTGGTAAAACTGCATCATGTCCAAACCTTAGACGAAATGGAGTTGTGTTCGTTGCCTCTTTGGGGGGTTTTTGACAAGACCATAAGACTTGATCTAAGGTATTGTGCCAATTCTTTGGCTTTTTGCCCACATGTATCTTGATTATACCAATAATTACCTTATTAGTTGCTTCGACTTGTCCATTTTCTTGTGCATAATAAGGCGTAAATGTTAGTAATTTGAAACCCATATCTTTAGCAAACTCTTGCATATTTCGACCAGTAAATACTGCTCCTTGATCTGTTGTAATGGTTTATGGGATTCCAAATCTATAAACAATATGCCTCTAGATGAATTCGAAGATGCTTTCTTGATCAACATTCACCAAAGGTATTGCTTCTATCCATTTTGTGAAATAATCTTTTCCCACTAAAATGTATTTTTGATTCTTTAAAGATAATGGTCTAATTTCGCCAATCAAATCCAGTGCCCAACCTCTAAAGGGCCATAACTTGATAATTTAATGTAGTTCACTTGCAGGAGTATGCTGAATTCCTGCATGAATCTGGAACTCTTGGCATCCTTTGGCAAAATCTATACAATATTTTAAAATTGTAGGCCAATACATGCCATATAGAAACAAAAGCCACTTCATCTTGTGACCTACTTGATGTGCTCCACATGCCCCATTATGCACGTCTGCTAGTACTAAATAAGCCTCACTTTCTCCTAAGAATTTCAACAAGACTCCTTCTGAAGTTTTCTTAAACAATTTGTTGCCTACTAGAACATAACTTAAGGCACGATATTTTACCTTTCTTTCAGTATTTGCTGTTATATCTTTCAAATAATTTATTATTGGACTTCTCCAATTTGTATCTGCTAGGCTATCTATGGCTAATATTTCGAAATGTACTTTGTTTGCATAACCTAGACTTGAATTTTTTAAATCTACTAGAGAAAGTTTAGTAGCTAGTACCTTGCCACGTACTTCGGTCAAATCTTCCAATCTTTCTTTTGATACTTTATATTCTGAAGAGATCTGAGCCAAATCATTTACTTCTTGATTCTTCAAACTGGGGATGTGCTTCATATCTACATACTCAAACTTTTGAGGCAAACTGTTTGCTATCACGAAGTAAAATATCAAGTTTTCTTTTATGCACTTGTACTCTTTAGTAATTGGTTTGATTACTAATTCAGAGTCACCCATTATTTTGACTCTAGTTGCCCCCAATTCCAATAAAGCTTCAAGTCTTGCTATCAATGCTTCATATTCTGCCTCATTGTTCGAACAAGGGGGTCCTTCTATTTTGTACTTAAGCTTTGATGGAAATTTATCTGGAGAAATAATCAAAATTCCAATTCCACTTCCTTCCTTTGTAGAACCATCAAAGAACAACTTCCAAGGTTCTAACTCCACAAGATTCTGGGATGCTTCAACCAATGCATGGTTGACAATGAAATTAAAGACTACTTTCCCCTCCATTGCCTTTAAAGGCATGAAAGTCAAAGAGTACTCTGTTAGAGCCAATGCCCATTTACCAATTCGAATATGTAAAATTTGTTTAAACAACATATGCTTAATAACATCAAAATGTGAGGAAACATAAACATCAATTGGTTTTAAATAATATTTAAATTTGGTACATTAGAAGTACAAGCAAAGACATAGTTTTCCTATTGTACTATATCTAGTCTCTGCGTCATTCAGTACTCTACTTAAGTAGTAAATGGCCCCTTCGACGCCATTTTCATCTTCTTGAGCCAGCATGCTTCCTATAGTTTTATCTGACGCATATATGTATAACCTCTTGTCTCTTCGAGGAGGCAACAGAATAGGTGGATACACCAAGTACTGTTTGATTTTTTTGAATGCCTCTTGATGTTCTGTGTTCCATGCGAATTCTCCTTGCTTCAACCGCAAAAGTGGAGAGAAGGCTTGAGTTCGACCACTTAGGTTTGATATAAATCTTCACAAGAAGTTATCTTTCCCAACAATGATTACAACTCTTTCTTCGTCGATGGCGCTTTCGCTTCCATTATTGCCTTCATTTTGTTTTGGTTGATTTCTATGCCTTTCTTATGGACCATAAAGCCAAGAAAGTCACCAGCCTACACAAAGAATGCACATTTAAGGGGATTCATTTTTAGGCCATGTTTTCTCATTCTTTCGAATGACTGGAAAAGGTGATCTAAATGACTAGCTCCTGATATAGATCTTACTACTATATCATCAATATAGACCTGCATGAAAGACTCAATGAAATAATGGAATATAGAGTTCATTTCTCTTTGATAAGTTGCCCCAACATTTTTTAAACCAAATGGCATAACCACCCATTCATAGGTGCCTATTGCCCCAAGGCATCGAAATGTTGTCTTTGGCCCATTCTCTTCTGCAATAAAAATCTAATTGTATCCTGAATATCCATCAAGCATACTAAGATATTCGAAACCAGCAGCAGAATCTACTAACATTTAGGCCACAGGCATTGGATATTGATCTTTAAGAGTTGCAAAATTTAAATCACGAAAGTCTATGCATACTCTAAGTGATCCATTTTTCTTAATTACTGGTACTATATTTGCAATCCATTCGACATACCTTATGGTCCGGATGAACTTGCAGCACAGAAGTCTTTCGAATTCTTCCTTTATCTTCAAGAGAATCTCTGGTGCAAATCTCCTTGGCGTATGCTTGATGAGCTTCTTGCCATCCTTTATGGGCTGATAACCCGAAAATGTATCGAATATTTGGATCATTTTATATGAATTTTATCCGCATTTTAATTAATTAAATTACTCTTTATTCATATTACGCTGGTATTTTCCATGTTTTCATGAATTTGATGTTTGCAAGGCATGTGTGAAGAAAGTCAAGAAAAGTCAAGCTAATCAAGAGAAATTATGCATTGAGGGGTATGTGGTAGAATAGGGTGCACTAAAAGCAAAAAGCCTAAGAAAGAAGCGCTGGCCCAATCTACTAAGGGAGTGTAACGATCGTTACACATTGGCCTAAGGGAGTGTAACGACCGTTACACATTGGCCTAAAGGAGTGTAACATCCGTTACACCCTACCACGTAAAGCCTTTCTTCAAAAGCAGGAGTGTAACGACCATTACACCCTGCCATGCAAGCCCTACCCCAAGTTCAGGAGTGTAACGACGGTTACACTGAGAGTTCTTCAGTCCGTAGCGGTTGCTAAGGAGGAAATTTCGGAGGAGAAAATATCTCAACTCTCGCGCGTCCCCAAGGCTATAAATAGGACCTAAAATCTCCATTTTAGGAACGTCTTTCTTTTCTCTATTTTTACTGTTACTCTGCCAAAAATATTCTCCGCACTATTTCATTTCCCTTATTATTTTTACCAATCTAAGGGAGATACCTGAAGTGAGCCAAATATTCTGTGATATTATTTTCAGGTTTAATTTAAGTACTTTATTTATTTATGCCAGGATCGTCCGAAATGTTTTGTTTATTTAAATTGTTTGATGATAATTATTTCTGTTGCGCTGTTATTGAGTCGTTTAATATGCTAGGCTAATCTTATTTATTGGTATGTAAGGTCATATAGCCAACGGGGTTTTAGCAACGCCAATTGATCAGTTCCTTTTTAAAAGAATAATTTTTCTGGTTTCAGTTACTAGTTCTAAATATTAACTGTTTTGTTACGAGAGTAAAATACAAATAGAGGTTAGGATCAACAAAATGAGAGTTTGAGATAATAACTGGACAGTAGTAATTGTGCATCAACTTAAAATATAGCGAGAGCGCTTTTAAGTTGATTAGGTTTTGTTTGTTTCCAAAAACTATTTTTAAACCCTAATTGAAATAGCGAGAGCACTCACTTAGGTTTAATTGTATGATCTGAATCAATAAACACGAGAGTGTAAGAAGAAGGTTTTCAAACAAATGCTTCCTACCAAAAACTGTTTTGTTAATCCGAGCTAGGTCAATGAGTTTCTAAATCCCCGAAGTCCGACCATTACATACCAATATTCTCCCTTGAATCTAAACTAGATTATAATCAGTTAGGTTCCCTAAACCCCCTATTAATTACATTATTAGCCTTAGATTTACGTAGTAACCTAAGATAACGGTAGATCGATATTAGTCATTTGGGATTCGATAATCTTTAAAGCTACACGCGATAGGACTGTATACTTGCGGTCTAGATTCTTTAAGACTCACAAAGTCGCGATCAAGTTTTTGGCACCGTTGCCGGGGAGTAACAAGTCGATATCGTAACTCTTTTAGTTATGTTGTAGAGACTAAGGCACCATTCCTAATTGTATTCCAAGCACTCACTCTAAAGGTGAAGGCTTAGTGCTACCAATTTCTGAACCTGAGCCCTCTATTACTAGAAGACGCCGAGTACGAGTATCTCGTACAGTTCAATCCCTCTTTCAGTCTTCTATTCCTACCGAACCAGTTGAAGAACCAGACATGGGTGATCATCCACGGCCGCTCAAATCTTATGCTATTCCTTCACAGGAAGACCCACATAACAACATTGCTGCCTGTTATACCCCAAAATTTTCCCTCCCTTTTTCACAAGAAATCACAACCTCAGGGTTTTCTCTGATTTTTCAGATCGGCTGGAGAATCAGTCAAACAGACTCTTCTTTAACAGTAAATCCAGAATTAGGGTTTCCACTGATTTTGTTGAAATTGGCTCAAGAATCGGTCAAACAGACTTTTCTTTAACAGTAAATCCAGAATTAGGGTTTCCACTGATTTTGTTGAAATTGGCTCAAGAATTGGTCAAACAGACTTTTCTTTAACAGTAAATCCAGAATTAGGGTTTCCACTGATTTTGTTGAAATTGGCTCAAGAATCGGTCAAACAAACTTTTCTTTGACAGTAAATCCAGAATTAGGGTTTCCACTGATTTTTGTTGAGATTGGCTCAGGAATTGATCAAGCAGACCTTTCTTTGACAACAAATCTGGAATTAGGGTTTTCGCTCGTATTTCTCAGAAGAAATTGAATCCATAGTAATTCAGTTTTCTGTTACATTATTTTTACGTTTGTTCAAGATTACTGGTTGTTTCTTAAAACCCAATTATCTGGGATAGGAGCTGAGACTTTTGTTTGGAACTTTGAGGCATTGGTTTGATCAGTGGAGTGAAAGGTTTATGGAATGTTTGTTTAACTGTACAACACATATGTTAATTGGAATACCAGGCGTATTCTGATTAATGCAAGGTTGCGAGACGGTAAAGTTTGTTGATTATTTATTTCATCTGGATTAAAGTTATTGGGATACATTTCCAGTTATTTTAATTTAAGAGTCTTAAATAATTAAATAGACAATACAAGGAAAGATTGGAATATTTGACAGTAGAAAATTCTTTTTGGGTAAAGACTTTTATTTATTTCAAGTGTTGTTACAAATTTTATTCGAATATTGTAAGACTACAACTTATAATATTTACAATAAATATTTGTTTACAATAAATGAAAAAAATGAATCTAAGCCTAAGTCTCTTGAGATCTTTGACTTCTACTTTTACTGCTTCCTCTATCATCCAACTGGTACTTACCTGCAAAAGACAGAAGAAAAAGAAATCAGTGCAATTAACTGAAAATAATTTTCAAGCAGATAAATAAAAAATCATCATTAAAGCTTGTTGGCCGGAATCAGAATGTTATTGGATTCATCATGTTTTTACTTGTTCTCTTTGCAAATCAGAAGAAGATTTCTCTTCTTGGTTCACAAAGAGAAAAGTAAAAATAATTTGCAAGCATACAATTAATTCAAAATGCAAAGATATAAGGCAGCAAGGCAAAGCAAACTGAATTCCAAACTGCATTAGTCAACGAAGTCAGCATGAGCAAGCATGGCAAGCTAACTACAAATGCAAACTGAATGTCAAACCAAGTTGCAAAGCTGTCAAAGAAAGCATATAATACAGGAAATATGGAAACAAGTACACAATGCAAGAGATGAACCAAGTTACAAGCAAGCAGGCTTGTCAATTTCATCATCATTTTCTGGCCCAACAAGCTTTTCAGAATAATATAGTAAGCAATTAAAAGTGATTTTATGGAGAGAGAAAGAGAGAACCAGAAAAAGGTTTGCAGTTTTGGCAAAAGCAGGCTATTGTTCAAGACAATAAGAGAACACAAAAGATAAAAAAGAGCAAGACTGCATAGCAGTCCAGGGGAGCCCACAAAAACTCAACCAGCAAAACCCGCTATCAAAGCAGAAAACTGCATAAAACTGTGATCAAACCTGTAAAACAAGGGTGACAGTTCAAAAGGCAAAACAAAAACTGCAAGTTACAAGCCTGCCTTCAGAAACTGCAAGTTACAAGCCTGCCTTCAAAAAACCTGTTAAAAACAACAAGCCTGCATAAAGGACAAAAAAAAAAGCTCAAGCCTGGAAGCAAGCCCAAAACCTGCTAAAACTGCATCAGCCTGCCTAAAACTTACCACAAACCTGCTCCCAACCAAAAAACTTCCCAACTGTAACAATAACAAGCAATTAAATTCTAAATTATTACAACCATATCGAATGTATAGGCAATATTTAAATGTACAATAATTGAATATAAAATAATAAATAAATGTAAATAAAATGTATTATGCAAAACAGATTTTTATGTATGTAAAAAAAAGTATTTTTTTTAATGTGCAATGTAAATAAATAAAAAAGATCAATTTTAATTATTTTTCTAATTAGGGCAAAACCCTAATTCTTAAATAAATAATATTATTTATTAATTATATACAATAATATGTTAATTTATACAAAAATGAAAGTATATTGTAAAAAATGTTTTTTAGTGTAAAATATTAATTAAAATGAAAATGTGGTATTTTGTATTTTTTACCTAATTATCTAATAAAATAAAATATATAAGTATATATATATATATATATATATATATATATATATATATATATATATATATATATATATATATATATATATATATATATATATATATATATATATATATATATATATATATATATATATATATATATATATATATATATATATATATATATATATATTAAACATATTAAACATATAAAAATAAAAATTAATTATTTACAAAAACAAATGAGTATTTTCAAGAAAATGTTTTCAAATATAAATAAAAATAATAAATGAAAATAAGCATATTTTTTGTATTATTTTTGAGTTTTATTAAAAATAAAAATAGTTTATTTACATATGTATACTTAGTAAAATAAAATAAATATCAAATAAATATGAAAAAATATAGAAAATTATTTTTGGCATTTTTTATATTTAGACAAAAAATAATAAAGTTAGAATAAAAAATAAAAATGTCAAAATGATAAATATTTAAATAAATGGGCCAGGGAGGTGTAAACAGAAAAGTGGGGTGTCAAAAGCAAAGACCAACCAAGCCCAGCCCAGTCAGACTTCATCTTCTTCCTCCTGTTTCACAAGCACATGTACAAGCAAGTCACACAAAACTGTAGTTTCAGGCTTGTATGAGGTTTCATAGGTAAGTACCCTCTTTAGTTTAGTTGGCTCAAAACCTGTCCTATAAATAGTAACCGGGTTCTAAGGAGCTCAATATCATTGGATTGTTTTCTATGTTCATTGTTTTGGTTTAGCCACTTAACTAGCGACCAAAATATTCTAAGAAAACAACCCTCAATGATTGTAGTATCGAGTATCTACCAACTTCGGACTGTACCAAAGCCGGTCATCTCACTACCCCTATTGAAAGGCCAAGATGGTCAAATAAGGTTCTAGTTCATTAGTGCTTCATGACATCACTCATCGGCCCCGTATTCTCTTTGATTGACTCAAAGGCTACCGGTACTCACAAATATGTCGCACTAATATAGCTATTGCTTCAACCGTGTAGGTATACCCCACACAGTTTCCACAACGGATTGCTATTTACCTATGAATGTTCCCCAAATCCGGGTGGCGGATTTCAAGCCCAAACAAGAGAATAAAATGTAAAGCAATCAAAGCAAACAATAATCATGCAAAGGGTGATCTAAGCCCTAAGGTTACTCCACTTTTAAAATATATCCCCAACAGAGTCTCCAGTTCTGTGATACGGTGAGAGAACTGACTTGGGTTTTGCGTTTGTGTTCGCAAATGTTTCAGTTTAGCAAGAGTCGCCATCGACTTTTTATTTTATCCTAAGGAAAGGTCAAAAAGCACAGGAAAGACCTTTGAGATGTTTTCTTGGGTTCGGGGAGTAGATTATAGAAAGGGAAGGTATTAGCACCCTTTCTATCCATGGTTGTCCATGGCCTCTTAGTTACTTGCTTAGATCACTTGCTTTGCTTTTCAATTGTTTGAAATGGTGCTCTTCAATTGTTTGAAATGGTGCTTTGTGTGTGATTTTGAAAGATGTTTTGAAAAGAGGCCATCATTGTGGCAACCTTTGTAATGATTCTTTTTTGAATGTATACAAAGGTGTTTTTGTCTTTTAAGAGTTTTCAATGTTTTGAAAGTAGGGTTTTGAAATTTGTGTTGTGAAGTGTGTTTTGAGGATAACAAGGATGTTTTTGCAAGTTTGATCAAGTAACTAAGAGTTGTCTACCCTATTTTACTCAAAGATCTTTCTTATGTTTTTTAACCCTTTTAACAGTATTGTTTCACCATTGTATTTGGTGAACAACCTTGTGTTAGGATGTTGTGATCGGTGGATCTGGAACTGACTGTTTAACGCTGGTTCGCGAAATGTCGCGGAAGCAAGAGTCGCCACCGTCTTTTATTTTCTCCAAATGGAAAGGACAAAAGCACAGAAAAATTCCTTATAGAGATTGCTCTCGGTTCGGGAGGTAGGTTATAGAAAGGGAAGGTGTTAGCACCCTTTCTATCCATGGTTATCCATGGGCTCTTAGGTACTTGCTCATTTGTGTTTTCAAAAATTGTGTTTTCTTTTCAATTGTGGGTTTTTAAAAAGTTTCTTTGAAATTTCCAGTTCGACTCTTGTATCGGTCCTCAAGAGTGTTTGAAAAATTGCTTTCGAAAGCTTTTTGAAAATGTGTTGGTGTGAAAAGTATTTTGAATTTTTGTTTGAAATTTAGAGCAAGTATCTAGAGTCGTCTACCTACCCTAAGGAATTCGTCTGTGTAAATGTCCTTAAGGCAGTGCCATCCCACCATTGAGAGGTAGGTAGCACCACCGTTGGAGGTGTTCGGGTCAATTCGAGGTTCGGGACATGGTGATCACTAGAGCAATGGGAAGACACCTTAGAAGCTACCCTCATGCCAGGTTCCCGGATCATGAGGACTTACTAAGACATCCTCTACTCGACGATCACCTTTCGAGGCAAGGCAACAGTGAGGCGTACCCTAGGGGTGGTGTGTGATTTGTGTGTCGTTTTTCAGATATTTTTGTCTTTTGTCATGTTATTGGTGATCTAGCGTTTGTTTTTATTTTTGTCCATTCATTCTTTCATGCCTTGATTAACAATTAAAAATTGCGAAAAGTAAAAGTTTCTAAGCTATTACAAAAGGCGCGGGTCCACATCGCCAAAATTTCTTGAACCCGATTTGACAGAAAAAATAAAGGAATAATGAAAAGCAAAGTGCGAGAAATTAATTTACAAGGCCTTGGGAGAGATACATAAATATTAAACGGAAAAGAAATAAACACGCGAATTAAATAAGAATTAAAACGAAGGCGTTTGACCCTTTTTGCAAAATTAAATTAAATGATGAAATTAATTAATTAAAAAAGAAAAGAAATTGTTTTTGGTATTTTTTGGTTTTAATGAAAAAAAAGAATTAATTGCAATTAAACCTAATTCTACAATTTTTATTTTATTATGAAAATCTATTAAAGTTTAACCTAAAATTAACCCTAATTATTTTACATGCAATTTAATTACAAAAATAGATATTTAATATTTAATTATTATGGAATAAAAGAAAAAAGATGAAAATTAATTAAACCCTAATTCTATATTTTTTAGATTTTTATTAAAAAGTTAAGATTAAAATCTAATTTAAAACTAGTTAATTAATGAATTTATTTACAAAAATACTAAAATAAAAATATTTATTATTTTTTCTCTTTTCTGATTTTTTTGTTTTTTGTGTTTTTTATTGAGAAATTAAATTAAAAGAATTAATTGAAAAGAATAATAATCAAAATAGAAAGAATAAAATAAAAAAAAAGGATTTAAAGATAGCAAACCTAGGGGGTCTGCCCCTTAATATGGAGGTTTTCTTTTAGAAATCTGGCCCATTTAAACTCCCGGCCTCTTTGACTTTTCAGGACGCGTGTATACGCGTTGACTAGGGTGCATCATGTTCCTCAAATCTGTGCCCTTGGATTGATGATATTGAACGCATGGACGGCTTGATGGAGGAGCGTATGGTGCGTCTTCAGGACATAATCTGCATAGAACCATTAATTGAAAAATAATGTGAAAGGGGGTGAGGACCTGGGGCTCGAACCCAGGTCATGAGGTTTACCAATCAAGCGCTTTACCAACCCTGCCATTTTGTTTATCTGTTAATAATATAATCAAAAAATATAATAAAACAAACAAACGTCAACGCTCTTTTTTTCGCGCGAGATTTTGAATTAACCAATCAGCTTATGCCACCGAGTCATCTTCCTCATTGTTTTATTTTTCCTGAAACATAAAAACATAGGCCACGGTTTTCATATTGTTCCCTTAGGCCCTTTTCTGGAAAATAGCAAATAGCCCAAGAAGGCTCATAAATTGAGCGCGAGGGTGGGTTTGTGATCGTCTAAACGCACTGAGTTGAATGGCCTTGGCTTCAAGCTCCAATTTTTACATATTCAAAAACCCCCAATTCGGAGCTTTATGAACCCTAATATGCTCACATGGTGGAATCGTGTACAATGCTCAAAAACACAATTAATTCACATGGTTAGCATTAGAATCTTATAATGAACACAAATCATATATTAAAAATTGCTAAATGCGCATGAATTGAGATGCAAGAGTTTCAAATATTTTCGGTACAGGGTGAGGTCGTGTTACCAATTTAGGGCGTTAGAGTGAATGATTTTGATTGGAAATCCTTCCTTGAAGCTTCAGGAAGGTGATGGCACAAGTCTTTTGCCTTGAATCGTCCTCCAACCTTGTTTTCAGATTTGGAATTTTTGCCAAAAAATTTGAGTTTGATAATGGAGTTTTATGCGCAGCTTAGGGTTAATGGCATTAGGGTTGCGTTTGATACTTATGTATGAATGATTTAGGGTTGAAAACTTGATCCAAAACCTTTGCATTCATGGTTTGGAAGATTTGATTTTCAAAGATCTTTTTTTCAATATTTTTTCATGCTATTTTGACCCTAATCATATCCAATCAATTCAATTCCTTCCATATCTGATCATGCACGAATTATTGAGTATATTTCATGCACAAAAAGATTGAAAAACTTAGGTTAAGTATTTTTCATGTATTTAATTGATTTAAATGAATTATTATTAATAAAAATTCAAATAAATAAATAAAAAATGAAGAAAAACTTCCCTTTGGGCCAAGGGGTCGTGCACATGCCTTGGATGATGAATTGTGGAAGAAAAATAGGCCCATTAGCAATTTTAGGTCATTTGAATCAATGTTGACTTTTCAAAATATCCAAAAATTTCCCAACTTCCACAAGGCATAACTTGCTCAAGTTTTAAGCTTTGCTCATGTTATTGGACATTTTGGAAAGGTCTTTGAGTCCTCTAACCAATGCCTTTGGTCCCATGTCAGTTTGATTTACCAATCTCAAGTTATGGCCTTTGACTTAAAGTCCCTTTTTGTTGACTTTTGAAAATGACCTATAATGTTGAAATTGATAACTTTTTGTGAGAGAATTTCTTGGACTTGAAGTATGAAGATGAGTTGTAGGAAATGTCTTTCTCTTCAAAATGAGCTTTTGATGGAATTTTTCTGATAATCCATGTGAAAGTTATGCCCTGGTCAATTTACAGTTGACTTTTTCAACTGTCCAAATAAGGAAACTTTTGCATCTTGATGATTTTTGAGCCAAGCTTTGAGAATCATGATCAAGAATTGATCAAATGATGTTTGTGGCTTCAAAATGAGATGTTGACCAAAAATTTGAACTTTTGACTGTCAAATGACCATTTTGCCCCTACAGTTGACTGTAGTGCAATTAGGGTTTTGACTGTGCAATTTTGTGCTGAAAGTCTTGAAACTTTGTATGAGGATGCTTGATCATATTTATAGGCATGTGAGACTTGATTGGACTTTTGGAAACTTCATTTTCTTGATCAGGACCAAAACCCTAATTTTGACTGTTAGGAGGCCTTTGAACTGTGCAACCCTTGGGGAATTTTGAAGCTTGACTTTGGCAATTCTTAAAGAATATGGGAGGGAAAATTTTGGGGTACAACAGATGTTAACGGGACAGGCGCGGGTCATCGTATAGACCATGATAGCAATGGTGTCAAGTATCTTTGGAAAATTTCTTAAGGGGATTGATCATTTTGTTCAGGCGACTCAGACAGCGTCATCGAGGGGCTATGATCTTTTTGATTGTTTTTGTTTTTCCAAAGTACTCAACATGCAACCATGGTCCATTTTTGAAGGCAACAAGTGGATTGTAACCCTAGGGGTGCAAGTGTGCATTGTGTTTGTTTTTCATGCATATTTGTCTTTGATTAGGTCAAACTAATTGTTGATTTTATTTGCATACAAACCCTAGGTCTAAGCATGGCATAATTGAAAGCTTTTAAATGTGCGAGAATTTAAATGCTATACTATTACAACATGATATAGGGAGGGGGTACAAATTTGAATTGGGAGTATTTGACAAGAAATTAAATTCTAAATTATTACAACCATATCGAATGTATAGGCAATATTTAAACGTACAATAATTGAATATAAAATAATAAATAAATGTAAATAAAATGTATTATGCAAAAAAGATTTTTATGTATGTAAAAAAAAAGTATTTTTTTAATGTGCAATGTAAATAAATAAAAAAGATCAATTTTAATTATTTTTCTAATTAGGGCAAAACCCTAATTCTTAAATAAATAGTATTATTTATTAATTATATACAATAATATGTTAATTTATACAAAAATGAAAGTATGTTGTAAAAAATAGTGTAAAATATTAATTAAAATGAAAATGTGGTATTTTGTATTTTTTACCTAATTATCTAATAATATATATATATATATATATATATATATATATATATATATATATATATATATATATATATATATATATATATATATATATATATATATATATATATATATATATATATATATATATATATATATATATAAATTAATTATTTACAAAAACAAATGAGTATTTTCAAGAAATGTTTTCAAATATAAATAAAAATAATAAATGAAAATAAGCATATTTTTTGTATTATTTTTGAGTTTTATTAAAAATAAAATAGTTTATTTACATATGTATACTTAGTAAAATAAAATAAATATCAAGTAAATATGAAAAAATATAGAAAATTATTTTTGGCATTTTTTATATTTAGACAAAAAAATAATAAAGTCAGAATAAAAAATAAAAATGTCAAAATGATAAATATTTAAATAAATGGGCCAGGGGGGTGTAAACAGAAAAGTGGGGTGTCAAAAGCAAAGACCAACCAAGCGCAGCCCAGTCAGACTTCATCTTCTTCCTCTTGTTTCACAAAACGCGCGTTCTGTATATCCATGGCTATCTCCTGATTCTTTGATTTTTTGACAAAACTCATAACATGAACATTGTAGAGAATTAAACAACGAATCCAACCATATAAAAAACTTGGATTAACTCTCAAAGACCAGAGAGAATTTCTCTGGCCCCAATTTCTAACCTAATTTTTTCAGAAAGTTCATGAGTGAAATTCTCTTAGCACGATTAATGTAAATGGAAACTAAGCATATGTATGGCTTTAGGGCTATGAGTACAACATATTTCATTCACAAACCTAAGTCTAACCATTCCTAGATAGAGAGATAGAAGTCCATGAAATACCTGTTTCAGTTGACTTCGAGCTGGACAATGTAGCAACCTTCAATGGTGTTTGAGATTCTTTTGAGCTTGCCTGAGGTCCAAGGAAGCTTTTCCAATGCTTGGCTTGTTTTGAAACAGCTTGAATCGTGCTGTAGAACTCAACCTGCAGAGCTTTGAAGCAAAAATGGAAAAGTGTGTTAGAGGTGTTACAGCTTGCAATGAGGGCCTGGGATAGTTCAGGTGAGTTGGTTGGAAGGTGTTTGAACTATCTTTGGACAAAACTCACGATGGAATTTGGTTATGGCTTGCAAAATGCAGAACTTGCCCTGTTTTGCAGAAAAACAGTGATTCTGGGTATGAGGAGGTTTGAATGATGAAAGGGTCGTGTTTCAGGTTTGTTGGGAGGTATGGAACTCGTTTATAATGTTTGTCTAAGCTTTTGTTAACAAATATGAGAGATGGCTTTGTTTTGCAACTTTTCTTCTACTTGAAGCAAGAGAATAGAAATGATGTTATAGCTTGGTACATGCCCTCCTATCATGCTGCATATTTTTCTCTTGGTTCCTGGAATTGATAGCTTCAATCTTGCTTCATAGATATGGTCCCATACCTCAAGGATTTTGGTTTGACATAAAGTGTACTTTTACAAAAATGGCATTTTACCTTTTCCCAAATAAGGGTTAATCTTGTATGTAATATCCAAATGGCCTAGATAACACCTTAATTCAATGGTTATGAATTAAATTATGAAGTGCAAGTTGGTTTTGAGGCCTGCAAGCTAGCACCAACATGCTGATTTGAAAATGCAAGTTTGTATGAACATGTATTGGTCATGGACAAAAGTGAGTTTTTGCCAACTTCAAGCATTCGATTCTCTCTAACCACAAGGGTGTTTGAGGAGTTCTTGGACAATTTGGAAAGCTTGGAACATGTACTATAATCCATCTTTGCAATGCAACTTGAAATTCCAAGTGGAACTATGTGAAAAGTGGCCAAGAAAATGGGTCAAAATCCTGCCTAGATTAGGGCAAATTTTCTCTAAGTTAAAAGTTTTAGGTACCCTTGTTCCAAAAATCATAACTTGAGATACAAGCTTCTTTTGAGAAAACTTTGTGAATAAAAGTTGTATACTTTGTGATGGAATACAACTTTCATGTTGCAAGTTTTGTTTGAATCCATTTTCATCTTGGTGAAAAAGTGGGACAAAGTTAGGAAAAAATAAGAAAATTCATAACTTATAAAATTTCTAAGTTATGAAAATTTTTCCATTTTAAACCCTAATTTTCATTTTTGGGTTTCTTGATGAAAAAGTTTCATAATTTGACATGTCTTGATGAAAAATAAATCTTGGCACTTGATTTTGACCAAAAAGTCAAAGTTTGACTTTTCAGTATACAGTCAAATTTTGATCAGTTGACTGAAAAAATTCATCTGTCAATCCTATGCAATTGAGATCTTCTGAACTTGTTGAATGGGTCAAGATAATGTCATTGAGTCCTTGTGTCCATGGTTGAGCTTGATTTGCCATTGGTTAGGTCAAACAGTCAAAAATTGCCTTTGTACAGTCAAAACCCTAAAAATGACCATTTTACCCTTTTTGTGATCTGATCAAATTTCTTGTAGAATTGTGATCCAAACTTGATAAAATGGTTCATATGAGTTCATAATGTTGATGTGGGTCAAATTTCACGAGGTTTGACTATCAATTGGCCATAGTTGACTTTTTCCCCAATACAGCTGATTTTAGGTCAACTGCCCAATTGACTAGGCAAAAATTTGAATCAAGGCTTGAAACTTGGTAGGGATAAACTTGTGAGTCCAACATGAAGTATGAAATTCCATTTGGGAATTGTGGGTCAAAACATCCTTGTGCAAACTCAAACCCTAATTTAGGTCAACAGTGCAAGTAAGTGTCTTGAGCAGAGCAAACCCTAGCTTGATCTCCAGTTCCAAGAGTCTTGTGATGAGAAAATGTTGATGAAATGGGAGGGAAAATTTTGGGGTACAACACCAGGCTCCTCATGTCCCAATTTTTATTGGTGGTTTAGTGACTATGATCGCTAAAGCCCTATTTTTTAAAGAGCCAATGTCCTGTCTAACCCCTGCTGGTAACTATACCCCGCTAGACCTTACTTTTTGTTTTAATGTTGGGATGGTCATATATTTAGAGTCGAATCAATTTCAGTTGTTGATACATCATGAGTCGGTATACCACTTCACACTTGCTGACATTGCACGATCCAGTGTGCATGACAGGAATAATTGGATTTATGACCTGGAGGGTATAGCTGAGAATGACATGGAAGAAGAAGAGTTTGATCCTTTGACCCCGACCCATTATTATGACCCTCTAGTAGGATTGGGCGAGTTTGATCCTAAGATGACAGAGACTGATCCTGTGATGCCTCCTTTACTTGACTGCCATCTAGCTTGGGACCCACCATTATCTCCTGCTGCCTCTGTTGTCCTTATCCCTCAGACGGACGTCGCTGCTGCTATGGATGCTATCACGACAGAGCTTGCTGATATTCGTTCTGATTTACTACCCTCCGCAGAGATTTATATGGTTTCATGGATCTTGTTAAGACAAATATAGATCACCTGTTTCATTTTAGAGGTGGCTAATTTATGTCTTTAGAACATTGAGGGAACTGTTTCCTCTAAGTGTAGGGGAGGAGTGTTTATTCAGTCTTTAGTTTAGTTTTTCATTAGCAGCATTATTTTTATTTTTATTTTCTAGTTAGATTTATTTATTCTGATTTATTTATTTATTTTTATTCATTTATTTATTTTTCGGGATTATTCATTTATTTTCAAATTTACTCCTCATTGTGCTATTATATATTATGATGCTATTATGCTATTGTGTTCTCCCAAAATAAAATGCATGTTGATCTAGTAGACCAAATATTATAATTATGCATCACACCTAATTGTCACTTCATTGTCTCCTAGTTTTTTTAAAATTTATTATTCCCACTAGACAATGAATTGACACATTTATGCCATGCCTCGGTCAGTAAGCAAAGTCCCTCATGCATGGCTGGCAAACCGACCGTTGCAGGCACAAAATTCCCTTGGAAATAAGGCCCTTGTAACGACTGTTACAAGGTTTCCTTGCAAATTGTAGCATGGTGTAACGACCGCTACACCCACTCTCTCTCTCTCTCCGCCAAGCCATTGCATGCCGACCGTTACACTCTCTCTTTGAATTCAATTTTTTTTCAAACTTACTATCCGTTCCATTTCTATTCCACACAAATAAATACCCCCTAACTACCATTTAATACCCCCACTAATCTTCTCTTCACCATTAAAAATTTGCCTCTATATAAACTCTTGAATAGAATTATACTATCACACCAACTTTCTTCTATCCTATAAACTCTATCATTTCCAACACCTTTCCCAAATGGCCAGAAGAGCTCAATCAGAAAGAGATGAGCCAAACCTCACTGATATGGTATTCAGAAATGGAGCCGGCGGACATCGACAAGATCAACTTTACCGAAGGTTTCATTAGAGAGGTATACTTCCAACAAGGTATATCGACGAAGATTGCTTACATGACTTGGGATTGCTTGAAAGTGTGCAATTTATGCTCCATGGATCTGGTCTCTACTACATTGCTACCATGAATCTTCCAACTTATGAATCCCTCACGTTGGAATTCTTGAGTTATTTTTCCTACCAAACACCATCCACTCCAGAAGCCGGTCAGTATCTAATCGGTGCAACAACTTTCAAATTATTCAACACGGAGTACACCATGAATCAAGAGACTCTGAGTCAGATACTCCACTGCAACCATGGTGAAGGTGTGGAATATAGAATTCTGCCTGAAGAAGCTTGGAAGGCAAGATCGTTTGAAATTTTAGAATGTTTAACTAATACTCAGGTAAACGACTGGGCTGAGCTTTTATCCACTCACATACACAACCCATGCATCCTCTATTTCCACTGTGTTCTAGCCAATACAATGTTCAAGCGAGCAAACAACAATAAGGTGAACGTTAGGGAAATGTATTTTCTGCACTGTACCCTTAATCCCGATCTTAGAATTAATGCTGCTCCATTCCTCCTCAACCACATCCAGTCTCTGTTATCAAGGAGTGCAAGTGCATCACCTTTCTGTATAGGAGGTATAGTCACTGCTATTGCCAACTATCTGAATTTGCAAAACAGGTTGGTTTAACTACCTTTTTCACAGGCTGAGTTTCTTAATATTGAGTACTGACAGTTTTGTCATCTTGTCAGAGCAAGAAGGGATGGAAGGTACAACCTGATGGTGCAGCACAAGGTCGTCCCAAGTATTATTCTGTCGAATCTGAATGTAACAAGAATCGACATCACCGCAAATTGGATTTATGATTTGCAGGCACCATCCCCTGGAGAGCACATGCAGGAAAATCAAGCAGGTGTAGAAAATGTTGTACCAAAAATGAATCAACAAGGGCCACAACAAGAACAAGCAGGAAATGATCCTCATCCAGCAACCATTGAAGCTATCTATGCATCGCTTTTACTTCAAGATCAACGTCAACAAGAACTGATGCAAATGATGCAAGAGCTACAACACGATCAACATGATAACGCTTATTGGAACCATCGCGACATTTCTAACCTGGCCAATGAAATGTGGCACTTGGCATTCCGTGTTGAAGGCCTGCATGCTTATGTTTACAACACTGGCGAAGAACCTCCTAGACCCAGAAGAGGTGGAGTAAGAACATGAGGAGGAAGGGCACGAGGTGAAGCATCCAGTAGCAGAAACTTTAGAGACAACAGTGAGGAGTGATCTTTGTTTTCCTTTTTCCTTGCATTTTTATTATTTCTTAAGTTTCCTGTTCGTTTTCTTTTCTCACTTTATTTGTCGTATTGAGGACAATGCTCAGTTTAAGTGTAGGGAGGAAACTTATGTTATGTTTTCCATTTTCCTAATAAGTTATTTGAATTTCTGTTATTTCCCTTTCCATTCAATAAAAAAATCATTTACGTAAGTTATTCGTACTTCAACACTTTTCTTGAACCATAAACTTTTTACTCGACGCATTAGCTCGGTACATTCGAAAAGTATATAGGTTGTTCGCAATTAGGCTGCGTTAGATTTTTTGAATAAGTTTCGACAAAATAATACCGCCTTGACACCTAAATCTCCCAGATTATGCAAACCAGTTTGAGTGATTATGATACCGAAGCCTTAAGTTTTAGTTTTAGATCAACCCCGAGTAGTTTATACTAGCAGTCAACACCGTCTTATCCATAAACTACGTAGGGAGTCTATGAATATAAGTGACAGGTCCTAAAAAGTAAAGAAAAAAATGCTAAGCATAGAGATATAATAGGGAATGCGCTAATTAAGTTAGGTGACCCTCACCAGGTCATTTAATCCAACAGTTGCGGTACCTACAAAAACTGATGTAGCAACCAGTTGTAATCCTGTTCAGTTGTATCTGGTGCTGAACTTGGTAGGATAAACTACGGTTCGATCCCCCGAGACTTATGATCTAGAAAAGAAAAAGGGTTACCAACTTGTGTACCAGAAACCCGAGTATAAGAAGACCATGATCGCTAACCAGCTACTCTACTATGTGCATGCGAAAGATAAAGGGATTAATGTGATTACGCTAGAATGAAAGCGGTTGATTTTGAAAGAGAAGAATTAGGTTGAGATATGATAGCATAATTCAGAATAGTTTGCAATAGGATGGAGTATTTTGACCATTTGGTTTTGTGCCATTTTTGTATCATTAGTGTCGGAGCCTAGTTCCATCTTTCTAATGTAACACCCCTCAACCACGTATGGTTTGAGTCGTGTCATGCGATTGTGTCAGAGACCATGCGTTAAACGATTTTTTACTCTATTTTCTTGAGGACAAGCAAAGGTTCAAGTGTAGGGGAGTTTGATAACATGGAAATGTATTGAATATTTGGATCATTTTACATGAATTTTATCCGTATTTTAATTAATTAAATTGCTCTTTATTCGTATTATGCTGGTATTTTCTATGTTTTCAGGAATTTGATGTTTGCAAGGCATGTGCGAAGAAAGTCAAGAAAAGTCAAGTTAATCAAGAGCAATTATGCATTGAGGGGTGTGTGGTAGAATAGGGTACACTAAAAGCAAAAATCCTAAGAAAGAATCGATGGCCCAATCCACTAAGGGAGTGTAATGACCGTTACACATTGGCCTAAGGGAGTGTAATGACCGTTACACATTGGCCTAAAGGAGTGTAACGTCCATCACACCTTACCATGTAAAGCCTTTCCTCAAAAGCAGGAGTGTAACGACCGTTACACCCTTCCACGCAATCCCTACCCCAAGTTCAAGAGTGTAACGACTATTACACTAAGAGTTCTTCAGTCCGTAACTGTCGCTACGAAGGAAATTCCAAAGGAGAAAATATCTCAACTCCTGCACGTCCCCAAGGCTATAAATAGGACCTCAAATCACCATTTTAGGAACGTCTTTCTTTTCTCTATTTTTATTGTTACTCTGCCAAAAATATTCTCCGCATTATTTCGTTTCACTTATTATTTTTACCAATCTGTGGGAGATACCTGAAGTGAGCCAAATATTCTGCGATATTATTTTCAGGTTTAATTTAAGAACTTTATTTATTTATGCCAGAATCGTCCGAAATGTTTTGTTTATTTAAATTGTTTGATGATAATTATTTCTGTTGCGCTGTTATTGAGTCGTTTATATGCTAGGCTAAATTTATTTATTGGTATGTAAGGTCATATAGCCAACGGAGTTTTAGCAACGCCAATTGATCAGTTCCTTTTTAAAAGAATAATTTTTTTGGTTTCAATTACTAGTTCTAAATACTAACTGTTTTGTTACGAGAGTAAATTATAGATAGAGGTTAGGATTAATAAAACGAGAGTTTGAGATGATAACTAGACAGTAGTAATTGTCCATCAACTTAAAATACAGCGAGTGCTTTTAAGTTGATTAGGTTTTGTTTTTTTCCAAAAACTATTTTTAAACCCTAATTGAAATAGCGAGAGCACTCACTTAGGTTTGATCGTAGGATCTGAATCAATAAACACGAGAGTGTGAGAAGAGGGTTTTCAAACAAATGCTTCCTATCGAAAACTGTTTTGTTAATCCGAGTTGGGTCAATGAGTTACTAAATCCCCGAAGTCTGACCATTACATACCGATATTCTCCCTTGAATCTAAACTAGATTATAATCAGTTAGGTTCCCTAAACCCCCTATTAATTACATTATTAGCCTTAGATTTACGTAGTAACCTAAGATAATGGTAGATCAACATTAGTCCCTTGGGATTCGATAATCTTTAAAGCTACACGCGATAGGACTGTATACTTGTGGTCTAGATTCTTTAAGACTCACAAAGTCGCGATCATGGGCAGCTTAAATTCGACCAGATCCCTATTCAAACCCGACATTTCATCATAGTCCCAGGTAAAACAATCTTTGTACTCCTTAAGCAACTGGACCACTTCTGCTTTTACTCATGGACTAAGCTTCAAACTGAAATACGTGGGTCTTTTTACAGTCCCATCTCCTAGATCCACTTCTTCAAGATGGTCCTGTGATAGAATCTTTGCGTTTGATGCCACTGGATCCTTCTCGAATCCCAAAGGCCCATCATCGTCTATAGCGTCCAGCCTTTGGTCTTTTTCTTCGACGGACTTCTCTTAGTTGTGGGGTTTTGGCTTGAAGAACACCCCATGTCCTTTTGTATGATTTGTTTCTTCATTGCCCTCTATAGCCATAATCTTCACTTCAGCTTCCAAAGCCAATTTTAATCTGTTTTCAGCAGAATAGGCCAAAATCTTTTTGAAGAAGGAGGACTCAGACATGATCACTGTCTTCTCCATCCCAGCCTGTAGGCCGTATTCCTGGGAGTCCAGGTGCGTCATCTTCTTTCCCCAGAGTCTCCCTATCCCAACAAAATCCATGCCTTGTATGTAGGGTCAGAAAATACATAACATTGTTGTTTTGCGCATATGTGCCATCTACAACACTACAAGGCCCTATGTTGGCCATATTTCGATCAAAATTTCTTCGATCAACTTGATTCGCCTCCACCATATAATAGCTTTGATCAGCTTCGATGCTTTCTACAATTCCATATTCTCTCCAAATTGCCACACATTGGTGCATTGAGGAGGGAACTGCGCCTATTCCATGAATCCACTCACGACCTAAGAGTAAGTTGTAATTTGTCTTGGCCGCTATGACCATGAACATAGTTGTCTTGTAATGGTTCCTATAGTGAGATCAACTTGAACTACGCCGAGAGTATGACCAATCTTCCCTTCGTAGTTAGATAATACCATATTATGGGGTTTTATATATGTATCATACATATATATCCTCTTCAACAAGAACTGAGGCATTAGGTTGACAGCATCACCCCCATCTACCATCACTTTGTTAATCCCTACTTGTACGATCTTTTCTCTACTAAATAGAGGCTTCAAGTGATTCTTCATACCTTGGTCTAGTCTTTCAAAAAATGCATTTTGTTCTTCGACTGCTCCGTTGTTCATAACATAATAGCACACAGGCTTGTGCTTCGCCATTTCTAATTCATCTGCTTCTTCAGAATCTTATATCTCCGCCACTTAGTCATATTCATGCGGTAGTACAGAAACTACATTGTAGTTGATATTCAAAGAGGACTCCCTATCTGAGTCGAAGTTTTCAGTAAGCATGTCCTCATCATTGGTTGGTTCTTTGTTAGTTGGTTCCTCTATAGTCCTTTCGACAGACACCTTCGTATTTTGGGGAGGGGGGAATCCTCCTTCGTGCTGGGGACTTTCTTCGACAGGTGCAACAAATGAAGTTTGATTCGTACTTGATTCCCCCTACTTCATTGTTTGTGAGTTCTCTCTGAGCCCTCTTGGTCCTCTGGTATCTTCGCCATTGGGACCTTGTCATTGGGTTTTTCCCCTAATAGTTCTCAGACACATAGTGTTGTACCCTAAAATTTTCCCTCTCATTTTATCAACATTTTCCATCACCAGGCTCTTGGAACTCAAGACCAAGCTAGGGTTTGCTCTGCTCAAGACATCTCCTTGCACTGTTGACCTGGAATTAGGGTTTGAGTTTGCACAGGGATTTTTGGACCTTCAATGCCCAAATTGACTTTCATACTTCATGTTGGACTCATAAGTTTGTTCATACCAAGTTTCAAGCCTTGAATCAAATTTTTGCCCAGTCAATTGGACAGTTGACCTAGAAATCAACTGTATTGGGGAAAACGTCAACGGTGTCCAATTGACAGTCAAATCTCATAAATTTGACCCACATCAACATTATGAACTCATATGAACCATTTGATCAAGTTTGGACCACAATTCCATAAGAAATTTGATCAAATCACCAAAAGGGCAAAATGGTCATTTTTAGGGTTTTGACTGCACAAAGGCAATTTTTGACTGATTGACCTAACCAATGGCAAATCAAACTCAACCATGGACTCAAGGACTCAATGACACTATCTTTACCTATTCAATAAGTTCAAAAGATCTCAAATGCATAGGATTGACAGATGAATTTTCCAGTCAACTGATCAAAATTTGACTGTACACTGAAAAGTCAAACTTTGACTTTTTGGTCAAAATCAAGTGCCAAGGGTCATTTTTCATCAAGATGTGTGAAATTATGAAACTTGTTCATCAAGAAACCCAAAATTACAAATTAGGTTTGAAATTGAAGCATTTCATAACTTAGAAAATTTCTAAGTTATGAAATTTTCTTACTTTTTCCTAACTTTGTCCCACATTTTCACCAAGATGCAAATGGATTAAAACAAAACTTACAACATGAAAGTTGTAGTACATCACAAAGTCTACAACTTTGATTCACAAAGTTTTCTCAAAATAATCTTGGATATCAATTTATAATTTTTGGAACAAGGGTACCTAAAACTTTTAACTTAGAGAAATTTTGCCCTAGTTTAGGCAGGATTTTGACCCATCTTCTTGGCCATTTTTCACATAGTTCCACTTGTAGTCTCAAGTTTCATTTCAAAGATGGATTATAGTACATGTTGCAAGCTTTGCAAATTGTCTAAGAACTCCTCAAACACCTTTGTGGTTAGGGAGAATCGATTGCTTGAAGTTGGCATAAACTCACTTTGTAACCATGGCCAATACATGTTCATACAACTTGCAAAATCTGACCAAACTAGCTTTGTATTTGATTACAGGTCTCTAAACCAATTTACACTCAAAAATTGAATGCAAATACATTGGACATTAGTGTTATTCTGATCATTAGAGCTTGGCACAATGAATAATTCCATTTTGGGCATAAAGATGGCACTTCCATTTTCATAAAGGCAACTTATGTCAAATTGCTTTTTCTTGAGCCTTGGACTTCTTTATTTGCAGCAAACAAGTTCCATAAACTCATGCAAATGTACAAGGTACTTGTGCATGCTTGGAGATAGCCTGTACAGGCCTATCTCATTTCACTTCACTCTTTTCTTTCAAAACAAGTCAACTTGCCAAAATTCCATAACACACACATCTGATAAAATCAACTTAAGCAAAGGTTTGAAACAAGTTTTACACATCCTTGTAAGCCAGAAACACGATCCTTTCACCCCTAAAACAC